>OX369258.1:6000053-7200064 GCA_947284805.1 Coleophora flavipennella | reverse complement strand
AGGGTTCTTTTTTAGGGTGCCAACGGGACCCTATCACTAAGCTTCCGTTGTCCTTCCGTCTGTCTGTCTGCGGGCTGTATAGGTAGACAGTTGAAATTTTACAGAGTGTGTATTTATGTTTCTGCTACAACAAAAAAAAACAAAAAAAAAATTAGAATTAGAAGAGCCCCCATACAAAACGTTTTATTTTATTTTATTAATTTGTATGATAGTACGGAACGTGGCCTGTTTTAATTCTTTTTGAGGTACGGAATCTTACAAATGATTTCGAAAGGCAGCAAACTGTGATGTGTTAAATGTTCTTAAAAACCCTTAAATGTCATACAACGGTATCGATTACACTACTCTGTCTCTTTCTTTATGTATCGAAAAGACAAGGACAGAATGCTTAAATTTAGTTTAGTTCCATCAAATAAATTAAATCGTGTTACACCGAATCGTCACCAATACGGGTCGTTTTATTTGCTTAACCGTGTACTAGAGGCAAGTAAGAGCCCTATACAGTATGTATACAGGACTCTTTCTTTATGTATCGAAGAGACAAGGACAGAATGCTTAAATTTAGTTTAGTTCCATCAAATAAGTTAAATCGTGTTACACCGAATCGTCACCAATACGGGTCGTTTTATTTGCTTAACCGTGTACTAGAGGCAAGTAAGAGCCCTATATACAGGATGCTGTGTTTACTCCAAACCAATTTTAATCCTAATAAAAATTCCCATCAGGCTACAAACTTTTAAACAAGCTCCCAGCCTTATTTCAAGTCGTGGCCTTTGAAAAGTAATAAAAGTTGCATTGCCACTCTCGACACAATAAAAATGTAGAAAAGGAACGTAGCGAGAAATAAAAGTTTACCTTTTTTTTCCCTTTATTTTACTTTTGTGATTATTGGCGGTTACTTACAAATTCCTTTTTTGGGTGATACGGAATGTATTTTTAGCGTGTATTGTAATTTATACTTATTTCATTCGCCGGTGTTTTTTTAGGGTTCCGTACGCAAAGAGTAAAAACGGGACCCTATTACTAAGACTTCGCTGTCCGTCCGTCCATCTGTCTGTGTCTGTCTATCACTAGGCTGTATTTTATGAACCCTGATAGTTACACTCGAGAGCGATGAATCCGGGTCACTTAAAGAATCCTAAAAATCTCGGAAACTAAGAAGGCTACCTTAATGAAATAAATTGTGTTTAATAGACAATTTAATACTCCTTAAATGAAGTCATTAAAACTTCTTAGTTATTGTAAAGTTATGTCATAAAAAATCAAATTTGAAAAAGGGAGACTTTCGAAGATGGAACTACGAAATTACTACATTTGTTTTTGCTTTTGTTTCTAATCTGTCATTTAAGTGGGTACATAAACCATGTTGATAGTGTTCAATATTTATTATTCAAGCAGTAATCATGTCGCTTACACCTGAAGAATGCACCAGAATACTCACAATGCTGGAAAACGGCCGGGGTCAGCGCGATACAGCCACGAATGTCGGTGTGTCGCTCTCAACAGAACAAAGAGTTCTCCAACGTTACGAGGAAACTGGCTCTAACCTACGCAGACCAGGAACAGGCAGAACCAGGTGTACCACAGCACGAGAAGATCGATACTTGGTGAACACAACGCTTCGTAATCGCTTTCTCACAGGAACTGAACTTACAAATCAGTTTCGACGCCTCGGAGGAAGTAACCCAAGCGCATGGACAGTAAGGCGACGACTTGCTGAAGCTAACTTGAAACCACTTAGACCTGCAAACGGCCTTAAACTGGAGCGTGGGCATCGTATTTCAAGACTAAGATATGCCCAGAACCACTTAAATTGGAGTATTGGAGATTGGTCAAAAGTTATGTTCTCCGACGAATCAAAATTTATGCTCTACAAGCACAATGGAAGACACAGAGTGTATAGAAGACCAGGGGAAAGATTCAAGCAAGCATGCATCGAAGAAAAAGTAGCCTACGGTGGTGGGTCTGTACATGTGTGGTCCGGAATTTCTTCTGAGAGTCGCACAGAACTGGTGTTCATAGAAAACGGCTCTTTAACTAGCGAAAGATATGTGGAAGAAATCCTCAATGAACACGTTGGTCCATTTATGGTCAATTTGGGTGAGGATGCTATTTTTATGCATGACAATGCCCGGCCTCATACGGGTTGGATTGTGAATGACTACCTTCAAGAGATGAACATTACTCGTATGGAGTGGCCAGCACGCAGCCCGGATATCAACCCGATCGAGCATGCTTGGGACGAGCTAGGGAGATGCGTAAAACAAAGAAGCCCTCCCCCAATCACCCTTCGTGAGCTTAAAATTGCTCTCACAGAGGAATGGGAGAATATTCCCCAAAATCGTATAAGGAACTTGGTGTACAGCATGCCAAACCGCGTAAACACAGTGATGGAAGCACGAGGAGGCAATACGAAGTATTAAAATTCAAGTAAATCGTAATGTTGTTCAAAAATGTCATGTTTCCTATTTTTGTTTTAAGGCGAGATCAGCAGTTTTTCTTTATTTATGTAATTTTTTGTAAATAAAATGTAGTGACTCGTAAATTTTATTATTCCATTTAAGGGGTATTAAAGTGTCTATTAAACACAATTTATTTCATGAAGCTAGCCTTCTTAATTTCCGAGATTTTTGGATTCTTTAAGTGACCCGGATTCATCGCTCTCGAGTGTAGACAGTTGAAATTTTCACAGATGATGTATTTATATTGCCGCTTTAACTACTAAACAATTGTTTTTTTAAGGTTTTTGTAATTGTTATAAACACATTTATGGGTCAATGAAGCCTGAATATAAAATAAAAAATTAATAAATAAAATATAACAAAAATTACAAAAAGTGAAAAATAAGGGATTTTTTAAACCTGAAGAAACTAGCGCCATCTAGTATGATGGTACGGAATCCTATGTGTGCGGCTCTGACTCTCACTTGGCCGGTTTTTTTCATTTAGTGAGGCATTTTATCATTTGCATACTGAGTTATGGAATGCATGCTCCTTTTTCATTAGAACCCAATTATAATATTAACCAGGTCTTAATAAACCTTTTGTGAAATGTTTCAACTAATTCATATGAGCTCGTGACGAAGTGAAACTAATTAATTTATTGTCGATCTATTTTTATTATAAAGATCATCATTACAGCTCATATACGTCCCCACCGAGGGGCTCGAGCCTACCCTGAATCAGGGCGATTAGGCAAGTTTCTTCGCAGGCGTGTGCAAGTTTCCTCACGATGTTTTCCTTCACCGTTAAAGCAATCGGTAAGTATGTACGTAAGTTTTTGAAATACTCATTGGTACATTGGCCGTCCAGATTTGAACCCGGTACCTCTGGTTAGATGGACCGAGTCGTTACCGGTTGAGCCACCGACGCTTTTATGGGTTTAGTTATCATCTTGTTTAAATCTTTTTTTATCATCACCTTCGTCTTTAACAAATAATCACCTAAAAAATTTCATCTGTCTAGCTATCACGATTCATGAAATACAGCCTGGTAACAGACAGACGGACAGCGGAGTCTTTGTAATAGGGTCCCGTTTTTACCCTTTGGGTTCGGAACCCTAAAAAATACATAAAAGATTTGACCAGACCGGGAACTAAACCCATGATCTACGAGGAGGAAATCCAACGCTTTGGACACTGGACTATCGCTTATTTATTTGGTGTGGTGAACGTACTAATGCCATTGCGCGGAAAAGACGATGTGCGTGAAAATTCGTGAAAACGCGTATCCCCAGAGATGAGACCTCATCATCATCATATCAGCTGAAAAACGTCCACTGCTTCACAAGACCTCCTCCAAGGATTTCCACTACGACCGGTTCTGCATTGCCCGCATCCATCGGCTTCCCACGATCTTCACCAGGTCGTCGGTTCACCGCGTGGGAGGCCTGCCTACGCTACGTTTTCCGGTGCGCGATCGCCACTCGAGAACTTTACCGCCCCACGTTCATCTGTTATACGAGCTATGTGCCCTGCCCACTGCCACTTCAGTTTAGCGATTATGTGAGCTATGTCGGTTACTTTGGTATAAAAACGTCCACTGCTTCACAAGACCTCCCCCAAGGATTTCCACTACGACCGGTTCTGCATTGCCCGCATCCATCGGCTTCCCGCGATCTTCACCAGGTCGTCGGTTCACCGCGTGGGAGGCCTGCCTACGCTACGTTTTCCGGTGCGCGATCGCCATTCGAGAACTTTACTGCCCCAACGTTCATCTGTTATACGAGCTATGTGCCCTGCCCACTGCCACTTCAGTTAAGCGATTATGTGAGCTATGTCGGTTACTTTGGTTCTCCTGCGGATCTCCTCGTTTATGAGACCTATGTAGTTAGATACATTAATTTTTCGCCCCCAAAAATCTCCATATGATTCATAGAAATGGTTAGAGCCATTTTCGATATCTCAAAACAAACGAATATTTCTCCTTTTTAGTATAAGATTGGCCAAAAATAGCCTTGAAAATTTTCCTGCACTAATCCTAACAAAATAGCCTCACTTTACAGCGATACCCCATAATCCACGACGGTATATTTTACTAAGCATTTTTTATTCAATTTCAGGTAAACCAAGAGAGTTTTTAATAAAGCCAAGGAGATTGCTCACCCGAGTCTATGGAAGGTAAATGGATCTTTAACCTCTTTGGTAAACACAATGGCGTGAAAAAGAATCAAGCTGTATTTAAGGTATTTAAAAAGGATTAATTTGTGTTTACTGAATTTTACGTTTTTAGAGTTTTGAAGTCAACAAGGAACCCTTATAGTATCGCCATGTCTGTCTGTCTGTCCGCGGCTTAGCTCAGAGACTATTAGTAGCTAGTTACTACTAGCTATTAGTTACTACTAGACCGTTAACCGCCTTCGTGGCATAATGGTTAGTCCAGTCGCTTCACACCAGGAGGTCGCGGTTTCGATTACCGTTGGGGTCAACTTGTAAGACTCGGTACCACTATCTTATCTAAGTCTTGACGCCAAAAATCAGTTTCGGCTTGAAGATAAGATTGCCAGTTGTCTATTGCGTTGGGGAATCTTGGTAAGGCCGCTTCCATCTTCGGCATCATCGTCACTTACCATCAGGTTGGATGATGCCAAGGGCTTACCAATTGTGAATAAAAAAAAGAAACTTTAATTTGGCCGACAAAGAGTTACCGATAAAGAGTTACCATAAAATCTTGAAAAACATTTTTTTTTTGGTACCTACTTACCCTATACAGAGTGTAACACAAAGGTGTGGTGATACTTTAAGGTGGGCTTGTACTCATCAAACTGAGCAACTTTTACTGTGCAACTTTGTGCGAAATTTTTATTGGATTTTTCATACAAAACCGTTTCATCAGCTGACCGATTTGTATGAAAAAAAAAAAAAAAAATTGCGATTCCAGCAAAGTTGCAGAAGAAAAGTGGTTAAGTTTGATGAGTGCAAGCCCACCTTCAAGTAGCACCACACCTTTATGTTACAACCTGTATATGTACAGTTTGTTCGCTCATTAAACTGCATATTTGATGAATGCCGCGAGCCGGCAGCGGCGGCGGCGACAGTCAAACATTCCGACAAAGGGGCCGCGCTGAGTTCAATCGCGACGCCGACAACGTCGGCGGCGGCGCGGCGGGTGGCACGATTGAACCCAAGGCGGCGTCTTTGACATAGTGTTTGTCATCAAATCTGCAGCTAATTCAGCAAACGAACTTTAAAAAGGGTTTTTTTTTTTCATTGACGTACCCTATCGTGTGGGGTATCGTTAAATAGGTCTCTCAACACTACTGAGTTTACTAAAACCATTTTCCGAATCAGGGATAGGTTTGCGAAATATTAAAAGCTTTAATGTGCAAATTTTTGTTAAAGTTCAAGTTCATTTATTACTAAGCAACATACATTGCGTTGAAAAAGTTTATAATTGTAAAATTAAAGATAACCTCATCGAATTAGAATAAAATTAAAAATTAAAATTAAAATAAATAATTTCCCTACGTCTGTTAACAAACACATAATATCAAAAATAAATACACGTCAATAATCCATTAGGTACTTATATCATGTCAGAGCGACTCTACCACCGAAACGGCTATTTCAGGACATCTCTTTTTTTTAAAATAGTACGACATATTTTAATCAATTAAAAAAAACGATTACTGCTAAGTAGACTTTCTTATTTAAGTCGAGTAATAGTCGAACAACTTAAGAAGTACAGTTGTATTTGTAAATAGTTCATAGATGGTAACTCGGTGGCTCAGTGGTTAGTGCTCTTGACTACTGATCCGAGAGTTGTGGGTTCGGTCCCCACCCAGGGCAAACATTTGTGTGATGAGCACATTTGTTTGCTCTGTGTCTGGGTGTTAAATATCTATATATGTATGTATTTAAACGTATATAAGTACGTATATCAGTCTCTGGTTCCCATAACACAGGGAATCCTACTTTGGGGCCAGATGACCATGTGTGATTTGTCTGAGATTTTTTTTTTAATAAATATTTTTCGACACGTATTTTTGCTATAAACAGATATAATACCAAAGCTTGAAAAAAGTCGCAGTTATTGTACATATAGTCTACTACTATTAAGGCGAGGTATCGATTGGAGGAACAGTTTGTCTCTGTCTTTTTCTTTACGTGTAAGGAGTAAAGAAAATAACCATACTTTTTCAATGGTTTTTCGTTTCAATCAAAAACTAAAATGAAAGTGTAAAAAATAATAACATTCCTCAATTTGTATTATCATAACAAATATTGTTTATATATAATTATATATATATATTAATTTATACTTCAAAATATTAGTCATAACTAGAGTTGAAAGTAACGGTGTAGCCTATCTTTAAGATTTTTTTCTATCGAGCCGAAACTGCTCAATCGTGTTTCTAATAACTTTTGACTTTAAGGAACATCGTCAACAACAAGGGGTTTTTTTTCAACCCTGGGTTTGTGAATAAAAAAAAGAAACTTTAATTTGGCATGGGTATGTATATTAATCACACCGACAAAAAGTTACCATAAAATCTTGTAAAACATTTTTTTTGGTACCTACCTACCCTATATAATTATGTATAGTTTGTTCACTCATTAAACTGCATATTTGATGAATGCCGCGAGCCGACAGCGGCGACAGTCAAACATTCCGACACAGGGGCCGCGCTGAGTTCATTCGCGACGCCGACAACGTCGGCGGTGGCGCGGCGGGTGGCACGATTGAAGTCAAGGCGGCGTCTTTGACATAGTGTTTGTCATCAAATCTGCAACTAATTCAGCAAACGAACTTTAAAGAGGCGTTTAATTTTATTTCATTGACGTACCCTATGGTGTGGGGTATCATTAAATAAGTCTCTCAACACTACTGAGTTTACTAAAACCATTTTCCGATTCAGGGACCGGTTTGCGAAATATTAATATATATATATATTATATTATATATTTATAGCTTTAATGTGCAAGTTTTTGTTAAAGTTCAAGTTCATTTATTTTTAAGCAACATACATTGCGTTGAAAAAGTTTATAATTGTAAAATTAAAGATTACCTCATCGAATTAGAATAAAATTAAAAATTAAAATTAAAATAAATAATTTCCCTACGTCTGTTAACAAACACATAATATCAAAAATAAATACACGTCAATAATCCATTAGGTACTTATATCATGTCAGAGCGACTCTACCACCGAAACGGCTATTTCAGGACATCTCTTTTTTTTAAAATAGTACGACATATTTTAATCAATTAAAAAAAACGATTACTGCTAAGTAGACTTTCTTATTTAAGTCGAGTAATAGTCGAACAACTTAAGAAGTACAGTTGTATTTGTAAATAGTTCATAGATGGTAACTCGGTGGCTCAGTGGTTAGTGCTCTTGACTACTGATCCGAGAGTTGTGGGTTCGGTCCCCACCCAGGGCAAACATTTGTGTGATGAGCACATTTGTTTGCTCTGTGTCTGGGTGTTAAATATCTATATATGTATGTATTTAAACGTATATAAGTACGTATATCAGTCTCTGGTTCCCATAACACAGGGAATCCTACTTTGGGGCCAGATGACCATGTGTGATTTGTCTGAGATTTTTTTTTTAATAAATATTTTTCGACACGTATTTTTGCTATAAACAGATATAATACCAAAGCTTGAAAAAAGTCGCAGTTATTGTACATATAGTCTACTACTATTAAGGCGAGGTATCGATTGGAGGAACAGTTTGTCTCTGTCTTTTTCTTTACGTGTAAGGAGTAAAGAAAATAACCATACTTTTTCAATGGTTTTTCGTTTCAATCAAAAACTAAAATGAAAGTGTAAAAAATAATAACATTCCTCAATTTGTATTATCATAACAAATATTGTTTATATATATATATATATATATATATATATATATATATATATATATATATATATATATATATATATATATATAAAAATTTATACTTCAAAATATTAGTCATAACTAGAGTTGAAAGTAACGGTGTAGCCTATCTTTAAGATTTTTTTCTATCGAGCCGAAACTGCTCAATCGTGTTTCTAATAACTTTTGACTTTAAGGAACATCGTCAACAACAAGGGGTTTTTTTTCAACCCTGGGTTTTCTATCGTTTAGGAGTAATTGACGTCAAAAATAACGAAAATCTGTAATATTACCGCCTTAATAAAACACACTAACATTAAACTAATATCTGGACATGGCTGTATGAATGACTGGACATGTTTCCGTGCCAAAAGCGTGCCAACGGGACCTTATTAATTACTAAGCCTTCCATCCGTCCGTCCGTCCATCTGTTTGTCAGCGGGCTATACCTACTTTATGAACCGTAATAGGAGACAGTTGAATTTTTTTACAGAGTGTGTATTTCTAGTGCCAATATAACAACAAATATAAATAATTAAATTAAATTAAAAATCATAGGGGGCCCTATACAAAAAACATGTTTTTTTTCTTGAAAAATGTTTGTCCTCGATATATAAATATCCTCTCAAACCATAGTGTAATTGGCTCTCAACATAACGCGTGATACCAACATACAATTACCTTAAACCCGACATTAACACCTTCACCTTCTTTATTATTCATTTTCAAACACATAATTCTTCGGGAACGAAGTCTTTCACTCATCTCCCTTCCCCCTTTTCCCCTTCTATAAAATAAGGTAAAAATACAACCCTTTCTCATTCGAACTGGGAGTCGAAGAACGGATAATTTACATACGAGTACCTACCCCCACCCTCCACTTTACCGTGAAAAATGTTTGAACACCATGTATTCATGCTTGTTACATTCTCTTTGCGTTCGTGAATGTTTCACCTCTGTGTACACTTTATGATCTTATGTTTGTTACGGTTACTGAGTGGTGCAAGTTATAAACTTTATGTATATTTTATTTTATTGCATCGGTGGCTCAACCAGTAACGACTCGGTCCTTCTAACCAGACGTACCGGGTTCAAATCTGGACGGCCAATGTACCAATGAGTTTTTCAAAACTTACGTACATACTTACCGATTGCTTTAACGGTGAAGGAAAACATTGTGAGGAAACCTGCACACGCCTGCGAAGAAACTCGAAGGTTGTGTGTGAAGTCGACCAACCCGCACTGGTCCCGCGTGGTCAACTAAGGCCCGATCGCCCTAATTCAGGGTAGGCTCGAGCCCCTCGGTGGGGACGTATATGAGCTGATGTGATGATATTTTATTTATTTATTTAAATTTATTTTACAGACAACAAGATCCACGTATGTTAGTAAACAAATAGGCTTAACCTATGTTAGTCATTTATAATTAATAGAGATTTAGTACGAATGATCAACGTCCACACAAGTGGACTGTCGAATTTATAGGCTAATGCCCGCAAGATTGTGTTGATTGTATAGATCAAAAACCATTGATTCTGAGCGGTTATAGATTTATACTAAGTGTTAGTAATTAACATCACATGACACATTTTTGTCAGTTTTTTTAAGGTACCTAGTCAAACCAATGAATGAAGTTTTAGATTTTATTTGGTTAATATTAGAGTTTTTCTAATATCGCTAGGGGAATAACACAATCGATTCTATGTTCCTGCTGAATAAGTTTGACTTTCTTTTTTTATTAAAATATTTTTCTTTTCTTCTCTTGCTTTCCTGCAATTTGTAGTAGTGATTTCGTGAAATGGGACGGAAGAGTTAAACAGGAAATGCGAAGGTTTTTTAACTCACGAAGGCTAAGGTAACATGGCCATGCCGCCTAATATTAGGCCGAAGGCAAAGATGACCTACTATCCGAAGGAGCTACCCGTTAATGTGCAACCCGATAATTCATTAATTTCATAAATATTTTGTTACACGTTACACATCATATGCGACTATGTAAGGCTCGTTTTTTATACCTGCTCTTTTTTTTAAGGCTTCGGTGCACCCAAAGGCTGATCAACAGGACCCTATTAGTAAGCCCCCGCTGTCCGTTCGTCTGTATGTTGTCAGCGGGCTATATTTCATTAACCGTAGTAGGAAGGCAGTTGAAATTTTCACAGAATGTGTATTTCTTTTGCCGGTATAGCCACAAATAGCAAATTAGAAAAAGTGAAAAATTAAGGGCGGGTCCCCATACAAAAAACGTGTTTTTATAGGTATTTTTTCAGATGTAGCTCTATCGTAAAAAAGGAAATTCATACAAGCTTGAAACTTAGTGCGATAATAGCACTAATTCTGAAGTAAAACAACAAATAATCAATACCTGCCAAGTAAGAATCGTACACGCGCTGAAGAGTCTGAATAGTTTTTTTTTCTAACCCTGCTTGATGTCTTTTTTTTTTGTAATGTGGATAGGTATCATTGTCAAAGTTGTGTGGAGAGGTCATCATCATCATCATCATCATCATATCAGCCGAAGGACGTCCACTGCTGGGCATAGGTCTCCCCCAAGGATTTCCACGACGACCGGTTCTGCGCTGCCCGCATCTAGCGTCTTCCCGCGACCTTCACCAGGTCATCGGTCCACCGAGTGGGAGGCCTGCCTATACTACGTTTTCCGGTGCGTGGTCGCCACTAGAGAACTTTACTGCCCCAACGGCCATCTGTTCTACGAGCAATGTGCCCCGCCCACTGCCACATAAGTTTAGCAATTCTGAGAGCTACTTCGGTTACTTTGGTGCTCCTACAGATCTCCTCGTTCCTGATTTCGTTCCTTGTTTCTGGGGAGGTGTGGTGGTACAAATCCCTCGGAAAGCTAGTACGACTCGCTTTTGGCCGGTTCTTTTAATAGTCAGATGTTTATAGCGTTACGCAAAACTATGATGCAAAACTAATTAACCTAATATTACTGTTTTTAATTAATAATGTATTAATTCACAACGTAAAACACATGTAAATCCTAATGAAAGGTCTTAATTTCCATGTGTTCGAGGTTTGACTGTTTATCATTGCACCTAACTCGTTCGCCATGTATTTTTTGACGTGAATACGTCTTTAAAATTACCTCCATAGGGATGCAATCCAAAAAAAACGAATGATAACAAAATCGGGGGATACAGTTTAGTGTTGTGACTACATATCTATCATCTCCATCCAAATTTCGTTTACACCACTTGATAGCTAAAGAATCAAAGAATTTATTACGCTAAGTAAGGACTGTAACACATCGCGCGCGGGGGAGGGGGCAGCCCCGCCATTTTGAAGGTCATTTTTCTCGCTTACTTGAACCCGACAAGACGTATTCACGTTACAAACATACGGGCCGTGTCCACGACTCAGCCATACCCCATTTTTTTTATCCACAATTGATAAGCCCTTGCCATCATCTCACCTAATGCAAAGTATATATATTATATTAGTACTAACATACACTCCCTGACGCTCTCTAGATTGCGACCTCACCCCTTCGTCACCCATATTGATACAGGTGGGTTACAGTTTGGTTCTCGAACGTATGGGATTTCGCCGTGATTTGGTTTGCTCTGTCATTTGTTTTTAGAAATTTCATTTCACTACCATTTGTATGTAGTGTCCGGGGTGTGCCTGATGTTAAATGACGATGATGCCGAAGATGGAAGCGGGCTTACCAAGATTTCCCAGCGCAATGGAGATCTACCTATCGTATCTTCAAGCCGGAACACATCTTGCCGGAACAAGTCTTGCCACCAAACATCAGTGTTTTAACATCATTAATGTGTTCCGGCTTGAAGATAAGATAGCCAGATCTCCATTGCGTTGGGAAATCTTGGTAAGACCGCTTCCATCTTCGGCATCATGTGACATTACGCCAAGGGCTTACCAATTGTGAATAATAAAATGAAAAGGTAAGCAGGGAAAGTTTTTAATAAGATTTATACGACTCCTTAATAGGATTGTCAAACGCAACTTTCTGAAGAAAATTAATTGCGGAATGCCCCAAGGATCATCACAGATGAGAGGAAGTACTTGTACAATGAAATGAACAGGGATGACGACAGCATCAGAAATAAATTATGAACTCTTGATCACTAAATTGCCCTCCTACTTAAACTTCGGAAAACCTTACTCGTTTTGTTTCCCTTCAAGTCTTCGATTTTTAATTCACCAAAACCTCAAAATGAGTCGTTTTTGACAGATGATAAAAAGTAAATCAGATGACTAGCATTCGTCATCCCTATTGTGCAGTCACGCTGTGCATACTTTTTTGATTATGGTGTGGTTCGGCATATACGAATCAACAATTGATATTGTTTAGTTTGTAGCAACGATGAAAAAATTTCAAATAATTTGCGTTTGTTTGGGAGGTACCTTAATTTTTTTTTAATCCTGAAATAATAAATTACCTAAAGTAAGTAGGTTGGAAACTTTGGTCACAGGGATTTCGATTTTTCTCAGCAATTACAAAACATATGAATGTGATATTTTGTAACCTGATTCTTCGTTTCAATTACTTTATTTTGTCAGTTGCAGACCCACTATTCGTTCACTTTTATAACAAAAAAAAATAATTAAAGTAACCTCTTTTAAAACAGAAATTTGCATTCTACTGGCAAACCGGGACGATTTAGTACCTCCTAGTTTTCTTAGTTGATTTGTCTAAACACACACACACTTATTAAATATTCCAGTTGGATTTTTTTTAATTTGCAGTATTTAAATGAAACAAAAAACATCGAAAAAGTGTAAAAGTGTGGTTATTTTCTTTACTCTTTACACGTAAAGATAAAGACCGAGATAACTGTTACAATCAATGCCTCGCCTTAATAACAAAGTTTAACTAAAGCCTTCTTTTGAGAAAAAAATAACAATTAGAGTTTGTATGGGAGGTACCTTAGCCAGAGTTTTTTTCTGGAAAAACGAAGTACTTTGTATATAGTGTAAAAATATAGTAAGATTTTTTTAAGAGCCATGGTTGAGAAAAAATAACCAACTAACTGGGTTTTTACGGGAGGTACCTTATTCAGATTAATCCTGAATTAACGAACTATCCTTTATAGTAGACCATTTAAAGTTTTAATTACGTACAGAATATTAACATTTTTAGATACATTTTTGAGTAAAAAATAATATAAGTACTATGTGGCAACCCAAAAAAATCAAGATAAGACACATTTTACAAAAATGGCTGGAGATATTTATTTATTTTATTTATTTATTTGGATCCAGGTTACAGAATCTTATTAACTACTTACATCCTACTTACATCATAGTGCATGTTAGTACAGTTAAAGTAAAATTCCTAAGTAGTAAGACCCTACTTTCCACGCTAGGATTCCCTGTGTTGTGGTAGGTTAGGTAGTCTCTTTCATCTTTTACAGAAGAAAAAAGAAAAAAGTAAATTAAGTGTAACTAGGTTGATTATAATAGTAGGCGATCTTTTGTGTGTGTGTGTGAGTGTGTGTATATGTGTGTGTGTGTGTGTGTGTGTGTGAGTGTGTGTCAGATGTGTGAACTTGTGTTAGAGTAAAAAGTTATCAATACAAAATGCCATCATTCAATACTTTTTCTGTAGAATTGTAAGTTAATTTCAACAACCACTGTTGAATCTTTTTTCTGCTCTGTTTTCTTGTGAGAAACAATATTTTTTAATAATTTTCAACCTTACTGTACATGAATGGTCCCGTAAAAGCGAAGGCTCTTTTTGCAAATTGTGTTTTTACTTTTGGTATTTTCCATTTGCTCCATCTAGCACAGCGTGTTTCGGCTTGGGTTTCTATAGCTGTCTTATGGAATATAAGTATTGCGGCTTCTATTGCAAGCTGTCTTACTGAGTTTCCTGGTACAATTGTTCGGTAGGAAAACGATAGGGTTTACCGAAGGCTACTTTTAGTACAGCACGCTGTGCCTTTTCCAGTTTTATGATGTTTGTCTTGCAAGCTGCTCCCCGAGTTGTTGCACAATAGGAAAGGTTGGATTGACACAATGCCTGTTACACAAGTTTTAGGGTGTACTCGTAATTAAAATAATGTTGCTCTCTCCCAAATTGTACCTTTAGGTACAGATTTGTCTGTAGTAGCTTAGCTGCTGGAGCACTGGATGGACACACACACTGACATTTTAAAAATAGTAGTTTATGAAACTGTTGCATAATACCTAGTTATGTGCAGTTTCATGCACTACTTTATCTAATCTCATATATTGAGATTGAACGTACCAAATAAATGATCAAAGTTAAAACAGTAAAAATAGAAACCCACGAAATTTAGTACAACAAAACGCAGGTATGAATTGCGCCAAAACCCCAGCATATAACCGCGCATGCGCTAAAGCGAGTGCTGTACAGACAGATAAAAATTGGAATCAAAACTTTTTGTAATGCTGTAAAAATCAAAAAAAAATAATTTTTGTTAGAGAAATAATGTTATAAAGTGTTTTTATTTTTTAAATTTCGGTATTGTGTTTATAAAGTATGCCAATATAAATTCGTTTTGAAGTTTATAATTCGAACTTTACGATATGAGAGTAGCTAAAAGTTTTTTAGACTATGAATCGACAAGACAATCGATCCCCATAAAAATCTCACCTTCGATTTTTTTTTTCATCACAACACCTCCTTCACTCCTAACGCTAAAACGCTCGTTTCTCATCCACTCGACGTAAAAAAAAACGTATTTCACATCGTCACTGAATTCACAGATCCCAGTTTATTAAAGTCTGGCTTAAGAGTTATTTTCTTGGCGCGAACGGAGTTAGAATTCTATCTAACTAATGTTCCTATAAACCTGAGTAGCTGATAGGGAATCTTAACTTATAGGTCGTAAGGTTACTTTATTAGATTCGATTCAATTTTCTGGTCTAGACTGAGTCTGGAGCTCCATTTAAGGGTGTTGCTTTGAACTCGTTCTCTCTTTTATCGTGTGGCACAAAACATAATCCTGTAATAAGAAACCTAGTTTGAGCTTCGGTGGCATAACGGCTAGGGCCGGTACCTTCTGTACAGGAGGTCGTGATTCGAATCCTGCCACTTACCAGTGCGTTTTCAAAGCTTAATTTCATATGTACGTTTATTCGACGCTTTTACAGTGAAGGAAAACATCGCGAGGAAAGTTGCACACACCTGCGAAGAAACTCGAAGGTTGTGTGTGGAGTCGACCGACCCGCACTGGGCCCGCGTGGTCGACTAAGGCCCGATCGCCCTAATTCAGGGTAGGCTCGAGCCTCTCTGTGGCAACTTAACTGGCAGTGGGCGGCTTTGAGCCTACGATCTACATCGTAAAACAGATAATCGTTGGTAGTAAATAGTCTTTATTCTTTGTCGTTGGAGCAGTAAAGTTTTCGAGTGGTGACCGCGCACCGGAAAACGGAGCGTCAATAGTCCTCCCACTCGGTGGACCAACGACCTGGTAAAGGTCGAGGGAAGCCTCTGGATGCGGGCAGCGCTGGACCGGTTCTCGTGGAAATCCTTGGGGGAGGCCATTGTTCAGTAGTGGACGTCTTTCGACTGATATGATGATGATGATGATGATGATGAAAAGACATGAGCTGAGGAAGAAGAAGAAGTTTTGATGATTTATGGTAATCCATCTTTTATTATTGGCGTCACTGACGTTCGGTCAGATAGGGGCGTTCATCATCATCATATCAGCCGAAAATCGTCCATTGCTGGACAAAGGCCTTCACCAAGGATTTCCACGACGACCGGTCTTGCGCTGCCTGCATCCATCAGCTGCCCGCAATCTTCACCGTCGTCGGTCCACCGCGTGGGAGGCCTGCCTACGCTACGTTTTCTGGTGCGCGGTCGCCACTCGAGAACTTTACTGCCCCATCAGGTTACAGGGGCGTTGACCACTAGATTACTGATTCAGTCGTTTGTAAACAAGTTATGAAGGTCCCCACTTCTTGGGCACGGATAGCTCCCCAAACTCGGGAAAGTAAGACCATACCTACTCCACGCAAAGTCTTGGTCATTCAAAGAATAATTTATGTTACCGTATGCCAAAAGTCAGATACAGAAAATCTTAAATTTAACTCCAGATAATTCATCATCATCATCATATCAGCTCATATACTTCCCTACCGAGGGGCTCGAGCCTACCCTGAATTAGGATGATCGGGCCTCAGTCGACCATGCGGGCCCAATGCGGGTTGGTCGACTTCACACACAACCTGCGAGTTTCTCCGCAGGCATGTGCCGGTTTCCTCACGATGTTTTCCTTCACCTTAAGAGCGTCAGATAAACGTACATATTATGAAATCTAAATTTGAAAACACATTGGTACGTAGCAGGATTCTAACCACGATCTCCCGGACAGGAGGCGGCGGCCCTAGCCGTTACGCCACCGACGCTCCAGATAATTAATCCACTTAAAAGCTCCTTCGTTCAATTTGATCTGGTCTTCCGAGGGGCTTCCGGTGTACGAGTCAATGGGCACTCTTGGACAATATGTTCGATGCTCTGCTTCTCGACACCACAATGAAAGACAGGGGAGCCAGCCGCAACGACATCTGTATTGTATTGGGCACAGCGAGCGTGATCAGAGCGCAGTCTATTGAGGTGGCACCAGGTCCACCTCGTTAGTTCAAGCCCCTCTATTTTGGCACCAGCGTTAATCTTCGAGCCAAACTTACCAGCCATTGTAGTCGATTACAGTAAAGAATAATAATAATGATTCGTCTCGTAACGCCTATCTTACTATCGATGTGCAGTATGTTAAGTTCATATGTCTCTTACAAAATTACCACAGAGGGCACCTGATTAACATCTGATATGTATTTATATAAAAATGAATCCCTATTTCCCTTGCTCACGGCATCACGCGTGAACGTCTGGACCGATTTCGCTAATTTAGGTAGGGTAACACTACCCTACCCTACCCTACCCTACATAAGAACCTTCTCCTGACAATAACGAACTCGACAAAAAAAGAATTACACAGCTTAGTGTAGTGTAGGGTAGGTTAGGGTAGTGTAGTGTAGGGTAGGGTAAGGTAGGGCAGGGTAGGGGTAGGGTAGGGAAGGTTAGGTTAGTGTAGTGTGTAGGGTAGTGTAGTGTAGGGAAGGGTAAGGTAGTGTAGTGTAAGGTGGTACAAGGTTCGCCGGGAATACTATAGTTAGTATATAAAAACACTTTACTGAGTTGTTTGGTCCATTCTCAATCTGCATCTACCGAACAAAATAAAAAACGTATCTGTATTATCAAGACGTGTTTTCTATCTCTTGGTCCCCAATTCTTCAATAATTTAATACAGTGTTAGTTTCAGTGTATTTTCTTAGTTAGTTAGCGAGTGATTCACAAATCGCGCCCCCTCAGTATAGTGTGGACTCGCGTACTGTTCGTAAATTCGTTCCTCGCCCCATATAAAGTGGATTTTCTTCAGTTTGGCTTGTTCCACTATGAACCATTTTTTTGAAAAAAAAAACCTTTTATTTGGTAGGTACATTAATTACGTCGTGTCCCTTGAGATGACTCTAAGATGACGAGGAGTCTACCGTTCTATTGTACTATCCCTTAAATATCACTCAGGTATCTTAGTTTAGATAGATCTAAACAAGTAAATCTGACCTCGTGCCACACGATAAGAAACAGAAGTTAAAAATTAAAATTAGATACTCCTCTTTTAATTGTTTTTATTTTCTTATTAAGAAAGGTCTTGCAGTTTTATTAGTAATTTTAATTTCATGCTGCCAGAATCGCGGAAAACATTAGTTTTAGGGTCAAAATTAAAGAAATTTAAGCATAAAAGAACTATTCACAAGAACGGTGTAGAAAAACCTCTCAGGTTATCTACATTAACGTTTTCTTCCTGTGGTCGTACTAAATTGTCCTGCTAGAGGTGCTAGAGAAATACTTTCTTCGTGGCACTAATAAATATCTCCCCCCCCACTATCTCGCTTCTCACAGAATGGTTTACTTTATAAGAGGGGCGTGCGTAAAATCCTTGAACAGTTTGAGTTTGAGCAAATTGTTAAGTTTGTGGTTAAAAGTTTATTTTTTTTATTATTACAGCTCATATGCGTCCCCACCGAGGGGCTCGAGCCTACCCTAAATCAGGGCGATTAGGCCTTAGTCGACCACGCGGGCCCAGTGCGGGTTGGTTAAAAGTTTATTTATAGTTTATTGTATACAGGAAACATAATATTACACATTTTACAAAGTAAGGTAACACAAAGGGTATAGCTTATTTCTAAAGCTATTTCTTCCAGCAGACCAGGGAAAAAAGAAAGCTTTGACTGAGATGGCAGAAAAGACGTGTACACAGCTTAAAATACGTAAAATTAATTGAAATACTAAAATACTTAAGTATACGTACGTACATACATACATTATTTTACTTATTTGGTGTATAATTACACAGATAAAATAAATTAACTAATATAAATACATATTGTAGGTAATACATAAAATATTTCATGGCTAATCAATCAACTTAGGATGACAGAGAAAGATAGTGTTCTTTCAATTTCTTTTTAAAAGTGTTGAGGCTCTCACAGTCACGAATTTTGTGAGGAAGAGAACTTCACAACCTGACAGCATGAACAGTGAAGGAATAGGAGTAGAAGTCAGTACAATGAGAGGGGACATTGAGAAGGGATTTTAGGTGGGGTCGGGGCAGTGTGTCTGGCTGGCGCTTCCAGAAGAAGCGTTCTCGAAGGTTTTTTTTTTTAAATTCACAATTGGTAAACCCTTGACAATTAGGACATGAATTTGAACTGGCAAATTTGCGTAATCTCAATGTTACTTATCATATTTGTATTGTTTGTGTATGTACTTAATTACTTATTTAAATTATGTATTGACATTTCAAATACAATGTACATTGTTTGTTTGCGCCGTAATAATCTTTTAAAAACTCGCGCGTTATGCTATGTGTGTTCAATCTTCCATACCCTATAATATTCCTCTCCTTTTCCCACTCACGCATCGAATATGGCGCATCGAGTGAGAAGGCATACAACGACGCCATGTCTTGCTGGTGTCGAAATCAAGAACTAACAAGAACAAAATGTCTTCCAAAAATGACATTGCAATGTTCGCGTGTCGTCCCGCTAATAAAATTAATTTAAATATCTAACCGCCGTGAAAGACCAAAATAATAATCCGCGTGTGTCAGTGTAATTATGAAGTGTTAAATAAAATATCATACCGCAAGGAATTGCAGCTGAAGAAGAGAATTTAAGCCAGCTGACCAAGTGCCGCTTTTACTTCGTGATGGTGAGTTCCTTTTCCATTTAACTGCTCTGTTTTATATGTCCCCATTTTACCATCCAGGGCGGAGCAGTCTCCTGATTTATGTCGAATTTGAACACGCATAGTCGCAGTATCTCATCCGCTATATATCACCCCGCTCCGCAAATACAGTCCACTTAACCTTCAAAAACCTCGAACCGGCTACACCATTGTTTGTGAATAAATGATTGATTGATTGATTGATCTCACCTGGTGGTAAGTGACGATGTTGCCGAAGATGGAAGCGGGCTTACCAAGATTCCCCAACGCAATGGGGAACTGGCTATCTTATCTTCATGCCGGAACACACCAATGATATCAACATTGATATTTAGCGGCAAGACTTAGATAAGATGGTGGTATCTAGCCAGGCGGGCTTAGAAAATGCCCTACCACCAACCAAACCGAGTCTTACAATTGACCCCGCCGGGAATTGAACCCGCGACCTCCTGTGTTAAGCCAGTGAACTTTGCCTCTGAGCTACGGTGGCGGTTAAAATCTATCTTACCAACCATAACTGGCTATCTTAACCAGGGGATGAAGGTTTATGGAGAATGTTGAACAGGAGTCAAAGTTCGACATAGAGCACTAAGAACTTTTGTTCCACAGTAGCTATTCGCACATTATTCATTTACCCAATTACTTTTGTTCTAAAGTTTCTTGTTTTATCGACAATGGTAAGCCCTTGACCTGATGGTAAGTGACGATGATGTCGAAGATGGAAGCGGGCTAGCCAAAATTCCCCAAATTAACTGGCTATCTTATCTTTAAGCCGAAACACATAAATGCTATTAACATTAATGTTTGGCGGCAAGACTTAAATAAGTAGGTGGTAGCTAGGCAGGCGGGCTTAGAAAATGCCTTTCCACCAACCAAACCGGGTCTTACAAAGTTAGACTTTGCCGGAAATCGAACTCGCGACCTCCTGATGTGAAGCTAATGGATTTAACCATTACCCCTCGGTGGCCGTTAAAAAGCTTATATTATTCTTATTTCATTTGGCAAGAAAATAGCCTAATTGGCCTGTGGTGTGGTCCTAGTTACCACCCTATGTCTTTTTGAGGGTGTCTTTAAAGGCTTCTAAGTGAACAAACCGAAGAATGGGCAGCAGCATCCTTTCCGCTTACTGCACCACCACACTGCACAACAACAATCGCCAACCCGCCTGCCAACCGAGGCGATTACGGCAATACCGCCCAACTTCAGGGTTTAAGATGCCTCAATCCGAGCAGGTTGATACGTGTTAAAATAATATCAAACTTAAGGACCGCCAGGAGGCTCCAGTTTCCATACAAACGTAGTTCCGCTTTAATACAAAAACTACATGCCAGATTGAATCCAAACTTTGTAAATATATTGAGGAGACACATATCGATGTTTATAATTAGTTTTCGATGTACTAATATAAAACGGAAAAAAATAAGAGCAGCTTTAAACTTTCAGTATAAAACTAATTTAAGCTTTCATTTAGCTAAAATTTATTACGATGAAAACTAATTACAAACATCGATATGTATCTACTCCATATATTTACAAAGTTTGGATTCAATCCGGCATGTTGTTTTTGTATTAAAGCGCAACTACTTTTTTATGGAAACTCGAGCCTCCTGGAGACTCTTAAGTCTATTCATTTTTAGTTCAAATCAATGCGGGTTTCAACGTGGCGGTTATGTTGAAATCGAACGCACAATTTTTGATTTTTACATGTTTTTATTAATTTTCTATACCTTCAAATGAGTTTTAAAAATCAAAAGTAGTAATATTTTAAAAATTGTATTCAGATAAGTAGTTTTTTTTTTACTTTAAGTATATATTTTTTTAGCTTTTCGCTGTTTTTCTATAATTTGAATTGAATATTTTCATTTGAACTATGTTAAGGCCTTAAATTGAAAGACAGCGTAAAGCTGAAAAAATATATATTTTACTTAAAGTAATAAAAAAACCGATTTAATTGAATACAATTTTTAAAATATTACCACTTTTGATGTAAAAAATAATTGAAAACGCTAAACACGTTAAAAAACCGACTTCCATCGCAACAACTTAGTATATTTTTGCATTACTATATTTGGTTTTTGTTAATTTTCAAATAAAGTTCTACACCGATTTTGATAAAATTTATATGGGACCACACGGGAAGCACTAGCTTTCAAATAAAAAAAGAATCATAAAGATCGGTTCACCCAGTCAAAAGTACTGAGGTAACAAACATAAAAAAAAAACATACAGACGAATTGAGAACCTCCTCCTTTTTGGAAGTCGCTTGAAAAAGTACTGTAGACCCTGTTTTTGGCATTAATTGCAAAATTTTTCCGGCCTTTGTCCAGCAGTGAAAATCTCTTGTACACGTGCTAATGATAGCCATCACTTCAGCTAAAGCAGGCTGATTAGCAAGAAAAAAAAACGTAAAAACATTAGCTTAGTAAAAAGTTGGATATCATGGAACCCAACAAATCAAGGACCCAATGAAACGCAGTATTTGCTAACACACAATCCATCCAAACCGAAGCCTTTTTGATACTAAATCGTTTTTCATGTAAATCGTTGCTCTAGTGATGGAAAAACGTCGATAGTTTTATGACACTCTTTGTTATTTCTCGATAAAATATTTTTGTTATACTTTAGCGACACCTCCAGTATTCATCCCAAAGAATGGTTCATCTACACTTGACAGATAGCATCAGTAAAACAGTAAATAGCATGAAAATGAACAACAGGCTTTACCTAAAGCAAAGTATATAACATATTAGTACTAACATACAGTATGGACACTCCCTACCGCTCTCTACATTGCGACCTCACCCCTTCGTCACCCAGATTGATACAGAATGGTAACAGGTTGGTTGTCGAACGTATAGGATTTCGCCGCCATTTTGTTTGTTCCGTCATTCGTTTTTTTAAATGTCATTTCTGACCCGTTGTATGAAGTGTCCAGGGTGTGCCTAAAGTGAACCTGAACACAAGCAACAAGAGTACAAACTATGAATCAACATCTAGAACTCGCTATTAACATTTCTTCGCTACTAAGCATATTAACCACTGCCAGCCATCCACGATTGGTCCACGGCCGGACCTCAAGCATACCAACTTGCCTGCCGAAGATATTATATAAGGCTCGAAATACATACCCCGCGGCCGAATGGACAGGCCCTTACGTCGTGAAAGTATGCAAGCAGTGGCTTCTAGCCTAACGTGACTTGATTGCTAGATATATGTACCACAAATATAAATTATCTTCATACCCCATCCGAGGAATTTGTTAAGTTTCCTAAAAAGGACAAATACTAGGCTGAGTTGATTTCGCTTCCTCCCCGTCGTGCCACAGAAGGAATTTTCATTCCTCGTCGTGCCACTGATCAAAATCCCATTCGCGGATACACACTGAATAATGTTTTTCTTTTTTAACTTTTTGATATTGATGTTTAAAGTATAATAAATAAAGTACTGGTTAACACATTCACTCGAGCACTTTACTGAACCACACGTCGTGACGCAATTTTTTTCTCATTATTATATCAACTCATATACGTCCCCACCGAGGGGCTCGAGCCTACCCTGAATTAGGGCGATTAGGCCTTAGTCGACCACGCGGACCCAGTGCGGGTTGGTCGACTTCACACACAACCATCGAGTTTCTTCGCAGGCGTGTGCAGGTTTCCTCACGATGTTTTCCTTCACCGTTAAAGCAATCGGTAAGTATATGAACGTAAGTTTTTGAAAAACTCATTGGTACATTGGCCGTCCAGATTTGAACCTGGTACCTCTGGTTAGATGGACCGAGTCGTTAGCGGTTGAGCCACCGAAGCTTTTTACCGACGTTTTTCTCATACAAATATACAAACGTATCAAAACGTTCTGCTTAATCTTATTTATTGCATGACGTTAATGCACGTCAACGTTCATCGCAACCCATACACGAAAAGCCGTATATAGACGTTGTGTATGAGAGAGAACGGAATGATGTATGTGTGTATAGTGTCAAATAAGTGCTATGAATTTTCGATGTTGCGTGACGCTAAAGATTTCAGATTTTGTTTACATCAGAGATAGGATGTAGTATTACTAACTGAGGTTTATGTATGTACTCAAAGTAAATCAAGTACGTTGAGCGACGTATTTATGCGTTGTTATAAATTTTTATTTCTAGTATTTTGGCCGTCTAGATACGGTAGTTTACGCAAATGTGTTAAAGTAATAAACATTAAAAAACTCGAATGGCCACTATCGATAAACGCCATGAGAAATTCGATATCAAAACTATCTACAGGCGTATCGATCATCGATATCACATCTCTAACACGATGATCGAGAAATAAATGGCCGTGGTTCATCAATCATTCACGCACAAATGAATTTTCACTCGAGGCCCGTTCGTTCCACTATGAATAATGCACCATAGACAGCCGTTAAGATACCACGGACAAGCCATTTTGAGGTGGCCTAAATGATTTAGCTAAAAAATGAATTTCCTTGTTGACCTTTCGAGAAAAGATAGCTCATCTGGCATAAGGACCTTTTTCATATCAAGATTATTCAGTCCCAACCCAATAAATACATTTTGTCTTCGTTAACCTTGATAGGGTAAAACTCGAAACTATCAAAACACTAGGTACTAGTAAAGCTTAGCGTCTGTCCGTCGGTATGTCAAAGCAGTTTTCATCATCATCATATCAGCCGACGGACGTCCACTGCTGGACATAGGCCACCCCCAAGGATTTCCATGACGACCGGTTCTGCGCTGCCCGTAACTAGCGGCTTCCCGCGACCTTCACCAGGACATCGGTCCACCGAGTTTCAAAACTCGGAACCAACCCATCTAAAGTCAGTTTCAGTCCAAAGCCATTTAATACAAAGACTATTAATTAAAGCTATAACGTTTAAATTTGGTACAGTTTTACAAATCTGTTATGCCTTTAAACATATGAAATTAAATCTGTATTTTTTTAGGGTAACCTCCCTACATCTTAAGTGGGGCCGATACTTTTATTCACGTACACCATTGCGTGACAAATCGTCGAAAAGCTCTTCCAAAACTATTAAGGGTTTCCAAATAACATTTCTGCGATAGGTAAACCATGAAAAAATCGGATAATAAATCGTTTCCTAAATATTAAATTTCAAAATGGTGATTTTTGTTAGAGTTAAATGTCCTCACCCCCTACCAGCTAAATTGCTATTTAAGAAAATCTGAAAGTTTTAAAAAATAGTTGAGCATATTAAAAAAAATCACGGCTATGTAACAACTTAAAAAGTTCATTCAACTGCAAAAATAACTTTTTAAAATATACGCTACCGTGAAAAGAATTCTGATGTAAAGCGAGTGGACTTACCACTCCGCCACGGGAACAGTTTACTGTAGAGCTTAACCGCCCAAGTTATTAAAATATCGCCCATGAAATCAACACCTTTATGGCAGAGCCTTCTCAAGATTAATAAATGCCTTACTTAGAAATTCACTTAAATCTCATCACTTAACATCCATCTCAGTACTAAATCCTAGGTTATTAGCTAGAAGATTAACTCAACTTAAATGTTTGCACTAAAATGTAAACCCTGGCCGAAACTACGTTTTATTGATAAGACCTGCCCCTGGGAACTAACTTTTATGAATTTACAATGAAAGGATGCTACTTTAAACTATTGTATACTATTAATGTATCTACACAATACATACAATGGCAGTCAAATAGTAATTTAACAGTTTTTAGAGTTCCAAATCCAAAAAAACGGCGACATAAAAACATTAACCCCTCTTTTTTGGGAAGTCGAGAAAAATATGTCCTGTGTTACTTACGCACGGGGTAAGTAACACAGGACACCTCCACTCCAAAATCCATTAAGCCGTTTAGAATATATCGTGGAGTAAAGAAACATACATACATACATTAGACCTAAAAACAATACACTCCTTTTTTGTGGACAGTCGTGTAAAAATTGAACCCCGTTTAGTTTCGTTTATTAACTAATTATTGTTTATTTCTTGATTCTTCACAAATGACATTGTTATTATTATTTTATGACTATCAGAAAGAGTGTAATTTGCACATATTTTGAATAAATATATTGAATAGAATTGATTTACTTTTTCTATTTTATAGATGACTTGATCGAGAGTGTTCTATGATTCAAGAATTCATATTATGATTCCATTGCGTTGGGGAATCTTGGTAAGCCCGCTTCCATCTTCGGCATCATCGTCACTTACCATCAAGTAAGATGATGCCAGGAGCTTACCAATTGTGAATAAGAAACATAAATAAATATCTGTTCAGCCGTTTGAAAAGTATTAGCTCTTTTCTTGGTGATGAAGTGTGTGAACAACTTCCACAGATCTGATCGATTCGAAATAAGGATTCCTGTTACTTCAATGGTATTGCAAGAATATGGTACTTATATTCTATAGAATCACCTATTTTCAGTAGAGGTATCGTGTTTGAATAGATGGTGATTTCGACGTCGTCGTGGAAGTCCTTGGGGGAGGG
Source organism: Coleophora flavipennella (assembly GCA_947284805.1). Classification (NCBI taxonomy): domain Eukaryota; kingdom Metazoa; phylum Arthropoda; class Insecta; order Lepidoptera; family Coleophoridae; genus Coleophora; species Coleophora flavipennella. Next base: position 7,174,015 of record OX369258.1, on the reverse strand, counting down.
AGATCTCTGTTTGGTTGTCCTTCGGCTGAAACGATGATGATGAGATGATAATTAGGGCCTGATGATGGAGCAACAAAGAAAAACGTCAAAGTTTTTTAAATTTTTAATTTATTTTCAAGGCTGAGTTCAATTGTGGTTGAAATGTCTTTAAAATAACATAATTATATTCAAACCTAAGACTTACTGATAATTTGATTTGACCTGTTATAATATTAAGTCGTCGGTACAAGTCAAGTTACTATAGAAATTGACAGTCTTCTCGCAAATTTATAACGCGGTAACGCGTTTCTGAGAGTTGATCTTCTTTCTTTCGATCTATTTCGCATGCGCTGGCACATAACAATCCATTATTCAATATTTTTGCCTTTTCAATTTTTATTTTAAATTAAAATTAAATTACTTGTACATAGAAACTGCTTTTTTGTTCAAAAAACCATCTTGGGTAAGTTAAAATTATATTTTTGTGGTGTGATAATTATTTAATGTGTAATTTTTTTTTTGTGATTTGTATTTAAAATTTAAGTGTTAAGATGTTTTCTAATTTTTATTTTATTTTTTTAAATATTTTAGTTATATATACAATTATTGATTTTTCGTTACAAACCATAGAAAAAGCTTTTTTTTTTTTTTTTTTTTTAATTAATAATTTGAGTGCGTTTGACTGCAACTCACCTAACTATATAATTATTAAATGCCGTCTAGTGCATGCCTACAAGGCATAGTACCAATGTTTACGCGCTAGATGGCGATGCTAAAATACTTTTATTTAATTCTTGTGTTCTTTTTTTAGGTCTTTTACTTCCAAAAAAAATTGTGACTGTGCGCACGAACGGTTATTAACCCACGCACTGCCGTACCGTACCAACTGCTACCCGTCGTGCCACAAACTGTCTTTTGTTCTATATTACCCACTTGTTAATTAGCAAAAGCCTATATCTGAATAACATTTTGCTAGGATAATGAACCCTGCACTCTTAAACTATAATTCATCCAACCCGACACATATATTTAGTTTCATCTCTAAGTATAACAGTTCCGTAACATGGAACGTAACAGTTGTTATTTCACTACGTGCAACGGAACGTACTCTACATCAGGAATTCTAAAATAGAGCAAGACCTGGAGCGGGTGTTTCGTGACCTGGGAAATCTGAGACTCTTGGTCGATGCGGACATACTTTTATTTCTGTTGGTACTTTGGTTAACTTATGTGGCAGTGAGCGGGGCACATAGCTTGTAGAAAAGATGGCCGTTGTGGTAGGTAGTAATGTTTTTCAGTGGCGACCGTGCACCGGAAGACGTAGTCACACCCCGGACACTCCATACAAACGAACGAGAAATGATATACATAATTATAACTGATGTATCTATAGGCAAGAATGCAGGTAGGGTTGAATCACACCGGCGGTATTGGTCACGAAATGTTTGTTAGTTATTTACTGCATGCACACTCAACAGCAACAATCAACAGTTATCTTACATGATTAAGTAACTTACATGGATAACATTGTTCATTTGTTCTTCAAACACAGGAGCTTTTGTCCGTGAAACAATCTCATTTAGCAACCTACAATAATAGTCAATCTCAATCTATAATTCCGAGATCACATTTTATAATATCACACCACTAGATATTTCTATACAACTCATACTTTCACACCATCTAATCAAATTATTACAAACAATCATTTTAAATCAATAAAACGAACGAAATATCTCACAAGCCAAAATAACAAACTGACATTTGACATATAAAAAACATAAAGGAACTACATTTCTAAAAAAAAAAGATACAGCTAGTATGAAGATTCATAGGAACTGATTGTTCTTAGATTTGTTCGTATAATATTGGTGGTCAGCCAATCATGATACGAGGCATGCTGATACGCCGCGGGCGCCTATTGGCGTCGAGCGGTGAGCGGCGCGCAAAGTAAATATAAGTGACGTTAATCGCGCATGCGTAGTTCGTCCTTTACGTTCGGTAAATAGTTGCTTTTTATTCCGGTATACGAAATCACAGCGGCGCGCAAAGTGAATATAAGTGACGTTTATCGCGCTTGCGTAGCTCGTCCTTTACGTTTGGTACCCAATCTACATCCAATCTGAGTGACGGGGGGGTGAGGTCGAATTTAGAGAGCGGCAGGGAGTGTTCATACTGTACGTTAGTACTAATATATATACTGTGACGTAGTGCAGGAAGGCCTCCTACTCGGTGGACCGACGACTTGGTAAAGATCGCAGGAAGCCGTTGGATGCGAGCAGCGCAGGACCATTTATTGGTGGAAATCCTTAGGGGAGGCCTTTGTGTCCAGCAGTGGACATCTTTCGGCTGATATGATGAATGATGATGATGATGACTATATTATTACCAGCTTTTTTTGGTTCCGTACCAGCTAATTAATTTTACTTAGCTTCTTTTTTAATTTTTTTTATTCTCAATCGGTAAGCCCTTAGCATCATCTCACCTCATGGTAAGTGACAATGATGCCGAAGATGAAAGCGGGCTTACCAAGATTCCCCAACGCAAAGTCTTACCTACCATCACAGTTCAAAAGATACAGCCTTTTAAAAGTCGTATAGACGGACCGACAACGTAAGCTTTTAACCGCCTCCGTGGCGTAATGGTTAGTCCATTCATTTCACACCAGGAGGTCGCGGGTTCGATTCCCGGCGGGGTCAACTTGTAAGACTCGATTTGGTTGGTGGTAGGGCATTTTCTAAGCCCGCCTGGCTAGCTACCACCATCTTATCTAAGTCTTGCCGCCAAACATCAGTGTTAACAATATTGATGTGTTCCGGCTTGAAGAGAAGATAGCCAGTTCCCCATTGCGTTGGGGAATCTTGGTAAGCCCGCTTCCATCTTCGGCAACATCGTCACTTACCACCATGTGAGATGTTGTCAAGGGTTTACTAATTGTTAATTAAAAAAAAACTTGGTGGCTACTTGGTGGCTTGGATACAGGTGATGTTATAATGTAATTTTAACGGCCAATAGAGCATTTAATTTTCGTTCAAAAACTTCTTAGCAAATCGTTTGACTTGCGAAGTTGTTCCAATCAAAGTTTTAACTCAAAAAGTCAATATAAACTTTTTGGATTCGCTCGAGTGAGACTTCGAAAATTCGCCTCTGAGTGAGGACCCGAAGACAGTTTAAATAAAACTTTTGAGGAGTGATTTTGTAAGAAACACCGCCTGCGATGTCTCATCGAATTAGTTTATTAAGTTAAAATTTTTGGTAAATAAATTTGACCAAATAATTATTTAGTTTAATATAAATTTATTTCACAATTGTCTCCTAAGGAACCTTTAGCCATCCTCCACGTGCTGTGGTGAACCACACTGTTCAATTCAATATATTTATTCAAAATAGGTGCAAATTACACTCTTTCTGATAGTCATAAAATAATAATTACAATGTCATTAGTGAAGAATCAAAAATAAACAATAATTGGTTAATAACTTCAAAAATAAATCCTTAATATAAACCATATTGTGTTATTTGAACATGAAAACAATATGACACGAAAAGTTATCATAATAAAAAATAATAATAATTGAATGCATTTAACAAGAGTAGGCCAGTTCACACGGACAGCACCCGTTCACGACACGAGTATAACGCGAGAGTCAGCCATCGCTCCCATCAACCATATTAGAGGGAAAGGAACGACCCGGCTCCCGATGCGCCACCATCCGCACGAACATTTAAGCGAGCATGCACCACTCATGTCAATGCTAAGATAAAAATATTGATAAAAAGAAGTACTAGACCGATTCGGTCACTTACGGCCACTTCCTCTAATGGCCACTATCCAAATTCCTAGTTCGCCCACATCCTTGAACGACCACATTTTTTTTGTACATTTCCTTGTTTGTCCACTTCTTTTTTCATACATTTCCTTGAACAACTACTTCTTTTATTGTACATTTTTTTTAAGATATAACTTAGTAAAAAAACTGTAAATGAGCGAGCGATATTAGGTTCGGTCAGGTTTGATTGATTAAACAGTCAAAGAGCCTCGCGAAGCAAGGCTCCCCCCCCCCATTGGTAGCAGAAAAAGGCGTGGTCGTTCAAGGATGTGGGCGAACTAGGAATTTGGATAGTGGCCATTAGAGGAAGTGGCCGTAAGTGACCGGATCGTTCTAGTGTTATAGTCGTTCGAGCGACATGGACGTTCAGGGATGTGGGCATGCCAGGTATGTGGCCGTGCGAGGAAAGTGGCCCTAAGTGACCGGATCCTACTAGACTTGTCATGTCTCATCGCTTCCACATCAATTCCTAGGTAGGTCATCATTTTATTGCTATTAAACATGATTAGTAGTGTTGATAGAAGAAACACTGTCTACCCATACATTTTTGTCATTTAAATATTCGGATGTCTTTTAATAACCTTTTCTACAAAGAGGTCTTTTGATACAGATTTTAAACTGTTTTTCTGACAAATTTAACACATCATCGGGTAATTTGTTATACATGAGTGAGCATTGTCCCACAAAGGATTTATTGATTTTGCTAAGTCTGGTATAAGTTACTTGAAGTTTATTCCTATTCCGAAGATTTCGATTGTGCCTGTCACTATTCAGTAAAAAAGTAGACGCAGATTTTTACGTACATACATTACATTTTCATAAATGTACTGACACGGGAAAGTCGTTATATTAATATCTTTGAACTTATCTCGGAGCGACTCACGAGAACGCATTCCATAAATCGCGCGAACCGCTCTTTTCTGCAGAACAAATGTGGTATTTATATCAGCTGCATGTCCTCACAAAAGTATCCCATAAGACATAATACTATGGAAGTAGCTGAAATATACCAGTCTTGCGGTGTCTATATCAGTAAGGAGCCCGATTTTTTTGACTGCATATGCGGCTGAGCTAAGCCTGCCAGCTAGCGTTTCTATATGCGGGCCCCATTGAAGCCTTGAATCTACAGTTAATACTAGAAACACGCTTTGATTTACAAATTCTAATACATTACCAGCTAAGGATACATTGTTGTTTACTTCAATAACATTAGGTAATGTGAATTTAATACATTTGGTCTTTTTTTGCATTTAAGACCAAGTTGTTTATAGTAAACCAATTGTACACTTTTAAAAGAGTGTCTGACTAAAGTGATGGCTCCTCTACATAATGGGCCACTACGACCGACGTATTACGGTATGGCCTATAGTAGCGCAACGCCTTTGATGTCGCACGATGCCGCCACCGGCGTAGATACTAGCCCATACTAGCCTGTAGTCAGTCTGGCAAACTCGCGGAGTGTATGCCCCGTCGCGTCGCCCGCTGCCCCTGTACCATAGTATATAAGGTGTAACAAAATTTGCTGAAACTATTTTAACTGGTGCTTCTACCCATGATACTGAACAACTTTCCCCATGGAACCCATAGTCAAATCTCAAAAAAAGTTTGGATCTTCCCATACTAAGTTGGCTGATCAGCTAATCGAGTTAGTACGAGAGAGCCAATTTTTTTTTGCGATTTGACTATGGGCTCCATGGGGAAAGTTGTTCAGTTTCATGGGTAGAAGCACCAGTTAAAATAGTTTCAGCAAATTTTGTTACACCTTATATATTATATCAGTCAAGTACCTTCCCGTTGTTCTGCGTAAGTACATTCGTTGCGCTACTGTAAGCCGCTATATTGTAATACTGTGCTACAATGGGCTGCGGAGGACGTAGTGGTCTAAGCTGGCTTAAGACGCGTAGCGATGGTCTGGAATGGCCTTGGTGCCGTTTTTTCGGCGTACATGGCTGTACGTATCTACACGTGACTCACCACGGATAATATTAATAAGGTTGGATTGGAAATAGTCACACTTTTGTTTGAAAACCAGCGTCGCCGCCTGTCTCCCACCCATCAACTCCACTACACAAGCAATAATAATACATACACGAATTGCGCGCACAAATAAACAAAACACACTTAGAAAACAAGGCTGCAATTGTGTCTCACACCATTTCGAGAGTCTGTACGTTGCACACAACCACACGCAAATAAGAAGCTGGTTGGAAAGTAAGAACGCGTGCTTCGGTTAAGTATGATTGTCTAATCATACTTGTGGCGCGATTGCCCAGCGTACATTTCCAATCCAACCTTATTTATCTGATCCGTGTGACTCACTACTCAGTATAATAGTACCGAACTGATAGTAGATTATTATTGCTATTATTATTAATTAGATTACTTTAAGATTGTTTTTTGTTTTCGCTCTTTTTTGCTCTCGTAAAAACTTTAAGGCCTTCAGATGGGTTAAATGACAATATTCAATTTAAATTATTGAAAGACTGTGTAAAGCTATGACTATGGAAAAAATATATAAAATACTTAAAGTAATAAAAAAACGATTTAATTGAATACATTTTTTAAAATATTACCACTTTTGATGTAAAAAAAAATATACCGTAGGTAGACCCTGTTTTTGGCATTGATTGAAAAATTTCTCGAAAACAAATAGTTAATGTTGAATGAAACCAACACAAAAATCGGTGACTATAGCACCTTTCATTTTTATTAAAAATATTTTTATAAAACTTTTTTGAAAGTGAAAAAAAGTAATAAAAACATGTAAAAATCGAGAATTGAGTGTTTGGTTTCAACGTAACAGCCGCGTTGAACGCATTGATTTGAACTTAAAATGAATAGACTTACGTTCGATACTAGTTCAACATTTCTTAACCTGCTCGGATTGTGTCATCTTAAAGCCTTAACATACGAGCGGTAAACTTGGTGTGATAATAGTACAGTATTTTTCCTTATCATCATATCAGCTCATATACGTCCCCACCGAGGGGCTCGAGCCTACCCTGAATTAGGGCGATCGGGCCTTAGTCAACCACGCGGGCCCAGTGCGGGTTGGTCGACTTCACACACAACCTGCTAGTTTCTCCGCAGGCGTGTGCAGGTTTCCTCACGATGTTTTTCCTTCACCGTAAGAGCGTCGGATTAACGTATATGAAATCTAAATTCGAAATCACATTGGTATACGTGGCAGGATTCGAACCACGACCTCCCGGACAGGAGGCGGCGGCCCTAGCGGTTACGCCACCGACGCTTTTTTCCCCAAACATATCCAAAATTACCACATTTCTTTTAAGAGAAAACAGACATATTATCTTACACATCACCCTTTCGCAGGCAATTTTAAAACATTCCTAATCGGATTCGAGTTGGAATTGAAAGCATTGGGGAGGGATTCACATAATACGCGAATTCGGATACCAACATTACATAGGATTTATTTGATGACAAAACTTGTCTGAAATCTGACCATTTTTTTAAATAAATAATTTCCATTCAAAATAGATGATCCCTAACCTAGTCAAATAATATGCTAATTTTATGTCTATCAAACACCCACTAGCTTCTTAGCTTCTAGCTTCTTGGTACCCAAAATACGTGAACTGGTTGAGATAGATCAGTTGAGATAGATCAGTTGGTTGATGGTGACTGTACTTACAATCCGTGGATGACAGAACTTTGGGATTTTCCCTACGCTCAAAACAATATGTTTTTCTGTCAGATAACGACTGTAACACACACATTATATTAGTCATGTGAATTCCCGAACTAAAAATATGTAAACATAAAACTTTTTAGATAAGAGTGGTCGGCATAGGTACATCGCATTTATTAAGGAAAACCAGACTTCAATAACAAGAGATAAATAACTTACGTGGACATTTGATAGTTGTTTGAAAAACGGTCTTAAAAATATGCAATTTAAAAGTAAAAAGGACCCTAGGTCAGTCGGGCCAATGGAGAAAGAAAAGATAAGCGAGAGAGAGGACCTACTTGGAATCTGAAGATTGTCTGAAAATTTCATCGAAATCGGTCCAGCCGTTTTGGAGTCTATAAGGAACATTTTTTTTTCCTTCACATAACACAGAGATAGACTGGATTCAAGTGCTAATAACTACAGCCTCCCTGATATAATAAAAGGATTTGAATGTAAATCACATGTTAAACGCTCATAAGAATTAGAAATGATTTGAACGATTAAAAATTATTCAAAATGATTACAAATCAAATCATTTTTAATCCTTTTTAATGATTTTGTTTAATCAGGGCTGTGATTAAAATAACTAAAAAAGAGATTATAAGGTTTTCTTATTTGTTTACTTAGCTTAAGTAATAAAAATATGTATCGTTTATTTAAGTAAATAAACTTTAAACAAAAAAAAATGTTATGAGAAAGTGGTAGCCCTAGTTTTGATAAGCATTGCTATTTAAACGGAGACGGAGGGTCGAAATGATTCATATTGTTGCAACCATTCCGGTCAAATGGAGTCCCAAAAAAAAATATGTATCAATTGTGGCCGAAGTTACGACTTTAGCCCTTTTTGGAGGTGGTGCAGAGACTGCGGAATAAATAAATTTATCGAGGAGGAGAAGAAAAAAAAAAAAAAATAAGTGTTAATCTTCCGTTCACACATCATGAATTTCGTGTCTAACATTTTTTTTGGTGTTTGTCTAAACGTACTATCCTCATAGATAGCAGTGAGAAGCCAGTGCTGTCGTTAGCTGGTAAAGATATTGAGTAAGTTAGTATTCTCAAGAACCTGGAAGCTATTATCGATCCGACTCTGCAATGATCTGAGAACAACCGGACTATACGCTGTTATCGCCGATTCCGGGTACATCAATGTACAAGAGCTCTTTTCTTGTCCTTGGAGTTGCTTTCTGGAACTTTGTGCCACCTGCTGTTTCAACTGCTGCTTCCCTGGATGAATTCAAGACGATGCTACAACCACTTACTTGCTATTGAGCAAGCTAAGTCGCGAGTGCATAGTTTCTGGTGTGTGATGTGCTGGTAGGGCTGTCAAGTGTTATATGATACAATACTTTTTGTAAATCGTTTTGTTTCTGTTTTTTTAAATGCCATGAGTTTTATATTATTTTTGTCTTTATTTTAAAAAAAAAGGTTGAGCTAAAGCTTTTGTATTTTGTAATGATAAAGCCTACTCGAGGGTAAGCAGGCTAAAATCTTAAAATATTAAAAATTTTAAATACAGAACATAATTATAAAAAGCGTCTGATTATGGAATCTATGTAAATGGAGAGGCATCAAGATTTAATTAATAAAAGGAAAGATACAGAAACCATAGATAAGATCTACCATGATTTAATTAAATTAAAATAATCTTTAAAAAGTACCGTTGTTACACTTTCTTGGTTAATTAGTTGGAAATTTAAATTTGCGTTTGTATTCATGTAATTTCAAAATTTGTAATTGTAAGTGTCTTTTAAACTTTATGATTATATTTATGTAGTTCAAAATTGACAACCCTGGTTATCTGGGTAGGTGATTTGAATGACTGACTGTATAATTTGTAATATTACCAACTGTACATAAGACCAGTGTTAGCACACGGTTTTGGCTGTCAGTTGACCAATAATAAGATTTATGAACGCATTGTTCATGTGACTTTATAATTTCTTAATATTATAGTGTTTTTTAACTAACGTTAAGATAATTAAAGTTAATGAATTAATTAATTAAGTTACATAGTTGGACTCACATGAGTTTATTTATTTTAATATGGTTCCAAATTTAACGGACAAAACAGGTTATAAGTATTCACCGCTATAACCTGTCCTCAGAACATTTTTTTTTGTTTAAAGTTTATTTACTTAAATAAACGATACATATTTTTATTACTTAAGCTAAGTAAACAAATAAGAAAACCTTATAATCTCTTTTTTAGTTATTTTAATCACAGCCCTGATTAAACAAAATCATTAAAAAGGATTAAAAATGATTTGATTTGTAATCATTTTGAATAATTTTTAATCGTTCAAATCATTTCTAATTCTTATGAGCGTTTAACATGTGATTTACATTCAAATCCTTTTATTATATCAGGGAGGCTGTAGTTATTAGCACTTGAATCCAGTCTATCTCTGTGTTATGTGAAGGAAAAAAAAATGTTCCTTATAGACTCCAAAACGGCTGGACCGATTTCGATGAAATTTTCAGACAATCTTCAGATTCCAAGACGGTCCTCTCTCTCTCTTATCTTTTCTTTCTCCATTGGCCCGACTGACCTAGGGTGCACGGAGAAAAAAATATCGTCAGAATAACTATTCAAAGTTTATAGTTAAATTAGTTAAAAGACGTATCGTTAATATAGCCAACTGTTTCGTCAAACTAAGGATCTGTATCGCTGAATTGGCTATACAGATCCTCAATTCTAGAAAACAGTTGACTACATCAACGATACGTCATTTAACTAATTTAACTATAACTTTGAATAGTTATTCTGACTATATTTTTTTCTCCGTGTGCTTTTTATATTAATAATATGTATGTTGCAGTCGTTATCTAACAGGACAAAGTATTATTTTGAGAGTAGGGAAATTCCGACGGAAGTACGGTACTGCTATTGGTATCTGGCAATTGCATGACACCACCTCGTGGTCAAATAATATAAGTAAAATAGTCTTTTTCTTTCTAATTTAGAGGTAAGGGTTAATTTTAAGGGTCTTAGGAAATGAAAATGTAAAAAAAAATACATAAAAGTTATGCAAATTTAAAATATGCGACATTAATACCGTAGATAAGTTTATATAGTTCAGGATCGTGTATAAAGATATGCATAGAGCTACTGTTTCGTAATTAATGTTTTACTTAAGAAGAAATAGGTCATAGATATAATTATAGAGTAATTTAGGTTTCTTCTTTGTTTGCTAGTGAAAACTGCCAATGTTTTCATGTTATTATTTATTATCTCGAGTTGTAAAAAGATTTCTTTGTTTCTGAAACTTTATATGTGTAATTAGACATTATCTTCATTAAGTTTTTATAGAGTGTATAGACTTCATTTGTGACATTTGATGTGTATTTTCGTTCATTCTCTAAAAAGCTACAAAATTTGCGAACTAGTCACAGATTTGTAAGCTCTCAGATACCATAAAATTCACTATTTATCAACCATTATGATTCAGCATAGAACGATAGCCATCCAACACATTAAATGGTCATTCTTTAGCGCCTACATGTTTTAGAATATCAAAATCCACTGAATATATGTTATGAACCTGATGTGATGTCTTGTTTACGAAAATGCCATTACTCAGCCATAATAAATCATTTCGGATAACATCTGTGTTTCATTTAACGCTCCCTGTACAATTATAAACAGTGCGCATGGTTAAATTTTTTATAAGAATTTTCTAGTTGTTTTCTTCTAATCTTTTGATGCGCACTCACAGAAAATCTCGTCGAGTTTAGTTAAGTCCTTACTTTTGGATCCGAATAAATTCTGAGTTATCTCTGCATACATTTTGAATTTCGGTGGCAGTTGGGATAACGAATTCATTGTCATAATGAACCACAGAAAGCTCTTTTATATTAGCTTCACTTGTAACTATGTATGTAAGAAAATCTTGGAATCTTAATTTGACCCACTCGCCGGTCTTCGATTAGGTTTATATTTTGCACACGCTCTAAGTTCTGATGACAATACATGACTAGCTAAGAAACGTCATTACAAATCCAATATGGCCGAAGTAACTATTTAGTAATCTGTGATATGGCGGCCTCCCCAAGATGGCGGACTGGCTTTTTGAAATTCACCCCCATGATATGGGTATCTAATGAAATGGTGTGTTGTCAGGAATACGAAAAAAATAGTCACGTGGCTAAAATCCAATATGGCGGACGTCCAAGATGGCGGACAGGCTATTTGAAATGCACCCCCATGATATGGGTATCAAATGAAAGGGTTTGCTATCAGGAATACGAAAAAATAGTCACGTGACTTAAATCCAACGTGGCGGACATCCAAGATAACTACTTAACGTGTTTGCTAAAAGCGTGTTTTTTAGTTTTTTAAACTTATTTAAATCCACAGTTGGTGTGCCCTTGGCATCATCTTTCCTTGATAACTGACGATGATGCCAAAGATGAAAACGGGCTTACCAAGATTTCCCTACGCAATGGGGAACTGGCTATCTTATCTTCAAGCCAGAACACATCAATGCTGTTAACATCTTCGGCATCATCGTCACTTACCATCTGGTGAGAAAATGCCAAGGGCTTACTAGTTTTGGATTTCAGAACAATGTATCACTATAACCAAATGAGCTAATTACGCAGATAAGGCCACCCATACAAGACCACCCATACAAGACCACCAACACAATGTAGATCTTCTTCTTCTTCTTTGTACCACCCCAAGCAAGCAATATTTTCAAAAAAAAAATTTCAAGGTTAAAGGAAAAAGACATTAACGGGCGGCGTGGCTGACGTCTCAGGAACACGGCTATCTATCTTCATACTGGAACACATCAATATTCAGTCTTGATGTTTGGCGGCAAGACTTAGATTAGATGGTGGTATAGCTAGCCAGGCGGGCTTAGATAATGCCCTTCTTCTAACCAAACTGAGTCTTACTATAAGTAAACTCCGCCGGTAATCGAATTCGCGACTTCCTGATTAAAGCTTGCACAAACCATTTCGCAACGGAGGCAGTTGAAACTATCTCCACGAGAAATGAAATAATATAACCAAATGAACCTGGAATTCGTTGGGGTAGGCCTTTGTCCAGCAGTGGACGTCCTTCGGTCGATATGATGATGATGATGATGAACCAATTGAACTACCTCAATGGCGTAATATTCAGTCCATTCGTTAGATATCTTTAACTGACCGCTTGTATGGCATAGTGGTTAGTTCATTCGCTTCACACCAGGAGGTTGCGGGTTGGATTCCCAGTAGAGACTAACTTTGTACAACTCCGTTTGGTTGGTAGTAAGGCATTTTCCAAGCCCGCCTGGCTAGCTACCACCATCTTATCTAAGTCTTGCCGCCAAACATCAAGACTCAGCATTGATGTCTTCCAGTATGAAGATAGATAGCCATGTTCCTGTGGCGTCTTTTCTATAACCTTGACAAAATTGTTTCTTGAAAATATTGCTTGGTTGATGGACTTGTATTGGTGTTAAAGTAAATGTACTTTGTATGGGTTGTCTTATCTGCGTAATTAGTCCATTTAGTTCTAGTTCTAGTACATTTTTTTTAAATACAAAATTATTAACCCCTTGGCATTTTCTCACCTGATGCAAGTGACGATGATGCCGAAGATGAAAGCGGGTTTACCAAGACCCCCAACGCAGTGGGGAACTGGCTATCTTAGCTGCACGCCGGAACACATCAATGATACATTGAAGTTTGGCGACAAGACTTAGATAAGGTTACAGCTAACAGGTCGGGGTTAGAAAATGCCGTTCTACCAACCAAAGCAAATCTAAAAAGTCAACTAAACCTGGAATCGAATATGCGAATTCCTACCTTAGGTACTTAAAGCTTATTGACTAACCAATACGCCACGGAGGCGGTTAAAATCTTAATATATGCATTTACTGTCTACTAGGTAGGTTCATTCCTACCGCCAAGCAACAAAAATTTTTAGAGTTCGGTAAACAGGGCCACAGTCTAAATAATCAATACTGTCGTCCAACGGAGATTTCTAGACAGGGCAAACGTGCGGGGATCGGGGGGCGAGACGAGGCAAATCAAGCCCCAATTGCCCTAGTCATCGTTCGGGACAAATCATTCAATTCACCTGCAGTAACCAGCCACAGAGACAATTTAACCTAAACACAAGCGACGAGAGCTCAAAATATTTACAACATCTACAATGCGCTATTAACATTTCTTCGCTACTAAGTATATATGCAACGGCCATCAGTCAATTTATCATTTAAGCAGTTGGTACACGGCCGGACCTCAGGCATACCACCTCGCCTGGTGGAGATAACTCCCTTTGCTCTCGTCAAGTTGGAACACATCGTTCCTACACTTAATAATACTTTGTATACTAGCTATCCCGGCGAACTTCGTTTCACCTCACACTACACTACACTGTACTACACTGCACTACACTGCACTGCACTGCACTGCAACCACACTATACTACACTGCACTGCACTGCACTACTCTACTCTACCCTACCTTACCCTGCCCTACACTAAACTACACTACTTTGCACTACCCTATACACTACCCAATCTTACCCTATACTATACTACACTACCCTACCCTACCCTACATAAGTACCTTCTCCTGACAATAACGAACTGAACAAAGAAAAAATTAGCGAAATCGGTCCAGTCGTTCTCAAGTTATAGATCGACCAGGAGAAACAGGGGTTCATTTTTATATTAATATTTAGTATTCTTTGGTTCCTACATTGGTGACCCCTACAAACTCATTCACACCTCGCACTCCAAAATCTACTTTTACAGTTTTAGCCAATGAAACGGACATACATACACTTGAAAAACCATTACCCTCCTTTTTGGACGGTCGGGTAAATAAGGTACTCACTTTATACCGTATTTCATATTTAAAATGGTAACGTTACCTTTTGCGCGCGGCCGACTCTAAATCACGCATAGAAGCCTAACGAGTTAAGTTTCTGGAGTTAACCAGACCATGTGTAATAATACAATACCCTTATAAAAATATCTTACAATTCAAATATTCGTAACGATGTAGCGGGGTTTCAAAATCCGAGGCTTGTAGGTTTTCTGGTAAGAAAACCGGCTATATTTCTCTTTGTAGGGCTCGAGAGCCTATTTATTTTGAGGCATTACATTTTATGTTGGCACATCTTCGAATAGAGCTCGCCTGTAACTGTATTCTGTACATTGATATGTATAAAATTTTGAGAAAAGCGCGTCTGTGTGTAGTCTGATCATTGTTATCATCATCACTGATATGAACTCACTGCCGAAGACGTCCATTGCTATATAAAGCCCCCCTCCTCCAAGGATTTCCATGATGACCGGTACGGCGCTGCTCGCATCCAGCGGCTTCCCGCGACCTTCACCAGGTCATCGGTCTACCGAGTGGAAATCCTGTCTCCACTCGAAAACTTTACTGGCTTAACGGCCGTCTGTTCTACAAGCTATGTGCGTTGCCCACTACCACTAAAATTTCGCGATTCTGAGAGCTATGTCGGTACTTTGGTTCTCCTACAGATCTCCTCGTTTCTGATTCGATCACGCAAGGAAACTCCAAGTGCGTAGTCTGCACGATTCAAAATCAACTTAAAGAAAGTTGCGAAAATATTCGTTTTACGGGGTCATTCAAATTCTTGTAACTTTCTGTGCTTTTGTTCAGCTGACGTCTGTCAGACAGAAGCTCCTCTTTTATAAAAGTACCTACATATAAATATATTAATAAAACTAGCTGTGCCCGCGACTTCGTCTGCGTGGACTTTTTGCATTTGAACTCTTGATTTTTTGGGATAAAAAGTATCCTATATGTTAACCCGGGCTGTAAAGAACCACCATACGAAATTTCATTAAAATCGGCCTGGTAGTTTTTGCATGATGCGCGAACATACAGACAGACATTGAAATTGAAATATTGAAATATGTATTCAGATCTCACATTAAATAATAGAAAACGCTAAACACGTTAAAAAAGGGACTTCCATCGCAACAACTTCGTACAATTCTGCAATATTATTTTTGGTTTTTGTTAATTTTCTAATAAAGTACTACACCGATTCTGATAAAATTTATATGGGACCACACGGAAAGCACTAGCTTTCAAATAAAAAAAGAATTATCAAAATCGGTTCACCCAGTCAAAAGTTCTGAGGTAACACACATAAAAAAAACCTACAGTTGAATTGAGAACCTCCTCCTTTTTGGAAGTCGCTTGAAAGAATAAGAATAATCTTTATTGACAAACCACTAAATGGTACACTGCTATTACTTATAGACAGACAGGCGAAAATTCCAAAAGTTGTTGTATTGGCCTCTATATCGTTATTAATGTCCAGCACAGTTATTATTTTCCAAAAATATTTCATGTACAGACCGTTATAGTTTTGTTATATGTATAGATTAAAAACTTCTAACCAGCCAAAACGGAGCAACATTCGGCGGCCATTTTTTTATCCGCTATTTTGTATTGTATTACACTTATCTCTGTCTTACCAGTTTGGCGGACAATAACGGACGAACGGTTGAATGGATTTATGTCAAATAAGGCTAAGAATCATGTTGATTAATTTAGCTTTTAATTAAAAAAAATGCATTAAAACAGTATCATCCGTTTTGGAATTACGATGGCATGTACAGACTCACAGACAGCCAGACATTGGCTTCGAACTTCCTATTTTTGCCGAGGAGTCCTCGATTCCAGTTTGTTACCTTTTTATAAAATTATAGCATATCGAGAAATTTTAAAAGTTGTTTTTTTTGTACACCAAAGATGCGGCCTCCGCGGACAAAGTCACGGGCGACAACTAGCTTAAAATAAATATTCCTTGCGCGTACGGCGAAAATATTCGCGGATTTATGGAGCTACGTGCTAACTCTTTGTTTGTGCTTGTGACAAATCACTAACGAACATATTGTCATAGCGTTAAATTTTTCAGATGTTTTTTTAGGGTATTTCTTTTAAACCCTAATAGATAGCCGGAAGAATTTTTCACAGAATATGTATAATAAAGTCAGAGATGTGCTATATATAAGGGGAGGTAGATAGGTTACGTGCATCCAAAAAGTGAAGCAAAAAAAAGATGCCAATTGGCATCTCTTTTCTTGTAGCATTCGGTGCAATGGAAGCGAACTACGTATAACATTGTGTGTGTAAATGGCTTCGATTTTCAAATGTTGTTTGTTAGTGCATAACCCATCTATGTTAGAATAAAGTTCATAGATTTTCCCACACAAAAAGTTTTACCTGCTGCAAAAAAATATGTTTTTCAATATATACATTTATTTTTTGAATAGAATACAGAACCCTACTAGATTTTTTCCAGTTTTTTAACGTGGTAACAAGAGCTGCATTCACGAAAAAGTGTGACGTCATTATCACGTTACGCCAGTGTGACGTCATTGTCGCGTTACGCCAGTGTAACGTCAATGTCACGTTACGCCTGACCCGAGCGTGCAAGCGAGAGTTTTTTTTTTTTTTTTTTTTAATTCACAATTGGTAAACCCTTGACAACATCTCACCTGGTGGTAAGTGACGATGTTGCCGAAGATGGAAGCGGGCTTACCAAGATTCCCCAACGCAATGGGGAAACTGGCTATCTTATCTTCATGCCGAAACACACCAATGATATCAACATTGATATTTGGCGGCAAGACTTAGATAAGATGGTGGTAGCTAGCCAGGCGGGCTTAGAAAATGCCCTACCACCAACCAAACCGAGTCTTACAATTGACCCCGCCGGGAATCGAACCCGCGACCTCCTGTGTAAAGCCAGTGAACTTTGCCTCTGAGCTACGGAGGCGGTTAAAGTTGTACTCGTATAAGTACTTGTAATAATAAATGTACTTGTTCTTGGACGGACGGACGGACTGACTGACGGACGAACCGTCAAACAACTGTCTCAATCGATTAGAAGTACTAGGCTTTCAGGAGCTTACAAGAGGTGTTCCAATGCGGTCGATTCTCTATGAGGAAAACCGTCATACTAAAGAGGCGTTTCTTATACCTAACATCATTGTGTCAATGGATTAAAAGTACTAGGCTTCCAGGAGCTTACAAGAGGTGTTCCAACTGTGGGATATGTTGTAGTTGTTAAAAGTGCCAGGAGCACATAAGTGCCAAGGAGTTAACTCACCCGACTACGGGCGATATTTTACATAAATTACTTCTTAAATATGGAGCTAAAGAAGTTTTAAGCGTTCGGCTTGTGACACGTTAACACGTAAAATTATCGTACGTAAACCGACTTTACTTTTACTTTTTCTCCATTGCGTTGGGGAATCTTGGTAAGCCCGCTTCCATCTTCGGCATCATCGTCACTTACCATCAGGTGAGATGATGCCAAGGGCTTACCAAGTGTGCATAATAAAAAAAAACTCTTTTTTTTTAATATAAATTAAATATGGGTCACGTGGGGAAAATTGTTTAGTATGTTGAATAAAACCCTCAGGTAACGTGTCCTACACCAATTTTATATATTTTTGCAGGAAAAATACGTAGTACCTACCTCACCTACTCAACCTACTCAAGTCGATTGACTTTCCTATCATGTCCCTCATATTCAATATTGCGTCCTGAAGGGATTCCCTCATTTCCCCTTCCCTCGTTCAAAGGTAATCCCCGTTCTTATTTCACTACGAAAAGGGTTACCCTCAATGGTATGGGTAAGATTTCTCTAAAAGTACTTTACCATGGGGGCCTATTCAATAGATGTTGATAGTGCTTGGCAAAGGAGCTTAAAGTTAAGGGTTTATTGTGAATCGTAAGGTCGAGTTCGATCGTACATCGTTAATAACCATGAAGTGACAAAAATCACAGATCTCATATACATTACATGACCTCCGTGTACTGTACATTAAAAAAAATTTGGCAAAATTTAAATTATTCTCAAATATCTTCCTAAGCATACTCGATATAATTATAGCATATTAAAACATAGCTCGTAGAACAGATGGCCGATGGGGTAGTAAAGTTCTCGATTGGCGACCGCGCCCCGGAAAACGTAGCGTAGGCAGGCCTCCCGCGCGTTGGACCGATGACCTGGTGAAGGTCGCGGGAAGCCGATGGATGCGGACAGCGCAGGACCGGTCGTCGTGGAAATCCGTGGGAGAGGCCTTTGTCCAGCAGTGGACGATTTGTGGCTGATATGATGATCTTCCTAAACACCTTGACTCTAACAAAACAATTGTGAGCCGTCGCGGGACGCCTGGCAGATGTGAAACATCGAAATTATTACATATCATGATTATAATTATTATAAGGTAGTACGGGAACGAAAGCAACTTCGACCACGTGCGTCTACAGATGAGTCATTAGCGTGGCGACGCGTCGCCAGGGCATGCGTCGCCACGCCAACAATCGGTTTTACGTGCGGCTATAGATGTTTGATTTCAAAATTAGCACTTTAAAGCTTAACATTCCGCAAACGGATCTCTGATCCCTGAAAAATGGTTTTAACATACCCTTAGTAGCTTTGAAATACCTATTCAACGATACCCCAAAAGATAGGGTACGTCAACGAAAAAAATTCAAACACTCTTTACATGTAGGGGAGGTACCTTAAAAAATAATTTTCAAGATTTTATTGTACCACTTTGTCGGCGTGATTAATATTTATATTCATGCCAAATTGCATAATAAAAACCAAAAATGGCAAGTATAGCCATCCAAATAACAGCTTTCTATTAGTTAAAGTCTCTGAGCTAAGCCGCGCACAGACGCACAGTTATAGCGAAACTATAAGGGTGTCTTGTCGACTACGAAACCATAAAAATTGATGTCTTCTTACATATCGATCAGCTGATCGACGAATTTTGTGCTTTTTTAAACTCCAGCGTCCAAAATTTTTTTTTAGAGCTGGACAGACATGGTATAACTATAAGGGTTTGCTGATGACTACGAAACATTTTTTTAAATATATGAAGTTATTAAATTATTTATTATATTTATATAGATGAGTAGAAGCCCCAGTTAACGGGTCCTACACCAATTTTTCTACACGTTGTATATGTATATTATACAGGATGTAACAAAATTGGTGTACGTCCCGTTAACTGGGGCTTCCGCTCGTCATACTGAACAACATTTGTTTTACGACTTTGATGAAATCGCAAAAAAATGTTTTACTCTTCATACAAATCGATCAGCTGATCGACCAATTTCGTGCATTTTAGTATGAAGGGTCAATTTTTTTTTAAGAATAGACTATGGGTTTCTTGGGGAAAGTTGTTCAGTATGATGAGTAGAAGCCCCAGTTAACAGATCCTAAACCAAAATAATATATATATATACTGAGAATAACCCGAGAATTTGTTTCAATTTCAAGTACGTTGTCATTTTTCTTTTATACTTTAATAAAACCTTTACATTGTACATTAATATTGGTCTTCAATATCTTTAAATATTGGTTTCCATTGCGAAACGACTTGAGAAATAAAAATAAAGGCGACTTTTGTCTGTGAATGCCAAACTAAAATGAAAGGTTGGCTGTCTTTGAACGCCTCCAAGCGTAAGACCTAAAATCCTTTTAATAAAAAGAAAAAAATATTATTTCTCTTCTACGCCCGTCTGATCAAACTCAAGATTATTTTTCTAAAAAGCAGAGCTCTATCTATGTGAATATTTTATGTATGCGACCCTGTATATACTCGTATAAAAACTACAGGTAGGTATATTAAAATAATGAAAGTTCTAGTATGACTAACCGAGAGCGCGAAGTGTCTTCGTTTCAGCTGAGGCTAAAATGTTTTCACAGTTCGCAACTCTCAACCGATTCTCGTAAAATTTTGTCAGGCTCGAGAATTGTATGGATTTACTTCTTATCAGGTTTTAATTATTTTTTTTAAATGAGGAAGCCTTTGGTGTTACAGACGTAAAAAATATCATATTTCAGCCATTTCAAAAAACTCCCGAGGTCTACACAGCTCACAAAGCCACTAGTAAATAAAAACGCTAAACATGTAAAAATAAAACCGAAAAAGTGCAAGTCAGAACCACGCACAAAGGGTTCCGTACCATCCTACTAGATGGCGCTAGTTTCTTCACGTTTAAACAAACTCGTTTTTTGTATAGAGACCTTATTTTTTTCTAATTCTTATTATTTGTTGTTATAGTGACAACAGAAATACATCATCTGTAAAAATTTCAACTGTCTAGCTATCATGGTTCATGAAATACAGCCTGGTGACAGACAGACAGACAGGCAGACGGAGACGGACAGACAGCGGAGTCTTATTAATAGGATCTTGTTTTTACCCTTTGGGCACAGAACCCTAAAAACCAACTTCTATCGCAACAACTAAGGAAAAATTTGTATCATTACTTCAATAAAAGCCAGATAATTAATACTTAGTATAGATGAGTCTGCCGAGGACATCTTATCCTGATAATTTCAGCTATTAAGCATCACGCAGACCGAATATAAGATGGTTCGAAAATACGACAAAACACAAGGAGAAATAGTGCCCCGTCGTACTTTGGCTCAGGCTCGCCGTAAGCGGGCGTGCAATGCGTGCACCGCACGCGGGCGGCACGTCCATGGGGGCGGCAAATCGAGCGGCTCATCACGTAATATTCAAAATCATTGTCATAATACCCACACCACCTACATAATAAGAATTATATTTGTAGGTTGACTGGAAGAGATCCCGTAAGGGATAAGTCCGCCTTTTTATATAATATATTTTTTCAGTATTGTAACAAAAGATCAATAAAGAGTTTACAAACAAACAAACAATAAGAAATGTCATCGCATGGGAAAAAACCCGACTGGCGGCGCGCAATCTTAGCGTTACCACCGCCATCTATTATCATCCATCAAAACTAAGTTGCAATGAACCAAAAATGTTGCGATTTGTGAGAATTTCATTGGTTTCTGTCCGATCACCAGTTCCACAGGTGAAAGTCTATTAAATTTTGTTTTAGATTTATTTTCGCAATTAAATCTCAACATTCAAAACTTACGTGGTCAAGGTTATGATAATGGTTCTAATATGCGTGGAAAACACAATGGATTACAAAAAAAATATTTGGAAATCAATAACCGCGCATTTTACGTCCCATGCTCGGCTCATAGTCTTAATTTGGTAGTGAATGATGCAGCAAATATTACGCACGAAACTGTGAATTTCTTCAATATAATTCAAGATATTTACGTTTTCTTTTCATCATCTACAAAAAGGTTGTCAACAATTTGCAAACATTTACCAAATTTAAAATTAAAAGCTCTAAGCGCCACGCGATGGTCTAGGTCTAGTAGAATTGATGCAGTTAAACCATTACTGTATCACCTCGAAAAAATATTTGATGCTTTGCTGGAAATATCTGGTGATTCGTTGGAATGGGATTGTATGTTTGTACTACATCTCACAAAGCTTATTCATTTGCTCTGAAAATTTAAAATAATGGATTTATTTGCTCGGTAGTGATTTGGTTTGATATTTTAAACGAAATTAATGCTCAGAGCAAAATGATGCAGTGCCCCACAATGAATAATCAAATTTGCATAAATTTGTTAAATAAGTTGATTGGTAAGTTCACAGAATATCGCACGAATGAACAGTTTGAAATGGTGTTAGCAGAAGCTTCCAAAGTGGCTCACGAGCTCAATGTAGAAACAGATTTCCCATCAATAAATACAATTCTTCCAAGAAGAGAACCAACACAATTTCAATATGAACACAGTGATGAAGTTTTAGTTGACCCCAAAATCAAATATAGAGTAGACTTTTATTTTAGAGTCCTAGATCAGACAATAACATCTTTAAAGGATAGATTCGAGAAGTTAAAAACATTTACCGATGTATTTGGCTTTTTAGCAATAACTCATTTAATTTCTCCAATGGTGAGTTAATTAAACATTGTAAAGATTTAAATCTGAAGCTTAAAGATGATTCAAGTAATGAATCAGATATGACGGTATTGATTTGTTTAATGAAATCATTGCATTAAAGTTGCATTTTGCAGAAAACCAGATCCACAAACCCTATTACAATATATTTTTACTAATGACTTAATTTCAAAAATTCCGAATACAGCAGTAGCGCTAAGAATATAACTTACACTGCCGGTTTCAATTGCATCTAGTAAAAGATCCTTTTCAAAATTGAAGATTAGCAAAAACTATTTAAGATCAACAATGTTCCAGCAAAGACTAAGTTATTTAGCTATAGTTTCAATTGAACATGAAATCTTAGACTTCCCTTAGACTCCCATTTAGACTTAGCTTGTAGACTTTGCTCGTAGACAGCTTGGATACAAGAAAGTTGATTTAAGATTTCGCAAATATAAAGGCAAGAAGAGGTAAATGTTTGTAGATACGAAAATAACTATGTAACTAATCAAAATAAATGTTTTATCTTCGTTATGATTCTTTTCTTTTTTCCCACCATAATGAGAAAACGAGATCAGGAATGAATATATAAGAGGTAGTCTTAAAGTAGCACCGGTAACAGAGAAGATTCAAAGCCACCGACTGACTTGGTTTGGCCACGTTTGCAGAAGAGAAAAGGAGCATGTGACACGTAGAGTGATGGATATGAGGGTGGAAGGATACAGGAGCAGAGGAAGACCGAAGAAACGATGGGTGGATGGAGTGAAGAAAAATATGGAGGAGTGTGGAGTGACGCAGCAGTTGACCAGTATGAGGCCGGAATGGCGACAAAAAACATTTAAAGCCGACCCCAAATAGTTGGGATTAATAAGGCTCGGAAGAAGATGATGATGATTATGAATGAGAAAACATTAAATAGCCTTTTTTGACAAAACTCAGTGTAAGTAGTCGTACGGCGGCATAATCGGTATTGCACGCGGGCTACTAAACAGCTAGCGGCGGGCCTGCTTTGGCTCGTCTTGGCGGGGGCACTTCCGTGCCCCCAGAAACCCGACTGCATAAAGATATTACCCTTCTATTTGGGACAGTCGGTTAAAATATAATCCAATGATAGTCACGGGATCAAGACGAATCTAACGACACCTCGCACTCAAAAATCTACGCAACGTCTTCCGGTGCGCGGTCGCTACTCGCGAACTTTACTGCCCCGGCGGCCATCTGTTCTACGAGCTAGGTGCCCCACCCACTGCCACTTAAACCGCTTTGTGGGAATCCTTGGGGGAGGCCTTTGGCCAGCAGTGGACATCTTTCGGCTGATGATGATAATGATGATGATGAATAATCCATCATCATATCAGCTCATATACGTCTTCACCGAGGGGCTCGAGCCTACCCTGAATTGGGGTGATCGGGTCTTAGTCGACCACGCGGGCCCAGTGCGGATTGATCGACTTCACACACAACCTTCGACTTTCTTCGCAGGCGTGTGCAGGTTTCCCCACGATGTTTTCCTTCAGCGTTAAAGCAATCGGTGAGTATATGTACGTAAGTTTCGAAAAACTCATTGGTACATTGGCCGTCCGGATTTGAACCTGGCACCTCTGGTTAGGAAGACCGAGTCGTTACCGGTTGAGCCACCGATGCTCCTGATGAATAATACTTAAATTTATTTTTTTGCAAAAAAAAAAGAAAAGTTTATAACATCCATCAAGCCGTTTAGGAAACAAGCTCAGCCAAATAAACAGACATACAAACACAATATAAACATTACCGGCCTGTTCGGGCAGTCGTAGGGTAGAATTACCTAAAACAACCTCTAATAAGAAAACAACAGGTAGATATGTATAATAATATTTCCATCCTTTCGGTTCTACGAAAATATTATGTCATGTTCTATTCAGTATCACCTTTAGAAGGTACAATATGACATTGCCCGGTCATCCGTCAGATCTAGCTAGACAACATGTAATGCCCAATTCACCGAATTAGGCTGCGTACAGACAGACGTAACCTAATTCTCCCGTTACGTTACGTAATTTGACCAGAAATGGGGGTTCTAACTGTGACGGTTGCCTCGTGAATTAGGTCCGTAATCCACCAAACCGGAGAAGGCCGGAGAGAAGAGGAGAAAATTGGAGCTGAGCGGAGATGTGTGCTAGCTATAGCGGTGATAGGCCGGCTTACTGGTTAGTATGGGGGCAGTGTGTGACTAGCAGCGACGCTCGGCCGAAAACCGCTCACATCTTCTTTTGAAGGCCGCCTGCTTGCGAGACACATCTCCACTTTGATCATGACATACAATTACGATTATTATAAAAAAAAATTAAGCTACTCTGCTCACTGGCACGAGGCGAAATGGCAGGAGCACCTCCTGCTGAAGCAAAGTCGGCTGGAATTCAGTTCGACGTGGAGAGAAATCGTCGAAATATCCGGGCATTATCGAGGAAGACTGTTTTCTGCATTGCTTTAATTATTAGTCTGTCTAGGAGATCCAGCCGCCTTAGATGACGTTCAAGGTCGGCTGAAATTAACCCGTTCACGGAAAGGATTACGGGGATAATTTCGGTGGATTCCACTCGACACATATCAGTAACCTCATGCGCCAGGTCTATAGATACTTGGTCCTTTTTTCAGCATCAGCCTGCGCGAGGTTTTCATCGTATGGGATAGTGATATCAACCAAAAACAACATTGAGTGCGCCCGATCCATCAACACGATATAAGGCTTATTCGAAGGAATAGTCCTGTCCGTGATGATGGAATTACTTTATTATTTTCAAGTTACTATGACACATTTCCTCCCCTCTCCGTTTAAAACCTACTGAAGCTAAGCGGAGAAAAGAAGTGTAAATAAGAAATGCCTATTTTGATTATTTACATCATGGCTTCCTTTTTCTTTTGTGGATAACGGGCCTTAGGCTGATTTCAAGACGTGGTGGCAGATGTTAGGATCTGACTCCAATGACCGTTGAAAGCTATATTTTTTGTGTACCTACATAAATATTTATATTAAGCTTTACTAATAAACTTAAGTAATCGTTCTTTACAATTTTTCGTATTAAGAAGAAGGGTACATTAAAATCTAGTTTTTACCTCACTGACTCGACCCGCTTTATGAATATAAAGTGATATCTGCGTATATTTAGTTTTTGGATATTTTTGATCTGAAACATATATGTAGTTCTGGGATACTTTTGATCTAAAACTTAAATTTAGTTCTGGGATATTTTGATATTTTTTATCTGAAACACGTATTTATTTTGGGATATTTTTGATCTAAAACATATATTTAGTTCTGGGATGTCTTTGATCTGAAACATATATTTAGTTCTGGGGTATTTTTGATCTACATATATTTAGTTCTAGGATATTTTGATATTTTTGATCTGAAACATGTATTTAGTTTTGGGATATTTTTGATCTGAAACATATATTTAGTTCTGGGATATTTTTGATCTGAAACATGTATTGGTGCGCCTTGGCAGTAAAACCGACTCGTATGCCGTATCACGGCCCGTGATGGCAACGGCATGACGCTCTCTTATCCCCCCTGTCATGTCCCTCTACGCCGCCGCTCTCGAACCATTTCGAATTTCGAATCAGTAACAGTATTATTGAATCGAAATATGAGTGACAGTGACGATCAAGTGTCTAAAAATAAACTGGCAACTTTTTAAAATGAAAATTTCTTTATGCGCGTTGGGCATTTTTGAGATAGGAAAAAACCTTGAACTCGCAACACTGTAACCATTACAACACGAGACATTACCAGGAACACTCGCAGGGTCAAAACTTATAAAAACTGTAAAAACTTTTCACTGCTTGCTGTCGGCACTCCCGGAGTATTTTATTCAACGTCAGTAATATAACAACAAATTTTTAATAAAAGTAACAACGTTGGTGGTGCAACGGGTAGCACCGCTGCCTTCTGTCGGGGAGGTCGTGGTTCAAATCCTGCCACGTGCCAATGTGTTTTCGAATTTCGATTTCATATGTACGTTTATCCGACGCTATTACAACGAAGAAAAACATCGTGAGGAAACCTGCACTTGCCTGCGAAGAAACTCGAAGGTTTTGTTTGAAGTCGACCAAACCGCACCGGGCCCGCGTAGTCGAATAATTCTCCATCGCCCTAATTCAGGGTAGGCTCGAGCCCCTCACTGCTGATGAGCTGATAATATGATGATGAACATTTTGTATTTCGAAACTCGAAACTCTGATGTCACGGCACTTTCAAGAAGTAAACTTACGTTGTGAAAGGAAAGGATCGTAGATACTTACCTGCATC
Source organism: Coleophora flavipennella (assembly GCA_947284805.1). Lineage (NCBI taxonomy): Eukaryota > Metazoa > Arthropoda > Insecta > Lepidoptera > Coleophoridae > Coleophora > Coleophora flavipennella. The sequence continues at coordinate 7,147,430 of OX369258.1, read as the reverse complement.
AGGCCTGTCGCACGCCGCGCTGTAGGTAGGCATAAAAATGTACATACGCCGCGCGACATCCTGCAGGAGGTAAATTAGCAGTCAGAAGAGATAAGAGTTACGCGACAAAAAGAGAGGCAACTTGTAGGTGAACATAACCTGTAAGTAATTGGCGCTATGCGAACCTGAATTGCACTTTATTGTGTCGTTGCAAGAGTCGCTATTTATTTAAATGATTTTTCGGAGTGAAACTTCTTTTACGTTAGTAAGTAAATATTTTTTATTCTTTGCCTACGTTCAGTTCCGATTTAAGTTAAGATTAGTCGTTGGCCCCTGAAAATCACCTAACAGCACTTGTACCTCAATTTTTAAAATTCTTAAACTTAATTTTAAAACGATTTTTAGTCATAGCTTATAGTATAAACGTATGTATAGCTTCCAATGGAGCACTTATCTTACGATAACAATACCTTAAGGGGGATAGGAACGGGTGACTAAGTTGGGATTAAATCCGATCTCGGCGGGATATGTTCTCCGTATACTATTGTAGAGATGTGGACAAAAACCCTACAGATAAGGGTTCAGGCGCAAAACGGTTTATTCGCATATTGTCATTCTTCATTTAAACTGGTACATATGGTGACATTTTACTCGTTGAAAACTAAACAACTTTCCCCAAGAATGTGAAGCGTTTTGTTTCTTCGTTCATTAAGCGAAAAACCAAGGAGTGGAATTCCCGCCGGCGACTGAATTCAACAATTCGTATAATTTTGGAATTTTCAAGACGAGAGTGAACAGGTATTGTCTTGGCTTGCGAGTTTCATCCTTGGCTGCATCGGCACTTTCCACCACCACTTACCACATTTAAAAAAAAAAAAAAACTACAATACTATAAATGTGATTATTATAATGCAAATCTCTTACCATGTGAACAACTTTTTTTTTATAAAACTTAGGAAATCGTAAAAAAAAACTTTTCATACAAATTTAGGTATCAGCTGATCGATTTGTATGAAAAGTCTAAAAAACTGTAATTTTAGCAAAGTCGTAGAACCAAAGTTGTTCAGTTTTATAAGTATTACCTGTTAAAAGTCATTATACAGGATAATCGAAGCAAAACAATTGGACGTTACATAAAAAAGTTCTATGAAACTGAATAACGTTCTACATTACCAAAATCGCAAAAAAAATGAACTACAATACAATACAATATTCTTTATTGTATCACAACATAAAAAAATAAATGAACAATATATAAGATAGCCTATACAATATGCGGCATTATTGCTAGGTAGCAATTATTAAAAAAAAGAAATGCAAATAAACAGTTAGGTACATAAAATACTTAAATAAATAAAACACTTAAATAACTAAGTCTTACCAGCCACTGTTAGCAATCGATGCTATCTGTAACTACAGCGAACTATTTCACAGAGTTGACAGTTTTGAAAGAAAGTACAGTAGCTACCTATTTTTAATTTCCATAGTTAAATATTATAGTTATAGTACATTCTCGGCTGGGCAGCGTTCGGGAAGCTTCGCAATATCTTCACGTCCCAAATACCGCAGTGTCTCAAGACTAAGGTCTTTGACCAGTGTGTGTTGCCAGTGATGACTTACGGAACTGAGACATGGTCGCTTACTATAGGCCTCATAAGAAGGCTCAAGGTCATCCAAAGGGCAATGGAGCATGCTATGCTCGGAGTTTCTCTGCGTGATCGAATCAGAAACGAGGAGATCCGCAGGAGTACTAAAGTAACCGACATAGCTCACAAAGTCGCTAAACTGAAGTGGCAGTGGGCAGGGCACATAGCTCGTAGAACAGATGGCCGATGGGGCAGTAAAGTTCTCGAGTGGCGACCGCGCACCGGAAAACGTAGACGACCTGGTGAAGATCGCGGGAAGCCGATGGATGCGGGCAGCGCAGGACCGGTGGTCGTGGAAATCCTTGGGGGAGGCCTTTGGCTAGCAGTGGACGATTTTCGGCTGATATGATGATGATGATGATGATAGTACATTACTGCAGCGGCCGACAAAAGAGACTTTGACGGATGAGCGGGTAAACGTAAAGTCCATCAATGCCTAGTTGTGACCAAAGCTTGTATAGTACTTTTCTCAAATCATCATCATATCAGCCGAAGGACGTTCACTGCTGGACATAGGCTTCCCCCAAGGATTTCCACGACGACCGGTTCTGCTCTACCCGCATCCAGCGGTTTCCCGCGACCTTCACCAAGCCAGTTCGAAATTTAAATAAAAGTTTTGTTAACATACCTCCTGGGCTGCGATGTTTCGGAGTAAAAGTTCGGTCCATTTTTTTAATTACACGATAGTTATGTTTGAGTTTACATAGTAATCTATTTATTTCTCAAATAATGCGCGGAAATTAAAACTAAGTACTTAGTACCTAGGCAGAATCAATGAGGAAAAACGAAACACAATAATTTTTCACGCACCAAATTTTCAACAACCAGCTTTCTATTTGCATGCCAGTTCGAAATTTAAATAATAGTTTTGATAAGTTACTTCCTTGGTTGCCATGTTCCGGAGTAAAAGATTGTTCCATTTTTAAATTACACGACAGTTATGAGTTTACATAGTTTATTTGGCCGCTAAAACACGACAGATATGGATTGTCATACAAACTTTTGCCGGCCGCTGCTCGCATGTATTTGGCCAGTACAGAAATTTCGATTTATCTCGAAGAAGGTTGTCAAAATTAAAGAAAGCAGATGCGTGAGAATGTGTACACAGAAAAATAAATCTGACGATTTTCGATGATGTTTTTCTTCGAATGACGTTTTGCGATTTAGACATTCTACCTATGAAAACAGATAAGATTCCAACTGAGGCTGATAAGAAGAGTAAGTGTAGATCTTGTTACTGCCTCCACGGAAGGAAAGGTGGGGAAGTGCTAATTGAGGCATTAGATTTCAGGTCTTTTCGACTTTGAAAAGCAATCCACTACAAGCATGATTGGCAAGCCTTTGTCTGATGACACCTCTCATTTGATAAGAATAGGGATGACGAATGCTAGTCATCTGAGTTACTTTTTATCAACTGTGTAAAACGACATTTAGTTCTAAAAATGTTAGAAATACCTAAGCGTGACGTCATAGTTTAGCAGCGTTGTATATGTACTCATTTTGTGATTTTGATGAATAAAAAATCGCAGACTTGATGAAAAATAATACGAGTTAGATTTTCCGAAGTTTAAGTAGGAGGGCAATTTAGTGATCAAAAGTTCATAATTTATTTCTGATGCTGTCGTCATCCCTATTGACTATGATGCTGACTGACTATGATTTGCCTACGCAATCGAATCAAAAGTGAGGAAATCCGCAGAAGAACCAACGTAACTGACATAGCTCACAGAATCGCTAATCTGAAGTGGCTGTGGGAAGGGCACATAGCTCTTGGAACAGATGGCCGTTGGGGCAGTAAAGTTCTCGAGTGGCGACCGCGCACCGGAAGACGTAGCGTAGGCAGGCCTCCCACGCGTTGGACCGACGATCTGGTGAAGATCGCGGAAAGCCGATGGATGCAGGTAGCGTAGGACCGGTCGTCGTGGAAATCTTTGTGGGAGGCCTTTATCCAGCAGTGGACGATTAACGGCTGATATGATGATGACGATAGTTTCGAAATAAACTAAAGTAGCTACCTTTTCTTCATTTCCATTGTTTAATGTAATTGTTATAGTATATTACTGCAGCGGCCGGCAAAAGATACTTTGACGGACGCGCGTGTAAACGTAAAGTCCATCAATGCCTAGTTGTGGCCAAGGCTTGTATAGTAAGTACTTTTCTCAAATCATCATCATCATATCCGCCGAAGGACGTCCACTGCTGGCCATAGGCCTCCCCCAAGGATTTCCACGACGACCGGTTCTGCGCTACCCGCATCCAGCGGATTGCCACGACCTTCACCAAGCCAGTTCGAAATTTAAATAAAAGTTTTGATAAGTTACCTCCTTGGTTGCCATGATGCTTACCAATATAAAACTGATCACATTAAGAGAAAGTTGAAACTTCTAGAACATAATTGAGCACGCTGAACACGTAAAAAAAGTGTGCTGGTTGGGGATTTCCCGTGATGTACATGGATATATGGGAGAACACTTTTCCAACTACAAAGTTAATTTCTCCTTTAATCCGACTGTTGTACTCGTTTCGGTTTTTAGGGTTTCTTAACCAAATGTGTTTCCGTATTTGTATCCGACTCACACTTGGCCGGTTTTTTTAGGGTTCCGTACCTCAAATGGAAAAAAAAAACTAAACCCTTGTAGGATCACTCGTGTGTCTGTCTGTCTATCCGTTTGTCACAGCCGATTTGCTCAGAAACTACTGGACTGATAAAGTTAAAATTTGGTACACATATGTAAGTCGGTGACCCAAAGACGGACGTGTAACGTTAATGAATTAGTTTTAAAAATGGGACTACTTTTGGGGAGGAAAATTAGCAGGTCTTGTTGTAAAAATCGCAAATATATTTTCTTTATAATTTTGAGATAAATAGTTTTGAAGGTATTTAAGAAAATAGTCGAAAATTAACCATTTACCCTTATGTCCAAAAATACCGGGACTAAAATTTTGAAAAGACCACAATATAATTAAGTTAAATGCATATATTACAGGAAATTCTATAAGAAATTCTAAAGTATTTCCGTTCTTACAGAAAAAATAAATTTCCAAAGTCTGATTGTTTAGAAACTAGCGTCACCTAGTCAGTTAACGTAGTAATACAACAGTCATCAGTTCTCTTTTATCTACATCTACACTAATATTAAAAAGAGGAAAGATTTGATTGTTTGTTTGTTTGTCTTGAATAGGCTCCGAAACTACTGCACCGATTTGAAAAATTATTTCACCGTTGGGAAGCTACACCGCGGTTGCTATAGGCTGTATTATATATTTTTTTAAATTAGGGATCCTTTCTAAAACTTGAAAAATGTAACCCAAGGTGTAAAAATGACCTAAAAATTCCTGCAATATCTACAAGTGTAAGTAGTAGTGTAGTGTAGTGGTAGTGTTAGTGGTGGTGGTGGTGGTGATGGTGGTGGTCGTTGTAGTGGTAGTGGTGGTGGTGTTGTAGTGGTAGTGGTATTGTTGCTGGTACTGGTAGTGGTGGTGGTGGTAGTGGTAGGGGTATTAGTAGTGTTAGTGGTAGTAGTGGTGGTAGTGGTAGTGGTAGTGGTAGTGTAGTGGTAGGGGTAGTCTAGTGGTAGTGTTGCGGTAGCGGTAGTGTAGTGAAGTGTACTGTAGTGTGAGGCGGTACGAAGTTCGCTGGGACAGCTAGTCTATAATATCTATAGATGGCGCTGTAGATGAGATTTAGTTTTTTGATACGGAACAGTTGGTGCGCAAGTTTGACTTGCACTTGGCTAGTTTTTTTTATGAATATGAGTTTATGATATATCATTAAATTATTAGGTATCTGTATTTTTTGCGTGAATGAAGCCCCAAGTTTATCATTTTCCACCAAGAGGTTTTTATTACAGAGACGTTATGAAAAAGAGGCTCAATATGTGTTAAAAATACTTGAGCCATAATACGTTTTATTATATTTTCCTCCCATATCCGCGGCCTTTTTTAATGATAGGGATTTAGTATGTAATCATGAGGGATATTCTGGTATATTAAGCCAGTGGGATGGAACAAAATCCGGTCAAATAAAAGTTGATATAGAAAGGAAATAAAGTTCCCGAGATAAGATAAGATAAAGATTAATTCTCTTTATTGTACACACTAATTAAAAAAGCTTTTAGATTGTTCCTATTGTCCGACTGCGCCGGAAGAAGGGTTATTTTTGGGTTTTTTATTTTTTAATTAATTCGTGTAGTATTTTTTTCATCATAACAGCTCATATACGTCCCCACCGAGGGCCTCGAGCCTACCCTGAATCAGGGCGATTGGGCCCTAGTCGACCACGCGGGGGGTTGGTCGACTTGACACACAACCTGTGAGTTTATACGCAGGCGTGTGCGTATTTTTTTACTTCTATTTTTACATTTTGAGAGACCGTGTACAGCGAGGGAGTAAAAATATACAGGGTGTAACAAAATTGGTGTAACTGGGGCTTCTACTCATCATACTGAACAACTTTTGTTGTACGACTATGCTGAAAACGTAAATTTTTTTTTTACTGCTCATACAAATCGATCTGATCGACCGATTTTGTACATTTTAGTATGGAGGGTCCAAATTTTTTTTTAAGAATCGACTATGGGTTCCTTGGGGAAAGTTGTTCAGTATGATGAGTAGAACCCCCAGTTAACGGGACCTATACCAATTTTGTTACACCTGTATATTCGTCGTGACAAATAAAATCAAAACTGTTTGTGTGTTGTATATCACTAGTATAAACAAAAAAAAAACATGTTTGACTAAAACGTCCCTCCGTCATGCTTTAAATGTAAGATGAACTTTATATGACAAAGACACCATAAAATGTTCTACACAAAAGAATTTATGTGTTGTATGTGTGTCCGTATTACCGGTTTGCAAAGAAACTTCTGGACCGATTTTGATTAAATTCTATACAATAACATTACATCCTATAAACATTTTTCTTCTAAGTATATAAGTTAACTAAACTACTCAATACTTCCTCGCTTCAAACGCACCATTTTTTTTATTACAAAAATTTTTCTTGTATGGGAGCCCTCTATTTTTTTCAATTTTTATTATTTTTTATTATAGCAGAAATAGAAATACATACTCTAACTATCTACCTATTACGGTTCATGAATTACAGCCCGTTGACCGACACACAGAATTGCAGACGGAAGCGGAGGCTTAGTAATAAAACAGTATTACAATATAGCGGCTTACAGTAGTGCAACGAAACAGCGGGGCAACAGGCGGCGAGGCAGAGCCTGGCAGTCTCTGCGAGTGTGCCAGGCTGACTACAGGCTAGTACCAAAATATATATATTAGTACTAACACACAGTATGGACACTCCCTACCGCTCTCTAGATTGAGACCTCACCCCCTCGTCACCCAGATTGATACAGATTGGTTACAGTTTGGTTGTCGAACGTATGGGATTTCGCCGTGATTTTTTTGCTCCGTCATTCCTTTTTTGAAATGTCATTTCTGGCTCGTTGTATGAAGTGTCCAGGGTTTGCTTATGGTGTGGTTGGGCGTATACGAATCAACAATTGATATAGTTAGTAGCAACGGTGAAAAATTTACAAATAATTTGCGTTTGTTTGGGAGGTATGTCATTTTACGACCGTTTGTATGCATAGTCCGGGGTGTGTTAGTACTAGTAGTACCGACGCCACCGTGGCGACATCGTGCGACTTCAAAGGCATTGCGCTACTGTAAGCCATATCATAATACTGTGGTAATACAGTCCCGTTGGTTACCCCTTGGGCGCACGGTACCCTAAAAACATCGTAACGCATGAACGCAATGTTGTTAACTTAACCTAAACTAAATACAGATGTTTCTATATCTTTGATTACAGTTTTGTGAAGTTATATTTTAATTAGGTCAGGTCACGTTAGAAAGAGCATTGACATAATTCCACAGATAAAATAGTCCCTTCCGAGATAGAATAGAAACGAGGCGACGGAATGAGATGGTGCATTATGAATACCAATGAGATGATACAGTACAGAATACCTAGTTATAAATAGCACTAGTGCGGAAGGTACAGTATTTAAACCAATAGTAAGTGGTCGTCTTAATACTGAAAATGAAAAACATTTTATTCAAAGTAGGCAATGTAGGGTGTGTTATTCATGTTGGGGGGTTAAACTCGGCTGGGAAACTTTCGGGAAGCTTTGCCATACCCTCACATCCCAAATACCGCAGTGTGTCATGTTGTCCTTGACCAGTGTGTGTTGCCAGTGATGTATGACATACGGAACTGAGACATGGTCGCTTACTATGGGCCTCATAATAAGGCTCAAGGTCACCCAAAGGGCGATGTAGCGAGCTTTGCTCAGAGTTTTCCTAAGCGATTGAATTAGAAACAAGAAGATCCGTAGGAGAACCACGGTAACCGACATAGCTCACAGAATCGCTAAAGTGGCAGTGGGCGGGGCACATAGCTCGTAGAATAGATGAACGTAGAGGCAGTAAGTTATCAAGTGGCAACCGCGCACCGGAAGTCGTAACGGAGGTAGGACTCCAACTCGGTGAACCGACGACCTGGTTAAGGTCGCTGGAAGCCGCCGGATGTGGTCAGCGCAGGATCGGTTTTCAAGGGAATCTTTCAGTGAACGTCTTTCGGCTGATATGATGATGAGGCAGTGTAGGGAAACTTCGAGCACAGCTTGCTCCATCGGCCTTTGGGTGACGCTTTCTTTACTATGACCTTCCACGGGTGGATCGATGAACTGGTGAAGGTCGTAGAAAGCTGCTGGATGCGGGCAACGCAGGGCTGGTCGTTAGGGGAAATAGGGGAGCCCAATGTCGAGCAGTGAATGTCTTTCGACTGATATGATGATGAGCAAGCAGCTTTCACTTTTCAAAGGTTATTCAAATACAAAGTTCCTGCAACTTGGAACTCGTATTGCCGCCTTCTCGTGAAGAGAAGAAAAACTCAAGTCATCAAGAAACTCCTGTCAATACATTTATTTAAATATCATATTGGTATTTAAATAAATGTATTGACAGGAGTTTCTTTAATAAAATACATATTGGTAACTCAAGTTACTAAATTTTAAAATGTCACATTTATTATTAAATTATTTCAAAAAATTCTTTATCAGAATAAAATTTACTTTCCAACAAGAAGTATTACAACCGGCGGCGCCTAAATGCCTTTTCATTGGTTATTCCCCGCAGAGTGGACGGTAGTTGCTCGTATATACTAGGCCCTATGACACGCGGATTTCTCGTGCCCAGTGTAGTGTGTCGGGGCACACATTTTAATCGCCCAGTGTTTCTTAGTACGCGAAACGTACATAAGAAATCGAAATTCGAAAACACATTGGTACGTGGCAGGATTCAAACCACAACCCCTCGAACAAGAGGTAGCGGCTCTAACCATTGCGCCACCGACGCTCAGCATACATTACTGAAGGAAAAAATAATCATGAAAAACGGTTCACAATCTGTTAAAATATCGCGTGAGTCGGATTGAGAACTTTTAAATAACCTAATTAATATCTATTGAACCTACCGAGGTTGTCGGTTGTCGGAATACTAGTCGCGCTGAGTCACTTGGCCATTTGTTCTTATTTCGCATTGGAAATCTTTGTAGTTTTATTGTTTTATTAAAAACAGTTAAAAAGTTTTTTATTAAAAAACATTTTTACGATAAGAACCATTTTTGATCCTGTATTAACAAAGTTCACATAGTGATTTACAACAGTTGCCATTTTTATCCACAATTAGTAAGCATCATCTCACCTGATAGTAAGTAATGATGATGCTGAAGATGTAAGCGGCCTTACCAAGATTCCCTATATAGGGAAGGCTATCTTATCTTCAAGCCGGAACCCATTAATATTGTAACCATTGATGTTTGGGAAATATGGTGGTAATAGATAGCCAAGCGGGCTTAAAAAATGTCATTTTACTAAATAAAACGAGTATTACAAAGTCAGAATCCGTCGGGAATCGAGCCCGCGACCTCCTGGACTTAACCATTACGCAACTGAGGCGGTCAAAAGAAGAAAGCACCTACTCTTGTTTCTTACCTACCATTTATTTAAAGTACACCCTAGATCACCCTAGGTACCTATTAGATTTTATAATATGATATGCCTATTCCAGCAGCCAATTAAGAACAGGAGCCCTAGACGCGCATCCCTCACCTTGGTAACCGTAATTATAAAGCCTATCTCACTCCGAGGCTGGGCGTTGCCATTTAGTTTCAGGCACACTGGTATCTGGTATAACTAACTTGTCATTTCTAACCGATATAGGAGCTTGCCGATAAGCATGAAAACATCTTCCAGGGCGGCGGGCGGTGAACATTTTCGGAGATAAAACGCCTCCCTGTCTCACTCCTCGCTGCAGCTGGATAGGTTTCGAGTTCTGGTCCTGGAGGCGAACCGACGTGGTGGCGTTTCATACAAACACTTCAACACCACGATGTATCGATAGTCAATTCGGTACCGCTGGAGAGACTGTCGCACAGCCCAGGTTTCGACCGAATCAAAGGCTTCCTCATAGTCGACAAACGCCAAACATAGTGACTGATACTCTTCCGTCTTCTGTACAATTTGCCGCAGCGTATGTAGTCTATGATTCTAAAGCCTTTTTGGAAGCCGGCTTGTATGGAAGGCAAGAAGTCGTCAAACCTGCGTGCGAGACGATTCGTAATGTAATAACTCTGGAAAACAGCTTGTACTTTCACAGTTTTAAAAATAAAAAAAAACCAAACCACTCCGGGAGTGCCAACAGAAGTGAAAAGTTTATAAGTTTTGACCCTACGATTGTTACGTTACATTACAGTGTCGCGAGTTCAATTGTTTTTCCCATCTCAAATACAGTTTTATAAGCTTTGACCCTGCAATTGTTCTTGGTACGGTGTCGGTTACGTTACATTACAGTGTCGCGAGTTTAATAGATTTTTCTCATCTCAAAAAATGCCCAAAGCGCCTAAAGATATTTGCACATCAATAAATAATTAATAATGATTCGTAATATTATTCTGAAAGTGTGTGCCTGTCTGCGTAAACCGAATTCGCTGTTTACTTGTATCGAGGGATTTGTAAAAAACTCATTATGTGTCTGTTGGTGTCAAATGTCAAATGTTAAACTTCAGTCCACGCTCACGGGCCGCGTTGCAGCTCGCGCACTAAGCACCCTCGAATACAGTCATTAGCTCATTAAAACTATAGCCACGTGGGCGAAGTCGCGGGACCTACATAAATAAAACAAAAACTCAAAGGCAAATAAAAACATGTTATAAACCATGTCTGGCCAGTTAAAAGGGCCCAGACTTACCATAATTGCAATTAAAAATTGCATTAATTAATGGAAAGACTAACTGCCACACAAATCAAAACCGTCAAATAATAATTATTAAGGTTCATAGTAGCGGTCGTATCTCAGTGTGACTTGCGTGTTTGAGTCAATCATGCAGGTAAACCGACCTGAAGCACGGTCATTACCTAGACGAGCTTGATTATTACTTGCATTTTTAAACGACTTCAATAAAGGAGGAGGTTTCTCAATTCGACCGTATATATATATATATATATATATATTTATGTGTCTTCGCGAATAACTTCGTCATTTATGAACCGATTTTGATGATTCTATTATTATTATTGGAAAGGAGATATCCCAAGGGTGGTACCATGATAAGAAAACCATGATCTGATGATTTTATGCCAGAGAAATCGAGGGGAACATTAGTTTCCTGATGGAAGTCGTTTTATTTTGTTTAAAATTATCGTAATTCTCGACCGTTTCCGTGCTTCGCAAGGCACGTTAAGCCGTTGTTGTCGGTTGCTATTATTAGATGGCAGTCGTAAAGCCGTGTCAGCTGCTTAATAGGCGGCTTGAAAAGCTTTTAACTGTGGGGTTCGCCACTACAATCTTCACCAACCCGGACTTTGCGCATTTGCGTGGAGTATGTCCTAGGCTTTCCATGTTTTAGAAGAGACCCTTGCTTCTGAAGTGGGCACGTTTGTGGGTTATTAACGAAGCTTCATAGCAGGGACACTTTTTTTTATTCAGAACTGGTTAACCCTTGGCATCATCTCACCTGATGATAAGTGACGATGATGCCGAAGATAGAAGCGGGCTTATCAAGATTCCCCAACGCAATGGAGAACTGGCTATCTTATCTTTAAGCCGTTCCTTTTCCTCTAATATGGTTGATGGGAGCGATGGCTGACTCTCGCGTTATACTCGTGACCGGGTGCTGTCCGTGTAAACTGGCCTACTCTTGTCAAAAGTATCAATGATTTTTATGTATTTCGTGTCATATTGTTTCATGTTTTAATGAAATAATGTGGTTTATTTCAAGGATTGAATTATAACATTATTAACTACCTAATGATTGTTTATTTCTTGATTTTTCAGAAATGAAATTATGTGATTATTATTTTAAGACTATCAGAAAGAGTGTAATTTGCACCTATTTTAAATAAATACCTTGAATCTTGAATCTGGAACACATCTATAATGTTTTCTATGATGCTTGGCGGCAAGACTTAGATAAGACGATGGTAGCTAGCCAGGCGGGCTTAGAAAATGCTCTTCCACCAACCAAACCGAGTCTTACAAAGTTAGACTCTGCCGGGAATCGAACCCGCAACCTCCTGATGTGAAGCTAAAGGACTGAACCATTACGCCACGGAGGCGGTTAAAACCGCATTTTGACTTTACCAATGTTAAACATTTCCTTTCGCAGGACCGGTCGTCGTGAAATTCCTTAGTCTTTGTCCAGCAGTGGACGTCCTTCATGATAATGAAACATTTCCTATGAAATTTTCATCTTATATTTCGGGGAAGAAAGTGAGATATCTTAGGAGTGTATTTTAATTATAAAGTTATATCAAGTAGCCCCCGACTCGAAATTACAAACTTTTCTGACTTAATTCACCATACTAGGTGTTTCAAAAGAACTTGCTGATTATTCTCGGAATACTTAATATCTAGATACTAAGAAATGTAAGCTTGGTGAATATTAATTTCAACTGAAAACAGAACTTTTAAAGGTCACGCCTAACTTCTTCCGTCCCAGAATCGTCTTTTATTTTTCAACGGAATCGTAGGAAATACAATACTGTGCTCACCTTTTTTGTATTTGGAACAGTGTATTTTTTTTATATTCATTTGAGCATTAATTAGACTTTTTGAGCATAAAAACTCTTTTCAAACAAAAGCTTGTACCTAAAAGCTAAGTAGGTTTTTCGAGACGGCAGGCGCCTACTTAACATGAACTTAAGGCGGTAATATTACAGATTTACGTTATTTTTGACGTCAATTATACTAAACGATAGGAAACCCAAGGTTAAAAAAAATACTCTTATCCCTACTTCCCTACTATATTATATTAATATTATAAATGCGAAAGTAACTCTGTCTGTCTGTTACGCTTTCCCGCAAAAACTACTGAACGAATTTGGCTGAAATTTGGTAGGTAGACAGATTAGGACCTGGATTAAAACATAGGCTACTTTTTACCACGCTCGCGAGCCGCTTGCGGCTCGCGCACTGCGCACCCTCGAAAAGTCATAGAAACGTGGTCCACGCGGGTGAAGCCGCGGGAAACAGCTAGTTGTTGATATGTCAAAAGATATTAGAAACACGATTGAACAGTTTTGGCTGGATAGAAAATAATCCCAAAGATAGGTCTACACCGTTACTTTCAACTCTAGTTATGAATAATATTTTGAAGTATAAGTTTAATTTTAAAAAAAGATACAAAAATATTTGCTATGATAATAAAAAGTGAGTTATATTATTATTTTTTATATTTTCATTGAAAAACCATTTAAAAAGTGTAAAAGTGTGGTTATTTTCTTTACTCTTTACACGTAAAGAAAAAGACAGAGACAACTGTTCCAATCCATACATGGCCTTAAATAGTTAAAACTTGAAATTTAATAATTTACAATTTTATAGTTTAATCGAAATGAGCTTTCACACAGGCTTTACTTAGTGTCGACGTAAAGCCTGTGTGATTAAACTTATTTCGATTAACCTAAAATATTTTAGCTTTTATTAAATTTGAAAATAATTGTAATTGATTCGTGTACTTCTCAATAAACCCTTTCATATACCCATGTCATGGATGTGCGTTTTAAAATAACTAGTCTGCCTACTTTGGGAGCCCGCCATATTGAATTTAGAAAGAAGTCACTCAGCTAACCATGCATTATCATCCAAACTAAACGTATTTGCAAAATTTCAGCTTTATCGGAAACTGGGAAGTAGGTCAAATTTAACTTGCAAATTTTGAAGCGGACGACTTACATACATACATATGAATATTGCAAGTTCATTAATAGCTTGTCAAAATGTAGGCTTGGTGACTATTATTGTTAACTGAAAACATATATTGTGAGGTCATGCCTTATTTTTTTTTTAATTCTTTAAATACATTGAACATAGGATTGGGCCTACGTAACTCGGTGGACGGACGAACTCGTAAAATTCGTGGGGAGCCGCTGGGATGTGGGCAGCGCAGCACCGTTCGTTGTGGAAATCCTTAAGGTAGGCCTTTGTCCAGCAATGGACGTCTTTCGGCTGATGCGATGATGATGATAACAAGCACAGAGGAAGACAATCGCTCATAACTAAATAGGTTTATCTAACCATTCTCCGTGACGTAATGGTTAGTCCATTCGCTTCACACCAGGAGGTCGCGGGTTGGATTTCCGGCGGTGTCAACTTTTTAAGACTCGGTTTGTTTGGTGGAAGGGCATTTCCATAGCCCGCCTAGCTAGCTACTACAATCTCTAAGTCTCGCCGCCAAACATCAGTGTTAACAGCATTGATATGTTCCGGCTTGAAAATAAGATAACCAGATCCCCATTGCATTGGGGAATATTGGTAAACCTGCTTCCAACTTCGGCATTATCATCACTTACCATCAGGTGAGATGATGCCAAGGCCTTATAAAAAAAATTCAGTCCACTTTTGGACGGTGCACGCCTAGCTCTGTTTTAATAATTAAAAATTCTGAACACAGTAACAGTTTTGGACGCCAAAGCGCTTAGCCAGGTGTTTTCAGTGCAGCTTATTACACAGCTTGCAGATAAGCGAATAGGGTCGTTGCCTGCATCGTTGGTTACTCTTGACCTAGTAATAATATTTTTTTTTTTAAATACGAGTGTGCTTTAGACCACACGGCTGAAGTAAAACTTCTTTAGCTCCATCTATATGTTATGAAAGTAAATACTTAGTCTTCAGAAAATAATTGAATCTTTTTTGTCATATGGAAGTATAGACAGTTTACGAAAAGAGTTTTATTGTCCTCTGAAAATGATCGACTCCTTGTGTATAATTTAAGTTTGTTTTGACAAACGATATTGTTACCTTGGCAACCGATATTGTTGGTAAACAAAAATAAATAGTTCGCCTCGCCCGATCTCACTTCCGTAACGCCCTCGTCACGCATCCACCAGCTTACTTCCCAAGTCAAGCGTGCGTAAAGAAATTTTACTTCAAAAAGTGCTTGTCTGTAAAGTCGGTTTACGGACGATAATTTTACGTGATAACGTGTCACAAGCCGAACGGTTAGGCCAATCGTGCCTCTCTATCGCTTGTTCCGCGCTCTCGCTTGCACGCGCGGCTCAGGCGGGACGTGACAAAGACGTGACACTTTTTCGTGAGTGCAGCCGGTGTCCATCAAATTATAAGACGTTAGCACGTAAAAAAATCGTACTCGCTTTGTTTACCATCACGTCTTTAACTTGAAGCTTTTGTTTATCTTGTAATGTTCGTATGTATGTAAGTGGCACCCCTTCAAAATTTAAACCACTTTTGGCGCACATATATGTAAAGTTGGTGACCATGCAATACTTTGGTAACATCGGGCTAATCTGACGATGGAGCTATGTATGTACTTATTATATAAATTGTCCGCTTCAAAATTTTCAAGTTTAATTCAAAACACTTCTGGGTGTAATTTTTTTCTTATTCATCGATATACGTCACGTTCAGTTCTCTAAATGCATATGTAAGTTTAAAATCGCAATAAGTGATATAGTTACAGATTAAAGGTGTTGGACTTAATTTTTATTTGTGCTGTCAGACCTGGCTTTTTACCAACTTTCGTGATTCTCGGTCAACGGTAAGTAAACCTGTACATTTTGATTTACTTGGGGGTAGCAAAATATGTAACATAAATGGCCGTAATATAACCGTATCTTTTTATTGCATTGACTTAGAAACTTGATTTTTTAACAGCTTCAAGCCCTGGCCATTTCCAAATTAGTCTCTTTCCAAACTTGTCCACTTCCTAATTCGTCCACTCCAACATCGTCCAACTTTGGCCATTTCCAAATTTGTCTCTTTCCAAACTTGTTCACTTCCTAATTCGTCCACTCCAACATCGTCCTTTTCCTAAGTTGTCACTTTATAGATCCCGAAGTTGACTACTTCCTAAATTATCACTTCCCTACTCGTATTTCCTAACACTCGCCTTTTTCTGCTACCCATGGGGGGAGCCTCGCTTCGCGAGGCTCTTTGACTGTTTAATCAATCAAACCTGACCGAACCTAATTTACAGTTTTTTGACTCAAGTTTTATCTTAAAAAATGTAAATGAGCAAGCGAACCGAGCGACATTAGGTTTGGTCAGGTTTGATTGATTATACAGCAGAAAAAGTCGAGTTAAAAAGGTGACTAGTTAGGAAGTGGACAAGTTAGAAAAAAGTCAAGTTTGGAAGTTGACATGTTAAGAAAGAGACAGGTTAGGAAGTGGACAAGTTTGGAAAGAGACACATTAGGAAGTGGCCAAAGTCGACCGTAGGGGCTTCAAGGAACCTTTACTAATAAGTCTTTACCTATGAAATTGCCGATTTAGTTTTTGAAGTTCAATGCCAATTTTTATTGAAAATATTATTGATCTTATGGTGACACTACTTTCTTTTATTAGTAACTAGTGACATGTCTTTCATGCTCCAATCCCCTTAGCAATGAACCATTGAATGGAACAAAGGCGTTTTCTTGTTAGTCAGATGGGACAATTTTTTAGACTAGTTAAATTTCTTGAATTTTCCAGAAAGTGACGATATCTTATTCGGGGTATTCCCAAATATGACATTAGTAACGAAGAAACTGCTGCGATAACTCTAGAGCTTAAAAATGAAAAATAAGTATTTTTTGCCTGAATAAAGGCGATTTTTTCAGGTGACAAAACCCGACTTCATGGGGTTAAAGCCACCATTCTCTCAAAATATCTAACAATAGGCATATGTTTACCACCATTTAATTTCTATTAGTGTAATGCTATTTTAAGAATAAATTTTGTTTTAATAACTATTGTTCTTAATATTAATTTTCAACTTTAAACTTTTTTATACAATTGGCAATTTCATAGGTAAAGACCTAATATTTGATATGAATTTCAACTTGATACCTAAACGCGTTCCCGAGGAAAAGGGTCTTGACAGATAGACAGAC
Source organism: Coleophora flavipennella (assembly GCA_947284805.1). NCBI lineage: Eukaryota > Metazoa > Arthropoda > Insecta > Lepidoptera > Coleophoridae > Coleophora > Coleophora flavipennella. Next base: position 7,130,401 of record OX369258.1, on the reverse strand, counting down.
GGACAATGAAATCTTATAGAGTTCCTTTTTCCTTCTGAGGCTGATATTACGCTATCATAGACATGTGATCCTAGATGTAGCCCAATGATCATTTTTGACAGCATTCTGTAAAATAGGATCCTACAAATGCGGCAACAATGTACTAGATCTTGGATCATATATCTGTGATAATTTAATATCGGCCTGAGGTTTGGAACACTAAAAAGTAACTCAAAATGACTAGTAGTGAACTAGGGAATTGCCCCCAGATATGGCACTTCTGTAAAAAGATTTAATATCCATGCAACTACCCTGCTTCTTTGGAATACAGCTTACAGTTAAGAGGATTAGCTGACGCTTTGTAGAGCTGGTATTCAGATGATTTGCCAAAATTAGTAAGTCAAGAGGGTGTTCAGAAAAAAATTTTTGTGCTTCTCACTCTACCACGATTTTTAATTTGCCATCTCGTTTAGAAAACACAGCGGGAGGTTTTTATTGAATAAATCGAATATTGAGAACTAAGAAAATGGTAAAAGTATCCCTCGATCACCTTTAAAGGTTTTCGATTTTCCTCATTTTATTTTGATACGAGTATAAAATGAGTACACATCAGTGTATTTAAGTATAGAGGTAATATAGCAATTTTTTTTCTATTGAGGAAATTTTGAGCAATCGTGTTGTGGCCAAAGCCTAAAGACAGATAGACTATTATAATTTTAATAACTTCTTAGATGTTCATTTTGCTTTATACCCCCGCTTAAATACACATGATCGTCCTGGATTTAATATTTAATCTTTAAATAAGTAAGTGAAAAAAAACTAACACAGTTCCTTACCGGACGGACAAGCAATTTTTATAGGAAATTAATTTGAAGTTAGAAGGTAACCGCTACCTTGTGTTTGAACTGTTTTTGAACGTTTTAAGTGAAATTTGATTTTGTCATTAACTATACAGTTACAGTGAGAAGTAGTGAATTTTTTTAATAATAATTAGGTACTATTTTTGATGTGTAACATCTTTGCTCTCGCTTTCCTGCAATTTGTGGGAGTGATTTCGTGAAATGGGACGGAAATGTGTAACATAGGACGGAAATGTGTAACAGAAAGTCGCGAAAGCGCGGAATTCTACTTTACGAGAGTCCGACTCGCACTTGGTCGGTTTTTGCAATTTGTGGGAGTGATTTCGTGAAATGGGACGGAAATGTGTAACATGGGACGGAAATGTGTAACAGGAAGTCGCGAAAGTGCGGAATTCTACCTTTACGAGAGTCCGACTCACACATGGTCGGTTTTTTTCGTTACTGTCAGATCCGCCACCCAGGTACAATATCGTCATCAAATCTAACTAACCTAAAGTATTTTGTCACATGTTACACATCATATGCGAGTACTGTAGGTCTCGCTCGATTTTTTTTTAAATTAGTTATATCTATATATTTAAGCATTTTTTTACACGGCTGCCTACAAAAAAGGGGTGTATTGTTTTCAGGTCTAATGTATGTTTGTATGTACATATGTTTTTTTATTCCACGATATCTTCTAAACGGCTTGATAACTTTTAGAGTGCGAGATATCGTTGGATTCGTGTTGATCCCGTGAGTGACATAGGATAAATTTTACCCGGCTTCCCTAAAAAAGAGAGGTAATGTTTTTTGCAGTCGTGTTTTAATTAAATTTTTGAAATTATTGTATTGTGATCGGTATGTATTGTATGGTAATTACGACGACTTGAAGTGGGTGAAAATCAACGTTGAAACATTCTGTTGCATTGATTTACATTGTTTGATAAAGCTTATAAAAGCGTGCAAGAAAAACTAGTTTATCTAACGTATTTTTGTCTTTTTACACGACTTAGAAAAAAAAAGGGTAATGATTTTGACAGTCTGTGTATGTATTTAAGTATGAATGTATGGATTCTCATCTGTTCCCTCATATTTGTTAAACCACTTAACCGATTTTGACAAATGTATTTTTTCGATTAGTGCCATCACTCCGCGTGTCATAGGATATATATATAGCAATAAAAAAATCAACATGGCGGATTTAGTTTTTTAGGATTCCGTGCCCAAAAGGTAAAAACGGGACCCTATTACTAAGACTTCGCTGTCCGTCCGTCTGTTTGTCTTTCTGTCTGTCTGTCTGTTACAAGACTGTATTACATGAACCGTGATAGCTAGACAGTTGAAATTTTTACAGATGATGTTGCCGCTCTATCGACAAATACAAAAAATTGGAAAAAGTGAAAAAATAAGGGGAGGTTCAATACAAAAAAACGTGTTTTTTTTTAAACGTGAAGAAACTAGCGCCATCTAGTATGATGTTACGGAACCCTTTGTACTAGCGCCATCTAGTATGACGGTACGGAATCCTATGTGTGCGGATCTGACTCGCAATTGGCCGTTTTTTTATAACTTTTATTTTCTCCAGCATTTTCATGCCAGTCCAACCATTAAAGTTTGTGTGTGCCTTAGGCTAGGTTCGTGGTCTCAATTACTAAATCAGCATTTTTTTTTCTTATTAAACCTTAGGCAAAGCAGCCAGCTGGCATTGCCCAACCCAACAGTGGGCAAAGATCCAAGTAGTGTTGCCAGGTGCATCGATTGAGAAGACACGCCAAACCGATGCTGTGGCCACCCTGCTTTCATACTTGATATTACAGTGGTATTAGATAGTAAGTAGCTTTTTGTACCATTTTTGTTTTCGTAAATTTTTCGTGGATTTTGGCACCATTTTGCGCAAAGTTGGTCTGTCATCTGATCGATTTGTTTTTATGTCCATAGATCGAGTAATTCGGATCAAAGTTCCCCAAGAATCTATGGTTAAGTAGCAATATTCACATAAAACTTCCCATACAAAGTCACCTAATCGATTTGTTAAAAAGAACAGAATGACGAATAGAATCTCGGACTCAAAGATAGGACCTTATACAGGGTATAACGAAATTGTTGTTGGAGCCGTTACCTGGGGATTCCACTTATCATACCGAAAAACCCAAGAGACCCATAGTCAATTTGCAATTGTTACGGCCAGTAGCTTCACGTCAGGAGGTCGCGGGTTCGATTTCCGGCGAAGTTTAACTTTGTAAGACTCAGTGTGGTTGGTGAAAGGACATTTTCCAAACCCGCCTGGTTAGCTACCACAATCTTATTTAAGTCTTGCCGCCAAACATCAATGCTAACGACATCGATGTGTTCCGGCTTGAAGATAAGATAGCCAGTTCCCTATTGCGTTTGGGAATTTTGGGTAAGGCCGCTTCCATCTTCGGCATCATCGTAACTTACCATCAGGTGAGATGATGACCAAGGGCTTACCAATTGTAAATAAAAGAATTTTAAAAAAGTTCATACTACGCAATCAGCTGATTGATCAATTTTATGCGTTTTTATAAGAACGCTTGTTTTTTTTCATTGACTACTTGTTTGTTAGGATAAGTTGTTCAGTATGGTAAATAAAAACCTCAGTTAACGGGTCCTACACCAATTTTTTACACAGATAAAAATATTTTGTAAGATAATATTAAATTTCAATAAAAAAAATATACTTTTATTATGATTTTAAAATTAGTAAACCTCATCATATTTTTTGCGTAGGCTTAACGGGTCAGGTAACGCTGACACGGAACGCTGAAAAGGTTAAAATATTTATGAATTTAATGAAATTCAAAATTCTACTCGTAGATACTAAATTTATTTTTTAAAAATAAAAAGTACGAAGTGTTGGAAGCAAATTAAAATTAATTATACTTCTAAAAGCTCGTTCATTTAGAAACATCCCTGGTCAATTAAAATGTTAAATCAAGTGAATCTGTGCAAGCTTTTTATAAACTTCCAATTGGTTTGGCTGCGGTGTAAATGCTTTTGATTTTCTTATTCCTTATTTTCAATTTAACCAAAGCATTTTTTTTTGTTTTTTTTCACGGTGGCTATCATCATCATCATATCAGCCGAAGGAAGTCCACTGCTGGACATAGGCCTCCCCCAAGGATCTCCACGACGACCGGTTCTGCGCTGCCCGCATCCAGCGGCTTCCCGCGACCTTCACCAGGTCATCGGTCCACCGAGTGGGAGGCCTGCCTACACTACGCTTTCCGGTGGCTATAACTTATTATTAATTTTATTTATAACTAGCTTTTGCCAGCGGCTTCGCTCGCGTGAACATAGTTTCTATGACTGTCTTCGAGGGTGCGCAGTGCGCGAGCCGTAAGCGGCTCGCGAGCGTGAAAGGAACTCCCTGTGTGCTAATCCAGATCCTAATCTGTCTATCTACCAAACTTCAGCCAGATACGTTCAGTAGTTTTTGTGTGAAAGAGTAACAAACATACATACAAACTTTCACATTAAAATATTGGTAGGATTAGAGCACGGGTGTCTCCGTAACTTTGAAATTGGGGCTTCTACTCGTCATTTCTGAACAACTTTTGTTTTATGACTTTGCTACTTTTTTTGCTAAAATCGCAAAAAAAATACTCTTTATACAAATCGATCAGCTGATTAACAAATTTTGTGTATTTTTGTACTGAGTGTCCAAATTTTCTTTGAGATATTACTATGGGTTCGTTGGGGAAATTTGTTCAATACGATGAGTAGAACCCCCCCCAGGTCGGGTTCTACACCATTTTTCACACCTTTTTCTAAAAAAAAATCCACTTAAAAAGTAGGTACGTAAAAAATCCCCTCCGTGAAAAGCGACTGTCTTTAAAATACATAGTAAAATACATAGCAGCCACCTACTACACACACACACACACACACACACACACACACACACACAATCTTTTTTTATGTTTATGTTCTTTTGACCGCCACGAGACAGCTCTAGACTAGTGTGGTGTCACAGTTAACTTGTATTTATTAGATAAGATAACTTCGTAATATAAAATTTTTGTTTTTATGTCTTTATGTAATTATTGTCTTTAATGTCTTTTTTTGTCGACCGCATTAAAAAAAATTCGAGCGAGACCTACAGTACTCGCATATGATGTGTAACATGTGACAAAATACTTTAGGTTAGTTAGATTTGATGACGATATTGTACCTGGGTGGCGGATCTGACAGTAACGAAAAAAACCGACCAAGTGCGAGTCGGACTCTCGTAAAGTAGAATTCCGCGCTTTCGCGACTTCCTGTTACACATTTCCGTCCCATGTTACACATTTCCGTCCCATTTCACGAAATCACTCCCACAAATTGCAGGAAAGCGAGAGCCCATGTTACACATTTCCGTCCCATTTCACGAAATCACTCCCACAAATTGCAGGAAAGCGAGAGCAAAGATGTTACACATCAAAAACTAAATGTTACACATACAGCCTAAAACTGTCGTTTCTTTTAGTGTCGACAACAGTAAAATCGCAATCTAAAAGCTCAAAAACTGTCTCGATAGGCCGTTCCGACCTCCGTTGGACATCAAAAGGTATTTCGCGAAACACTTACGTTTTACGATATTCGACACACTCTAGAGAAGTGCTCTTGAATGGTAAAGGTGCGTTTCCATTGGGAAAGATAAGCGTGATGAACCAGAGGTCTCTGGTTCGAATACGGGGATGGACAATGTACCAATAAGTTTTTCCAAACTTAACTTACCAATTGCTTTAGCGGTGAAATAAAACTTCACAAGACACTAGCACGTTTAATTCCAGATGTGTGACGTGTATGTGGCCCGTAGTGCAGCCCTGGAATAGTACTACCACACCCTGGACACTTCATACAACGGGCCAGAAATGACTATCCAAAAAAGGATAAGATTTTAGCGCACCTATCCAATTACATTACAAGATTTTATTTATCTTTAGCTGTCCCGGTGTCTATAATCAAATGTTGCTAGTTGAATTTGACTCTTTTGCCGCGTTTCCGATTGAGCTGAAATTTTGCATGTATATGTAAATCAGATGACAAAGCAGTATTTGTATGACTTGGAGCTGATCTGATGATGAAGCCGAAATGTTTATATGGGAATTCTGTAATAAAACGATGCAACCCCGTCGATTTTAGGCTCGTTTGATTTGTCTTGACAAGGACTCTGGTTCTAGACGATATATATGGTCTGATGATGGAGCCAGATGTGGTACTAAGGAAGGTTGCTAAAAGCTTGTACCTAAACGGTTATAAGCGTCGGTGGCGTAACGGCTAGGGCCGCCGCCTCCTGTCCGGGAGGTCGTGGTTCGAATCCTGCCACGTAACAATGTGATTTCGAATTTATATTTCATATGTACGTTTATCCGACGCTCTTACGGTGGAGGAAAAAACAACGTGAGGAAATCTGCGCACGCCTGCGAAGAAACTCGCAGGATGTATGTGAAGTCGACCAACCCGCACTGTACCCGCGTGGTCGACTAAAGCCCGATCGCCCTAATTCAGTGTAGGCTCGAGCCCCTCGGTGGGGACTTATATGAGCTGATACGGTTTTAGGTTTGTTCTGGCTGGTTTGTTGAATGACAATGCTTTTCAATTTGATTTATATCTTATATCAATCAAAAATAAAAGTGTGTGTGTCAGCTCCGACGCACAACTAGAGTTTACTACTTAAGTACGATTGTCTAAACAGGCACAAAACAGGGCTTGACTTTGGTTTTAAGTTCACTCTGCACAGTTTTTATAATTGATGATACCAATTTTCGGCCTCTTTTCATAGCTGATGTGTCAGGTGTTTTAGCTCCCATGATCGCAGCTACTAATGATCCATCTGGTATTTGGCAGGGACTAACCTCATATGCTTTGAATGCAGTTATACAAGCATATCTTAGGTCATACCAGAAAGGGCTCTTACATTGGTTTCGAGTTGACTTTTCAATTAAATCAAGAGAATTTTGGTTAAGTTTCTCTTGTAATGTTTCTAGTAATTTGTTGACATCATTCTTTATATCATCAATCGCTTGAATAACGAAATGATGAAGTGAAAACTGTCAAACATCGTTGTGTTTAAAGTCGTTCTGATACTTCAACAGTTCACAATTTATAATTTTCTTCAATAATTCTAGCCACAATATACACTGTTGTGTGTTACTGCTAATCTTTGATTAAAATTCTTGAAATCCTTTTACAAAGTCTTGTTCCTGTATTTTTCTATGAAGCTCTTCACAGCGCTGCTGTCTCACTGTTTGTCTTTCAGCGGGATCCACCCTAGACATGTTCGTTTTACTCAGATATTGAGGCAGGTTGGGGGAAAATATGAGGCACAGCACCATCAACTAACTTTGGGTTTCTCAAGAGAACAACCTCGCGCGTTCCATCACTTTTTCTTATATTTTCACTCCGTATTATTTCATTTTCACTAAAATGTTTGCAGCACACGAAAGATCCTTTCGAAGGCTGCCATTTGGCTCTTGGTATTGCCCTTGTCCAACGGCTACGAAGGTTTTCTTCTCGTGGAAAAACAAAAGTAGAAACTGGCTTTTCTCCATTTTTCAAACTAGAATCATAATTTGATTTACAGCCAGGTACACAGCAATTTCGAGGCATCTGAAAGAAAATTGAACTTGTTACTTTGTTACCAATCAGCTCTAGAAACTGAATGGGTTTTTAACAGAAAATTGTATGAAATTACTTAATAAAACGTACTTTGTTCGATAGCACAAGCTGTGAATATAATGTATAATAATGTTTTCTTAGGAAAAAGCATAAAGTTTCTTCTAATTTTCTTTAAAACTCACTGAAGTCATATTGAAACATGCACCGAAATAACAATTTATTTTAAAATGACACTTGTGTATTATCCGACTAAGTTTGCTTTGTAGGAAGTTACTAGCATATTATTACTTCCCTAACTCCTACGCAAATAGGTCGCATAATCTGTGGTGTGACGTCATCTAGATTCAGCCAATCCTGACTGTTTTACTGGAAGTGAAGCTGCGCACAATAGGTTGCGCGCGAAAAACGTGACACGATCACTAGATTTTACTCCTCATATTTTTTTCATACCGGGCGCCTTATATGAAAATCGATTCTTAAGGAGTAAACTCCAAGACACTTGTGTATTATCCGACTAAGTTTGCTTTGTAGTAAGTTACTAGCATATTATTACTTCCCTAACGCCTACGCAAATAGGTCGCATAATCTGTGGTGTGACGTCATCTAAATTCAGCCAATCCTGACTGTTTTACTGGAAGTGAAGCTGCGCACAATAGGTTGCGCGCGAAAAACGTGACACGATCACTAGATTTTACTCCTCATATTTTTTTCATACCGGGCGCCTTATATGCAAATCGATTCTTAAGGAGTAAACTCCAAAAAGCACAATGTAAACAAACTTAGTAGGGATTTGACAGTTTCAAATGTCAATTCCATAGTACTTTTGTTTACCTTCTGCTTTTTTTGCTTGATATAAGGTATACTGTAAGTACAGCAGTAAAATTCTAATTTGACTCTTTTTAACCCTTCGTTTGCAATTCCGACTCGCACTTAGTCGATTTTTACATGTCAGCATTCGGCCACAGATGAAAAAGGAGTACTTTAAATGACTCCGATCTTCACATTTTCCACACATATCTAATGAACACTCACCGATTTGACAGTTTCAAATGTCAATTCCATAGTACTTTTGTTTACTTTTTGCTTTTTTTGGTTGATATAAGGTATACTGTAAGTACAGCAGTAAAATTCTAATTTGACTCTTTAACCCTTCGTTTGCAATTCCGACTCGCACTTAGTCGATTTTTACATGTCAGCATTCGGCCACAGATGAAAAAGGAGTACTTTTAACGACTCCGATCTTCACATTTTCCACACATATCTAATGAACACTCACCTTTACAAGTAGGTGTTTTCCAAAGGCTCGATACTGGTCTCTGAATGAGGTCTCTTTGCATTTTTAAAGGGATATAGGTAGATAGGTTGTTATCTAGGGTCTCAAGGTGCCGCTAAATGTCAAACGGAGGAGTGAAAGATAACTGAAGAACGTTCATTTTAAAACCTTTTATTTAACTTGCAAAGTTTGTATTTTTCTAAAAATTGTTTAGTAAAATACATAGTTGCCTCCTGTCACACACTCACACACACTCTCACCCACTTTCACCCACTTACACACACTAACATACACAAACACACAATGTTCTGTTATCTGTTCTTTGTTTATATTATTTGTCTTAATCCTTTTGTTGTCTTCCACTTATTGTAATAATTACTTAGTTTCTGTTCAGTTGCTTAGCCGCCACCTGTTAATTTTTTTTTAGGTCAATGTTCTTTTGACCGCCACGAGACAGGCCTAGCCTAGTGTGGGGTCACAGTTAACTCGTATTTATTAGATAAGATAACTTCGTTAAAAAAAAAATTGTCTTTTATGATGTATGCATGTTAGGTCAAATCTTGCAAACGATTTTAAAGCGACTTGCAGAAATCATGTTGAGCTGAAATTAGGTATGAAGCCGTATTCCCGTTGGCAATAGATCCTTTTGGTATTTTGAAGTTGATCTGATGATGTACTTTGGAGGTAGAACCAAGGTACCATGATCGTCTTTTGTTTTCAATAGAATCGTAGGATATACTGTACTGGACTTTTTTTAAATTTGGAAATGTGTGTTTATGTTCACATTTGACACAGTGAGCGTTTGGCATTTTTGAGCATTTAAACTCTCCTCAAATAAAAGCTTTTACCTACAAGTTTTTAGGTTTTTTTTTGATGTTTTTAAGCGGCTTTGACAAGTTCCTTTTTACCTTGTACCCAACCGTATGAAAAAAAACAAGTCTCTTGAATTTGTATTTTTCTTACTTACACCACTTTGCCTTTCTGCATTAAGGGTATATTCTAAAGCGGATTGCGGGCCCTTTGATGGCAAGAGGTTGGGAGTCGCCGTTGCCCTCGCCACATTAAAAGCAATCTTTTTTCCTTTAACTGTAAAGGACACTTTTTTCCTGTATGATAAATGAACTCTAATCGAAATATTCGGAAAAAAGGTTATAAGGTACCCGGGTCAAATATGGCCACCTTAAGGTTTAGTGTCTATATTTTAATTATTTTTAAGACTAAAGGGCAAGCCATACTATTAAAGTTTAAATAATACCTATCAAACTTTCATATTATATGAAAAAATGTAACATAAATATTTTACGTTTACAGATATTCTTTACTTTTTTTTTAAAGTAGAAAATGGCCATATATCCGACGGGGTAGGAAAATGCGCCCAAATATACCTTTATTAAACATCGTTTGATAATAATATTATTAAGGATTCACTTCGACCTTCTTAATGTGAAGTTTAAATTAATATCGAATAGGTACTAAGGTCTACGGTCCCTTGAAGTTGTGAAAAAGTTTTCTTTTTTCTCAATTGGTAAGCCCTTGGCATCATCTCACCTGATGGTAAGTGACAATGATGCCGAAGATGGAAACGGTCTTACCAAGATTCCCCCACGCAATGGAGAATTGGCTATCCTATCTTCAAGCCGGAACACATCAATGTTCAAGTCAAAAGTAATTAGAAATATGACTTTTTTACGGCCATTTTTGTCACATATTTCAAAACTTATACTTATAAGCAGATGAAAACCTGTAAGGTACTTTCCGTTGACCTTAAATCATAAAATACACAATCACGAAGCACAAGTAGGTACAGGAAAATCCGAAAATTGTAAATATTAAAAAAAAATTGCTATACAAACTTGCATTTGTATAGGTAGAGAATTGAACGTGACGTATATAGATGTATGGGAGAACACTTTATAGAGTTCCGTACCCAAAGGGTAAAAAAAATACCCTATTACTAAGACTCCGCTGTCCGTCCGTCTGTCTGTCTGTCACCAGGCTGTATTTCATGAACCGTGCTAGCTAGACAGTTGAAATTTTCACAGATGATGTATTTCTGTTGCCGCTTTAACAAAAAAAAATTAGAAAAAGTGAAAGTCTCCATACAAAAAACGAACGTGAAGAAACTACCGCCATCTAGTATGATGATTCGGAACCCTATGTGCGCGGTTCTGACTCGCACTTTACCGGTTTTACAACTACATAGCTATTATGTATGTCCTTCAACCCGACTTTGTCTTCGTTTATGTTGCTGGAGTTTCGTACTCAAATATGGTTCGCTACGGATCTCACAGTGAGCGAGTCCGACTCGCACTTGGCCGTATTTTATTATTAATCAGTAAATCAGAATCAAAATCAGAAATCAAAATGAGGCCATCTACAACAATAAAAAAATAACTACCCTTCAACGGTTGGACAGACAGACGGACAGTGTCGATTAGTAATAGGGTCCCGTTGTTACCCTTCCTTTGGGTACGGAACCCTCAAAAATAGAACAAAAGTAAAAGGCTAATAAAAACACACCACACGCGTACTTATTTATTGACCTCTGAAAATAAGCGAAATCTTAAGTTAACACACACATATACACTCGCACACATATACACTCGCACACATAGCAGTTGTTTAGTAAAGTATGAAAATGCCTATTGGATAAAATAAGTTTAAATACTTAAGCAAATTAATATTAAGAAAAATAGTTATTAAAACAAAATTTATTTTCATAATAGCATTAGGCTCATCATATCAGCCACAAATCGTCCACTGCTGAATAAATGCCTCCCCCAAGGATTTCCACGACGACCGGTCCTGCGCTGCCCGCATCCATCGGCTTCCCGCGACCTTCACCAGGTCATCGGTCCACCGCGTGGGAGGCCTGCCCACGCTACGTTTTCCGGTGCGCGGTCGCCACTCGAGAACTTTACTGCCCCATCGGCCATCTGTTCTACGAGCTATGTGCCCTGCCCACTGCCACTTCAGTCTAGCGATTCTGTGAGCTATGTCGGTTACTTTAGTTCTCCTGCGGATCTCCTCGTTTCTGATTCGATCACGCAGAGAAACTCCGAGCATAGCACGCTCCATTGCCCTTTGGGTGACCTTGAGCCTTCTTATGAGGCCCATAGTAAGCGACCATGTCTCAGTTCCGTAAATCATCACTGGCAACACACACTGGTCAAAGACCTTAGTCTTGAGACACTGCGGTATTTGGGACGTGACATAGCATTAGACTATTAGAAATTAATAACTGGTACATGTGTGTCTATTGTTTAGATATTTTGAGAGCATATAGTGGCTATAAACCCATGAAGACAGTAACTTTTAACTTATAAAATCACCATTTTAAAGCCAAAAAATACATATTTTTAAAGCTTTATAGTTATCGCATCAGTTTCTTCGTTAGTAATGTTATATTTGGGAATATCCTGCATAAGATATCGTCACTTTAAAAAAAATTGCTCGTAGAACAGATGGCCGTTGGGGCAGTAAAGTCTTCGATTGGCGACCGCTCACCGGAAAACGTATTGTAAACTGGTGGAGATCCCGGGAAGCCGCTGGATGCGGGCAGCGCAGGACCGGTCGTCGTGAAAATCCTTGGGGGAGGCCTTTGTCCAGCAATAGAAGTTTTTTGGCTGATATGATGATGATTATCACACCAAATTTCACTCTCGTATGTATTACCGTTTTTACGATAGAGCAAAAACAAAAACCTTTAAAAAACTCATTTTTTATATGAGGGCTCTCTTATTTTTTCCTTTTTTTAAATTCATTATTTATTAGTGAATCCCCCATTTATCACATGATCCTTGTAAATTTCAACCGGCCACCTATTTTGGTTCAAAAGATACAGTAAAGATTGGACAGACGGACATCGGCGCCGGCGCAGGCTTAGTAATAATGTGCCATTACCTAGTACGGAACCCCAAAAAACGACATCTACGGGAGTGAATCCACGGGCAAGAGCTAGTTACAAATAAATTTCGGACGCAGGAACTACTACTGAGGTCGTTTTCTTTTAGCTAGTCCAATAAACACAGAAAAAAAATACTTTAACTGTAATTAAGTGAGCTAAGGCATAATTTCGTTACAACCGAATCTTAACCTGTCACGTTATAATGAGATGTCAAGTATCAAAAGATGTTATCTAAGCACAATTATTGTATAGCACCCTGGAACTTAATGGCAGGTGGTATTTGGTAAACAGTAGCTTTTTGTACAGCACCCTGGAACTTAAGGGCAGGTGGTATTTGGTACACAGTAGTTTCAATTTGGTATCATACACGAGGTAGCTGTAGGACTCTTGTAAGTTCTGGGATTGGAGGTCTTAGCTGAAACCTCTCCAAAGTAAAAAAAAACTGTAAAATTTTTATTTAGTGATTTTTATTCTTCTTTTTAGTAGTTTGGTGGATTCTGTTTAAAAGCCAAAATGCGCGAGCACACAGAATTATTAGCGAATACCACCAGCGTTTGATAAAAAATAATAATTATAAATGAATGCTGAAGGCACCCCAAACGTGAGCCGTTACTATTTAAAATTTGGCGTTTTCTTTACGCGCAGCCAGTACGTGTACATGAGAAGATGCAACAGAATATTGTAAAGAGACCCTTAAAGTATTCGGTTGAATGTATTTTCGTCTTTATTGAGACTGCAGCTTCCCAGTATCTCTCCGGAGAATCGATAATTAGCATGGCGACTTTTTTTTGTTGAAACGTATTTTCTTTACTCACAATTGGTAAGCCCATGGCATCATCTCACCTGATGGCAAGTTATATGTAAATAATCTCATGTAAATCAACAACCTAGATTGTGACGGAAGTGACAAAAGACTGTAACGGATGTGGCGAAAGAATCTATTTCCTCTATAGCCACCAAGTAACTTACCGCGAGGCCGGAAGCAAAAACTCTGGGACGTCAATACTAGATGTTTCATGTTAAACCAACGGCAGTGTGCCCCGATACAGCCTTACCAGATTTTTTAATTCCAAGTATAACATAGAAGCATTTTCAACTAGTAATTTTTTTATGGTTTGACAGGCGGACACTACATTTGGCAACACTTAACAGAATTAGGGAAATAGGGAATCTCTTACGTTCATATTGACTTGCCGAATAGTGATGTAGCGTACATAATTTTAGCTGATACTAAATTCCACCGAATGCAACGAATATATTGTAAAAGACGAAAAGCCACTAAACCATTTCTGGCTTTGTGTTCAAAAGGGTCAGGACCTGAGGCGAAATGGGACAACAAAGGTTGTCCCGTTAGAATATTGTCCTCCCTTTCTCATTTCCATAATTTTAGATTTCTATCTCTTTTACTTGATTAAAATCTCTTGTGAGGCGTTAATTCTGAAGCGTGTGCCTTTATTTTTGATAATTTAATGTTGCAGAGATAAGAAAACTGTTGGTTTTTTTAAATATACTAGCGTATACGCTGTAATTTTTAATTTCGTATGTTTTTCTACTGTTTTACAAAGGGTGCGAAGCGCGAATGAGAAGTGTTACCCGCTGTCTTTAGGCATTTTTACCACCAGGGGTTATGGGTGATTTGCGGACCCTACGTACTTGGTACATACACGAAGTGTTTGAGGACTAAGAGAGGCTCCACATTATACCACACGGAATCTGCTTCAGCCGAAAGAAAAAATGAATTTTATGACTACGCAATAGAAGCGTTAACAACGACGTCGACGATGACAAGAGTAACGCTCCGGTTGCATTGTCATAAAGGTTTTTCTACCGGGCGGTTCAAGCCGATTTCGTGCGGTATAGAACGGTTGAAGCCTAAGGGCCCGGCCGCAGCTGATGAAGGCACGGCGCGCGGTGCGGTGAGAGGCGCGATTTGCGGTGCTATGGCACATGTTTGAATATGCGACCGCTTCGAATACGTTCACCGCCTGCCGCCGCAACATTGATGTTTGGCGGCAAGACTTAGACACGATGTTGGTAGCCAGGTGGGCTTAGAAAATGCCCTTCCACCAACCAAACCAAGTCTGACAAGGTTAGACTCCGCTGGGAATTGAACCCGAGACCTCCTTATGTGAAGCTAATGAACTTAACCATTACGCCACGGAGGTGGTTAGTATAGGATAAGGTTGAGTGAACCGATTGTTATATTAGGACATCTCATACAACTAATTTTGTAACTTAGCAAAGTACAGTCAACACTTTAAGTTAGCTACCGAACTAGCGGTAACGGCGGGCGTATAAAGGTTCGATACCGAAAGACACTTTAGAAAATTTTCGAAAAACCTAAAAACTTTTAGGTGCAAGCTTTTTAATATTGCATTGTCACGTGATATACATATGCCTGCAAAATTTCAGCTCTATCGGAAACCGGGAAGTGGGTCAAATTTAACTTGCAAGATTCCACCCGAACAAACATACATACATTGCAAGTTAAATGAAAGCTTGTAAAAACCAATTTCATCGAAGGGTTATTTGATCTATGGGCAATTTCACCGAAAAGCCAAATCGTCGAAAGCCTATGTTACCGATTGTACATTTCTTCGAAAGACAATAGTGAAAAGATTGAGCGACCGAAGCGAGCGATAACAGGTTCGTTAGGTTTGATGTTGATACTGTCGAATGATACTGCCAATGTGTTTTCGAATTTCGATTTCATATGTACGTTTATCCGACGCTCTTTTGGTGAAGGAAAACATCGTGAGTAACCTGCACACACCTGCGAAGAAACTCGAAGGTTGTGTGTGAAGTCGACCAACCCGCACTGGGCCCGCGTGGTCGACTAAGGCCCGATCGCCCTAATTCAGGGTAGGCTCGAGCCCCTCGGTGGGGGGACGTATATGAGCTAATATCATGGTGACTGTCGAAGAGTCTCACTAAGAGAGGCTACTCCCCCGGGGGGTGGTCTGACGATGGCCCGAAAAAAGGGTGGGGATGGGCTTCTCTAAATGTGTTTAAGTTTTTTGAAATTAGCTGATTAAATTAAAGAGGTAAGTTTATGAAATGTAAGTTTAACAGACACATAATTGTACCAAGTTGCCAAGTTGTAAGTATTCTTGTAAACCTCTTCTATTTCTCTATTTAATTTAAAACTGTGTTGTGATATGTAACTTTATTTTATGTAGTTTTGTAAAACTACTAACATAGACATAAGTTTAGTAAAAGTGTTACTAACAATCTATGGACTTCGAATGTCTGAAAATATTTTTTTTATTTTTATTTATTTATTTTTTACTGCCGAGTGATTTTCTATTTTTTACCCGATTGCCCAAAAAGGAGGGTAACGTTAAAGGTAATATTAAATGTATGTATGTATGTCTATTTCTTTGGCTAAGCCTGTGGCCTCAACGGCTTGATGGATTTTGGAGTGCGATGGATTTCGTAGATTCTTCTTGATCCCGAAAGTGACATAGGAGCATATCAGTTCATATACGTCCCCACCGAGGGGCTCGAGCCTACCCTGAATTAGGGCTATCGGGCCTTAGTCGACCACGCGGGCCCAGTGCGGGTTGATCGAATTCACACACAACCTGCGAGTTTCTTCGCAGGCGTGTGCAGGTTTCCTCACGACGTTTTCCTTTACCGCAAGAGCGTTGGATAAACGTACATATGAAATCGAAATTCGAAAACACATTGCAGGTCTGAAACGAGGCAGGTCTCGAACCACAAACAACCTACCGGACGGAAGTAGCGGATATAACCATTACGCCACCGACGCTCTTGTGACATAGGATAACTGGCAAAAAAAAAGGTTAATGTTTTAATGCAGTCGTCTTCTTAAAATACGTTAGTGTGTTAATTTAATTTTTAACTTTATAGAACAAACTTAAAAAAATAAACACAAGTGCACAAAAATCCTATCAGGTTTAAAGACTATAAAAAGTGTGTAAGTATAATAAGACTATTTCAACTATAAGTCTTATATTTGTGTTTATTGATCTTCTTTTGTTTATTTTTGTCCATCCCAGTTTCCGTTACTTGGGATCGGGTCTGCTCACTAATTTGCGCCGGGACAGTTGTTGTCACATCTAGCAATTGGGCTTTCTCGAAGTCCCCCTTTATATTAGCAGTGCTCCGTCACTCGCCTATACCTACCGCAAAATGTACCTACGCTTAGCGACCCACTCGGACGGGCTCTCGCGAGTCGGGCCGCCACCGTGTGTCTTGTACCTCGAGATAGGTAGGTAATCATTATTATTGTGTGTCAGAATCGTGCTAAGTGGAAGTGTTACTTAAGTCTATTGTGGTGTGGTGGAAGTCTATGTATGTGCTAGGTATATATGTAATAAAAAATATTAAAAAACAGATCTAATAAAACTGGCCAAGTGCGTGTCGGATCATAAACAAAGTAGGGTTCCGTAGTGATAAAAAAATTAAATTAGAAAAAAAACTAAGTAATTTGCAGTTTAGATTTAGACATTTTGTAAGATGTTGCACTTTTTACAAATATAACTGCACGTCATAAGTAAGGCCACTATCACTCTTAAACTAAGAAAGCCTAATTAGCCGTCATATTTTTCTTGTTAATCCATTATGTGTCCTACTGTTCCAAATCATGTTCAGATTTCCTGAAATAGTGGTTTCGAAACTGTAACAAAAAACTTAATATTTCGTAAACTAATCATTTATTGACGGACACGGCGAATTTATAAAGGTTTGACTACAAAACCTTAAAAATCACTGACGTACCGATAAAAACAGCTAAGTTAAGCAAATTTTAACCGCCTCCGTGCCGTAATGATTAGTCCATTCTCTGCACACCAGGAGGTCGCGGGTTCGATTCCCGGGGGGTCAACTTTGTAAGAGTCGATTTGGTTGGTGGTAGGACATTTTTTAGCCCGTCTGGCTAGCTACCACCATCTTGTCTAAGTCTTGCCGCCAAACATCAATGTTAACAGCATTAATATGTTCCGGCTTGAAGATAAGATAGCCAGATCCCCATTACGTTGGGGAATCTTGGTAAGCCCGTTTTTATCTTCGGCATCATCGTCACTTACCTTCAGGTGAGATGATCCTGAGTAAGGGCTTATCAATTTTGAATTTAAAAAAATACTATCGGGTCGCAATCAGAACGCTTGATTCAGGATTTACCTAGTTACTACCGCGCATATATTTTTTTCAACCAAAGAAAAATTAAAGGTAAAAAATTGAAAGTAATTCTTTTTAGGCTGGCGCATACTTTAAGTACGATCAACTAGTACCACTGTTACTTAAACTAATCAAATAAATACAAACCATCACTTGTAAAACTTTCATTTTCATGAATCAACCCTAGCGCTATAATACAATCGAGTTTTCCCCGCTGCCGCGATTTGCGCGCCGCCCGTGTACGCAGTTATGACCGCTAAGTCGAGCGCCTTAATACCCATGTTTCCGTGTATTGACGGACAGTGAGAATGAGTAATTGAATAAATGCGTAGGTATTTTCGTTTTATAAGGAAGCGCAGTATCTGTTACGAAGTAACTAGTACCTCGTCTGTGGTACAAGGCCGATGGCGGGCTATTATTTAGTTAATTTATTTAATTAATGAACTTTATATTCAACCGACCGACTTCCAAAAAGGAGGAAGTTCTCAATTTGATTGTATGTTTCTATTGCCGCTATATCAACAAATTAAAAAAAGTTAGTCTCCATACAAAAAACGTGTTTTTTTCAAACGTGAAGAAACCTCGCACTTAACCGTTTTTTTGTATGTTTGTTACGTGATATCTTTGCAGTTTGTGAACCGATTTTTATGATTCTTTTTTTTTAACCTTAATGTGTGCTGCCAGGTTGGTTCCATACAAAATTTATTAAAAATCGGTGTAGTATTTTTTTAGACGAAAAATAGTTGCAATCGGTGTCGGTTTTTTTTAACGTGTTTATCGTTTTCAATTATCTTATGAACCTAACTGTACTTAACAACAGTTAGAGCCTATCGGAAAAGTTGGAGAACGTTTGAAACCCCAAGACAGGGCCCTCGGAGAGTTGTAGCTAAACTATAAATCAGAGATAAACTTTTGGGGTTGCGTAGGCACAACGCAATCAAGTCACGTCTCAATACTAATCCAACATGACAATATTCACAAGTTTGAACTTTATAGTTTCTGCAATTACAATTTGTGTATTACGTCAAAGTATATATATTAGTACTACATACAGTATGGACACTCCCTGCCGCTCTCTAGATTGTGACCTCACCCCCTCGTCACCCAGATTGATACAGATTGGTTACAGTTTGGTTGTCCAACGTATAGGATTTCGCCGCCATTTTGTTTGTTCCGTCATTTCTTTTTTGAAATGTCATTTCTGGCCCGTTGTATGAAGTGTCCAGGGTGTGATTACGTAGTCCTTTAAATTTAAGAGCTCAGCTCTTGTCTATAAGGCAATCGCTCATAATAAAATTTTCGAAAAACCAAAAAGCTTTCAGGCACATGCTTTTTACAATCAAAGTACTCGTCAATACGAATCAAACGAGCCCAAATTCGATGAGGTTGTGCCACCTTCCAGCTGCATCATCAGCACCATGTCATCATAATATTGCATTGTCACGCGATTTACATATGTGTGCAAAATTTCAGCTCAATCGGTAACAGGGAAGTGGATAAAATTTAATTTGCAAGATTTGATGACAAACATCGGGACAGGTGAAACTAAAAATAAAATATTTTCAGAAGACCTTAAAAAAAATTAGGTACAAGCTTTAATTAGAAATTTTTTAATTATTTCGTTTCCTTCTCAGCAAACCCTTTTATTTGATACCCATATTGTAGAAGTGCATTAAAAATAACTAGTCCGCCATCTTGGGTGCGCCACCATGTTGGATTTAGAAAGATCTTACACAGTTAACCATGCATTGTCATCCAAACTGAACGTGTATACAAAATTTCAGCTCAATAGGTTGAAGATATCTGCTTCAAAATTGAGTCGCAAGATTCCACTCGAACAAACATTCATAAATTGCAAGTTGAAAAAATAATAAAAAGCTTATAATTAAAAGCTTTTAATAATAATAAAAAACTGGTGCGGTCGGAAACCCCCGTCAGGGAAGAAGTTCTTTTTAAATGTTTTTATTTAACTTGTATGACGTATGTTATACGTAGGTATCTAGTTTGTTTAGGTCAAATCTTGCAAACGATTTCCGAAAATCCGATTGAGCTTAAATTTGGTGTGAAAGTCGTATTCCCGGTGTCAATAGATCCTATTGGTGTTTTGAGGTTGATGTGATAATGTACTTTGGAGGATGGAACCAAGGTCACAGAATCGTCTTTTATTTTCAATAGAATTGTAGGAAATAAATACTGTGCTCACATTTTTATCCGACTGCGCAGAAGGAGCGTTATGTTTTTCAAATGTATGTACTCGTATGTATGTTTTTGATGTGTAACATCTTTGCTCTCGCTTTCCTGCAATTTGTGGGAGTGATTTCGTGAAATGGGACGGAAATGTGTATCATGGGACGGAAATGTGTAACAGGAAGTAGCGAAAGCGCGCGCTATTCGATCTGACGAATGAGCGCGCCGTGGTAGAGTTGACCGTCAGATAGTACCAATGCTCTCGCTTTCCTGCAATTTGTGGGAGTGATTTCGTGAAATAGGACGGAAATGTGTAACAGGAAATGCGAACGTTTTTTCATTCTCGAAAACTAAGGTTGTCATAGCCATGCCGCCTAGTGTGATGGCAAAGGCAAAGATGACATACTACTATTCGATGGGTCGGCCCGTGAATGTACGACCCGATAATTAATTAATTTCATGAGTATTTTGTCACATGGTACACATCATATGCGAGTACTGTAGGTCTCGTTTTTTTTTTAAAAAAAATGTGTTTCCTTGACACGCTCTGTAGCCTAAAAGGCTTGATGAATTTAAGAGTTCAAGGTGTCGTTAGATAAGTCTTGATCCCGTGAGTGATATAAGATACATTTTACGCGACTTGCCAAAAAACGAGGTTTTTAATATCTATAAAACGCTCTGTAGCCTAAACGACTTCTTTAATTTTGGAATGCGAGGTGTTGTTAGATTTTTCTTAATCCCCTGTTTGACAAAGAATACATTTCTACCCGAAAATGTATAAGTTGACTGACTCGGTGGCTCAGTGGTTAGTGCCCTTGACTACTGATCCGAGGGTTGTGGGTTCGATCCCCACCCAGGGCAAGCATTTGTGTGATGAGCAGATTTGTTTGCTCTGTGTCTGGGTGTTAAATATCTATATATGTATGTATTTAAACGTATATATGTATGTATATCAGTCTCTGGTAACCCATAACACAGGGAATCCTACTTTGGGCCAGATGACCATGTGTGTGATTTGTCTGAGAATATTTATATTTATTATTTATTTAGTTTTTATTCAGTTTGGTTTTTAATTTTAATTTAATTCCTGATTGAATTTAGAAACATGTATTTTTAGTCACATTTGGCTCACTGAGAATTTGTCTTTATTATTTGTCACTAAATTAATAGTCATTTAAGGTTCTCATCACAGACTTATATCTAGATATATGGTTTGTGGTTCTCATAGTAATATTAATATTCGCTAATCTTTTTCATAATAAGGTGTTTTGAAAATTTAATTTATCCACATTCGTGACTTGCTTATGTGTATAAAGTTTCATCAGAATCGGCTAATCTGTTTTAAATAAGTAGGACGGGTAGCCGTTAGAGTAGTAAAGTTATCGAAAGACGTAGCGTAAATTTAAATTTGTATGAGAAACGATTTTGTGAATACGCTCTTAAAAGATTTTGTTTAAGGCGACGCATTGGAAACTTTGGTCGCAGGGATCTCGATTTTTCTCAGCAATTACAAAACATATGAATATGATATTCTGTAACCTGATTCTTCATTTCAATGACTTCATTTTGTCAGTTACAGAAACAAGATTCGTTTACTTTTATAACAGAATAAAATATATCAAAGATACCTCTTTTAAAACAGAGATTTGCATTCTACAGGCAAACCGGACCGTTTATAACCTATAAATGTTCTTAGTAGATTAGTCCAAACGCACACTTCAATATGCCACATGGATTTTTTAAAATTAATTGTAGTTTTAATTAAAATAAAAAAAAAGATAATTGCAAAAGTGTGGTTATTTTCTTTACTCTTTACACGTAAAGAAAAATACAGAATCAATTGTTCCATTCAATACCTCGTCTTAACAGTTAAGCTATGCCGCATATCTGAACAGCTACTATAAAATACAGAGTGGAAAAAGGAACGAATAAAATGAATAAAGAATGAGCATGGAGCAATGAATTTTTTATTAGATGACATAAGTTACTCATTGTATTTTTAAATTGTTTTCAGGTAAAGTTCGCGTAAATTATCCGTACAAAATGATTGGGATTTGCTACGAACAGGGCTATCTACTACAGAAAAGGTATTAATTTTTTAGTTTATTTTAGATCTGTTGGATATTGTTTACTTTTTAATTTGTTTCTGTATTGATGTTTTTTTTAAAAAAAATATTGACTTTTTTTACTGTCTTCGTTTTCCTCTTTACCTTTTCTGATGTCACATAATATTATTCATCATCCTATTTGCCTAATATCGATGTGTTTTATACTGTAATTTATTTATTCAATTTCGTTTATGAAATTTTATGCTGGTATTAAATACATTGATTGATTGATTGATTGAAAACACTTTATTGCACAACACTTTATTGAAATCAAATTTCGAAAACACATTGGTACGTGGCATGATTCGAACCACCTTAGGTACACTCTACGAAAAACAGTACACACAATCAAATGTATAATTTATTAAAAATTAATTAAAACCCTATTGCATAGAAACTTAATCCCTATTTTTGGCCAGTACGGTAAAAATATATCCTATGTCACTTAAGACGAATTCATAAAGCCGTTTAGGCTTCGGAGCGTGCCAAAGAAGTAAATAACCTTATTTTTTCTATAGGCGGGTAAAAATGTAACCGATGACACTCACAGGATCAAGACAAATCTAACGACACCTCGCACTCCAATCCATCAAGCCGTTTAGACTACAGGACTTGCTAAAGAAATAAACATACATACATACATATATACATTGCTCGTAGAACAGATGGCCGTTGGGGCAGTAAAGTTCTCGAGTGGCGACCACGCACCGGAAAGCGTAGTGTAGACAGGCCTCCCACTCGGTGGACCGGTGACCTGGATGACCGAGGTCCTGGTCCCGGTCGTCGTGGAGATCCTTGGGGGAGGCCTATGTCCAGCAGTGGACTTCCTCCGGCTGATATGATGATGATGATGATGACATACATATATACAAGTATACATACATATACTCGAAAAACATAACTCTCCTTCTGACGCAGTCTCATAAAAACATTAACTCTTCATTCTGACGTGCGCTTTCAAAACGGACTAAAAAAAAAACAAAATGAATCTTAAATGATATTAAAACCTCAGCCAGCAATAGCGCCGAAATACTTACGTTAAAAAAAAAAGAAAACCTCGCAACCGCGCAGATCCGTGCAGCCTGCAAAAAGGTATTACAAAAAAGTTTATTTAACATTCTCTTTTAGTACTCTGTTAACACCTACCCCGTACGCACCTTACCTCTGTTGCGTTGGTTTATTTGAGGTCGGGGTCACAGGGAATGGGCTGTGTTCTAAAATTTATTGCTTTACCTAATTAATTGGTTATGACGTTTCTCTTTGCGTATTATTTGCTAGGGTTGCCTCTCAAAATGAAGTGTTTTTACCCGGTTGCGCCAGAAGGAGGGTTATGTTTTTAAGTGTATGTATGTAAGTAAGTAAGTAAGTATACAGGGTCTTCGGCAGATGGTTGAAAATACGAAAATGGGGGATAGGTGGGGTCGCCTCCCACCTATTTTGAGAATTTAAAAAAATCTAGGACTTGTAATTTTTTTTACAGGATTTTTTTTCCTTTTTTTAGAAATTTTGCCATTTTTATACCTTTGAACACATGTAACTTTTTGTCTTTTAAAGCTAGCTCCAAAATCTTTTTTTTAATAGACTTTTATAAGATTGTCGGCTCTAAAAAAAATTATGTTTGTTCCAAGTTATTGCTAAAAAAAAATGTGGGCCCCCGAACTTAAAAAAAAAGTTGAACAAAAATTTAAAAGTCAACTTTGCGATGCATTTAAAAAAAAAAATGGGGCTGGAAGGCTTCTGTTTTTTTTAAAACATCTCTAAAGCTTAGGCTTTTGAATGGTATGTAATTTGTTTCGGTATCTTTTTTGTAACCGGAGTTGTTAATTTTTTTTACTCAATTGGACCATGTTGACGAAATTCCACTAGTTACATGTTTTGTGAAATGTATCAAATGCAAAGTTGAAAATAATGTAAATACTTACTGTTGGGACGGTTACAAAGAGCAGGTACGTTTTTTTACATTCTTGCACACACATAATGGCTATCTTTTGTCATTTATTGGCATATTGGAGTTAGCACTTCCATATGCCAATAAAATGTCCGCATATTCCGCATTGGTAAATTGAGCCATTTTAAACCACAACAAAGTCTTAACAAAACGTCTGATATTAACAAAAAGTGACAAACAACAAAAAAACTTAACAAAATCACAAACGTTAATAACGTTAACGTTTTTTTTTTGTTTTCGTTAATTTCACTTTGCTGTGTTTGTGATTTTGTTAAGTTTTTTTTGTTGTTTGTCACTTTTTGTTATTATCAGACGTTTTGTTAAGACTTTGTTATGGTTTAAAATGGCTCAATTTACCAATGCGGAATATGCGGTCATTTTATTGGCATATGGAAGTGCTAACTCCAATATGCCAATAAATGACAAAAGATAGCCATTATGTGTGTGCAAGAATGTAAAAAAACGTACCTGCCTTTGTAACCGTCCCAACAGTAAGTATTTACATTATTTTCAACTTTGCATTTGATACATTTCACAAAACATGTAACTAGTGGAATTTCGTCAACATGGTCCAATTGAGTTAAAAAAATTAACAACTCCGGTTACAAAAAAGATACCGAAACAAATTACATACCATTCAAAAGCCTAAGCTTTAGAGATGTTTTGAAAAAATCAGAAGCCTTCCAGCCCCATTATTTTTTTTTTAAATGCATCGCAAAGTTGACTTTTAAATTTTTGTTCAACTTTTTTTTTAAGTTCGGGGGCCCACATTTTTGTTTTTAGCAATAACTTGAAACAAACATAATTTTTTTTAGAGCCGACAATCTTATAAATGTCTATTAAAAAAAAGATTTTGGAGCTAGCTTTAAAAAACAAAAAGTTACATGTGTTCAAAGGTATAAAAATGGCAAAATTTCTAAAAAAAGGAAAAAAAATCCTGTAAAAAAAATTACAAGTCCTAGATTTTTTTTAATTCTCAAAATAGGTGGGAGGCGACCCCACCTATCCCCCATTTTCGTATTTTCAACCATCTGCCGAAGACCCTGTATAATATACTTTATTGCAAGCCACAAAAACAATACAGGACTTATAATTTGTAAAAAAACATAGAGTGCAAAGGCGGCCTTATCGCTTTAAGCGATTTCTACCAGGCAACCTTAATTTAGGGATTGAAAGACAGGTAAACTAGTACAGGATGGCAGCATATTCAACTTTTAAACGATCTAACTTATTATTTTATCTAATAGAAGTGCTATAACTAAAAGTAATTGAAAAAACAAGTTCATAAACTTATTTAAATATTAAACAAAAATACATATATACAATATAACAGATTAAAATACATACATACATACACATACATATTATCCCTACTAATATTATAAATGTGAAAGTAACTCTGTCTGTCTGTTACGCTTTCCCGCAAAAACTACTAAACGGATTTGGCTGAAATTTGGTAGGTAGACAGATTCGGACCTGGAGTCAGACATAGGCTACTTTTTACCACGCTCGCGAGCCGCTTGCGGCTCGCGCACTGCGCACCCTCGATAAGTCATAGAAACGTTGTCCACGCGAAGCGGCTCGCGCACTGCGCACCCTCGATAAGTCATAGAAACGTTGTCCACGCGGGTGAAACCGCGGGAAACAGCTAGTAAATATATAAACACGCAAAATATAAGCGAAAAGTTTCAGTTATTACAAAGCTTAAAGTAATATGTAAGTAAGTATGTATATTTTTGGCAGGCTCTGTAGCCTAGATTACTTTATAGATTTTGAAGTGCGACATGTCGTTATATTTGTCTATCGAATACTTTTTTACCCGACTGCCAAAAAAAGAGAGCTGAAGTTTTTATGCATTTGGGTTTTAATTTTAAATTAATACGTTTATTTTATAACTGATAAAAACAACGATAACCAGTTCGTCTCGAACTAGACCTCGCGCGTAGAAACCAATCGTGCTCAGATTCTGTCATACAAATTATCTTGTTATAGCGTGTCCAAAAATTGCATTACAATCCGATACGGTGTTCAAAGTTATCCCCGGATACATACATACATGCATGTATGTATTCAATTCTCAAAAAAAATTGTTTCATAAAAAATAATCAATCAGCTGATCAGTTTGTTAAGAAGTGTTTAAATGTTTTTTAGGGTTCCGTAGTCAACAAAGAAACCCTAATAGTTTCGCCATGTCTGTCCGTCTGTCTATCTGCGGCTTAGCTAAAAGGCTATTAGTTCCAGAAAGCTTTAATTTGGCATAAGTATCCATATTAATTACGCCGACGAAATAAAAAAACAAAATCCTGAAACAATGTATATTTTTTAAGGGTACCGTAAGGTAAAGACAGGGTGTTTTTTTGTCGGCGTACCCTATTGTGTGGGGTATCGCTGAATAGGTCCCAAAACTGTTGCGGGTTTTCTTAATCCATTTTGCGATAAAGGGTTTCATTTGCGAAATACCAAGCTTTAGCACTTTAGGTGCAAATTTTAGTGAGTCAAGCCCCCTACCAGCTAAATCGCTATTTAAAAAAAATAAATAAATAAATAAGTTTATTGTTTTTAACAAGGAGTACACTTTGAGATGGGGTCGGTGTCTCCTTTTAAGCATAAACAGCCTGTGTCAGGAGGCACCGCTCTTCCTTAACATAATAAATGTTGTTTCCGTTTTATTTGAATCGAAAAAAAATTAAAATAGTAGGACCAATCAATTTAAAAGAAAAACTACCACGGCTAAGTAGTCTTTCTTGGTTCAGAAGTAATAGACGACCAACTTAAGATGTGCAGATGTCTTTGTAAAATGTTCATAGATTTGCCATACAAAATATTCTATTACTAACTGCAAAAACTATTTAGTTTTTCAATATGAACATTTAATTTTTGAAAAGACTATGGAACCCTATTTGGGTGAGTCCGACTCGCACTTGGCCGGTTTTTTTGTATTTATGTTATGCAATTTCTTCGCGATTGTGAACTGACTGACGATTCTTTTTTTAATTGATATTGAATGCCTCTAGAGTGGTCCCATACGAATTTTAAACAAAAAAAAGGAAAATTTAACTTGGTTGATGCGAATAAAGTCGGTTTTTTTACTTATTATTTTTGGTCAGCTTATTGCGAATTTAGTACATGGATCTCTTGGGGGAAAATATTCAGTACTCGCTTTCGCTGTGGATATCGTTTTTATGTCTGTCTTTGAGGGTGAGTGGTGCGCGAGCTATGAGTTTTCTCTAGATCCCTATCCCAGATCAGGCTATTCTGATTAGCAGTCTATGTCACTTCCCAACCCCTAAACCAATTCTATACAAATAATCACTTCAATACGTTGCTCCATTGCTCGGGAACTATATCTGGATATGCTAATTATTACATTATGCCATTTCCCACCCCCTCAACCATCTCTGTGCAAAAGATCACAACAATCCATTGTTCCGTTGCGATGTTAAAGAATTTTACCAAAAGAGTATTTTTTCAGTTCCTTCGGGAACTGCATCGGACTATGCTATTTTCACAGGAAAAAAAGTTGCCTATGACCTTTTCCGTGATACAGGCTACCTGCATGCCTTTCATCAAGATTTGTCGAGGAGTTGAAGCGTGAAAAGGTAACAAAAAAACACATTTATAATATTAGTAAGGATAATGAGTGGAAGATCTTGATTTTTCTCAGCAAATACAAAACATATGAAAGTAGTATTTTATATCCTGATTCTTTATTTCAATGACTTCATTTTGTCAGTTGCAAAAACAGATTCGTTAACTTTTTTACCAGAAAAAATAACTATCAAAGAAACGTCTTTTAAAACAGAGCTATGCATTTGACAGGCAAACCAGACCGAACCAAATCTCTAAATTTTCTTGATATTTCTATATACACACTTCAATATGCCAGTTGGATTTTTTAAATTAATTATAGTTTTGAAACGAAAAAAATTTAAAAAGTGCCAAGTGTGGTTATTTTCTTTGCTCTTTACACGTAAAGAAAAAACCGGCCAAGTGCGACTCGGGGTCACACAAACAGGGTTCCGCACGAAAACTTTAAGTACTAACAGAATAAGACATCTCACTACATACTTTGGTCTAGGTAAATAGGGGTCTACTTATTCTTGACTTAAGAAATTTCATTTTTCCTGTGGGAACGGAAAGACTACATTTTCTCATAGATTTTCCTGTAATCTGTGCATTTAACCTCATGCACCGTGATTTTCACAAGATTTTAGGCCTAGTAGTTTCGGAGATATGGGTAAATTATGGTAAGTTCCGCTCATTTTCTTAAATAACTTCAAAACTATTTATCGAAAAATTTAGAAATATATTAATATTTGAGATTCTCAAAACAAGCCTTTTCATTTTAAGTGACACAATATATTTTGTAAAAAAAAATATTTTTTTAGTTTACCCCCAAAAGTGGCCCCCCTTATGTTTAAAATTCCTTTATTCACGTTACACGTCCGTCTTTGAGTTACCGACTTACTTATGTGTAACAAATTTCAACTCAATCAGTCCAGTAGTTTCCGAGCAAATTGCCTGTGACAGACAGACGGACGGACAGACAGACACACGAGTTATGCTATAAGGGTTTCGTTTTTACCTTTTGAGATACCGAACCCTAAAAAGCAGAGATAACTGTTGCAATCAATGCCTTGCCTTAACGGGTTTTGCGCAATAGGGATGACGAATGCTAGTCATCTGATTTACTTTTTTTCATCTGTCAAAAACGACATTTTGTTCTAAAAATGTTTGAAATACCTAGGCGTGACGTAATAGTATTGCAGCGTCATTTATGTACTCATTTTGTGATTTTGATGAATTAAAAATCGAAGACTTGATGGAAAACAAAACGAGTAAGGTTTTCCGAAGTTTAAGTAGGAGGGCAATTAGGTGATCATAAGAGTTCATGAAGCGTCGGTGGCTCAACCGGTAACGACTCGGTCCATCTAACCAGAGGTACCGGGTTCAAATCTGGACGGCCAATGTACCAATGAGTTTTTCAAAAACTTACGTACATACTTACCGATTGCTTTAACGGTGAAGGAAAACATCGTAACCTGCACACGCCTGCGAAGAAACTCGAATTTTGAGTGTGAAGTCGACCAACCCGCACTGGGCCCGCATGGTCGACTAAGGCCTAATCGCCCTGATTCAGGGTAGGCTCGAGCCCCTCGGTGGGGACGTATATGAGCTATTATAATAATAAGAGTTCATAATTTATTTCTGATGCTGTAGTCATCCCTAATGCATCATTTTTCTGCTGCCGAATCACAATCGTGTTCCCCAAAAGGATAGTCCTGTAAAGTAAAGCGAAAGGTCCCTAATATTTTATGAAGCACAATAGCGCACCCTTCCTCGTTGGTGGAACATTTTCTCTGTGGATATATATCATCCTAACTATGTATATAAATCTGAAAGTGTGTCTGTTTGTAACTCTTTCACCGCTTAAACTACATAACGTCATCTTTCCTCAATCACAAGCACAGGTATAAATGCACAAATTTTCTTTTTAGGGCGAGGCACCGGTAGAGAAGCGGAGAAACCCTTTTGCTAGATCAATTTTTTTGGGTAATTACTACTTAATATCGGTCTTGCAAAAAATATTGGACATACTTAAGGATTTTTCTGAGGAATGTGCTTATATGTTACACGATAGTGTGTACTTTACTCGATCATAAAAAATCCCAAAAAAAGATCTAAAACGTCTAAAAAAAGTCTAAAACGAATTGTTTATTAAAAAAATTCTAAATTTGCACATAGTTTTATATGGAAATATTTATTTTTAAGTACTACAGAGAATCTGCAAAATTTTAGTTTTAAATTGAAATCTTAAAAGAAATATCAACGTAAAACATTGAAAAAGTGCAAAAGTGTGGTTGTTTTCTTGACTCTTTACACGTATAGGAAAAAACAAAGACAACTGTTTTACAAATGCCACGCCTTAATTTTTATTTCATAACTATACTATTATAGTTGACCACTGAGGTGCATGTACGTTTTTCTTGGTTTTGGCTGAAAAACAGCCAAAATGGTGAGTACTCTGCGACCCACAACATTTATGCTGATCCTGGACCAGTTTCGCTAACTTGGCACCACTGACACTGTTTCATATTTTTTTCAATAAACTAGTAATATTTGTCACTAAGTTTTATTTATTAGTTTGTGTATTGTTAAAATGTATTGTGCCTTTTTAGTGAAATAAAGTTTTATCTGTCTATAACCGATCACGCTGAAATTTGGCATTGAGCTAAGTTTAACCGAAAAACTAATAAATAGTTATGAAATGATGGGTGTTCCATCTAGCTGCTGACTCATAGCAACGAATTATATAACTGGTTTCTCGAAAACTGCTCTAACTGTTTGGCTATAAATGCTTTATAAGGTCTTTGAGGGTTGAAAATCGATCTATATAAATCATCTCTGGTAAACCCGTTCTGACGAGTTTACAGGCACGCAATAGAATAGAATAGAAAATGTTTTATTCACGAACCAACACAACTCGCAACAGATAAATAAAATATTTAAATTTCACCATACTAGGGAAAGTGTGGAAAAGATACATAGTTACATAATTGTAGCCAGTTGAGCTGTACAGGCTCAGCGAAAAGGATCTGTATATCTGTATAGTTATCGTATTTAAACACAACATTTCAGAAAGTGGTTCACCCGTTACGAGTCTAACGCACAATCCAATTAGACCTCGGTTCGAATCTCAGCAGAAGCGCATTTTTTTGTGTTAGCTTATTTCAAGTTATTTTTTCTGAAAATCCTTTTCTACACAAAAAATATTTTAGTTCACATTCTTTTAAGACTACGAGTATCGTTAGTTCTCCTACGTTCTACCTAAAGCGTTTCACCGCCTCTGTGGCGTAATGGTTAAGTCCATTAGCTTCACATCAGGAGGTCGCGGCTTCGATTCCCGAAAGAGTAACTTTGTATGACTCTGTTTGGTTGCTGGAAGGGCATTTTGTAAGGATGATGATGGAAGATTTAACTCCTTAACTTTCATGCTGTTGAGATGATGATGATGGAAGCCACAGGAATCTGTATGTGTTAATGAAACACATGCATTATGAATTATGATTTGATGGTTCCTATTGGCGAGTGGGTGATTGGGTAGGTATAACATTGGTTAGATGGATAGCATTATCACTAAAAATAAATAAAATAAAAATAGAAGTTTAAAAAACAAAAACCGACTTCAAAATGAAATTCACTCAAAAGTATGAAATAATATTTTTTTACTTAGATCATCATCATCATATCAGCCACAAATCGTCCACTGCTGGACAAAGGCCTCCCCCCAAGGATTTCCACGACGACCGGTCCTGCGCTGCCCGCATCCATCGGCTTTCCGCGACTTTGTTAGTTTATTAGTAAAAGATAAATCTTGTGTTTCAATGTGCTCCGAAATTACAATATGTATATTTAGTACGTATATTTCTTTGGCACGCTCCGTAGCCTAAACGGCGTGCTGTCATTGGATTCATCTCGATTCCGTGAGTGACATAGAATAAATTTCTACTCGACTGGCCGAAAAAGAGGGGTTAAGTTTATGCAGTCGGGTTTTTAATTTTTAACCGATTCGTTCAGTTTATTTTTTCTGTATTTTGTAACAAGTTCATGTTTATTTATTCATTTATTTAAGGCATTCAACAGCGAACTTATTAACATTAAGCGTATTGAGGAGATAAACAGCAGGGTAAATAATAGATTACCCTAGATAAGCCAAACACTGTGCCCAAAAAACAGACAGGTTAGGTAGCACATAAATTTTACGATAGTACAAATAATGTTTCGGGTCTTAATTACGTTAGTCATCATCATCATATCAGCCGAAAAACGTCCACTGCTAGACAAAGGCCTGTCTCAAGGATTTCTACGACGACCGGTCCTGCGCTGCCCGTATCCAGTGGCTTCCAGCGATCTTCACCAAGTCGTCAGTCCACCACGTGGGAGATCTGCCTACGCGAAGTTTTCCGGTGGGCGGTCGCCACTCTAGAACTTTACTGCCCGAACGGCCATAATATGTTCTACGAGCTACGTGCCCTGCCCACTGCCACTTCAGTTTAGCGATTCTGTGATCTATGTCGGTTACCTTGGTTCTCCTGCATATCTTCTCACTTAAGTACCTAGGTATATTTACGATATTTTATATACCGGACGGATGGACGGACATGACAGTATTCTAAGGGTTCCGTGTTTACCATGTCAGGTCAGGAACCCCAAAAACGGCTAAAGAAAATTTCTGCGTTTTATTATATTTATTTATTTTACATTAGCTCTCTGTTTTACGGCCCGACCTACGAAGGGACTAATTACAAATTCAACAAGGATTTCGAGTAAAAATAATTTAATAATGGTCCCTGCATCAAAAATGCTCGCTGGGTTTATTTATTTTATTCATTGTGGATTTAAAAAAAACTAGTTTTATTGTAGGATTTTATGAAAGAACAGGGTTAAAATATTTTTTTTGACGTGATAACGTCTTATAAATTGATGACACGGGCTGCATGCACGAAAAAGTGTGACGTTATTATCCCGTTACGTGACATCACTGTCCCGTTAAGCCAGTACGCTGAGCCAAACGTGCAAGCGAGAGTTGTACTTGTACTTGCTTAGGTCTTGGGCCTGTTAAGGTCAAGGTCAAGCTCAAGGTCAATTTAAGTTAAGTTAAAAGGATTAAAAGTACTAGGCTTCCAGGATCTTACAAGATGTGTTCCAATTCGGTCCATTCTTTGTGAGGAAATGCCAAAGAGTTAACTCACCCAGTCGGGTTCCAGTGGCATTCCTCATTTCATTTGGCATAGTCATGGGCGGTATCTTACATCTCCTTAAACATGGAGCTGAAGAAGTTTTACTTCAGTCGTGTGGTCTAAAGCACACAAGCGTTCAGCTTGTGACACGTTATCACGTAAAATTATCGTCCGTAAACCGACTTTACAGATAACATCGTATTTTTTATTCACAATTGGTAAGCCCTAAGCATCATCTCAGCTGATGTTAAGTAATGATAATGCCGAAGATGGAAGCGGGCTTACCAAGATGACCTTGCCTTGGCTTGACCATCGCAATGGGGTTTTGGCTATCTTATCATTAAGTCGTAACACCTAAATTCTGTTTACATTGATGTTTGGCGGCAAGACTTAGATAAGATGGTGTTAGCTAGCCAGACGGGCTTAGGAAATGCCCTTCCACCAACCAAACCGAGTATTGCTCGAGTTATACTCCGCTGGGAATCGAACCCGTGACTTCCTGATGCAAAACAAATGGACTAACGATTTCGCAAAATATACTTTTCTGACCTTTGCTATTATTAAAGAATACAATGTTATTTGTAGCTTTATGAATTTAAAAAAATATTTTTTAAAATGTATATAGCCTTTTTAAAATGCCATTTTCACAACATCGTTTTTTGATTAAAGATAGGTAACAATACATTTCACAACAATGTTTTTAGATTAAAGATAGGAAACAATATTTTTCACAACAACGTTTTTTGATTAAAGATATGAAACAATATTTTTCACAACAACGCTTTTTGATTAAAGATAGGTAACAATATTTTTCACAACAACGTTTTTTGATTAAAGATATGAAACAATATTTTTCTACTTTACAAATCTCGTTCCCTAAATAAATCTATCCAAAACAAAGAAGGCATCCAAACATTTTCTAAGTGTTTACTAAAATAACGAAAATGGAGACGTCGTCATAATCTTGAGCTCCTTCTACTGCACTCGATTATGCGGCTAATGTCTAGGTCACATAGTTCCTCTTCCTTGATCCTGTCGGTACCAAACGAACGTCTTCCACCTGAGCCCTCTGTAGAGTACCCACTCAGCCTAGTAGTGTTGGCTGGTCTCCGGTTCCGGTAGGGGCAAGAGGGCCGCTTACGTTGCCAAATCTATCTATATAAAAATTAACCCCTATTTCTTGTGGTTATCGCATCACACGTGAATGGCTAGACCGATTTCGCTTAATCTTTTTTTGTTGAGTTCGTTATTTTCAGGAGTAGTAGGTAGTGTAGAGTAGTGTAGTGTAGGGTAGGGTAAGGTAGGGTAGTGTAGTGTAAAGTGGTACGAAGTTCGCTGGGACAGCTAGTGTGAATATAAATACATTTTTCCAAATATAAAAAAGGCGAGCACGGTATTTCCTCTATGATTCTATTGAAAATAAAAAAAACGATCCTCGGACCTTGATTCCACCTCGAAAGTTCATCATCAGATCAACTTCAATATACCAAAAGGATCTATTATGTCACCGGGAATACGGTCAGCTCAATCGGACACAAGGAAATCGCTCTAAAACCTTTACAAACTAACTAACATACATACATACAAACGTTGCAAGTAACATTATTATTATATCAGCTCATATACGTCCCCACCGAGGGGCTCGAGCCTACCCTGAATCAGGGCGATTAGGCCTTAGTCGACCACGCGGGCCCAGTGCGGGTTGGTCGACTTCACACACAACCTTCGAGTTTCTTCGCAGGCCTGTGCAGGTTTCCTCACGATGTTTTCCTTCACCGTTAAAGCAATCGGTAATGATATGTACGTAAATTTTTGAAAAACTCATTGGTACATTGGCCGTCCAGATTGGAACCCGGTACCTCTGGTTAGATGGACCGAGTCGTTACCGGTTGAGCCACCGACGCTTTAACGACGATGCAAGTAACATCATCATATCATATCAGCCGAAGGAAGTCCACTGCTGGACATAGGCCTCCCCCAAGGATCTCCACGACGACCGGTTCTGCGCTGCCCGCATCCAGCGGCTTCCCGGCAAGTAACATAAAAGCTTTTAATTTAAAAACAATAATTAAAATATAGGCAACAAGTAGGATCTGCTTGAATTAGCTCAAGTCAACATAAAAGTCTTTGATAAGCCCTAAAGTGACTGCATCCTTATTAACCAACACGCCACCAGCAGTCTACTTGCGTCTCTTTTCATCTGTCACTCTGTAAACCCTCAGTTGACATGGGTCCCTCTGGCTGTCTTTGTGAAACCCTATAATGCAAGGTTGGGCGTTGTAAGACGAAAAGATAGGTTTAGGTAAATAGGGCTAAACAGTGTGAAAGTCGTTTGATTATAGTGACTTATTTAGGAGAGCAGCGCATGTTCACGGTATTATAATATAGCTGTTTACAGTAGGGCAACGAATGAACTTATGTAGATCAACGGAAGGATACTTGCGGGGCAACGGGCGGCGGGGCACAGCCTAGTATAGCCTAGACTACAGGCTAATATTTGCTAGTACCTACGCCGGTGGCGCATCGTGCGACATCAAAGGCGCTGCGCTACTGTAAGCCATATGGTTATACTGTGGCATTACATACTAATAAAAAAATTATACAGCCACGCTGTGAATACTTTCTCGCGAAGGCTTAACCATCTTTCGTACCTAGTCAAGCATACACAAGTACAAACATTACATTTACTTAGTAACCATCTTATCTTAGTAACATTACTTAGCAAATTTCAGCTATATCACTAGTTTCTTAACGTTTAAAAAAAACATGCTTCTTGTATGTAGACCCCCCCCCCTTGTTTTTCACTTTTTCTAATTTTTAGTATTTGTTTATATAGCGGCAACAGAAATACATCATTTGTGAAAATTTTGAACTGTCTAGCTATTACGGTTCATGAAATACAGCCTGGTGACAGACGGACAGACTGACAGACGGACAGCGAAGTCTTAGTAATAGTTACGAAGTAATTATTTAGTAATCTGTGGTAATAGGGTCCCGTTTTTACCCTTTGGCTACGAATCCTAAAAAACGGCTGGAGATATAAAAATAATATTGTCCTCATTCAAATTTCACACAAATCGTTCAGTAGTTTGGTACTAAAGCATCGGACGGACACACACACACTCACACAATATTTTTTTTTTACTATAGAGTGTAATAAATCTTCTTCTTCTTTGCGTGTCGATGACAAATTAAATCTTTCCGGCCCAGAACTTAGCCACTTCGACTGCACTATTTGTGGCGTCCATTAAGTCCTGCTGCGAACAGGTGACAGGGCAGGCAGGACAGGAAACTAAATGAGCCATGGACTGCACCGCTCCACACACACAGTCCAAATTTGGGTTTTCCGAAAGTCCCCACCTGAACATGTTCTCCTTGCTCCGGCCGACCTGAGTCCGAAGTCGATTTAAAGACTTAAAGTGTAATAAATAATATGTAATATTATATAACACTAATAGTAGTGTACGTAGACGTAGCGTAGGCAGGCCTCCAACGCGGTGGACCGAAGACCTGGTGAAGGTCGCGGGAAGCCGCTGGATGCGGGCAGTGCAGGACCGGTCGTCATGGAAACCCTTGAGGGAAGCCTTTGTCCAGCAGTGGACGTTCTTCGGCTGAAATGATGATCATGATTTGTGTTAATTTCGAAATCAATTAAAGTAAGTCACTTATTCAAAATAAAATTACATAAAAATGTCAAGAGCACGTGAACATATAGTTAAGGATCGGCACTCTCGAAATACTCGTAGTTTGGTGTTACGTGAAAATACGATAGTAAACATATGTGTTTCCAAATAAAATTTGTACCAATCGCTAGTTAAATAGACAAAATGTAACTTAATTAAGAAAAAAATGCGGTTCAAATTTATGAGGTCATGAAAAATGCTAGAGAAATAACAATAAAAAAAAGAACAGCAATATCATGTCTCAGAAACTTTGACTAATTTGCATACATCATCATCATATCAGCCGAAAGACATCCACTGCTCGCATCCAGCGGCATCCCGCGACCTTCACCAGGTCATCGGTGCACCTACGCCACGTTTTCCGGTGCGCGGTCGCCACTCGAGAACTTTACTGCCCCAACGGCCATCTATTCCACTAGCTATTTGCTGACATAACACTGTATTAATATAATAACGTGGATAGAGACGTAATCCTCAGCGAGGTGAGAGAGAGTATTCCTTCCTATATCCTTTCCTTCATCCAGTCTACCAATGTACTTATACTAATATTATACTGATACTAGCTGTTTCCCGCAGCTTCACCTGCGTGGACAACGTTTCTATGACTTTTCGAGGGTGGGTACACGTTGTTACTATTCTAAAGCCGCACCACAGGCCAAATTTATATTAAGTTATACCGTGGTGTATTTTGCATCCACTAGCTTTACATCAGGAAGTCGTAGGTTCGATTCACGGCGGAGTCTTACTTTGTAAGACTCGGTCTGATAGCATTTTCTCAGACCGCCTTTTTACCACCATCTTATTTAAGTCTCGCCGCCAAACATCATTGTTAACAACATTGATTGTATTCCGGCGTGGACATGAGATAGCCAGTTCGCCATTGCGTTGGTGAAATAATGCCAAGCTCTTACTAATTGTGGATTAAAATAATCATTTTTTAAATTGTTAAGCCCCTGGCATCATCTCACTTAATAGTAAGTGACGATGATGCTAAAGATGAAAGCGGGCTTACCAAATTTCCCCAACATCTTAACTTCATATCGGAACATATCAATGCTGTTAACATTGATGTTTGATGGCAAGACTAAGATGTTTGTAACTAGCCAGATGGACTCAGAAAATGCCCTACCACCAACCTAGCCAAGTTTTACAAAGTAAGACCCTGCCGGGAATCGAACTAGTGACCACCAGGTGTAAAGCGAGTGGACTAACCACTATGCCACAGAGGCGGTCAGTTAAAGAAATCTCAAGTAGCTTTACGAATCCGTAACTTTTGTTATGGCTTGTCACAAAACTTTGTTATCAACCAAAAACAAAATGGCAACTTCGGGCGTTGATCAAACAATCTTTGATTACCAGTTGCCCATTTTGTTAACAACTTCGAAAACAAAATCACGAATATCGAGGCCTATTCCGAGGGAAAACTCGGATTAAGTTGCTACACCCTGGTTCAAGATTTTCCTTCGCCGACGTTCTATTAAAGAGGCTGAAACTCGTTACGTGTTTCCCAATTTCGAAAACGTACTAGGTTACTTCATGTTAAAAAGTAACTGTCACACAAACACACACGCATCACGTCACATCAGCTCATATGTTCGTCCCCACCGAGGGGCTCGAGCTTACCCTGAATGAGGGCGATCGGGCCTTAGTTGACTACGCGGGCCCAGTGCGGGTTGGTCAACTTCACACACAACCTTCGAGTTTCTTCGCAGATTTGTGCAGGTTTCCTTCACCGTAAGAGCGTCGGATAAACATACATATGAGATCGCAATTCGAAAACACATCGGTACGTGGCAGGACTCGAACCACGACCTCCCGGGTAGGAGGTAGCGGCCCTTGCCGTTGCGCCACCGACGCTGATCAGACCTTAATCGACCACGCGGGCTCAGTGTGGCTTGGTTGACTTCACGCACAACCTTCGAGTTTCTTCGCAGGCGTGTACAGGTTATCTCACGATGTTTACCTTCACCCTAAAAAGATTAAATTAACATGAAATTTAGCGCAAAATTATAACATTAATTAATATTTTTATCGTTCTTCGCCACTTCAAAGTTACATCGTCCATTCGATCACGATCAAGTCAGGAACGCATTCTCTCAGCGGCCTTACTTAATTCCTATTATATCCTTATACAGGTGTAACAAAATTGGTGTAAGACCCATTAACGGGGGCTTTCTGGCTGTTTGTCTGTCTGTCCGTCCGTCTTTATGTCAGCGGGCTTTACTTCATGAACCGTAATAAATAGACAATTGTTTTTTTTTCCTTTTGAGGTACGGATCACTCAAAATGGACTCTATACAACAATGTAATTTTTTTTAAATCGTAATCGACTTGTATGATATTTGTATGTATGAATTTACCATTGGGAACCCTTAGGAAAGTTTTTCAGTATGATACATTTTATAAGCTCCAATCAAAGGATTCTATTACATTTTTTTCTCTCTAAACGGCCGAGTGCGTATTGAACAACGCATAGTGTTGGATTCCACAGTCATACCTGACTGATGCAAAACCGAAATCAGTTCACAGCAGGTACAAAATGTTAAGTAATAAATTTTATAATGTAGCCTAATCCGGTAAATTAAAAAGAAAAGAGGAGGAAGTTCTTTATTTTGCCGCTTGTGGCGCTCTTGTTGTCTGCTCTCATAAGTCATTGCTTTTGTAAAATAAAGGACAATTAAAAATAGAAATCTTGCTCAATTTATTTAAACCTTGCCTAATTACAATACAAAATACAAAGCTTGTCTTTAAGGCTTTTAGTTAGTTTTAAATAGGTTTTTGGAAGTAATGACGGCACCATGAACATACAAGTACGTACTAGATAGACATAGACATACATAAACTGTAAATTTAGTTCAAACGTACAAAATACAAAGATTGTCTTTAAACCGAAATCAGTTCATACTTACAAAATACAAAGCTTGTATTTAAGACTTTTAGTTTAAACGTTTTTACGAAGTAACGATGGCACCATAAACATACGAGTACGTACTAGATAGACATAGACATACATAGACTGTTTTTGTTCAAACGTACAAAATACAAAGCTTGTCTTTAAACCGAAATCAGTTCAAACGTACAAAATACAAAGCTTGTCTTTAAACCGAAATCAGTTCATACGTACAAAATACAAAGCTTGTCTTTAAGGCTTTTAGTTTATTAGTTTTTTGGAAGTAACGATGGCACCATGAACATACGAGTACGTACTAGATAGACTTAGACATACATAGATTGTTTTTGTTCAAACGTACAAAATACAAAGCTTGTCTTTAAACCGAAATCAGTTCAAACGTACAAAATACAAAGCTTGTCTTTAAACCGAAATCAGTTCATACGTACAAAATACAAAGCTTGTCTTTAAGGCTTTTAGTTTATTCCTTTTTTTGGAAGTAACTAGATAGACTTAGACATACATAGATTGTTTTTGTTCAAACGTACAAAATACAAAAGCTTGTCTTTAAACCGAAATCAGTTCAAACGTACAAAATACAAAGCTTGTCTTTAAGGCTTTTAGTTTATTAGTTTTTTGGAAGTAACGATGACACCATGAACATACGAGTACGTACTAGATAGACATAGACATACATAGACTGTTTTTGTTCAAACGTACAAAATACAAAGCTTGTCTTTAAACCGAAATCAGTTCAAACGTACAAAATACAAAGCTTGTCTTTAAACCGAAATCAGTTCAAACGTACAAAATACAAAGCTTGTCTTTAAGGCTTTTAGTTTATTAGTTTTTTGGAAGTAACGATGGCACCATGAACATACGAGTACGTACTAGATAGACATAGACATACATAGACTGTTTTTGTTCAAACGTACAAAATACAAAGCTTGTCTTTAAACTGAAATCAGTTCATACGTACAAAATACAAAGCTTGTCTTTAAGGCTTATAGTTTATTAGTTTTTTGGAAGTAACGATGGCACCATGAACATAAGAGTACGTACTAGATAGACTTAGACATACATAGACTGTTTTTATTTAAACGTACAAAATACAAAGCTTGTCTTTAAACCGAAATCAGTTCAAACGTACAAAATACAAAGCTTGTCTTTAAACCGAAATCAGTTCATACGTACAAAATACAAAGCTTGTCTTTAAGGCTTTTAGTTTATTAGTTTTTTGGAAGTAACGATGGCACCATGAACATACGAGTACGTACTAGATAGACATAGACATACATAGATTGTTTTTGTTCAAACGTACAAAATACAAAGCTTGTCTTTAAACTGAAATCAGTTCATACGTACAAAATACAAAGCTTGTCTTTAAGGCTTATAGTTTATTAGTTTTTTGGAAGTAACGATGGCACCATGAACATAAGAGTACGTACTAGATAGACTTAGACATACATAGACTGTTTTTATTTAAACGTACAAAATACAAAGCTTGTCTTTAAACCGAAATCAGTTCAAACGTACAAAATACAAAGCTTGTCTTTAAACCGAAATCAGTTCAAACGTACAAAATACAAAGCTTGTCTTTAAGGCTTTTAGTTTATTAGTTTTTTGGAAGTAACGATGGCACCATGAACATACGAGTACGTACTAGGTAGACTTAGACATACATAGACTGTTTTTGTTCAAACGTACAAAATACAAAAGCTTGTCTTTAAACCGAAATCAGTTCAAACGTACAAAATACAAAGCTTGTCTTTAAGGCTTTTAGTTTATTAGTTTTTTGGAAGTAACGATGACACCATGAACATACGAGAACGTACTAGATAGACTTAGACATACATAGACTGTGTTTTTGTTCAAACGTACAAATAACAAAGCTTGTCTTTAAACCGAAATCAGTTCAAACGTACAAAATACAAAGCTTGTCTTTAAACCGAAATCAGTTCAAACGTACAAAATACAAAGCTTGTCTTTTAACCGAAATCAGTTTAAACGTACAAAATACAAAACTTGTCATTAAACCGTAATCAGTTCAAACTTAAGTAAGTTTATTGAAAGTAACGACTACGGCACCATGAACATACGTACAGATAGATACGTACTAGATAAACATAGATATACAAACTGTAAAATCAAAACCTGCTTCCTTTGCCGTTGTCGGACATATTTCTGTCCATAAATCAGCCAATACCTCTGCATATTCCTCTCCTGACTTTCCAGTATGCGATATTTTAAGACCAAGTTTGGCTCCGATAATCTCAGCTAGCTCCGAAACTGAAGCTTTTAGTGTTAATCCAAACTTATCCGAGCTCAGGGCTTTTACCGAAGTTGTTTTAGGTTAAATTTTAATGAAAACAAACTTGTTAATAGCTACTTTAGTCGTGTAACGACGACGTCTTGTGTTACGTTTTAATGAGGATACGAGTATTAGCGTGTAAATCAAGCTTATGATTTTTACTCCTTAAATATTAGACACATTTGTGACTGTAGCTTTGTTTGGTTTGAAACTGGTTACGTAGCTTTAATATAGTTAGGTGGCGGCCCAAGGGGCTACTTTCGTGTCGCGTTAGACTGGAGTTTTTCATGTCTACGGCGTAGTAAGTAAATAAAATAAAAAGATTACTTATTAAATACTGAGTTTACATAAATAATACACAATACACATCTAACCAGAGGTACCGGGTTCAATCTGGACGGCCAATGTACCAATGAGTTTTTCAAAAACTTACGTACATGCTTACCGATTGCTTTAACGGTGAAGGAAAACATCGTGAGGAAACCTGCACACGCCTGCGAAGAAACTCGAAGGTTGTGTGTGAAGTCGACCAGCCCGCACTGGGCCCGCGTGGTCGACTAAGGCCTAATCGCCCTGATTCAGGGTAGGCTCGAGCCCCTCGGTGGGGACGTATATGAGCTGTAATGATGACACATTTTTTTTATTTCTCACAAACACCCATGCACCAATCAAGTATACAAGATACAAAAAAACCCGCCAAGAGCTAGTCAGAACCGCACACATAGGGTTCGGTAAAGTAGATGGCGCTAGTTTCTTAACGTTTAAAAAAAACTCATATTGTATAGAGACTTTGAATTTTTCAAATTTTTAGTATTTGTTGTTATAGCGGCGACAGAAATACATCATCTGTGAAAATTTCAACTGTCTATCTATCACGGTTCATGAAATACAGCCTGGTGAGTTGACAGACGGACAGCGAAGTATTAGTTATTGACGCGTTAAAACGACGTCACACTGGCGAAACGTGATAATGACGTCACACTTTTTCGTGAATGCAGCCCGTGTCAACAATTTATAAGACGTTATCACGTCAAAAAGAACTATTAAAAATACAATAAAAAGAACCGAATGGCAGAAGTCAGAATCAGAAAAAAATTTGAAAAACATGAAAATAAAAACAAATTAAAAAGAAGATAATATTAATGCAGATCGAAAGTTAATGTAAGTGATCAAAAGCTTCACTTCGTCACAAATTCAAGCTACTTAAAGCTTACTTCAACAGCTAAGGGTACTAAGTGATATTATGCTAAGTGGCACAACTAACTATTTCCAGGTCCTGGCATGTAGAATATCAAATTACGTTGTATATTGCTGTAGCGAATGTAAAATGAAGCG
Organism: Coleophora flavipennella; assembly: GCA_947284805.1. Taxonomy (NCBI): domain Eukaryota; kingdom Metazoa; phylum Arthropoda; class Insecta; order Lepidoptera; family Coleophoridae; genus Coleophora; species Coleophora flavipennella. Next base: position 7,087,431 of record OX369258.1, on the reverse strand, counting down.
GAATGCTGTACAAAGGCGCTGTATTTTACATGTGACACACGCGTCGCAAGAACGGCAAACAACAAAAAAGGGAAGACGACATCAGCATCAGAAATAAATTATGAACTCTTGATAACTAAATTGCTCTCCTACTTAAACTTCGGAAAACCTTACTCGTTTTGTTTTCCATCAAGTCTTCGATTTTTAATTCACCAAAACCACAAAATGAGTACATTATGACGCTGCTAAATTATGACGTCACGGCTAGGTATTTCAAACATTTTTAGAACAAAATCCGTTTTTGACAAATGATAAAAAGTAACTCAGATGACTAGCATTCGTCATCCCTATTGCCACCAAACATCATTGTTAACAGCATTGATGTGTTCCTGCATGGCGATACTATAGAATAGAATAGAATAGAATAATATTTATTTCAGATCATTACAAATCCATAGAATTGTTAGTGAAATACTATAGCCAGTTTCCAATCGCGGCGGGGTTTACTGTTAATTCCGTGCGTTGCAAGGCACGTTAAGCCGTAGATGCCGGTTGGTTTCAAATACCTACCTTATAGGCGGATCGAAAAACAGTGGAGTGAGTCACTAGCTACTGTAGCGAAAATAAATGATAAATGGCTAAAATACCATCATAGAATTCGCCACATGATACGTAGAATTTAGAATAGAGGAAATTAGCATAGAAAAATATTTTGGGGTAAATCGGAATACTTTTAATTTGTTAATATTTTAAAGAAAAAAAGGGGTAAATATACTAAAAAAGATGACGGTGTGGATACAAGTCTAAAAATAACATACAACCAGTATGATTTATACGAAAAATACCTAAATTTTCAATTTTTTATAAGTAAAAAAACAACGAATTGACAAATTTCAATTAGAAAGCCGGTTAGGCAACGATCGTCGCTCCCCTTTGTATTAAATATGGCTTTTTAATACCTAAATGTTAATAGTCTTAAATTATACAGTTGGCCAGAAATACCTTAAGGTTGATAATATCACTAAAAGGTGCACAATATTCTTGAAAGAAATTTAAAGCAGAGTCCACTTCCCTTTGGGCGTACTGCCGGAGAAGCAGCGCAGCAAAAAGCCGGCTAGCGTAGGACACAGCTCCGCCCCACTTCCCTTTGGGCGTACTGCCGGAGGAGCAGCGCAACAGAAGGCCGACTGACGTATGGCACGGCTCCGTCCCAGGTACAGCCTTGGAGTGAAGGTGGCTCGGGACTCAATCATTCCTGTTCGTGCGCCATTTATGTGGCGAACTCTGTGATGGTATTTTAGCCGTTTATCATTTATTTTCGCTACACTACCCACTAACCCGGAATTAGTCCTGTTGTGTGGTGTATGGCCTCACCTTCCCAAGCTTAAAACCAACAAGACATAAACACCCTAAAATCGAACACCTTTGCCTAATCAAATTTGCCCAGTTAGCGAAGATATGGTTTTTTATTATAAATTTAAGTGCTTTATGGTACACGCGAACTCAAATAAGATCCCCAAACTGTAAGAGTCACGAAACACAGATGCAGGCTAGGAGTTCCATTCAATCGCTGTCCGCATAATAAATGGTCAAGATATTCCGAATTGCCTTAAAACTGGAACAGCTGATCAAGTTATTATGAAAACGCTTGTATTTAAACACTTACCAGGAGTGTACCTGCACTAATACCAAACGATTCTAAATCCCTACAAAAATTGATAAATGGTCAATACCGTATAGGACTGTGTTAATTTTTCAATCGACTTAAGGAGGAGGTTCTAAATTCGACTGTATGGTTTTTGTATTTTTGTTTCGCGATATCGTCACAAATTGTGAACCGATTTTCATGATTATTTTTGTATTCGATATGGTATGCTGCCAGGTTGTTCCCATGTAAATTTTATTAAAATAGATGTAGTACTTTTTTTTCAATATAATAATGAAAAATAATAATGCAAAATTGTACTAAGTTGTGGCGATGGAAGTCGGTTTTTTTGACGTTTTAGCATTTTTCATACTATAAAAATAATTAAATACCGATTAAAAGTTAATTTTTGAAATTAATAATTTAAAGCTTATTTGTATGTTTTTATCGTGATATCGTCGATATTGTGAACCGATTTTCATAATTATTTTTTTATTCGATATAGTATGCTGCTAGGTTGTTCCCATGTAAATTTTAGTAAAATAGGTGTAGTACTTTTTTTAATAAAAAAAAACAAATTTATTAATGCTAAAATGTACTAAGTTGTTGCGATGGATATTGGTTTCTCTAACGTTTTAAGCGTTATAGCATTATATAAAAATAATTGAACACAGATTAAAAGTTAATTTAAAACCAAATAATTTACACTAGTAGTTGTAAGGAGCCTAAGCTGCCCTTTAAAATCGACTGGTTTGTCAATAAAAAAAACTGCACATTTAATATTTTTGTTGCCAACCTTTTTTACGTTGCAGAATCATTTTGACAGCGTTACAGAGTCAGTCAGTCAATCAGTGAAACAGTGATGAGCACAAATCTGATATTAATGCTAAATAGATATTTATAATATCAGCTTATAAATGTCCCCACCGAGGGGCTTGAGCCTACTATGAATAAGGGCGATCGGGCCACGTGGACCCAATGCGGGTTGGTCGACTTATTCACACACAACCTTAGTGCAAGTTTCTTCACGATTATTTTTTCCTTCACCGTAAGAGCGTCGGATTAACGTACATATGAAATCAAAATTCGAAAACACATTGGTACGTGGCAGGATTAGAAACATGAACTTCTGGAACAGGAGGTAGCGACCCTAGCCATTACGCCACTGACGCATGTTATTGCTAAATAGATATTTCCGGTATTTTATTTCACGACTTTCAAGTAAGTAATAAAGTGTGGTTCTCATGTCACTCAAATTGAAAGTTTATCTTAAATTTAAGTATCCTTCGTTACCACACACTTAACAGTTGGTAAGTCCTTGACATCATCTCACCTGATGGTAAGTGACGATGATGCCGAAGATGCAAGCGGGCTTACTAAGATTCCCCAACGCAATGAGGATTTGCCTATCTTATCTTCAAGCCAGAACATATCAACGCTGTTAACAATGATGTTTGGCGGCAAGACTTAGATTAGATGGTGGTAGCTAGCCAATCGGGCTATGACCATGCCCTACAACCAAGCAAACCGAGTCTTACAAAGTTGACCCAGCCGGGAATTGAACCCGCGAACTCCTGATGTGCAGTAAATGAAATGAAATAAAAATTATTTATTAGTAACAAATTGTTATAAGTCAAATAAGATTTCATAAAATCATAAAATTTAAATATAAATGTCATTACTAAAGTATTAATTAAAATATAAATAAATAAATATTCTGGGACCAATCACACATGGTCGGCCCCAAAGTAGGATTACCTGTGTTATGAGAACCAGAGATTGATAGACCTACGTATATACTTTTGAATGCATACATATATATAGATATTTAACACCCAGACACAGAGCAAACAAATCTGCTCATCACACAAAATATGTTTGCCCTGGGTGTCAATAAATTATAGTCCAATTTACATAAATAATAAAATACTAATGACGTTACATGTAATTTAGGCGATTTAAAAAGATCTTCGTAATTATAAAACACTTTTTCATGCAGCCACTCTTTCAAAGATTTTTTAAACACATTTGTAGAAACTGAATTTTTCACGGCGGCGGGCAACCGATTGTAAATTTCAGGTCCTATAACATAAATGGATTATTGAGATTTTTGAAGTGAAAACTTCTTTAGCGGCGTTGTGCACTTTTTTTGTAATGGGTAAAAAATGTTTAACTCGCGTCAGGACACGTGACCTGATCGAAAATTCGTAAGACGGATGGTTGAAGTGAAAACTTCTTTAGCGGCGTTGTGCACTTTTTTTTAATGGGTAAAAAATGTTAAACTCGCGTCAGGACACGTGACCTGATCGAAAATTCGTAAGACGGATGGTTCAAGTTTTCACTTCTGCTGGCACTCCCGTAGTGCAATTTTTTTTTTACTTTATGAGGTGTCGCGTGTGGTCGATTAGACGGCCGCACGGAGCATAAAGAGAGTAATATAAACAAAGGTTTTATATTTTTTTAAATTTTAAAATATTTTTTTTTATTTTTTTTTTTGAGGTTGAGCCTAAAGGAAGGTAGTTGTAAATCTATAATTGTTACTGACTTGGCAGCTTGGCAGGTACTCCCCTGTTATGCCGGAACGTAGTGTATCTTCCAAACAAAATACTCCGTCAGCGGGCAAAGTTGGACGTCGGTGGGCAAAGTTGAACGTCGGTAGGCAAAGTTGTCAATCCAGCGTGGTTTGTAGAAATCAATTGAAATGGATTCTTCTTATGCCTGTAGTACTCAGCTGTTCGAGGCTGTGTTATAATATACAGCTGTACTGTGTTCCCTGGAATGAGCGGTATGGAGATTCTTTGAAGCCAGGTGAAGAGTTATTCCGTCTGGTTTCATATTGCCCATTTCTAATACATAAAAATATGGGGGTCTAACCAACCTGATTGGGGCAATATGTGAATCAGAAACGGAGTAAATATAATGTAGTTTTTCTTTAAAATAATTAAGAAGCGAACTAAACATTCGTAAGATTAACTAATTAGTCTTACCCAAATAGAGGGGGAATCGTTTATTTAACTTCCACAATGTTTAATTAGTGAAACACTTAGAATTTCTTTAATATAATTGAGCTATACGAGTGAGCGTCTCAGATGAACGCAATCTGCCGATTCATCGTCCGTTTGCGCAGGCACAGAATTATTATAGTGAGGGGACACGCGAATACTTAACGACGCCGCTTGAACAATCGATCGATCGATTGTAGTGCGTCGCTCGATTACTTTTTAAGATAGAAGTATAAAATTTATTTTACTTAGTTATAATTAACGCTACAGAGGTTGGTCTGCTAACTGGCCCTTGTACTTATTGCTACGAAGATTGGACTATTCATACCGCAACGGAGGCAGTTAAAACATGCTGAACTTTCTTTGTATGAACGTCTACTTTGTTGGATAATCTACATGGCGCTGCGTATCAGCTCTCAAGGACTTGCAATAACGTAAAGACGTCGGGTCCTATTTCTGTAGCTTATGACGTCAAAGGTTCCTTTTTCCATTGGTAGGTACTTAACTTGATAACTTAAATTGGCTGCGAAATGTCACGGAGCTTAGACAAAGTGTATCTTGATCGTTAACTGCAGTGCATCCGATATAAAATTAGTATATAAAAAATACTCTTTTGTTTTTTATTTAGTCTTCCGGTAGTACATTAGCATTAATTTTACAAAATAATGACCCAAAATAAAAAATGAAGTCCATATGTCAAAGTAAATTTATTCTCTCCCCCCCCCCTCTACTTTAAAGACTGGGATAAGACAATGATTTAAGTGTACCCCCTTGAGTGGAGTATCTTTAAAATGGTTTCATACAATGAATTAAAGGTTCCTATAAAAACACTTTTTATGATTTTCTGAAAAACTGCCGATATTAGATATTACTAAAATGGGCAACGAAAATAATTTTGTTAATGTTTTTTTTTACACTACCCTCCCATTTTAGAAAAAAGTTGTTTTTAACTGCAAGTCCTCATCTATGTATAGAAAATGTAAGCAAATGCCAGTGACTGATTAGTTAGATTTAAAATTTCAGTATATTTGTCATCCTGACTGCAACACTGAAGCTAAATATATTAGTACTAACTAACATACAGTATGGTCACTCCATGCCGCTTTCTAGATTCCGACCTCAGCCCCTCGTCACCTAGATTGATACAGATTGGTTATAGCATAGTAAAAGGAAAGAGTAGTAGGTTGTATTCGTACAGTGGTAATCAACGTTACATCGCGTGGTTTGTATGTGTGCGCGCCCCAGTAGGCACTCACCATACGCATGCACACTACAATAAATAGGAACGATATAAGACCGTGGTTTGAATCCTGCCATGTACCAATGTGTTTTCAAATTTAGATTTCAAATGTACGTTTATGCGACGCTCTTACGGTGAAGGAAAACATCGCAAGGAAACCTGCACACACCTGCGAAGAAACTCGAAGTTCAGGGTTCAGAGCTATTATGATTTGATGACATAAGACCATAGACCATAACTATTTATTATAGTGTGCGTGCGTATGGTGCGTGCCTACTGGGGCGCGCACGCATACAAACCGCGCAATATACCATTATATGAAGACAACCTACTATTTTTTTCCTTTTACTATGGTTATAGTTTGGTTTGTTTGCTCCGTCATTTGTTTTTAGCAATTTCATTTCACGACTGTTGTATGCAGTTTCTGGGGTGTGACTGAAGATTGTGGGTTTTAATGCCGTGAGGGTTAGCGACATCATATTGTAATATTTTCCAAAAAACATCTTTTAACAATCAATCTATTATATAGTAGGGTGTCATCATTATAGTAGATGAAAGACGTCCATTGCTGAACAAAGGCCTCCCCAAGGATTTCCACAACGACCTGTCCTGCGCTGCCCGCATCTAGCGGCTTCCCGCGACCTTCACCAGGTCGTCGGTCCACCGAGTGTCGGTCCTTTCTACGCTACGTTTTTTGGTGCGCGGTCGCCACTCGAGAATTTGTCTGCCCCAACGGCCCTCTGTTCTACGAACTATGTGCCCTGCCCACTGCCACTTAACACGTTAACAGTCCCCATACATGTGTTCTGAAACCCGCCATATATCCATATGTGTGAGCCCGTAAAGTAACAAGGCTCGTGTGCCTCATGTGCTCATACGAACTCGGCAGAACCGCTCCCCGTGTAGCACATAAGGTACACTGGACTGTGAACGTGTAAAGTTTAGCAATTCTGAGTAATAATTTACCATTCTTAGAAGGATGTATGTGTATGATAGATAATTCTAGAACAAAATACATTCGAAATTGCACAGATTTGAACAGAAGGATCCGCCCGTCTCCATATTCTACTCAGATTTTCTTGATACAAGCAAAAAGGAGCGCCATCTAACATAACTCGTACGAACTAGCGTGGGCGAGAGTTGACGTCAGTACCGAAGTTGCTTTAAAATTCGTTTATTTAATTTGTTTACAAGAAAAAATACAATTTAAGGTTACTTAACGATGTTACGATATCCCATGTTTCTTTTTAGCCTTTCTTTCATGATTTTCACAGCCTCTAACAACACAATAAGGCATTTTTATATCGAATATCTTTCCACTGCACTGTACAATTTCCCGCAGACGACTGAGTCGCGAGTGTGCGAAACTTTTGATTTTCGCACCAGTTCGCTGGGAGCATTAGTCGCGCGCGTTGGCCGGGTCCTTACGCCAGTAATATTACTATATATATATGTCACTACGAAATTGTCAATTTTTGAAGTGAAACATCTGTAAGATCACATACGGTGTCATCATCATATCAGCTCTTATACGTCCCCACCGAGGGGCTGGAGCCTATCCTGAATTAGGGCAATCGGGCCTTAGTCGAACACGCGGGCCCAGTGCGGGTTGGTCCACTTCACACACAACCTTCGGTTTCTTCGCAGGTGTGTGCAGGTTTCCTCACGATGTTTTCCTTCACCGTTAAACCAATCGGTGAGTATATGTACCTACGTAAGTTTCGAAAAAGTGATTGGTACATTGGCCGTCCAGATTTGAATCCGGCACCTCTGGTTAGGAGGACCGCGTCGTTGCTGGTTGAGCCACCGATGCTTCACGCCACATACGCTGTACCAGGTCAAAAAATTAAATGCAACGGATATAACGAAAGAGACTTAGATCTGTTTCCAGTAGAACCGGCCAATTATACATATAACAACCTCATCCCTCGGAACAAGGAAATCTTATTAGTTATCTACTCACAAAGGAAAATTGAATTTGTTTTACGCTAAACAAAGAGCAGTGTGCCCTGAAACAGCCCTTTTTAACCGCCTCCGCAGCGTAATGGTTAGACCATTCGCTTTACACCAGGAGGTCGCGGGTTCGATTCCCGGCGGGGTCAACTTTGTAAGACTCGGTTTGGTTGGTGGTAGGGCATTTTCATAGCCCGCCTGGCTATCTACCACCATCTTATGTAAGTCTTGCCGCCAAACATCAATGGTAACAGCCGGATCTCTATTGCGTTGGGGAGTCTTGGTAAGCACGCTTCCATCTTCGGCATCATAGTCACTTACCGTAAGGTGAGACGATGCCAAGGGCTTATCAATTGTGGATTTTAAAAAAAAGCCACTTCAGATTTTCTTAATTCATTCATCATATCAGCTCATATACAGGATGAACAACTTTCTCCAAGTAACCCATAGTCAATTCTCAAAAAAAAAATTGGACCCTCCCTACAAAATGCACAAAATCGGTCGATCAGCTGATCGATTTGTATGAAGACTAAAATTTTTTTTTACGTTTTCAATAAAGTCGTAGAACAAAAGTTGTTCAGTATGATGAGTAGAAGCCCTAGTTAACGGGACCTACACCAATTTTGTTACACCCTGTATACGTCCCAACCGAGGGGCTCGAGCCTCCTCTGAATTATGGCGATATCGCCTTAGTCGACCACGCGGACCCAGTGCGGGTGGGTCGACTTCACACACAAACTTCGAGTTGCGAGGGCCCAGTGCGGGTGGGTCGACTACACACATAAAATTCGAGTTTCTTCGCAGGCGTGTGCAGGTTTCCTCACGATGTATTCCTTCACCGTAAGAGCATCGGATAAACGTACATAAGAAATCGAAATTCGAAAACACATTGGTACGTGGCAGGACTCGAACCACGTTGAAAAAAAAAGCAATTCAAATCACTAGTTAACGAATTTGAACATCCAATGAGTAAATTATTTATTAGTAACAAATTAATCAGTCCTAAAAGTAATATCACACTAATTACAAATTACACCTAAAATACCTAAAATTTAACACCTAAATCACGTAAAATCACAACTGAAATACCTTACATAATCCTAATAAATTTCTTAATGACGGGGGCATGTGTTATTTTGGGTGTTTTACAATGAGTTAAAATGCTAAATGGATTTATACTTTCAATAAGTAAGTATACTATAGTCGACCCTTGCCTTGCTAAGTGCAAAATGAAATGAAGATGAAAGACATGCAGTAATGTACGGGGCGCGAAACCCATTTAAAGGGCCATAAAAGGGGTGGGAGTAACCCCACTGGTGTAAAAGTGGGGGGGGAAAAGACAAATGATATCATCTACACTGATGCCCCCTTTTGCGTCTGATGTGTGTCTATATTTTTGATAGAGATCTATTTATCTATCGGAGTGAACGAGAAAAACTACAAAAGTAATTCCCTTAAGGCGAGGTATTGATTGTAACAGTTGTCTCTGTCTTTTTCTTTACATGTAAAGAGTAAAGAAAATAACCACACTTTTTCAATGGTTTTTCATTTCATTCAAAAACTACAATGAAAGTATAAAAAATAATAACATTACTCACTTTGTATTATAACAAATATTGCTGTATATTTTTTTAAAGTTAATACTTCAAAATATTAGTCATAACTAGAGTTGAAAGTAACGGTGTAGACCTACGAGTATCTTTGGGAATTTTTTTCTTTCGCGCCAAAACTGCTCAATCGTATTTCTAATAGGTTTTGACTTTAAAGGAACATCATCAACCATAAGGGTATTTTTTTCAACCTTGGATTTTTTATCGTATAGGAGTAATTGACGTTAGAAATAACGAAAATCTGTAGTTTTACCGCCTTAAGTAATTTAGTTTCATGATTAAAGTACTCTTTAACCTTAAAGACCTTAAAGGGTTACTCTACTGTTTTAGTTCGTTCGGGGAATTAGCCGCAGTACACCTGAACACAGTTCTGGGAATGTGTTGAATGATTAAACAATTTTACAAAAAAAAATAATTAAATACTTATCTTTTTTATTTAGAATTTATTATTAATTTTAATCACTTTCACAGCTGGACGAAGTATCTTCAGATTCGTCGCCTACATTAAGGCTAAACGCGCACTACGAAATGTATTCATTACCATTTTTAAAGTGCGAAATAAATTCGAAATAATGTCTGATTTTAAATCTCAATCTATTTTATTTTCGCAGTGCGCGGATTGTAGTGTATTCTATTGTTGTGATTTGTGATATTTTTTTGTTCCCTTTGTCGGTACCGTTTGACGTGAGCCGGCAGCGCAAGCGGCATTTATCAAAGGTGTGGTTAATTGAGCGAACGACCTTTAAACTGGCCAACTTTACTTAAAACCCATACTAAGTTAGAAAAAAGATTTTATGGTTTTTTAATACAAAAAAAGTACTTAAATCGATCATACATTTTTGTTGTTACCTAGAGAGCCTTATGGAAATACAAACACGCCCTGTTTTTACCCATACTAAGTTAGAAAAAAGATTTCATGTTTTTTTAATACAAAAAAAAGTACTTCAATCGATCATCAATTTTTGTTGCTACCTAGAGAGAGAGCCTTATGGTAAGACAAACACGCCCTGTTTTTGCTGTTGTCACACCTGCCTATTCGTGCCAACGCACAAGAAAACATTCTCATCTCCCCACACAGATCTAAAACCTACTTCTAATTGAAATTATATTCGTTGTACCGTGAATTAGCACCAAATAGGAGGGTTAGTGAAATTTCGTATTTAGTATCTGTTCGTACCTGTCTAAAATTTAAATTACACGATCAGCAATAGCTTTGCAAATTCTGTAGCGGGCGCTACGTAAAGCTCATTTAAAATTGATAGAGATATTTATAACATTTTTATAAAGTTGAGAGTTGTCCGCTCATGAGATATTTAGCGGTCGACATTCCCTCGGATTACAATAATTTGTTGTGTGCAATTGAGCTTGATGTGAACCAATTTTAGATCGATCACTCGGCACATCGGCGACTTTGGGTTATAAATTAATGTTCTTGTTATTTTGTTGCTGTTTGTTGTTGTCTGATCAAATCAAGTCTTTTCAATTTTGACATACACACAAACCTTCACCTATAAATCCTACTGCAGTCAATTCAGAATTCGTTTACAGACTTAGTAGCTAATACTTTTATTCTAAAAATGCGTCGATTCTCCTGTGACATAATAATAGCGAACATGGTACAAAAAGCCACTAGTTACCTAATGACACTTACGCAAATAAACGCTCGAAATACACAGGAATGTGCTAAATCATTTTGGAACTCAAACCGAAAATAACACGACATGAATTGAATTTGGCCCCAAAATTAAAGCGATTTCATTATAAGTTTTTATGAACAATATATTGTTTTTGGTTTGTGCTTACTACAACGTTTGAGTACTCAAAACAAAATATGTACTATTTATAAAATACATTTATTTTACTATTTTTTCTTATCAGGTTATTACAAAAACAATTGATTTGTTGACCTCATCTCACCTGATGGTAAGTGAAGATGACGCCGAAGATGGAAGCGGGCTTACCAAGATTCCCAACGCAAGGGAGAACTGGGCTTTCTTATCTTCAAGCAGGAAAACATCAATGTTGTTAACACTCATGTTTGGCGGCAAGACTTAGATAACATTGTGGTAGTTAGCCAGGCGGGCTTAGAAAATGCCCTGGCACCAACCAAACCTAGTCTTACAAGTTGACCCCACCGGGAGCCGAACCCGCGACCGCCTGGTGTGAAGCGAATGGACTATCCATTACGCCACGGAGGGGGTTAAAAATACGTAATAGGACCTATTATGAAATATAACTCGAGAGCCGGGTCGTTCCTTTTCCTCTAATATGGTTCCTGGGAGCGATGGCTGACTCTCGCGTTATACTCGTGACCGGGTGCTGTCCGTGTGAACTGGCCTACTCTTGTTAAATGCGTTCAATGATTTTTACGTATAACTTTTCGTGTCATATTGTTTTCATGTTCTAATGACATAATCTGGTTTATATCAAGGATTTAATTTTGACGTTATTAACTAATAATTGTTTATTTCTTGATTCTTCACAAATTACATTGTTATTATTATTTTATGACTATCAGAAAGAGTGTAATTTGCACCTATTTTAAATAAATATATTGAATTGAATTTAAAACTATTTTTCTTTAGTTGTAAAACTGTTTTTACACTATCCTTCTTAGCATGTTATTACAAAAAATATTAATACTGAAAAAAGCAGTTATTAAATCTTGATATGAAATTACGTACCTACTAGGTAGGTACCTATTATGAAATAGAACTATTTTTCAATATGTAGAGTATATTTCAAAGAGAATTTTAATAATACCACCCGTATTAAAGTCATTGAATTATATAAAACACGTTTATAAATATATTTGAATTCATAGAAAAAGTGTGTAGGAGTGTTGTCCTACTCTTCAAGAGCAAAGGGAGATATCTCCGCCAGGCGAGGTGGTATGCCTGGGGACCGGCTGTTGGTCCAAACTTTGATGATTGTAATTTATATGATACTAGTGGGTGCCCGCAGCTTCGCCCGCGCAGATCCCGTTTTTTGTCGTTCCCGTGAGAATTTCCCAAAATCCTTTCTTAGCGGTTGCCCATCTGTATTCCAAATTTCAGCGAAATCCGTTCAGTGAATTCGGCTGTGCGTTGATATTCGAGTCAGTCACCTTTTCCTTTTATATACTCGTATGTCACGGCTAAAGGTGGGTGTGAACATAAACTTAAGATTAGCCGGCTAAAGTTGTTTGGGTAAAGTCCGATTATAAGTTGTTATTCGGCGTTTAACCGTACACAACCAGGTTTACCCAACACTGTCTGGGTAATGTTTTTGAGCGAGCGAAGCTAGCGATATGAGGTTCGGTCAGGTTTGATTGATTTTACAGTCGAAGAGCCTCGCGTTCGCGAAGCAATTTAATTTAATACAATGTTAAAAATATTACCACTTTTGATGTAAAACAATATACCGTAGATACTGTTTTTTTCATTAATTGCAAAATTTCACGAAAACAAATAGTTAATGTTGAGGACGTATATAAGCTGATAAGAAGAAGAAGAATGTTGAATGAAACCAACACACAAAAATTGGTGACTTTAAGACTAAAGGTCTTAAAGTCACCAATTTTTGTGTGTTTGATTTTAATTGAACACATTTTTTTAAAAAATATTTGAAAATATATAAAAGTAATAAAAATATGTAAGAATCGAGAATTGGTTTAACGTAAAAGCCGCTATGAAGCCTGCATTGATTTGAACTTAAAACGAATAGTCTTACGTTTTAAATTATTTTAACACTTATCAACCTGCTTGAGCTGTATCTTCGCTGATTGTGAACTGATTTTCATTATTCTTTTTTTATTAGATAGGGTATGCTTCCAGGTTGGTCCCAAATTTTTTTTTACAAAATCGGCGTAGTACTTAAAAAAAATATATAAAACCAAAAATAATAATGCAACATTGTACTAAGTTAATGAAATTCGGGTTTTTAACGTGTTCAGCCTCCCCAATTATTTGAAGTCCAATTGTATGTTCAAAAACACCGTACACAACCAGGTTTACCCAACACTGTCTGGGTAATGTTTTTGAGCGAGCGAAGCTAGCGATATTAGGTTCGGTCAGGTTTGATTGATTTTACAGTCACTGCTGGGCTCGGGTCCGTACTACACACACATACACAACGCCGTATTGGTTGAGGTTGTAGGTCTAGTGACAAAGTCCACTGGCAAAAATAAAATAGGCCACCTGACGAGGCTTAATGCCATCTAATTTTAGAAACCAACATCAACGGCGTAACGTACTTCCGATACACGGAAACGGTTGAAATAAATGTCACTTTCGGTAATGACAGTGCTCATAGTCGAATGTTCCCAGTCGTCATCGTGACTTTGTTACCACTGGAGACGAATATGATTTTTTTCCCCATTCTTCCTCACTGGGAACGAGTAGAATTTTTTATTCCCTTGCCACTTAGCTGTGACTAATATATTAAATATTTACCTATAAAATTGCCGATTGTATAAAAAAGTTTAAAGATAAAACGATGAATCAATAGTTATTAAAAAAATATATTCTCAAAATAGCATTAGACTATTAGAAATTAAATGGTGGTAAACATATGCCTATTGTTTAGATATTTTGAGAGCACGGTTGCTTTAAACCCATGAAGTCGGGTTTTTTCACCTGAAAAAATCGCCTTTATTGATGCAAAAAATACACATTTTTAATTTTAAAGCTTTAGAGTTAAGAAAACGCCTTTGTCCCATTCAAATGGTACATAGCTCAGGGGATTGGAACATGAAATACATGCCACTAGTTAATGATAAAAGATCATAAGACAAGTAGTGTCACCAAAAAGGTCAATAATAAAAGACAATAACTTTTTTATTTTCAATAAAACTTCAAAAACTGAATCGGCAATTTCATAGGTAAAGACCTATTATTACGTATTATGGTATGGTGTTACTGGAATTGATAAACGTATTTCTTTCTTTTTTTTTCTATAACTGGGGACGACACAAACAGTAGAGTGGAGGGGGGTGTAGAGTGGTGGAAAGTAGAGTAGAATGGAGATAAGAGTGTTGAGTATATAGTGGAGAGAAAAGTGGAGTGGAGTCAGTAACCTACCTGATCAACGCAATGCTAGGCGCGTTGAGCTACGACCGCTTTAAGTTGTGTTACATATCTTTAGTTGCACATGCACCCACCCGCTATCGTTCCAATTTCTCGTCTCCTCCATTCACCATTCCATTCCAGGTTGGCTGGAAGAAATCGCTTAAAGCGATAAGTCCACCTTTGCATATATCATTGTGTATTTTGCTAGTTATTAAGTTTTTTCATGTTTTTTGTATTTGGTGTGCAATAAAGGATATTTATCTTATCTTGTGAACTTATATCTAAAATCCTATGTAAAAACAGGCGATTCCACCCGTTTGTTCTTAATGTTCTGCCTTTATAAACTAAGCGTTTTTCTTTAATATCATCGCTCCGTGGTTTAAATAATTATAAAACTACAGCACCATACCACACCCTGGACACTTCACACAACGGGCCAGAAATGACATTTCAAAAAAGGAATGACGGAACAAATAAAATGGCGGCGAAATCCTTAACATTCGACAACCAAACTGTAATCAATCTTTATCAATCTGGGTGACGAGGGGGTGAGGTCTCAATCTAGGGAGCGGCAGGGAGTGTCCATACTGTATGTTAGTACTAATTTATATACTTTGACCATACTGAGTCGAAGACCTATTCGGCACGAATGTTTATTTTAGTTTTAGTTTAGTTTCAATCTTGAACTATAGTTTGCTTAAATTACGTAACTAGTACCGTATATATGATTTCCGAATAAACTTAATTTCATTCTTTCTTTATTCATCGTTCATCACGTGGATGGCCAAGGAGTGGAACTCTCTGCCAGCGTCTGTGTTCCCCGAATCGTATAAAATAGGAGTCCTCAAGACGAGAGTGAAGAGGCACTATTTGAGCTCGCGTATTAAATCCTGGACTGCATCGCCACTTACTATCAGGTGAGGTGCAGTCAAACGCACGCTATTTTGAAACAAAAAATACCGACCAAGGTTCCGAACAAGACCTCTCAGTGCATACTTTGCTCTAGCTAGGTAAATAGGGGTCTACTTAATCTGGACTTTGTAAATATATTTTTTTTGCCTGTGAAAAATTTAGATTTTCTTATTTTTAACCACCTCCGTGGCGTAATGGTTAGTTCATTCGCTTCACACCAAGATGTCTCGGGTTCGATTCCCGGCGGGGTCAACTTTATAAGACTCGGTTTGGTTGGTTGGTGTTAGGGCATTTTCTAAGCCTGCCTGGCTAGCTTCCACTATCTTATCTATCTTTGCCGCCGAACATCAGTGTTAACAACATTGATGTGTTCTGGCTTAAAAAAAAGATAGACAGAATCCCATTGCGTTGGGGAATCTTGGTAAACCCGCTTCCATCTTCGGCATCATCGTCACTTACCAAGGGCTTTACAATAGTGGATTTAAAAAAAATGAATTTCCTGTAATCTGTGCATTTATGTGTATTTTTCAAGATTTTAGGTCCAGTAGTTTTAGAGATAATTTTAGGAATGGTCAAGTTTTGCATTTTTTTCTTAAGTAACTTCAAAACTATTTATCCTAAAATTATTAAAAAAATATCTTTAAGACTTTCAAAACAAGCTCTTTCATTTAATATGTCAGAAGATATACCTTGCGAAACTTTTTTAAACATTTTCTTATTTAATAAAGTATTTTAAAATGTTTAAAAATAACACCCGTGTTTAAAAATTATTTATTAATGTTACACTTCCGTCTTTGGATCACCAATTTACATACGTGTACGAAATTTCAACTTTATCGGTTCCGTAGTTTCGGAGCAAACTGGCTGTGATAGACGGATGGAAGGATAGATGGACAGGCAGACAGACATGCGAGTGATCCTAAAATGGTTCTGTTTTTACCTTTTGAGGTACTGAACCCTAAACACTAACCGTAATGTTGTAACCACAGAAATCGGAATCTTCATCATCATCATCATATCAGCCGAAGGACGTCCTCTTCTGGACATAGGCCTCCCCCAAGGATTTCCACGACGACCGGTTCTGCGCTACCCGCAACCATTGGAATAATATGTTTTGAAACCACGTCTATATGTCGCAGGCATATAGTATAATTCGTCATTTTGCAAATGGTCAGGCAAATTACAAAATGTCATACGCAGATTTCTGCTACCAAGGGGGGGGGGGGGGGAGGGAGCTTCGCTGCATGTCTCTTTGACTGTATAATCAATTAAACCTGACCGAACCTAACATCGCTCGCTCATTTTCAATCTGCATTCGGCATTTTACAATTTGCTTGGCTCGGTTTTTTACAATCTGCGTACAGCATTTTACATTTTGCCTGACCGTTTATACAGATTGTAACGAAATTGGTTTAGGTCCCGCTAACTGGAGCTTCTACTTATCATACTAAACAACTTTTGTTCTACGACTTTGCTGAAAACGTAAAAAAATTGTTTACCCTTCATACAAATCGATCAGCTGATCGACCAAGTGTTCGTGGGAGAAAGTTGTTCAGTGTGATGAGTAGAACCCCCAGTTAACGGGACCTACTCCATTTTTGTTACACCCTGTACACGGACCGTTTGTATACAATTTGCCTGATCATTTGTAAAATGACCAATTATACAATATGCCTTGCTCATTTTACAATCTGCGTACAGCATTTTATAATTTACCTGACCGTTTATATACTTACAACATTATGCCTGACCATTTCTAAAATGGCTAATCATACATTCGCTTGGTTATTTTACAATCTGCATAAAGCATTTTATGATTTGCCTGACCATTTGTAAAATAATAATAATTTTTATTTTATTACCAAAAACACAGTTATAAGATAATACTGAAAGAAGAGGTCCCAACACTAGGCTTGGCCTGTATAATGTCTAACCATACAATATGCCTGCCACATATAATAATACTAGCTGTTTCCCGCGACTTCACCCGCGTGGACATCGTTTCTATGACTTTTCGAGGTTGAGCGTGAAAAAAGTAGCCTATGTGTTAATCCAGGTCCTAATCTGTCTACCTACCAAATTTCAGCCAGATCCGTTCAGTAGTTTTTGCGTGAAGAAGTAACAAACATACACACTCAGAAACTTTCGCTTTTATAATATTTAGTGTGATATTCTTCGTAGCGTAACGCTACGTTAGTTCGTAGCACCTTCTACGAGTCAACTACAATGTTACACCGTTTTCTGCTAAAAACGGAATAACTGCATATATTATTTAGAAAGCAAAATCTAACACCTTTGTGGGGTATCTTTATACAAACTAACTAGCTGTCCCGGCGAACTACGTACCGCCTTACATTACATTACACTGCCCTACCCTACCCTACCCTACCCTACACTACACTACCCTACACTACACTACCCTACCCTACCCTACACTACCCTACCCTACCCTACACTACTCTAACCTACAATACCCTACCCTACATACACTACACTACACTACCCTACCCTACACTACCCTACACTACACTACCCTACACTACCCTACCCTACCCTACACTACCCTACCCTACCCTACATACACTACACTACCCTACACTACCTTACACTACACTACCCTACACTACACTACCCTACCCTACACTACCCTACCCTACCCTACCCTAAAATAAAATAGATGTTGGCCGGTTCTCAGACCTACTCAATATGCTCACAAAATTTCATGAGAATCGGTCAAGCCGTTTCGGAGGAGTACGGGAACGAACATTGTGACACGAGAATTTTATATATAAGATTAACCGCCTCCGTGGCGTAATGGTTAGTGCATTCGCTCGACACCAGGAGGTCGCGGGTTTGATTTCCGGTAGAGTCTAACTTTGTAATGAAATTAAATATGAAATGAAATATACATATAATTTACTTGTCTAGTTTTGGGTACAAAATTTTATGTAAATGTATGATAATTAAAAGTTTCCTTACAAATCTGCTAATAATTAGACTTGGATTGTTTTGGTAGAAGGGTATTGCTTATGTCACAGAATAGAAGCAACATTTTTTTCTTATCTGTGGCTTATGTGACCATACGTTCCGTTTTGAACGGGACTGTCCCTTTATTTTGAACTCAGTCCCGGTGTTCCCGAGAAATGCTTCGGGACGCAGAAATGTCCCGTATTCATTTAAATATGGATAAGTCGCCGTAAAACGTAGCATATGAAGGCCTCCCACTCGGTGAACCGATGGCCTGGTTGGGGCCACTCGAGAACTTTACTGCTCTAACGTCCATCTGTTCTATGAGCTATGTGCCCCGCCCACTACCAGTACGTTTTGCAATTCTGACAGCTGTGTCGGTTACTTTGGTTCTCCTACGGATTCCGTTTCTGATTCGATCACGCAGAGAAACTCCAAACATAGCACGCTCCATTTCCCTTATATTCCTCTACAAAATCCTCGTACCCCATCGTAGATATCTTCGTATATCATCCCTCTTCCGGTAGCATTCAAATAGGTTTTAGCAAATCCCATGCATTTCCGCAACGAATACCTGAAATTCTTCCTACTATCGATTTTGAGCCACCGACCGATTTTGTGCGTCGGTGGCTCAACCGGTAACGACTCGGTCCATCTAACCAGAGGTACCGGGTTCAAATCCGGACGGCCAATGTACCAATGAGTTTTACAAAACTTACGTACATACTTACCGATTGCTTTAACGGTGAAGGAAAAACATCGTGAGGAAACCTGCACACGCCTGCGAAGAAACTCGAAGGTTGTGTGTGAAGTCGACCAACCCGCACTGGGCCCGCGTGGTCGACTAAGGCCTAATCGCCCTGATTCAGGGTAGGCTCGAGCCCCTCGGTGGGGACGTATATGAGCTGTAATGATGATCGATTTAGGATATAACTGCACCTTTTAAATTTTAACACATTTCAAGTTAAATAAAAACTTTTATATAACTTGCAATGTTTGTATGTAAGTTGTCTGCTTCTAATTTTGCAAGTTAAATCTGACCCTCTTCGCGGTTTCCGATAGAGCTGAAATTTTGCATACACATTTAGTATAAATAACAATGCATGGTTAGCTCATTGACTTTCATCTACATCCAATATGGCGGTCTCAAAAAGATGGGGCCCCGGTTATTTTTATAACCCCCTTGATATGGGTATCAAATATAAAAGGGTTTATTAAGAAGAATACGAAATTAAAATAATTTTCATATTAAAGCTTGTTCCTATAAGTTGCTAAGATTCTTGAAATAAGCTTATTTTTAAATAGATTACTCGAAAATGAATTATGAACTGAATGACATATTATACTGAATAACGAAGAAATTGGAATATTATATTGAATATCGGACAACACACAGACCAACCGGCTTCCAAAATCATGAAATTTTCTCACGAGTTCCTTATACATTATATCTAATTGTATATTTCATTGGTTTCTCAAAAAAGGCTCTAACGCTTTCGATGTTATTGTGTATTTAGGATTTGTTTTACATTCCAAGTCTATCTAGATATATCGTCTATCCTGAGACAAACCGTTTCCACAAAAGACGAGCAATGTACGTCTTGAGATTGATTGATAGAGAAACGGCTCTAAAGATTTTGATGATATTTGCTGTTTCCGTATATACCAAATAATATCGAAATCGTAGAGCCCCCCCCACCCTCCCTAGGGGGCGGAAAATCGATCTAGGTAGGTATGATATCTGGGAAAACGCTTTTTTTCGAGTTTTCACGTCTTTTCCGCGCTTCGACGATAACTCGAGTGTCCTTGACCGGAACATCGTGAAATTTAGTAGGCGAATTAATGAGACAAAAATATTTTATAAGTTCGAACATGAGGCGATATAGGGGGTTGTAACATGGTTTCTCCAAACACCACTAGATGGCGCTGGAAACATTCTACATCGCGCAAGCGTTAGTGTGCGTACTTATATTTTTTACCCGACTGCCTCAGAAGGAGGGTTATGTTTTTCGAGTGTATGTATATAGGTTTCTATGTTCCCTGCTACAGCCTGAACAGCTTGACGGATTTTAACGTATGAGGTATCGTTAAATTCGTCTCGATCCCGTGAGTGACATAGGATACATTTTTACACGACTGGTCAAAAAGTGGGTTAAGTTTTAACGCAGTCGGGTTTTTAAATTTTTAAAACGAGTACATCGCGCGTTTTCGGCGAACCAATAGTTGTTAATACTTTGGACGTTTAAAAATAATAGAAGGAATTTTTTAATCTTTTCTAGAGAAATCTCTTAAATGGAACTTCAGTGGGGACAACTTCAAATGTACCGTATGAGGCAGCCGTGCGCTCTGTTAGGTCTCACTGGAATACAGGTACTAGAAATGTACGAGTAGGTACATTCTAGGCGTGTTTGTGCTACCTCTATGGGCTATGTAGGTAGCGTGTCGTAACAGTCTGCGAAAGGTCAACAGTTTTCGGTGGTGTGGTTCGCTAAGGTTTGCTCAGGCAATTCAAATATAAATAAAACCTTGATGTTGCAGCCTCAAAGCGCTTTCCATACCGCGTCTAAGCTCACACGAGTAAATAATTGATAAATAGGAGGTCTCGTAAGATTAAAATGGGAATTACCATCAGCAACATAACTCTATTATATTTTAATTGTTTGTAACTAAACTATGACACAAAAGGAAACAAAAAGGTAAGACACAAGATGAAGATGAGAATCAGAAGAGGGGTGGAAAAAAAACAATATTTAAAAAACGTGACAAAAAAACCAAATTAAAATGAAGATAGTATCAAAACTGATTGAAAAGAAACTAAAAGGTATGACTTTGTCAAACCGAATCTCCGGCTTGAAAATCAAAATTTACAGAATGTTATGTTATTCTGAACTTTGTATTAAGCTGTCCGCGTCTTTGCCTGCATGTGATTGTGATGCGATATCCGCAGCAACTAAGAAATTATCAGAAAAAGGCTGATTTTAAGCTATTAACGGCCATCCGCGTTTTTGTCTACATGTGAATGTGATGCAATACCCGTAAAAACTAAGAAATTATCAGAAAAAGGCTGATTTTAAGCTATTAGCGGCCATCCACGTCTTTGTCTACATGTCATTGTGATGCGATATCCGCAACAACTAAGACATTATCAGAAAAAGGCTGATTTTTAGCTATTAGCGGCCATCCGTGTCTTTGTCTGCATGATTGTGATGTGATATCCGCAGCAACTAAGAAATTATCAGAAAAAGGCTGATTTTAAGCTATTAACGGCCATCCGCGTTTTTGTCTACATGTGATTGTGATGCAATACCCGCAACAACTAAGAAATTATCAGAAAAAGGCTGATTATCAGCTATTAGCTGCCATCCGCGTCTTTGTCTACAAGTGATTGTGATGCGATACCCGCAACAACTAAGAAATTATCAGAAAAAGGCTGATTTAGTGCTATTAGCGGCCATCCGCGTCTTTGTCTACATGTGATTGTGATGCGATACCCGCAACAACTAAGTAAATATCAGAAAAAGGCTGATTTAGTGCTATTAGCGGCCATCCACGTCTTTGTTTACATGTGATTGTGATGCGATACCCGCAAAAACTAAGAAATTATCCAAAAAGGCTGATTTTAAGCTATTAGCGGCCATCCACGTCTTTGTCTACATGTGATTGTGATGCGATACCCGCAACAACTAAGAAATTATCAGAAAAAGGCAGATTTTAAGCTATAAGCGGCCATCCGTATCTTTATCTAGATGTGATTGTGATGCGATACCCGCAACAACTAAGAAATTATCAGAAAAAGGCTGATTTTAAGCTATTAGCGGCCATCCGTATCTTTATCTAGATGTGATTGTGATGCGATACCCACAACAATTAAGAAATTATCAGAAAATGGCTGATTTTAAGCTATTAGCGGCCATCCGTATCTTTATCTAGATGTGATTGTGATGCGATACCCGCAACAACCAAGAAATTATCAGAAATAGGCTGATTTTAAGCTATTAGCGGCCATCCGTATCTTTATCTAGATGTGATTGTGATGGGATACCCGCAACAACTAACTAATGAAATTGTACAAAAAGGCTGATTTTATAAGCTATTAGCGGCCATCCGCATCTATATCTACATGTGATTGTGATGCGATACCCGCAACAACTAAGAAGTTATCCAAAAAGCCTGCTTTACACGTAGTTTATTTAAATAGCGAGTTATATACTCTTTCGAATAAAAAAAGAATTTTGAAAATCGGTTCACAATCGGCGGAGATATCGCGTAACAAACATACAAAAAAAACAAACAGTTGATATGAGAACCTCTTCCTTTTTGAAGTCAATTGAAAAGTAGGTCCTATTTCATATAAGTGCCTTTCACAGATTGTGTGATTGAATACAAACATCCAAACCAACATCTATAAAATTATTATATTCATTTACAAATTCTCACTTTTTTTGCACACTATTTTTAATTGATAGTTTATCTGCATTGCTCCCTTTCAAACTGTCCGATTTGATAATATCGGATTGACATAGAATTTCTCTCACTTTCTATCACTTACTGAAGGCTGCCTAGTAGAAATCGCTTAAAGCGATAAGGTCGCCTTTGCACTTTATATATACTATTAATTTTAAGTCCTGTATTGTTTTTGGCGTGTATTAGAGTAAATTTACATACTTAATTAAAAGTTTCAACTCGCTCTTATTTTTTTCCGTTCTATTTCAGTACATCGATATGACGTGTCTTTTCAATATACTTTCTAAGTATGGATTCTATCCGACAAGTGTGAGCAACTGTTATTTTTTTCAGTCGTAAAATATAAAGGCGCTTCTGTATTTCGCCCTTCAATGATGCATAGTCGTCATTGTGCCCTGGCTAGTATTCATTAGGTGTTTCTGATACCATGAGAGGTACCCTGTATCGTGAGTCTCTAGTCATCTATACTAAAGAGAGAGAGAGTAGTAGTGCCAGCATAAAATATTGGTGGAAGTTACTTCAGGTCAGTGAAAAATGAAACTTTCTTTTTATAAGCCTTTAAAGTCAATGTAATAAGATTGGCTTAAACACAATTAATCAATTGTGTTTCCCGATTCTTACAATTTGGGAACCTTTAAGACGAGAGTGAATAGGCATTGTTTGCGAGCTCCATCCTCGATGACATCGTCACTTTCCATCAGGTGTGTTGCAGTCAAACGCACTTAATTCTGAATAAAAGTTATTGGATACGCTTAACATGTTAAAAAAACCGACTTCCATCGCAACAAATTTGTAACTACTTAAGTCCTCCTTTGTACATGTTTTCCTATTCTTTACCTGTAACTGTATAATATATTGTACAATAAAGAGTAACTAACAAACTAAAAAACAACTTATAACTTAGTTTTTTTAACGTGTTCAGCGTTTCCAATAATTTTTATTCAGTATTTAGTGCTTTTGAATGCAACACACCAGTTGTAACGTGACTATGTCATCGGGGATGGTACACGCAAACAATGCCTATTCACTCTCGTCTTAATGTTTCCCAAATTGTAAAATACAATTTTGCACTATTATTTTTTGTTTATGTTATTAAAAAAATACTACACCGATTTTAATTAAATTTATATGGGACAACATGGCAGCGTACCCTATCGAATACAAAAAAAATCTATGAATATCGGTTCCCAATCTGCGAAGATATCGCGTAACAAACAGATAAAAAACATGTAGTTGAATTGAGAACCTTCCTCCTTTTTGGAAGTCGGTTAAAAGTCATAGGCTGAATACAAGTAGTTTCTAGCCAAGTTTGGGTTTTAACCCATAACGCCCTTACTGTCGGGGCACGAGTTTCATCCCAAAAAGGGGAAGGTTGGGCCAAAGTTTATAATATACGAGTATTAGTACAAACATACAGTATGGACACCCTGTCGCTCTCTAGATTCCGACCTCACCCCCTCGTCACCCAGATTGATAAAGATTGGTTATAGTTTGGTTCTCGAACGTATGGGATTTCGCCGCGATTTTGTTTGCTCCGTCATTTGTTTTTAGAAATGTCATTTCACGAACGTTGTATGCAGTGTGCCGGGTGTGGTTAGGTCGTACGTAGTTTACACGAGGGCCAAGTCCGGATTGGTGGAGGTTGTAACAAAACCCCGCTGTCAGAAGTTTTCGAACTGTGTCAGAAAACAGCTTAAGATGCAGTGGTACCTAAAGGTTTTTAGAATTCATTTTTGAAGTAGTTCAGTAAATTTAAAATTTAGGAAAAAATATTGGTATTATTGAGAATAGTTACGAGGGACTATATCGAATGGAAACACGATTTAATAAAGTTGGCTCGATAGAATAATTTCGCAAAGGTACCTATTTTCGAGCCATTTTATCGTCTATTTTGGGTTTTATTCTTAAAATAAGTAATTTTGATAATATGATTTATTTACTAAAATAAAGTTCATGGGTAACTGAAGGGAAAACATCGATTGAATTTTTATTCAAGATAAGATGAAAATAAAAATGAAAACATCGAAAGTGTGGTTATTTTCTTCCCTCTTTACACGTAAAAAAAAAGACAAAGACAGATTTTTAAGTACCACGGGGCCTTAAAGACTACCATCTAGTGATAGTAACCGGCACCAACATGAAAATGGTCGAGATAAATACTACTAACGGTCAGACCAATACAGGTAATGACCTTATTATAGTCAGTTAACTTGCATGTTCAACGCGCCCATGCACGAAATCGCACTGCGTTGGGACCACTTCTATATAGGGTATATCCTTTGCTATATAGAAAGACACATCTCGAAAATCTACATATTTTTTTATTTCTAGGTTATTTTGAACTTTATTCTAGTGTAGTCAGAGACAATCGATTTTATTCTAAAATACCCAAAGGAGGATAAACATATTTTATCCTATCAAATAGAGGAAGTAAGCAACCTTTGAAGCGGGATGATTGCCATTTGGCATACATTCCGGACAACGCTCACGCGGCAAGAGTGCCACAGTGGCACTCGAAAAAGTGTGACGTAATGTATGACGTAATAAGTGTACTTATACTGTTCTGATCTCTGTCAAACTATACCAAATACTGTGATGGGACTGATACATCAAAAAAACGTACAAAATTGAGCGACAGTATTCGCATATGATGTGTTACAAAATCTACCGGCCTCCAGCCTCGCATTAGGCGGCATAGCCATGTTTCCTTAGCCTTTGTTACTCTTTTATTTATTTATAATTTATAAGCCCTTGGCATCATCTCACTTACCTGATGGTAAGTGACAACGACGACGAAGATGGAAGCGGACTTACCAAGATTCCCCAACGCAATGGAGATCAAGCCGGAACACCTCAATGCTGTTTAATACTGATGTTTGGCGGCAAGACTGAGATAAGTGGCAGTAGCTAGCCAGGCGGGCTATGAAAATGCTTTACCACCAACCAAACCGATTCTTACAAAGTTGACTCCGCCGGGAATCGAACCCGCTACCTCCCGGTGTGAAGCTAATGGACTGACCATTACGCCACGGAGGCGGTTACAAAATAAGGTTAAATTCATCATTTATTTGAGTAATTCCATAGATTTTTTTTCCAAAATAAAGGTATCTAAACGTTTTAGTGTTAGATTTCATACAAACGTCAAAAAAATACATTGTTTGCAAAAAAAAATGCAAAAAAAAAACAAAAAAAAATGCAACTTGCGTATATTGACATAAATAGAAAGAAGATTTCATTAAGGTTTTATACAAAAATACAGAAAAAAACACACCGGTAGCACTCCGGGAGTGCCGGCAGAAGTGAAAACTTAACAATTCACATATACGAGTACACAACAATGTGGTTACTACACAACCACGGAGCACAAACAAAGAGGAGCTGGCCTAAGCAACTGTGCACTGTGATTTTCGTCAGGTGCCCATGTATCGAGACTCGCATTATTGGTGTGTTTTCGCATTTTTAAGAAGAAAAGGATGAAGTGTTGTGTTTTATCGTGTCGAAGTTATTCAGACAGACGTTCTGATGCTATGAATGGTATCACATTTCATTTGTAAGTAATTTTATACGTAATTATTAAAATAGTTCTAGAAAATTCTCGGCTTTCAAGTATAAATTATACTTCTCGACACTAGGTGGCGTAACTTTTGTGAATAAAAAATACGAGTACGTAAAGTTCCGCATTGGTATATAGTTATAATCATACGTGGATACTGAAAATTAAAGTATACAATAAACAATTAAACCTGAATACTTTTTAGTCGCCAAAACAGTACTTTAGTGATTTTTATAATTATATTGTAAACAGGCCGCCATCTATCGTCAACAAGAACAACTATTTTCAACGTACCAAATATCCAGGGCCGTAATTAGATTCAAATAATTTTACCGAATAACACACGGCTATGGTCAGTAATGAAATAACATTTTCATAGCAAATATTTTCAAGTAACAAAGATCTGAGTTGTATACATACTCGTACTATTCTCCGTGACTGTTCATGAATTGAAAGAACTTCGAATGTTAAATAATCATTTTGTTCATATTAAGATAATTTACCACCTAGTTAATTTTATTTCTTTTTGTTTGTTTTAGATTTCCATCCGATGATAATTTAAAACAACAATGGATCACAAAAGTGAATAGACCGGATTGGACTCCGACAAAATATACAAAGATTTGTTCTTGCCATTTTAATGATGCAGACTTCATAGTGACAAAAAAAGGCCATAAAAAATTAAAGATGGGCACTTTACCTAGTTTAAAACTGGATTTGTCGGTTGGTTTCGGTATTGTTTGTATAACCGAGTTTCAATTATTTTAGGAGAATAAGTATGTATTTCATTTTATTTTTTAAATTACAGCTTTGACCAATCACCGACTGTAAATCATATTATACTGCTGATTAAATCTTTATCAGAAAAATATATAGATATTCGTTTTAAGCATTTCGCAACCATTCAAAACGATAGGGCAACGAACCGACAACAACTAACTAAAACTGTTATTTTCGCAGGTAATTGAATTTTGTAAATAAAATTATGTTCGTAATAATAATTTGTCTATTATTTTGTGCTAGAAATTTTAAGTACGTCAGTACACATACAAAACAGTAAAAATGTTAACCCTCATTTTATTCATTTATTACACAAACTTTTTAAAGCTCATAGTTCTGAGTACGTCCCATTACTTTCTACACTTATTGACATCTAGTGTGAAATAGCTGAACTACGTAGTGACATCAATATGTCGATGTTAGGTCGCTAGGCGAGTAGTTTTGCTACTAACCGGCAGATGGAAAATTGAGAAAAGCGCCCTAAGCGGAGCAGCACACTCAGGCACGGTAGAAAGAGTGGGAGATACTTGTTCCTCTCCCTTCCCCTCGATCTTACGCTTTTTCGATCAGCATCACGTGACCCTGACGCGAGTTTGGAAGTTTTTACCCATCCAACAAAAAGTGCTCAGCGCCGCTAAAGAAGTTTTCAAAAGCGCCCTAAGCGGAGCAGCACACTCAGGCACGGTAGAAAGAGTGGGAGATACTTGTTCCTCTCCCTTCCCCTCGATCTTACGCTTTTTCGATCAGCATCACGTGACCCTGACGCGAGTTTGGAAGTTTTTACCCATCCAACAAAAAGTGCTCAGCGCCGCTAAAGAAGTTTTCACTTCAAAAACCTCTGATATCGGCAAAGCGCGAAAGCATTCCTGTGCGGCGAAATTACTCTCCCCGCTTGAGCCCCGAAGCACATTGTGCCTAATATCTAACATTAATTGTTGTATTTGCTAGCTTTACTTTGAATAACCGGAACACAGCGGCTAGCTTGATGTTGCCCAAATTACATATGAAAGGTCAGTGTTTCGCGAACTTGTGCTCGTGGAAATGCTAAAGTTCATTGAAAAATCGAGCCGAGACACTTTTATGTCGCTAAGTTAGCTACCGCTATACTCGTGACCGTGTGCTGTCCGTGTGAACTGGCCTACTATTGTCAAAGGTATCAATGTGTTTTAATGATTTTTATGTATAACTTTTCGTGTTATATTCTTTTCATGTTCGAATGACATAATCTAGTTTATAGCAAGGATTGTTTTGACGTTATTAACTATTCTTCACAAATGACATTGTAATTTATATTTTATAACTATCAGAACGAGTGTAATTTACACCTATTTTGAATAAATACCTTGAAATCTTGAAGTGTTTTTACACAACTACACACAAAACGGAGTGTATTGTTTTCAGGTCTAATGTATTGTATGTATATGTTTTTTTATTCCACGATATCTTCTAAACGGCTTAATGGATTTTAGAGTGCGAGTTATCGTAAGATTCGTCTTGATCCCATGAGTGACATAATATAGGATACATTTTACTCGATTTCCCAAAAAAAAGGCAGTTAATGTTTGAATGCAGTCGTGTTTTTGTTTAATTTTTAATTTAATTATTTTACTTTTGAGCGACGAAGGAATAGAAAAGGTATTGTGATGGTGAAAAAAAACGAAGTAGAGATTTTGATAGTGATCTATTGTCTTATAGTACAAAAAAAAAATGTATGTGTGTGTGTGTGCGACCGTCAAGGTGCTCTAGTTACCAATCTACTGGACGCATTAGAGTAAAATTTGGGTTAGGGCAATGCTATTTTTATATCTGCATCCGTTTTTTTTTTAATTTCCCATATATTGATTTTTAATGTTGCCATCATAGTAAAAAAAAAAATTTTTTACTCAAAAATGGCTCTTACGATTTTGATGAAACTATACAATAGATAAATGGGCTGCAGCACGCAGTA
The DNA here is from genome assembly GCA_947284805.1 of Coleophora flavipennella. NCBI lineage: Eukaryota > Metazoa > Arthropoda > Insecta > Lepidoptera > Coleophoridae > Coleophora > Coleophora flavipennella. Next base: position 7,058,330 of record OX369258.1, on the reverse strand, counting down.
GTGCTTTACTCCAAGGAAAATTGGAATAAGGTATCTCCCTTACAAATCCAGATTGTTTATTGGTTTTTTTTTAAATGGCTATTAGTTTAATAAAACTTTGTGGATTGCTAGAAGTTAATATAATAAGGCCTACTGTACTAAGTAGTTAATTATCACAAGGAAATCCGAGTAAGATAGGTAGGCAGGCCTCCCCCCACACGGTGGACCGACGACCTGGTGAAGATCGCGGGAAGCCGGTTGTCGTGGAAATCCTTGGGAGGCCTTTGTCCAGCAGTGGACGTTTTTCGGCTGATATAATGACGATGATGATGAAGGTAGGTATCCCATACATACCAAAATTATTTGTAAATTTTTCATCACGTCTTTTTTATTAACCACCTTTATGGCGTAATGGTAAAGCCCATTAGCTTTACATCAGGAGGTCGCGGGTTCGATTCCCGGTGGAGTCTAACTTTGTAAGACTCGGTTTTGTTGGTGGAAGGGCATTTTCTTAGCTCGCCTGGCCAGCTACCACCATCTTATGCTAACAACATTGATGTGTTCCGGCTTGAAGATAAGATAGCCAGTTCTCCATTGGTAAGCTTGCTTCCATCTTTGGCATCATCGTTACTTACCATCAGGTGAGATAATGCCAAAAGCTTACCAATTGTGAATTTTAAAAAATCTGTCACAAAGGCTAAGGAAACATGGCCATGCCACCTAATGCAAGGCTGGAGGCCGGTAGGTTTTTTAATTATGACAGATGTTACACATCATATGCGAATGCTGTAGAGCACGCTCGATTTTGTACGTTTTTTATTTTATTTTTTAATGTACCTATATTTTAAATTTTTTATGATCTTGACTTTTGAAAAGTGTACACTAGACATATACAGGTGTAGAAAAATGGTGTAGGACCCGTTAACTGTAGCGAGAGATACTGAACAACTTTCCCTTTGGAACCCATGGTCAATTCGCGAAAAAAAATAATTTCTGCGCTCCATACAAAAAAAACACTAAATTGGTCAATCAGCTGATCGTGTTGTATGAAGAATTCAAAAAAAAAAGTTGTTCAGTACAATGAGTAGGAGCCCTAGTTAACGGGACCTACACCAATTTTGTTACAACCTGTATAGATGATACTTTTAATTGTAGGTTCTTTTGGTGGAACATTAAAACACACTTATTGGTATAACTACACTAGTTCCACATAAAAAAAAACTGCATTTGTAAGTTGGCAACCGCGCACCGAAAAACGTAGCGTAGGCCGGTCTCCCACTCGCTGGACCTATGAACTGGTGAAGGTCACAGGAAGCCGCTGGATGAGGGCATCGCAGAACCGGTCGTCTTGGAAATCATTGGGGAGGCCTAAGTCCAGCACATGGGCGTCCTTCGGCTGATATGATTATGATGATAAGAAAAATATTGTTCGAAGTTCTAGACCAATAAAACATTTTTTGGGATAAATTAAGGCCAATAAAGCCACCGACAAGAACAATAATTTTCGAAAAATCTAAAACTTAAGTAGGAGCTGCAATTTGAAAAAACTTTTAAATATTTCGTATTCTTCTTAGCAAACCCTTTAATTAGATAGGTACTCATAATATGTGCATGAAAAAATAACTGGTCCGCTATCTGACAACTTACTAGTGAAGATATGTATCAATATTTGTGTCTACTGTACCTACTTTAAATAAAGAAATTGAACTTAAACTTCCTGTTCACCTAGCTAGAGTCATGAAATTTGGCAAGAAGCAAGGTCTCACAGCTGTAGTAATAAATTTGTTGTCATTTTTAATGCATTTATTGCGATCACAAACTTAAAACTGCAGTTGTAAAATTTACAGCGATGTATATCAATGTAGGTACGAGAGAAGCGGATAAGATTTTATTCAATTCAAGGTATAATAGGTGAAAATTACACTCTTTCTGATAGTCATTAAATTATAATAACATTATTTAATTTGTGAAAAAACAATAAATAAACAATCATTAGTTAATAATGTCAAAATTCAAGCCTTGAAATAAACCAGATTATGTCATTAGAACATGAAAACAATATGACACGAAAAGTTACACATAAAAATCTTTGAATGTCATTAATACCTTTGACAAGAGGACCAGTTCACACGGACAGCACCCGGTCACGAGTATAACGCGAGAGTCAGCTATCGCTCCCATCAACCATATTAGAGGGAAAGGAACGAATAATAAGGAATAATTTACAAAGTGAAGTTCATCCTTCTATCTATCCGACTTCTAGTTCGTAAATAAACATCACAAATATAGGGTCTTTACAAAGGTATGCACTTATTTTATGTGTCTTTCTCTGTATGTGTGTGTGATATACGTGTGAGTTCGAGTGTAAATAAGTATATAAGAATAGGTATGTAAAAAAAATATGTGATGGTAAGTTATTTTATTTTGTTTTGTTTTAAATGATAGCTTGCCCATAATACCTGATACCATGGGGAATAGTCAGTTGATAATGAACAAGCTAATCCATTATCGAATAAATAAGTAAGTGGATAAATAATTGCTGTTTTCAATACAATGTTTTAGTTAGAAGGAATTAGGAGGCTTTCTGTTTCATCGTAGCTACGTACTGAACAACTTTTCCCAAGGAAACCCATAGTCAATTCGCAAAAAAAATTTTGGACTTCCCATGCAAATCGATCAGCTAGCAGGCAAACTTTGTATGGAAGTTCAACAATTTTTTTACAAATTGACTGGGTTTCTTGGGGAAAGTTGTTCAGTTTTATGAGTACAAGCTCCATTTAAAAATAAGTATGCATACCTTTGTTAAGACCCTATATTATATTGCGTGGTGGTACGAAACCCAGTCCGAACCCTCAATCCGCAAGCCGGACTGGCATTTGACCGGTTTTTTAAAATATCATCATTACCTACAGCTCATATACGTCCCCACCGAGGGGCTCGAGCCTACCCTGAATCAGGGCGATTAGGCCTTAGTCGACCACGCGGGCCTAGTGCGGGTTGGTCGACTTCACACACAACCTTCGAGTTTCTTCGCAGGCGTGTGCAGGTTTCCTCACGATGTTTTCCTTCACCGTTAAAGCAATCGGTAAGTATGTACGTAAGTTTTTGAAAAACTCATTGGTACATTGGCCGTCCAGATTTGAACCCGGTACCTCTGGTTAGATGGACCGAGTCGTTACCGGTTGAGCCACCGACGCTGGTTGAGCCACTTTAAAATATATTATCTAAAATCTTTAAAAATACTTGACTGAAATCTATACACTGCGTTACACTATCGAACTGTGAGTTAAAATATCCCAATCTTTAAAGTATTTCTTGCATATTCTTACCGAGTTTGAGAACCACGGTGTTCTGCCCACAAAATGGTGGACCGGAGATTTAAACTTAATTACTTAATCTATGGTACGGTTCAGAGAAAAGCGTTCATTTGAATTTGGAAGATTGAATTTTACAATATCTCTGTGTTGAATTGGTTTAATCAATTATAGGGTTTAGGGTTGAATTGATTTAAGAGACTTGGCGGTACAAATCTTAACCTATTTTAAAATAGGTCAAGACCTCAAGATCTGGCAACATTTCGCTATCCTTTCTTCTCGTACCTGGCAACATTTTGCTATCCTGTCTTCTCGTTCAGTAATTTGGTAGTAATGAATGATTATATGTAATTTAAGAGCGTATTCACAAATTCTTTCCCCATCATCATCATCATCATATCAGCCGAAAAACGTGTACTGCTGAACAAAGGCCTCCCCTAAGGGTTTCTACGACGACCGGTCCTGCGCTGCCCGCATTCAGTGGCTTCCCGTGATCTTCACCAGGTCGTCGGTCCACCGCGTGGGAGGCCTGCCTCGTGCGTGGGTTCCGGTGCGCGGTCGCCACTCAAGAACTTTTCTGCCCCAACGGCCATTTGTTCTACGAGCTATGTGCCCCGTTCAATATTTACTTGGAATAGTTGGTAAAAACGGCTAGGCTTTTGAAGGTTTCCTAAACTTAACCTGCCAAAGTATTTAGCGAAAAGTAAACTCTTTCTCTCTTTTATCGTGTGGCACAATTAACCGAGCTATCAAAGGAATAGACGGCGGTTGCCTGGTGTTGCACTTAACATCACCCGCGGTCACGTGTAGGGCATTTAGATTTACACCTACGGACGTGTGCAACGCGACCTTTATACACATCTGTAATCAGATGTGCAGGTTTCCTCACGATGTTTTCCTTTACCGTTAAAGCAATCGGTAATATATGTACTTAAGTTTCGAAAAACTCATTGGTACATTGGCCGTCCGGATTTGAACCCGGTACCTCTGGTTAAGAGGACCGAGTCGTTACTGATTGAGCCACTGACGCTTTTAAAAAAGTAAACAAACCGAAAAGTAAACAAAAGCTATAAGTACGAGTAAGTACTGTCAAACTGCCTTTATCTATCACTACTCGCGCTTGGCAAAATTGGCAAAAACTGCCTTTATCTATCACTACTCGCGCTTGGCAAAATTGGCAAAAACTGCCTTTATCTATCCCTACTCGCGCTTGGCAAAATTGGCAAAAACTGCCTTTATCTATCACTACTCTCGCTTGGCAAAATCCGCTCTCGCCGCCGCCAAGCGCGACGAGTCGTGGCATTCTTCATACAATCAAAGAATCTTGATGATGATGATGATGATAATGGTCTATCCGACCGATTTCGGTCATGGCGACCACTTTGACTCCTAGTCGGTTTGCCGCGCGTGCGCTCGAAGATGGTTTATGTATCCAATCTTCGCAGCGAAACTCCTCGCGCAATGAGGGCATTGAAGTATGCCTCCCTCGTAATTGTATGAAACGGTCGGAGGTGGTCAGGGAAACTTATAATATTATAAACGCGAAAGTTTGTATGTATGGATGTTTGTTACTTTTTAACGCAAAAACTTCTAAACGTATCTGGCTGAAATTTGGTAGAAAAACAGATTAGTACCTGGATTAACATATGGGCTACTTTTTCCCACGCTCGCGAGCCGCAGTGCGAGAGAAGCCGCTGGCAAAATCTAGTACTAAATATTGATACAATTCTGTGTGTTTGTTTATGCCGCTCGCCGCGCCCGCACCTAGCTGTTGCTCACCGCGGCAAAGTCGTTGCCGGACCCTAGTGCAAAGTATTTAATATTAGTATACCAACACAGTTTGAACACTCCCTACCGTTCTCTAGATTGCGACCTCACCCCATACAGAATGGTTACAGTTTGGTAGTCGAACGTATAGGATTTCGTCGCCATTTTGTATATGCCGTCATTCGTTTTATGAAATGACATTTCTGGCTCGTTGTATGAAGTGTCCAGGGTGTGCCCTAGTGGTTGAGTGAGTCGCTTTATCATCGCATTGTACATACTTTATTAAAATTTATTTTAATATTTGTTAAGCTTCACGTCCGCCGCGTCGGCATTTAAGTTTGTGGATAAATGCCGACGCAGTGGACGCGCAACTTTAATCTGATATAAGGCCGACGCAGTTTTTTTTTATCTACCAATTTCAAATCAAAATACAAAACAATTAATCATCTAGCACCATTAAACCTGAATGGTTTGTCTAGGTGCTGCCAGTCACAGTTCACAGTGGCCAGCTGATTGGTTTTTGTTACATTTAATTTATACGAGTATTGTGGTTTTTTTTTGTAAGTTTCAATATGAAATTAAATATATTTTAAGTGATTATTCATTTTATAATAATTTAATTAATATATTCGTTGATTAAATACCAGAGATTTATTCTATTGTAGTTTGTCCATGCATAACATTTCATACTAAAAAAATCGGTCAAGTGCGAGTCGGACTCGCGCTCCGAGGGTTGCGTACTACTACACTTATGAAAATGATACCTATTCACATTTTAAACATAAGACAGCAACGAGAGTGACAAAATATATAATGTATAATGCGTACGACTCATACTTGGCCAATTTTTATTATTTCTTGTTTTATAATAATATCAGCTCATATACGTCCCCACCGAGGGGCTCGAGCCTACCATGAATCAGGGCGATTAGGCCTTAGTCGACCACGCGGGCCAAGTGCGGGTTGGTCGACTTCACACACAACCTTCGAGTTTCTTCGCAGGCCTGTGCAGGTTTCCTCACGATGTTTTCCTTCACCGTTAAAGCAATTCGGCAATGATATGTACGTAAGTTTTTGAAAAACTCATTGGTACATTGGCCGTCCAGATTTGAACCCGGTACCTCTGGTTAGATGGACCGAGTCGTTACCGGTTGAGCCACCGACGCTTTCGTTACCGGTTGAGCCACCGAAAAAAAATAATTATATTTCTTGTTTTACTTCAGTATAATTACACCCAATTTTTACGTCTGTATGTATTACCGTTTTTAAGATAGAGCTAAATAAAATATCCTTCTGAAGACCTATAAAAAAAACGTTTTTTGTATAGAGACCCCCTTATTTTTTCACTTTTTCAAATTTTTTGTATTCATTGTTATAGCGGCAACAGAAATACACATTCTGTGAAAATTTCAACTGTCTACCTATTACGGTTCATGAAATACTGCTCGCTGACGGACGGACAGACAGACAGACAGACAGCGGAAGCTTAGCAATAGGGTATCGTTGGTCACCCGTTGGGCGTACGGAACCCTAAAAAGTGTGCGTGCCGGTTCCGGCGCGCGACTGTAGTTTTACTCATTAAAGTCGTCTTGAGTGTTTTGACGTGAATACGTCTTTAAAATTACCTCCATAGGGATGCAATCCAAAAAAACGAATGATAACAAAATCGGGGGATACAGTTTAGTGTTGTAGCTACATATCTATCATCTCCATCCAAATTTCGTTTACACCACTTGATAGCTAAAGAATCAAAGAATTTATTACGCTAAGTAAGGACTGTAACACATCGCGCGCGGGGGAGGGGGCAGCCCCGCCATTTTGAAGGTCATTTTGCTGCGTATCGAGATTTCCATTTAGTATAACTTTCGACTCGGTGAAGCTACGACGTTCATTCAAGTTTCAATCGTCAGCTCTCGTCAAAATCTATCGATTATATTATATTATCTATGATTATGACATACATAAATTATAAATATTTTATATAGAAGCTACATATTACCCGTTACGAGACGTATTCACGTTAAAACCAACGGCCGTGTGCCCCGACACAGCCCCACCCGTTTTTTTTTCATGTAAGTTTTGTCGTCCATGACTTTACAGGATAGCTCCAGGCTTAGTTAGCCCTACGCCAAAGTACATGTATTAGTACGCGCAGCTCGGCCTTCGGTCTTGCTAGCAAATTAAGCAGTATGGCCATAGAGCCATAGCCTTTAGGCGGTATGGTCATGGAGCAAGTATTTCACTCGATTCCTATAATTTGGGGATCTTCAAGGCAAGAGTGAATAGGCATTATTTGAGTTTGCGTGTACCATCCTCGACTGCATCATCACTTACCATCAGGTGAGTTGCAGTCAAACGCACTAAAATTTTTAATAAAAAAAAAGGCTTAAGGCTGTATGCGCATGGAGCCTTAGCCTTGGGGACAACGTGACTGACGTGTCATATTTTTGTTATCACTCGATTTTTCGTTCCGCGTGCTATATATGAAAATCGATTCATAAGCAGTAAATTCCAAAAACCTTAAATGTTAATTTGCAATATAACCATCCATGCACAGCTAAACGGTTAAAAGAAAACTATCTCAGCGCGTATACAGGATGTAACATTAAGTGTATTGACACGGCACTCGTTAAATTGAACATTTTTCTCCAAGAAACCTATGATCAATTCTCAAAAAAATTTTTGGCTCCCTATACAAAACCGCCAATCAGCTGAATGACTTGTGAAAAAAAAACTGCGACTTCTGCAAAGTTGTTCAGTTTGATGTGTACTAGCCCATAGTAAAGTATGACCACACCTCTATGTTACACCCTGTATAGCATTACACGTCAACCGCTAATTAGTGCATCCGCTTTGGGAATAACGGAACGGGCATTGCAACTGCCCATTTTCCTGATGTTCGCATAATTGGTAAAGCCTGACTACGCAGTGTAGTACGAGTAATGTACCTAGCATATTGTGAAACGAAGCATTCGTTTATACACGACTGCGCCAGAAGGGGGGTTATGCTTTTCGAGTGTCCCCACCGAGGGGCTCAAGCCTACCCTGAATTAGGGCGATCGGGCCTTAGTCGACAACGCGGGCCCAGTGCGGGTTGGTCGACTTCATACACAACCTTCGAGTTTCTTCGCGGGCGTGTGCAGGTTTCCTCACGATGTTTTCCTTCACCGTAAGAGCGTAGGATAAACGTACATATGAAATCGAAATTCGAAAACAAATTGGTACGTGGCAGGATTCGAACCACGACCTCCCGGACAGGAGCTAGCGGCCCTTGCCATGACGCCACCGACGCTCTTACGCGCTTTCGGAGTATATGTACTCGTATGTATGGAATGGAATTCCTCGTAGCCAAATCAGTTTGGTGAAATATGGAAACACAGGCCATGACGAAACACAGGTCTAAAAAATCCAAACGGCCGTGCAATGGAGACGTCTAGACTGGGTAATAGTGCGGGGGCTAGACGAGGGGTTGAGCCCCAAGTCTCATAGTCACCGTTGTTCAGAACCTGGAAACATTAATTGAAATCAATATGTGGTGTGAGAGCCCAAACGTACCATTGTAACATTTATATCAACAATAAAGAACTAATTAATTCATTATTGATTAATGTCTCAACATCTAGAACGCGCTATTAACATTTTTTCGCTACTAAGCATATATAAAACTGCCAGCCATCCACGGTTGATCCACGATAAGACCTCAGGCCCACCTCGCCTGGCGGAGATATCTCCCTTTGCTCTCGTCAAGTAGGAACACACAGTTCCTACAAATACATTCAGGCAGTGGCGTAGGAATCTGACCCAGCGAACAGTAGTCAGTGGATTTGACACAATCAAGTTAGTAGTTTTATTTTCAACGGAATCAAAACCTGCACACGCCTGCGAAGAAACTCGAAGGTTGTGTGTGAAGTCGACCAGCCCGCACTAGGCCCGCGTGGTCGACTAAGGCCCGATCGCTCTAATTTAGGGTAGGCACGAGCCTCTCGGTGGGAACGTAAATGAGCTGACATGATGATTATGATGATGATGACAAACTTATTTGTTATAATGATAAAAAAAACCAATCGAGTATGATTTTGAAAATCTTAGTGACGCTGTTTAGTGAACGCAATTCCTTTCATGTCCAAAACATAATGTTTCATTATAATTAAGTTTCTTAATTAGGTTTAATAATTTAAATCAGAAATAAGCCAGTTCAACTTATCAAATGGACGCTAAAATAGAAGTTCTCTTACAAAGGGACTACAACAAAAGTTCAAATAAAATTAACTTTCACGCAACGAGGAACAAAATTTAAGCTTGAATTATGTTTTCGTTGCGTGAAAATTAAGTTTAGTTAACTTACAATCGGCCTGTTTTGGCATGTGATGATGATGACCATCATTACATCAATCATAAGACGTCCACTGCTGGACGTAGGCCTCCCCAGAGTTGTAGAATTTGGCCGTAATCGCAGTGTGCGATGTAGTGGCACGTTACTCGGAAATGACGCTACTGCCCTCTTCATTGGCATGTGATGATGTCGACCATCATTCCTTCAGGCAAAAAACGTCCACTGCTAGACATAGGCCTCCCCATAGTTATAGGGTTTGACCATAATCGCAGTGTGCGATGTGTTGGCACGTTACTCGGAAGTGCCGTCTGCTTTGGCAAGTGATGATGTCGACCATCATTACGTCAGTCAAAAAACGTCCAATGCCATACATAGGCCTCCCCAGAGTTGTAGGGTTTTGCCGTAATCGCCACACTTGGCAGGCGGGTTGGCAATCGCAGTGTGCGATGTGACTGAACCTTACTCGGAAATGACGCTCTTGCTCATCCTTCGACTTAGTCTCTTAGTGGTCTCTTACAACACTCACGGAAAGAGATGGGAGGGCCTTATTCGAAGTTGGAAGCCATATGGCCTGATTAGTAAGTTAACCTAGTTTCGGTTCGACTACAAACATGCGAAATCTCACGCACCCGCTAAAACGGTCCCGGATTCAATTCGATGCTAAAGTAATCATATTATCCTTTTCCGGCGTCGACAACATACGAATAAACTAATAAATTGAGTACGATTGAAAGTTTGCGTAGAATTTGGGCTAGGGTCACATAATGTTTATATCCAGCTTTTTCTATTTAAACTGTCTGTTCTCAAAAAAAACTTTTAAGTGATACAAAAAGCGTCAATGACTCAATGGTAACGACTTCGTGCTCCTGTTCAAATCCGGACAGCCAATGTACCAATGAGTTTTTTGAAACTTACGTACATATATTTACCGATTGCTTTAACGGTGAAGGAAAACAACGTGAGGAAATAATATATATTTAAGTATTAAAATTCTATGAATGTGGTATTTTCTGTGTGGTATGACTGAATGAATGTGGTATTTTCTGAACTCAAAAACTCTTTTCTTAAAGATTTTAGGTTCATTAAAATGAGCTTATCTATTTGTCAAAAAGTTTTTATTTAACTTGCTACTTTATTTCACTTTAGTAGGGGTAAAGGAAGCATATTTATTTTTAATAAATATTTAAGTATTAAATATTTTATGAATGTGGTATTTTCATAGCCAAGCGGGTTATGAAAATGCCATACTACCAACCAAACTGAGTCTTACATAGTTGACCCCGCCGGGAAACGAACCCGCGACCTCCTGGTGGAAACGAATGGGCTAATCATAACGCCCCGAAGGCGGTTACCGCACTTGACCCGTTTTTTTATCAATGTTCATATTTTGGAAGTAGCGACCTCGTTGACAGGTATTTACCTTTTTTCTGGTCGGTCATTACATCCTCTCATCATCATGTCAGCTGAAAGACGTCCACTACCGGACAAAGGCCTCCCCCAAGGATTTCCACGACCGGTTCTAGGCTTCCCGCATCTAGCTGCTTTAGCAGATCGTTGGAGACCTTCCCACTCCAAGACTTCTGGTGCGCGGTTGCCACTTGATAATTTTCTAAACTCTGTTTTATCTGATTTTGGAATCTATCTCTCTGTCTCATCATCATCATCATATCAGCTGAAGGACGTCCACTGCTGGACGTAGGCCTCCCTCAAGGATCTCCACGACGACCGGTTCTGCGCTGCCCGCATCCAGCGGCTTCCCGCGACCTTCACCAGGTCATCGTCGGTCCACTGAGTGGGAGGCCTGCCTACACTACGCTTTCCGGTGAGTGGTCGCCACACGAGAACTTTACTACCACAACGGCCATCTGTTCTACGAGCAATGTGCCCCGCCCACTGCCACTTCAGTTTAGCAATTCTGAGAGCTATGTCGGTTACTTTGGTTCTCCTACGGATCTCTCTGTCTATATCAATAAAATTATTTCCTTTTCCTAGTTATTTGTCTAAGCTAATATTGTTTTATTCAGTTTGACAGTATTTCAATTTTCCAAGATATCTTTGCAGCTAGGAAAATGCACTCAATTTAGCTTTTTCCGCTTTTCAGCCGTATATTTTTGTATTTTTATTTCATCTCCTTCGTTAGTGCAAGGAGACTGGGTTATCTGCTTATTGAAATTCCTTTTTGTCTAGAATCTTGAAGAATTTTATTTTTATTAAAATAAGGACGGTACCTTATATTCCCGACGTTAGCTCTTAAAATTTGAAGAAAGAATTTTGTATGCTTCCATTGACATCATCATATCAGCCAAAGGATGCCCACTGCTTGACATCCTCGAAGATTGATCCTGCGCTGCCCGCGACTTTCACCGGGTCGTCGGTTCAACCAAGTGGCAGACCTGCTTACGCTACGTTTTCCGGTGCACGGTCGCCATTTAAGAACTTTACTATCCCAAAGGCCATATATTCTACAAGCTATGTGCCTCGCCCACTGCCACTTAAGTTTATCGATTCTGAGAGCTGTGTCGGTTACTTTGGTTCACTTAAGGATATCGTTTCTGATTCGATCACGCAGAGAAACTCCGAGCATAGCACGCTCCATTGCCCTTTGGGTGACCTGAGCCTTCTCATGAGGCCTTATGAAGCGAATAGTAAGCCCATTGATGTCATATAACTTTTTATATATTAGTTAACTTGATACGACAACAGTTATGTATGGACTACTGCTCTCACTTATTGGGACGGATCAGCTCGTTACCAGCTAGATGGCTTGGATTCTATTGGCCGATGAGCTAGGAGGCTCATTGGCGACAAGGAACTTGTATCACACTTGAACTCAAAAGCCTACAGCATCTCAATAAAGTCACCAACAACGGCTGAATGTGCCCTGCAGACATAGCTTAGTCACACCCTGGACCCTGCATACAACGGGCCAGAAATGAAATTTCAAAAAAGGAATGACGGAACAAACAAAATGGCGGCGAAATCTTATACTTTCGACAACCAAACTGTAACCAATCTGTATCAACCTTTGTGACGAGGGGGTGAGGTCGCAATCTAGAGAGCGGCAGGGGGTGTCCATACTGTATGTTAGTACTAGTATATATACTTTGGCTTAGTACTACTTACGTGGTCGCACTAATCCGTGGTCGCGCCGATTACTATGTTTATTTAACCATCGAGCACATCAAGCACGGTCATTACTTGTATAGCTTGTTACGCGGCACGCTGTTATGCGTTCTTTTTTTATTCGACCTTCTTTTCATTCCATTTATTTCTTTTCCGCGCATGCGTTGACTCATGTGACTTTTCATTCAAAAACCATAAAATTATCATCATCAGCTCATCATATCAGCCACAATTCGTCCACTGCTGGACAAAGCCTCCCACCAAGGATTTCTACGACGACCGGTCCTGCGCTTCCCGCATCCATCGGCTTCCTGCGATCTTTACCAGGTCATCGGTCCACCGCGTGGGAGGCCTGCCTACGCTACGTTTTCCGGTGCGCGGTCGCCACTCGAGAACTTTACTGACCCATCAGCCATCTGTTCTACGAGCTATGTGCCCTGCCCACTGCCACTTCAGTTTAGCGATTCTGTGAGCTATGTCCGTTACTTTAGTTCTCCTGCGGATCTCCTCGTTTCTAATTCGACCACGCAGAGAAACTCCGAGCATAGCACGCTCCATTGCCCTTTGGGTGACCTTGAGCCTTTTTATGAGGCCCATAGTAAGCGACCAAGTCTCAGTTCCTTAAGTCATCACTGGCAACACACACTGGTCAAAGACCTTAGTCTTGAGACACTGCGGTATTTGGCGGTCCGGTATCATATACGGACCGATATCAGCTCATAATATTATAAATTTAATAAATTCTTATCTTGATACTTTATAAAAGACGTATTTTCATAATTACATAATATTAACTACATGTCCACGTTGGAGGTTTAACCCACGCCCTTATATCAACATAATCCTACCTAAGTCGTGTGACAAGCTTTGACTGTTTATGGTTTTATCTTGACCGTTTTCGTGCTTATCAGTGCACGTTAAGCCGTTGGTGCCGGTTGCCATCACCAGGTGGCAGTCGTAAAGCCATTAAACCGCCTCCGTAGCTCAGAGGCAAAGTTCACTGGCTTTACACAGGAGGTCGCGGGTTCGATTCCCGGCGAGATCAATTGTAAGACTCGGTTTGGTTGGTGGTAGGGCACTTTCTAAGCCCGCCTGGCTAGCTACCACCATCTTATCTAAATCTTGCCGCCAAATATCAATGTTGATATCATTGGTGTGTTCCGGCATGAAGATAAGATAGCCAGTTCCCCATTGCATTGAGGAATCTCGGTAAGCCCGCTTCCATCTTCGGCAACATCGTCACTTACCACCAGGTGATATGTTGTCAAGGGTTTACCAATTGTGAATAAAAAAAAACGTGTAAGAGGCCAAAATTTGAACTTGAACGATAAACTGTAAAAGTACTCACAAATTTTCAAACATGTACCTTAACACTGTAACATGTGCTGCGAAAAGATGGAATTTTTCATTGGAAAATCAAATGTAATGTGAAATTTATTACTTTACTGCCGCCTAGAGATCCCCAAGCATGTTCTAAACTGAAACTGGAAAGTTTCACCGGGAAAAATGAAATATTGCTACCTAATAGGTTCGCTTAGTCAAGAAAATGAGGGTAATTTTGGAGCTGAGTTAATAAAAGTTAGGCACCAACTCCAAAGTAGGTTATAAAAAATAATGTAGGTACCTAGTATGGCAAACAACTTCGGTGATTGCATTAGTATCGTTTTGTCTAAAAAGCAGATGGCCTTTGTAGCATCTGGTCTAAAAAGCAGGTGGTCCAAAAACCAAATCGTCTAAATAGCAACTCGTCTATGTAGCATCTGGCTGGTCTAAAAAGTAGCTCGTCTATGTAACAATAAATAAATGAGCGAGCGAAGCGAGCGATGTTAGGTTCGGTCAGGTTTGATTGATTTAACAGTCCCCACCCTGGGTACCAAAATACTTCGCAGCAGAAGAAATCAGATTAGACCAGTTGCTATTTAGGCGAAAAGCGTTTTAGACCAGGTGTCAAGTGCCTTTTAGACGTTTTGGTTTTTAGATCACCTGCTTTTTAGACCAGATGCTACATAGACCAGCTGCTTTTTAGACGAAACGATACTAACCCCGGTGATTCGTAATTGGAAACGCTAATCACGTTAAAAAATCGACTTCCATCGCAACAACTTAGTACAATTTCGCATTTTGGTATTATAAATTTTCGAAGAGAGTACCAGGTACTCTCTTCGAAAGTTTTATCAAAATCGACGTAATAGGGCCTATTACGTCGATTTTGATAAAATTTAAGTCGATTTGAGAATTTTCTTTTTGAAAGTCGATTGAAAACGGATCCTCCATCTATTGAGTATTGATTATAATAATTATAACTGACTAAAAACAGTATCTTGAACCGTCATCATTCGTTTATGTTTTGTTTATTTAGGAATCTTTAAGGCGAGATTGAATAGGCACTATTTGAGTTTGCGTGTTGCATCCTCGGCTGCATCGGCCCTTACCAATAGGTTATATGCAGCCACCGCACTCAAATTTTTAATAAAAAAAAAATGTAACGGGTTAACTCTAGATCATCCATAAGGCTATGGAGCGTGCTGCGCTGGAGTTTCCCCTGCGTGATCGCATTTTAAAAGAGAAGATCCGTAGGAGAAACAAAGTAACTGACAGTAACATTAATCTACTTTATAGGGTCGGGTCGCCCTAATTCAGGGTAGGCTCGAGCCCCTCGGTGGGGACGTGTATATGAGCTGATGTGATGATAGGGTCACAGATTTGTATAACCATACCTTTATAGCTGTAATCATCATCATTATATCAGCCAAAAATCGTCCGCTGCTGAACAAAGGCCTCCCCGAAGGATATCGACGACGACTGTAATAATCCTTTAAAAAAACCGGCCAAGTGCGAGTCAGAACCGCACGCAAAGGGTTCCGTATCATCATACTAGATGGCGCTAGTGCAAAGGGTTCCGTACCATTATACTTGATGGTGCTAGTTTCTTCATGTTTAAAAAAAACACATTTTTTGTATGTAGACCCTTCTTATTTTCTTTTTTTCAAATTTTTAGTATTTGTTGTTATAGCGGCAACAGAAATACATCATCTGCGAAAATTTCAACTGTCTAGCTATCACGGTTTATGAAATACAGCCTGGTGACAGACGGACGGACAGCGAAGTCTTAGTAATGGGGTCCCATTTTTACCCTCTGGGTACTGAACCCTAAAAAACGGCTGTAAGCTTTTATTTAGCTTGCAATGTTTGTATGTCCGCTTTAAATCTTGCGATTGATTTTAAAGCGACCTACAGTGGTCCGATTAAGCTAAAATTTGCTATGAAGCCGTATTCCCGGTGACAAAAGATCTTTTTGTTATTTGGAAGTTGATCTAATGATGAACTACGAAGGTGGAATCACGGTCCCAGGATCGTCTATTGTTTTCAATCAAATTATAGGAAATATTGTACCTGTCAGCCCGCCTTTTAGCATTTACATTATTTTATTTTCATTTAGCACACTGTACTCCAAAACTCTTCTCAATTAGAAGCTTATACCATAAAGATTATAGGTTTCTTGAAATGAGCTGATTAATTTGTCAAAAATCTTTTATTTAACTTGCCACTTTATAACATTTTCATTTGGCACACTGAACTGAAAAACTCTTCTCAATTAAAAGTTTCTATCTTAGATTTTAGGTTTATTAAAATGAGCTTATTTATTTGTCAAAAAGTTTTTATTTTACTTGCTACTTTATTACATTTTAATTTAGCAAACTGAACTCAGAAGCTCTTCTCAATTAAAAGCTTCTACCTTAAAGATTTTAGATTTATTGAAATAAGCTGATTTATTTGTCAAAAATCTTTTATTTAACTTGCCACTTTATAATATTTTCATTTGGCACACTGAACTCTAAAACTCTTTTCAATTAAAAACTTCTACCTTAAAGTTTATAGGTGTACTGAAATGAGCTTATTTATTTGTCAAAAAGCTTTTATTTAACTTGCTATGTTTGTATGTATGTATGTTACTATGTTTGGGCCAAACCCTGCAAACTATTTTAGAGCGACTTCCAGAAATCTGATTGAGCTGAAATTTGGTATGAAGCCGTATTCCCAGTGACAGTAGATTCTTTTGGTATTTTAAATTTGATTATGAACTTTGTAAGTGGAATCAAGATCCCGGGATTGTCTTTTATTTTCAATAGAATCGTAGAAAATACTGTGCTCGCCTTTTTTAATTTGGAAACGTCGTGTACGTTCACTGCATTTGACTTTTTGAGCATAAACACTTTTTTCAAATAAAAGCTTGTGCCTAAAAGTTTTTAGGTTTTTCGAATATTATTACGATTGACTTAAGGCACTGTAATAAAGGCACGCCAAAGACGTATAAAAAAAAACCACAGGATTATTGACAAATATACTATCAGAGCAAGACAGACAATCGCTTTCTGTCCTTATTGATGACGTCATCAATCTAACTGACCCCTTGTGGGTTCGTTCGAGACGGGCCCAGCAATGTGATAGGCGTGAGGTATAAGAGAAAGCGGGAGGCGTTTTATAGTAGTATATTGTTTAGGGTTCCGTATCAGCTAACGGGATACCATTACTATGCTGTCCGTCCGTTTGTCTGTCTGTCTGACGTTAAAAAGGATGAATCTTTGGAATCGTATTATGTGGCTGGCTAAAAAATTCCCAGAATATGTGATTTTATGGGAAATTCATCAACAAATAATTTAAAAAATTAAAGTGGATGCGGGCAGCGCGGGACCTTGGGTGAGGCCTTTGTCCAACAGTGGCTGATTAGATGAAGGTGTCCCCATACAAGCATTTTTGAGGGTACCTTCCTTACATATAAAGTTGGGGTGATTTTTTGTTCACGTACCCTTTCTTGTGGGGTATCGTTAAATAGGTCTTTCAGGAGTACTGAGGGTTTGTTGAGACAATTTCTCCGATGAAGAATTTGTATACTAAACTTTAAGTTTTAGGTAAACCGTTATTTCAGTGAATTTAAAAGTCTTGGAAATAGAAGGACTTTAACTGAATCTTGCTTACTTACCGATTGCTTTAACGGTGAAGGAAAACATCGTGAGGAAACCTGCACATGCCTGCGAAGAAACTCTAAGGTTGTGTGTGAAGTCGACCAACCCGCACTGGGCCCGCGTGGTCGACTAAGGCCTAATCGCCCTGATTCAGGGTAGGCTCGAGCCCCTTGGTGGGGACGTATATGAGCTGACATAATAATAATAATAATAACTGAATCAATTTAAATGGCAATTATCACGGCCTAGTAGTCTTTCTCGGTTTAGGAGTAATAGTCGACCAACTAAAGATGTGCAGTTGGATTTTTTGGCATTGTTTCACAACGCAACCGAAAATTTGGTCAGTTTTTGCATAATTGTCATGAGTACAAATAGTACTTTTATTTTATTTATTTTTTATGTAAGATTACTCAGCCATTTCCCATATCGTTTTTTTATGTGGTCACGATAACTTGTTTTCAGGCGCTATAAGTACATACGCAACCGCTTTGCGCAGGCAGACCGACATATTTAACATCAGAGGGTTGCCATTAATCCTCTCAACCTAAGTTTATTCATTTCCGTTATCGTTACCAGATTTGTCACGACCTCCTAGTCTATAACAGGCCTCCTGAAAAATTACCCGCTTAAGCTTTTGACTTAAACTTACCCCTACAGTCAGTCAGTCACGTACATGATGGTTTATAGACGTACATAACCAAATCTGAACCAGATCAGTTGAAGAAGGCGCCATCTAATAAATTCTGTGATGCGGTAAGGTTTGCATTGGATAGGAGCAGATGGACGCACGATTTGGTTGGTCAAAGTACACTTTATAAGCCCGCCTGGCTGAATCCCGGGTCGTTCCTTTCCCTCTTATATGGTTAATGGGAGCGATGGCTGACGCTCGCGTTATACTCGTGACCAGGCGCTGTCCGTTGTCCGTGCGAACTGGCCTACTCTTGTTCAAGGCATTCAATGATTTTTATGTATAACTTTTCGTGTCATCACTATTTTTTTACATACCTATTCTTATATACTTATTTACACTCGAACTCACACGTATATCACACACACATACAGAGAAAGACACATAAAATAAGTGCATACCTTTGTAAAGACCCTATATTTGTGATGTTTATTTACGAACTAGAAGTCGGATAGATAGAAGGATGAACTTCACTTTGTAAATTATTCCTTATTATTCGTTCCTTTCCCTCTAATATGGTTGATGGGAGCGATAGCTGACTCTCGCGTTATACTCGTGACCGGGTGCTGTCCGTGTGAACTGGTCCTCTTGTCAAAGGTATTAATGACATTCAAAGATTTTTATGTATAACTTTTCGTGTCATATTGTTTTCATGTTCTAATGACATAATCTGGTTTATATCAAGGATTGAATTTTGACGTTATTAACTAATTATTGTTTATTTCTTGATTATTCACAAATGACAATATTGTTATTTTATGACTATCAGAAAGAGTGTAATTTGCACCTGTTTTGAATAAATATATTGAATTGAATTGAAATACCACCATCTTATATAAATCTTACCACCAAAAATCAATGTTATCAGCATTGATGTGTTCCGGCGTGAAGGTAAGATTGCTGATTCCCCATTTGACATTATTTCATTATTTAGGTGAGATGTTGTCAAGGGTTTACCAATAGTGAATTAAAAAAAAAACCTTACTACTCAAATAGGAGGGTATGTTTTCGGGATTATGTGTGCAATGTCTGTTTTTTTAGTTAAGCCCGTCGCTTAAGGGTCCCCAGTTGACTCGAGTTTCCATACAAACGTAGTTCTGATTTATGTAAAAACTACACGCCGGATTGAACCCAAACTTTGAAAATATATTGAGTAGACACATATAAATGTTTGTAATTAGTTTTCGAAATTAAGAGCAGTTTTAAACTTTCAGTACAAAACTTATTTAATGCTTTGTATTGTGACGTTTCAATATACTACGATGAAAACTAATTTCAAACATCGATATGTGTCTACTCAATATATTTTCAAAGTTTGAATTCATTCCAGCATATAGTTTTAAACGGCTTGATGGATTTTGTTAGAATCGTCATGCATGATCTTCTCTCGCTCTCTTATTATTTTGTGGCACAGTTTTCTCCTAAGTGTCACAGATTTTTTTATCGTTAATTAATATAGTTAACAATTGTTTCAACCAACCAATTGGTTGGCAGCTGTAGGCTAAAAGAGGGGATGCCTTTGCCATTGAGTGGGACAATACAGGCCAACATTGACGTACTAGTGTGAACACGTTAAAAAAATTGACTTCCATCGCAACAAGTATTACTACAATTTTGCATTATTATTTTTGGTTTTTATTAATTTTCGAAACAGTAATATACCGATTTGGATAACATTCATATGGGACTAACTTGGCAGCATATCCTATCGATAAAAAAAAGAATCATGAAAATATGTTGACAATCTGCGAAGAATAATACAAGAATAATACTAAGAAACATACAAAAAACTTACCAGTCTAATTAGAACCTCTCCTTTTGGAAATCTTTTGAAATTAAGCTCATTTATACCTATACACTTTTTAGTGAAAGGATTTTTTTTGAAGTGAGTTTTCATTATATCGTATTCTTCTCAGCAAAGCCTTTCATTTGATACCCATATCATAGGGGAACATAAAAAAAATAATTCTAGCGAGACCTACAGTACTCGCATATGATGTGTAACATGTGACAAAATACTTTATAAAAGGACGGCAAAGATACGGCAGACTAGGCTGTATGGTCATAGATACCTTTGCCTTTTCCGCGCTTTTGAAGCCTGAAAAAACGCGACTCCCTGTTACACATGTCCGTCACATGGGACACTTTTCCGTCCCATTTCACGAAATCACTCCCACAAATTGCAGGAAAGCGAGAGCAAAGATGTTACACATCAATAACTGGTCCGCCATGTTTGGGAGTCCTAAAGATCAGTCGCGCTAAGGATTCCGAACTAAATCATCATATCAGCTCATATACGTCCCCACCGAGAGGCCCGAGCCTACCTTGAATTAGGGCGAACTAAATAAAATAAAGAATTTCCCTGCAACTCACGTTGATATCTTTTGTTTGTAATGTGTATATCATTGTCATTTAGATGTGTAAAGAGGTGTGGTGGTACGGAACCCTCGGAGCACGAGTCCGACTGGCACTTAGCCGTTTATTTTATTTCCAAATAGGTTTACCCGCCTCTGCCGTGGCGTAATGGTTAGTCCATTCGCTTCACATCGGGAGGTCGCGGGTTCGATTCCCGGCGGAGTCAACTTTGTAAGACTCGGTTTGGTTGGTGGTAGGGCACTTTCATAGCCCGCCTGGCTAGCTACCACCATCTTATTTAAGTCTTGCCGCCAAACATCAGTGTTAACAGCATTGATGTGTTCCGGCTTGAAGATAAGACAGCCGGATCCCCATTGCATTGGGGAATCTTGGTAAGCCCGCTTCCATCTTCGGTATCATCGTCACTTACCATCAGGAGAGATGATGCCAAGGGCTTATAAATTGTGAATAAAGAAATAAAAGTAAATACTTGCGTAGTTTCTTGAGAACTCTACTGCTTTGTGAAATGAGAAATTCTTTTATTACCTCTGTATAAATAAACATGAAAAGTTTCAAAGCGTATCATGGTTCATTTAAGCCCGTCACAAAAATATTGGCCTGTCTCCGTTTTGCGTTCGGGTCTGAAGGTTACTTAGAGGTTACGTTAAGTGTAGTGAGTGGTGTAAAAACGAATTATTCCAGGCATTTTTTTAAAGATTAAAGCGTTTTTTTTAAAAAATGCTCGTTCAAAAACCGTTGACAATACAATAATTTAAAAAATAGCACGTATCAAGAACCGTTGACAATACAATATTTTTTTTAATTACACGTATCAAGAACCGTTAACAATACAATAATTTAAAATATGCACACTTATCAAGAACTGTTAACAGTACAATAATTTAAAAAATGCACACGTATCAAGAACCGTTGACAATACAGTATTTTATTTTAAATGCGCACTTATCAAGAACCGTTGACAATTCAATAATTGAAAAATGCACACGCATCGAGAACAATTGACAATCAATAATTTAAAAAAATATCATACATAAAAGTAAAAAATAGGATACGTGTCGACTTGAAAACCTCCGTGTTTTCGTGGGTTAAAAATGTCTACTAAATATATTAAAAAAGCGTGGGATGCTTTGTACTATATTTATATTACTTAATTTATTATAATATAGATAATAACAAAGGAAAATAATTTACTCAGATACTTTTATACGTCAGCAAAGCGTAATTAATCCTCTATAGAGATGTCATAGACTCAGCGAGCCGTGATTGATGACGTAACACGTCCGCTTCCGCCGCCGCGCTACCCAATCAGAGATAGTCGTTTGAATTTCGAACGTTGAACTGCGGCAAATTCTTAGCTAATTGGAAAATGACTGTAAATAATTAATAAGTTACTAACGCCGCCGCCGCCTTAAAGAATCGTTTTAACGGACAAAAATATTTGCTAGATTCTTAGTAAGCCTATTCTTTTTTGGAATTTACTCCTTTAGAATTCATTTATTTAAGAGCCCGATATGAAAAATATATGAGGGGTGAAATCGTGTGGTGATCGGTAACCCGTTACCGTTACTTTTACCGTAATCACGTTTAAACCGTGGAGCGACGAAGAAGTGAAGAAAGTATTGTGATGGCAAAAAAAATCGAAGTTGAGATTTTGATGGGGATCGATTGTCTTACACTAATAGAGTCTAAAAAACAAAAAAAAAGTGTGTGTCTGTACGTCCGTCCGGTGCTCTAGTTCCCAAACTACTGGACGGAATTGGGTGAAATTCATTTAAGTTCAGTGACAGTGATCGTTTATTTGCGTTTCTGTTTTCACCTTACCGTTGAACACCAGTTTCTCAACTAGATGGCGTTGCTAGCCCTTATTAAGAAAAATTCACTATTTCACCCTTCTTCACCCTTACCCTTCATACGTGTAAGTATTTTTAGAAGACTGCCCAAAAAAGGATGGCAATGTTTTCCGGGTGTATGTCTGTATGTATGTATGTATGCATGTAAACAACAAAAGCCAAAACCACCAATCTATTGTCGTTGATCGTAAAATAATAATTGTAGCAACTGTCCTCGCCACTAAAACCTTCATTCCCTCAATTCACTCTTCAACTTGCCTTTATCGTTCTGAAATGAACTCAATTGGTTGCTACAACCAGTTTTATTGCTATGCGGTGGTCCTTGGTGATACCAGTCAGTGAAGAAATTTCTATAGTATATTTATTTCATAATAAACATTGAGGTGAGTCATCATCATATCAGCTCATATACATCCCCACAAAGAAAGAGAGATAGAGATGGAGATAGTTTACGCAAACATCGTTATCTTTCTACCAAATTGAGAGTTTAATGAAGTTGGCTTGAGCAAGCTACAGGTGCCTCCACAATTTTAATATTTCTAGAGGTTTTCTCACTCATTTTTAAAAATCCACAATTGATAAGCCCTTGGCATCATCACTGTAAACCTCAAGAAAACATGTACACGTTTATTTTAACATAAAGTAATGTCTTATTTAATCATCATCATCATATCAACCGAAGGACGTCCCTATAGGCCTTTTATGCACTACCCGCATTCAGCGGCTTCCCGCGTCCGTCACCAGGTCATCGGTCCACCGAGTGGGAGGCCTGCCTACGCTACGTTTTTCGGTGCGCGGTCGCCATTCGAGAACTTTATTGCCACAACGGCCATCCGTTCTACGAGCTATGTGCCCCGCCCACTGCCTTTTAAATTTATCTGAGAGCTATGATGGTTACTTTGGTTCTTTTACGGATCTCGTTTCTGATTCGATCACGCAGGGAAACTACGAGCATAGCATGCTCCATTGCTCTTTGGGTGACCTGAGCCTTCTCATGAGGCCCATAGTAAGCGATCATATTTAATGGTGTTTTGCCAGTTCAATGAAATTTTTGAATCTTAAACATAGTATATACACACACACACACACACAAATACACGTAATTAGTTATAATCGAATAATTTTGTCTTTTTACAAGCTTTTAATTATCTTGCAATGTATGTTTGTTCGGGTGAAATCTTGCAAGTTAAATTTGACCCACTTTCCGGTTTCCGATTAAGCTGAAATTTTGCATGCATATGTATATCGCGTGACAATGCAATATCAAAAGCTTGTACCTAAACGTTTTTAGATTTTTTTTGATAATTTTCTTTCTCTTTTCTTCTTCACACGATAGATTAATATTGATTATCTTCTATTATCTGCACTCACCCTTCCTACTTCTTACACAGTGAGTTTTGTCATCATTCATGCTCGATTTTCTCTTGTTTGTTTTTTCACAGTATCAATTATTTTACAAGCTTTTATTCTAGTTCACCTGTCCCGGTCTGTAATGAAATCTTGCAAGTTGAATTTGACCCACTTCCTGGTTTCCGATTGAGCTAAAATTTTGCATGCATATGTATGTCGCGTGACAATGAAATATTAAATGATTCTACTCAAAAGTTTTTTGTTTTTCGAAATTATACTTTTTTATTTTTTATGACTTTATATTTATAACGTTTTTTGTCTGCCCTCGGGTCGTGGCAGAAAAATCAATGATTTTCTCCTACAGGGGCAAAGCTATATACTGAGCTATGGCCTATTTGCACTGAATCACATTCATGTAAATTTATTTATTTCATCATTATCATATCAGCTCATATACGTCCCCACCGAGGGGCTCGAGCCTACTCTGAATTAGGGCAATTGGGCGTTAGTCGACCACGCGGGCCCAGTGCGGGTTGGTTATTTATTTAAGTTTTTTTTTTCTTCATTTTTAATGTTCTCTATCTTTCCTTTTTTGTGTTGTTTTAAAAAAAAATATTTATCATATAATTGATAGACATAGCGATAAGACCGCCTATATGTACAATTTCCTCAATCATTTTATCTTTTTTTTCTTCTTATGTTGTGCAATAAAGTGTTTTCAATCAATCAATTCAATCACATAATTGCTGTGTTCAACCGACATTGTGTTTTTTCTAATAAACACTTAACACTCCATATCTTGAAAACTACTTAACCGATTTTGATAAAACTTGCACTGTTACCTAAGTTGAAAAATACTTAATTAAAGAAAAAAATAATTATGGCATTTTAATTTCTAGTATGTAAGAAATACTTGTGCAAACATACACTTATGAAATTTGGCATAACTGATTAGAAGCCCACATATACTAACATACGCTAAAATGATGCAATTCCAAGAATATTACAAACATACGTGTCGAATTCAATACCTCCTTCTTTTTGAATTCGGTAATAATAAAAAACACGTTGATACATGGCAGGATTCGAACCACGACCCCCGGACAGGAGGTAGAGGGCCTAGCCTTCTTGGGGAGGCCTTTGTCCAGCAGTGGACGTTTTCGGCTGATATGATGAGGATGATGATTAATATAAAAAAAATATAATGGCCATTCTAGAATTTAAAGCAGAGAAAGAACCAAACGAAACGTTATAATCATCTTTATCCTTCAAAATGTAACAACGTAAAAATAAGAAAATTAAAATTCCTCTCGCATAGCCTACACGTGACTGGCAACACTGGCTGTCTCAGAGCAGTGATGGCAACTTTATGATTCGCCTATTGCATTTTATGACGCGGAAGTTAATTCAAATTCGTTGCGGGTAGGTATCATACCATTTCTATTGCTATTGTTAAATTACAGTCTTGGCAAGTGTGGCTGGTAGAGATTGCTTGCACTAATAAGACCGCCTGCGTAATAACTCATAATGTCCCCACTGATGGGGCACGGGTCTCTTTTTTTTTATTCACAACTAGCTTTTGCTCGCGGCTTCGCCTGCGTGGATATAGTTTTTGTGACTGGCTTAGAGGGTGCGCGGTGCGCGAGCCGCAAGCGGCTCGCGAGCTTGGACATGAATTTTCTCCAGATCTCTCGGGGACTATGTCAGGATATGCTTATTAGTAAATCATGTCATTTCCCTCCCCCTCAACCATCTCTGTGCAAAAAATCACATAATCCATTGTTCCGTTGCGATGATAAAGAAATTAACCAAAAAGAGTATATTTTCAGTTCCCTCAGGAACTGCATTGGGCTATGCTATTTTCACGGGATAAAAAGTAGCCTATGTCCTTCCTCGTGACACGGGCTACCTGCATGCTAAATTTTATAAAATTTATTAAGATTGGTCAAGGATATTATAAAATCATAGATTACATTAATGACAAAGATATGTTGAATGTATTACAAATAACATTACCTGAGACTGTAATCTAAATCATGACATTAATTGTAGTTGACATTAATTTTTTTTTGACAATTTAAAAGTATGTATAAACACCTATTTAAAATAAAATATTTTGATTATGATTTGATTTGATTCGCTTAGTTCATGACACTACATAAATAAAATAAATAAATAAATAAAAATCTTAGAAACATGCTAATTTACAATTTATTCAATGTAGCAAAAACGCCATGAACTCAACTGGAAATTTCAATCAATGAGATACTAAAAGTCTTGAAAACGTCGCTAATTGATAATTATCCTAAATATAGGGACATACCTCGAACACAACAGGTGAGTTCAATACACCCATTGATATTTTTAACCCTAGAAAGATAATCATACTACACTATATGGAAATGATCATCATCATCATCACATTGGCCAAAGGACGTCCACTGCTACAAGGGCCTCCCCCAAGGATTTCCATGACGACCGGTTCTGCGCTGCCCGCATCCATCGGCTTCCTGCGACTTTCACCAGGTCATCGGTCTACCGAGTCAGCCTTCCTACGCTACGTTTTCCGGTGCGCGGTCGCCTCTCGAGAACTTTCCTACCCCAACGACCATCTGTTCTACGAGCTATGTGCACTGCCCATTGCCATTTCAGTTTCGCAATTCTGTGAGCTATGTCGGTCACTTTGGTTCTCCTGCGATTTGAGATCCCCAGGAGAACCAGTGTTTTTCAAATCATCATTACAGCTCATATACGTCCCCACCGAGGGGCTTGAGCCTACCCTGAATCAGGGCGATTAGGCCTTAGTCGACCACGCGGGCCTAGTGCGGGTTGGTCGACTTCACACACAACCTTCGAGTTTCTTCGCAGGCGTGTGCAGGTTTCCTCACGATGTTTTCCTTCACCGTTAAAGCAATCGGTAAGTATGTACGTAAGTTTTTGAAAAACTCATTGGTACATTGGCCGTCCAGATTTGAACCCGGTACCTCTGGTTAGATGGACCGAGTCGTTACCGGTTGAGCCACCGACGCTTAATTTCAAATAGGTATAATTTAACTTTTATTGGTTTATTTATATTAATATCCATTAGCTTTATTTTATACACAAATAATGAAACAAAAAATAGCACACACGTGTTAATTTATTAACGTAGCCAAATGTAATACTATGTATTGTTCTTTTGTGACGCAGTGAATAACACCGCACTATGAGTTGAGTACACGCAAGTGAGTTCAATACACGAAAAGTCTTAAAAACAGCGCTGATTTATGACTATCCTAAATCCGTAATCCCGATAAACCCAATCTTATCTCGGATTTGTTGGCAATCCCGTTTTATTTGCAAGCAGAAAGTTCCAGTAATTAGGGAAAGAACACATGGGCCGTGTTCGCAGCGTTAAATTCTATGTTCTCGAAGTTTCGAGGCTTGTTCGAGATTTCCCCGCGGCGGACTGTGCTAGGGTTGTCATTGTTAAGTAAATTACCTATACGGAACTCATTAAAGATGTACTCGTAATACTCAAATAAAAAAAAAAACTGCGAACTGTATAGTTGAAACACTTTCACTGTGCGTGTCTTCGACGACATTTTAGCACATAAATAAATCCTCCATGAGCCGGTAGTCTATTTTGGAGTGTTTTTAACCGACTTTTTAACGTTACTACTCGTAAGTCTCGAAAAGGCTATATCTATTATAATTACATTTCTTTAATTCAAATTCTGTCTGTCTTTGTTTTTAGGGAATAAATGCAAATTCTTACGAACGTGTTGGGTTCGTAGCGTTTTTTGCTAGTACGTTGCGAAAATTAATCAATAAAGACTTTGGTGTATTGAACTCGTTGAGTTTATGGTGTTTTTTGCAATTCAGGGAATAGCCTTTTTAACCGACTTCAAAAAAAGGAGGAGGTTTTTCAGTTCGACCGTATATTTTTTTTTGTGTGTTCGCGGTTAACTTCGTCGTTTATGAACCGATTTTGATAATTCTTTTTTTGTTGAAAAGGGTGGTACCATGATAAGGAAACCAGGATGTGATGATGGTATCCCAGAGAAATCGAGGGAACCTTAGTTTACTGTTTGAAGTCGGTTTTTTTTGTTCAAAATTATTATGGCTTATGTGTGTGTGCGTGTGTGTAGTGTACGTACAGGTTCAGAGTGGTTTTGATTGGCTTCACATGGCGTGAGATTATGTCTAAACTTTTTTTTAACTAAGATGCTTCGGGAAAAATACCTACATTTAATCATAACATTGCATTTCAAAGCTTAGAACGCTGTGTGACGACGAGGAAAACACTGCCCTGGTGCAGAGGAATCCGATGGCACTATTGTAGCGAGGTGCTATACCGTTTTGTATATCAAACTTGTCTTAGTTTCTCTTTTCATTTTAGTTTTTTAGTTTTTATTAGTCTTAATCTTTTGCTATAGTTTGTTTATTTTAAGTACCTAATTAGTACCAGGGTGGAGCGTATCGCGTCACTTAACTTTTGACACTGTTGTAATATTCAAATAACTCTTTATTGTACTCAAAACAAATAAATACATATACAAAATTTAAATAACAAAAGTGACGTACAATATAGGTGGTCTTATCGCTGAGAGTGATTTCTACCAGACAACCCAGTGCTCGGAGAAAAAGTTAGGAGGCAGGTAGTACGCGAGCAACAAGAACAGAAAAAGCAATTTAATAATAATATTAATATGAAACTAAAATATTTTAAGATAAATTCTAATACAAATCAAAATATTGAAAATTAGAAGTACATATCTAGAGTGCCTACCTGCTGCTTGAAAGGGTCTCCGATCTTAACAAGTTTGTAACTTGTGATAACTACTAAGCTACTTTGTAATATTATATTATTACTAGCGGTTTCCCGCGGCTTCACCCGCTCAGATCCCGGTAAAAAAATCTATACCTATTCTCAGACCTACCGAATATACACAAAAAATAAAAATAATGGAAATCCATTCAGCCGTTTCGGAGGAGTATGGCAAGTAACACTGTAACACGAGAATTTTAAATATATGTAGATAAGATATTTATATGTAGGTAAGTAATATACAAGGAAACCTTTACTGACTGACTGACTGACCTATCAACGAACAGCTCAAACCACTGGAAGGATCAGATTGAAATTTGGCATACAGATAGCAATTATGACGTAGGCATCCGCTAAGAAAGATTTTGGGAAATTCCCAGGGGAACGGCAAAAACAGGATCTGCGCGGGCGGAACCGCGGGCAACAGCTAGTATTAAGTTAAGATAAAATTAATCGATTTGTTTGTGTGAGAATGTAATTATAATAAATGAAAAAAAGTCACACTTGACAGAACAAAAAAACCTCATATTTATAAAAAGAAAAAAAAAGAAAAAGTTTTTATGTCATTGACAACGTTCGTGAAAAGCAGCACATTAGTTATGAAAAGCTATTAATTAACTTGCAATGTTTGCATGTATGTATGTTTGTCTAGTTCAAATCTTGCGATCGATTTTAGAGCGACTTCCAGGAGTCCGAATGAGCTGAAATTTGGAATGAAGCCGTATTCTCGGTGACAATAGATCCTTTTGGTATTTTGAAGTTGAACTTCGGAGGTGGAATCAAGTTTTTTTTAATTAAACATTTGAGAACAATAATGAATTTGAAAAGGTCCCAGAATCGTCTTTTATTTTCGATAGAGTCTTATGAAACACAGTCTTGTTGTTAAGAAATGGGCAATTGTATGTATACGTAACGTTATGGGTTGTTAACTAATTATGAATCTAAATACAATTGGAGCAAAAAAAATCAAGCAAGAAAATACAATTGGAGCAAAAAAAAAATTCAGCAAAAAATGCAACCAAGAAAATACAATTAGAGAGAGAGAGAAAACACAATTGGAAAAAAATATATAACAAAAAACACATTTGAAGGAAAAATAAAATTCACGCAAGAAAACGCAATTGGAGCAAAAAAAAACGCAAGCACCATAAGGTTTGATTAAATTTATTTATCACACGACTTAAATTCATAAAATATACATGTCAAATTATAAAATATGTCAATGATTAGGTGATCGTCAAAAAATAAATTTACAAATTCACAAAAAAAATATTTCAAATTACAAAAATTAACATGTCAAAAAGTAAACAGAACAATGAGTAAATAAATATAAATTATTACATTGAAGTATGTCAGTATTTCCTTTAAAAAAAATCGTCAATTGAATAATATTTAGTGTAGGACCCGTTTATTGGGGGTTCTACTCATCATACTGAACATCTTTCCCCAAGGAACCCATAATCAACTCCAAAAAAAAAAATTGGACCATCCATACTAAAGTGCACAAAACTGGTCAATCAGCCTGATCGTTTTGTATGAAGAGATCTTTTTTTTTTGCGATATCAGCAAACTTGTAGAACAAAAGTTGTTCAGTATGATGAGTAGAAGCCCCAGTTAACGCGACCTACACCAATTTTGTTACACCCTGTATAATTCGTACAAAAAAAATGCAAACATCCGTTCCTTTATTGAAACCAATTATGAAACTACGGTTTTGTAGATGGCCGAAACGAATTAAAGTTCTCATAGTAAAAGACTAGCTGATTGCGCACGACTTTGTGTAGAAAGTCCAAATTTTTATTAGTAGATGCTTAGATTACAATTGGGCTATCGATATCAATTTTTTATTTTTATTTAGGTTTTTTACTCTGGCAACCCTGGCTAAGTTGATCTTCCAGTTACACAAACGACTTAATGGATTCGATTCTCAACTTAGTCCACATTGTAACGAGTTGGAATTATTTTGGCGCAACGTATTATGAGTTTTGAGTTTGCAACTTTTACTACCCCTAGCGCGGAACCGCAGACAAAATGCGAAAGCTGCTATCATCACTCGAAGTTTATGTTTAAATTAATAAAATTGAGACTGAGTTATGTTTGCGACAATTCTATGTATGACTCGTATATTAGATAACGGATAATTAAGACGTAACCACACCCCGGACACTGCAATGACATTTCTAAAAACAAATGACGGAGCAAACAAAATCACGGCGAAATCCTAATACTGAACAACTTTTATTTATTTATTCAATAGTTTATTGTACACAGGATACATAAAATACATATTTTAAATATTAAGGTTATACAAAGGGTACAGCTTATTTCTAAAGAAATTTCTTCCAGCAGACCCGGGAAAGAAGAAAGTGACTTTTGTTCTACGACTTTGCTGAAACCGAAAAAAAAAATTACTCTTCATACAAACCGATCAGCTGATCGACCAATTTTGTGCATTTTAGTATGGAGGGTCCCATTTTTTTTTTGAGTATTGACTACGGGTTCCTTGGGGACAGTTGTTTAGTATGATGAGTAGAACCACCAGTTAACGGATCAAGGATTATACACCAATTTAGTTACACCCTGAATACTTTGACGTAACTGACATAGTTTAAAAAGTTAGCTGACTGGCATGAAAATGAAAATTTTTTATTTCAGTAAGGTATTAAGTTGCACAGTATTAAGGGTCCCCAGGAGGCTCGAGTTTCCATACAAACGTAGTTCCGCTTTAACACAAAAACTACATGCTGGATTGAATCCAAACTTTGCGAATATATTAAGTAGACTAAGTATGGAAACTCGAGCCTCCTGGGGACTCTTAAGCACCTACACTAATGTGAATACCTAAATAATTTTGAGTCGGTGCCAAACAATCAAATTAATTATTGCGTATTATTATTATCTAGATTAATTTTTCGCTTCTATGCTGCGCCGTAGCATATATACAGTATAAACTCTGTATAACGTCACTCGTTATAACGATTCACTCTTTGAAGCGTCAAAATTTTCTGGCTCCAGTTGGTTTACTTTAACGCTTATTTATCTCTGCATAACGAAAACTCTCTATAACGTCACAAAATGATCGGTCCCTTGAGTGTCGCTATCTAGAGTTTACACCCGGCGTGCTACGAAGCGTAGACTGTGGGTCCATCCATCCACTACTTCGCTGTTATCGCTACTCAGTGTTATTTTTTAGGGTCCCGTACCCCAAAGGTGCCTACGGGACCCTATTACTAAGCCTCCGCTGTCTGTCCGTCTGTCTGTCAGCGGGCTGTATTTCATGAACCGTAATAGGTGGAAAGTTGTAATATTCTCAGACTGTGTATACCTTTTGATACTATATAACAAAAGGTTATACAGGTGTAACAAAATTGGTGTAGGTCCCGTTAACTGGGGGTTCTACTCGTCATACTGAACAACTTCCTCCAAGGAACCCATAGTCAATTCTCAAAAAAAAATTTGGACTCTCCATACTAAAATTCACAAAATCGCTCGATCAGCTAATCGATTTGTATGAAGAGTAAAAACATTTTTTTACGTTTTCAGCGAAGTCGTAGAACAAAAATTGTTCAGTATGACTAGTAGAAGACCCAGTTAACGGGGTCTACACCAATTTTGTTACACCCTGTATAATTAGAAATTAAAAAAAAAATCAAGAAATATTGTATAGCACGATGGTACGGATGGTGCGAGTCCGACTTAAACTTGGCAGTTTTTTTTTTGTTTTCTAAATCTTTTTGAACAAATCTTACTATAATATCTAAGGTTCACCGCACAGTACCAACGTCCAAACAGGATGCCAAGATTTCCTTCCACAACATCCTATGCACACACAAACGTACATCCTACTTCCATTCACCGCAAACATGGAGTTATAGTCCACAATCCGCTTAGCCACTACGTCATGTTGCTAGGAATATGACAGTTACTGTGTTGGCAGCTAGTAGGGTGGCCAAGCGGCTAGCGTTTGATGTTAGCTTTCGAAATT
This sequence comes from Coleophora flavipennella, assembly GCA_947284805.1. Taxonomy (NCBI): domain Eukaryota; kingdom Metazoa; phylum Arthropoda; class Insecta; order Lepidoptera; family Coleophoridae; genus Coleophora; species Coleophora flavipennella. The sequence goes on along the minus strand of OX369258.1, from coordinate 7,025,791 downwards.
ATTCAAAACTAGCTGATTCCCGCGACCTGATGGTCCGCGGTGTGCGAGCCGGTTTACGGGAAGCCGATGGATGCGGGCGGCGCAGGACCGGTCGTCGTGGAAATCTTTGGGGGGAGGCCTTTGTCCAGCAGTGAAAGTTTTTCAGCTGATATGATGATGATGAGAACTGTACTTCCCAGAGTTAATAGTTTCAAAATAAACTACATTACTTTTTGTTCAAATTTATCTTAAAAAAATTTAGTTAAAGTATATACCTTTGCTTAACTTTAACTAATGGCAGCGCGAGTTGGCTTGAAACCCCCTTAACTAGGGCGTTTACTCAACATATTGAGCAATTTTTACCAAGATACCCTAAGACAATTCTTTTTCTACCATCGACTATGAGTTGCAGCACACATATCAACTCGTAAACGGATCATCACCGCCATCAATGCACACTAATCAGCATCTTAAAGCCTCGCCTCGGAACCTTAGAAACCTCAGACGGTGCGTAGTCGACTCGCAGATCCCGCGCTTACGGCCAGTCGTCACCACGCTTACGTGTATCCGTCCCCGCACTTAAGTCGATCCGTCACCGTGATTACGACTCTCTGTCCCCGCGCTACTTCTCTACTCATCTACCCGCTTATTTCGACTCTGCTGATCCGCTTGGTTACGTGCTTACGTTAGGTTGACGCCTGGTTAACGCGCCTACGGCCAGTCATCCCCACGCTTACGTGTATCCTTCCCCGTACTTAAGTCTATCCGTCACCGCGATTACGACTCTCGGTCCCCGCGCTTACATCTCTACCCGTCTACCCGCTTATTTCGACTCTGCTGTTCCGCTTGGTTACATGCTTACGTTAGGTTGACGCCTGGTTAATAACGCGCCTACGGCCAGTCGTCACCACGCTTACGTGTATCCGTCCCCGCACTTAAGTCGATTTGTCACCGCGATTACGACTCTCTGTTCCCGCGCTTACGTCTATACCCGTCTACCCGCTTACGTCTACATTAGGTTGACGCCTGGTTGATGGCGAGGAAAAGGAGCGGTATGGTGACGATCTGTTTCTAAGTTCATATCTGCTTTAATATGTGTTCCTTGGGGAAAGTTGCTCAGTATGATGAGTGGAAAGCCCTAGTCAGTTAACGGGTCCTAAACCAATTTTGTCTTACTCTTTGTATGAGTCTAGCTTTGTTAAACTCATCGATGTAACTGTGGTAGAAAACAAACATACATACCTAGTTTATGCTTTTTTGAAAAAAGTGTCTTAATCGTATTTTTTGTCTTTTTCAGGTACCTATAACACTAGTAGCAGTTTCCAAAAAAGAAACAGGTATCGTTTATATCTACTTTTTGAACCATATTACTAAACCTATGCGCTGTCCGTCTGTCTGTTTGTCTGTCCGTCCGGCTGTATCTTTGGAATCGTAATTAGGTAGTTGGCTGAAATTCTCAAAAAATATGTGTTAGGATGGGGGATTTACTAACAAATAATAAAAATTAGGAAAAGTGTAAAACCAAGGGTCTCTAGACTTGCAAAGTGTTTTTATTTTTGTTTTTTGCTCAATCGAACAATAGGCAAAAAGTGTGGGTCATACTCGCACAAAGGAGTCCGAACTGAATTAAAGAAATAAAATACTTTGTCTTTTGTTTGTAATGAATAGGTACCTCGCCATCGCCCTAATTCAGGGTAAGCTCGAGCCCCTCGATGGGGACGTATATGAGCTGATATGAGGTACCTACTCGTATAATAAATACAAATAATTATTATTTATTTATTGACCGAAAAAAGTTTACAAAATATTCTCCACATGCAGCAAGAAATACAAATCAGTAATAAAGCACAGTATTACGATATGGCTTACAGTAGCGCAATGCCTTTGATGTCGCACGATGCCGCCACGGCGTAGGTACCAGCAGTACAAGCCTCTAAGCCAGCCTGGCAAACACACGGAGTTTGCCAGGCTGTGCCCCGCCGCCCGCTGCCCCGCAAGTACCCTTCCGTTGCTCTGCGTAAGTGCATTTGTTGCACTACTGTAAGCCGCTATATTGTAATACTGTGACAGAAGTAATCCCACTAATATTATAAATGTGAATGTATGGATGTGTTTTACTCTTTTACGCTTCAACCATTGGACGGGTCGGAATAAAAATTTGCACAAGTATAGGTTAGGCGCTGGAATAGGAAATAGGCTGCTTTTTACCCCGGGAAAACGTCTTATTCCCACGGGAAAATCGAAAACAACGCGGGTGGACGGCTAGTTACAACTGCAGCCTAAATCGGTAACTTTAAGACCTTTCATTTAAATTGAACACATTTTTTAAAACCTATTTTAAGGAATAGAAAAGCAATAAAAACATATAAAAATCGGGAATTGGGCGTTCGGTTTCAACGTAACAGCCGCGTTGAACCCCGCATAGATTTGAACTCAAAATGGATAGACTTACGTTAGATATTATTTTAACACGTATCAACCTGCTCGGATTGAGGCATCTTAAAGCCTTAATAAAAAAAAAGAAAAATCATCTTATTATTCGCAAAACTTTTTCTGTTTCGTCAAAACTTAGGGACGTTAGGGATGACGAATTCTATTCAACTGATTTACTATTTATCATCTGTCAAAAACGACATTATTTTCTAAAAATGTTTGAAACACCTAAGCGTGACGTTATAGTTTTTCAGCGTCATTTATGTACTCATTTGGTGAATTAAAAACCGAAGTCTTGATGGAAAACAAAACGAGTAAGGTTTTCCAAAGTTTAAGTAGGAGGGCAATTTCTGATGCTGTCGTCATCCCTAGATGTCAGGTAGTATAATAATATTAATAAGTTTTCATGGGCGCATGATTTATTGTACAGAAAGTTGCTAAGGAAACGGAAAGTATAAATAATAAATAAATATAAATATTCTGGGACAAATCACACAAGGTCATCTGGCCCCAAAGTAGGATTCCCTGTGTTATGGGTTACCAGAGACTGATATACATATTTATATACGTTTAAATACATACATATATAGATATATTTAACACCCAGACACAGAGCAAACAAATCTGCTCATCACACAAATGCTTGCCCTGGATGGGGATCGAACCCACAACCCTCGGATCAGTAGTCAAGGGCACTAACCACTGAGCCACCGAGTCAGTCATCATTGTTATACTTGTGTGAAAAGCTGTGGTTGTACGAAACCCTTGGTGCGCGAGTCCAACTCGCATTCGGTAGGTTTTTTTTTTCCATTGTACAGAGGCCAGCACACCAAGCTGGACACTCGTAGTGCGATTTGGATCCATACGCGTACGGCATAAGAACTGTACAAAGTTTCTAGCTTGACATGCTGACCTCTGTACATTCGCTAAGCCGGTACCAACCATTAGAATTTAAAAGAAAATCGAAGATGAACTTAATATGCGTCCTGAATACGTGCACTGAACGAGTTAAATAACCGACATTAAAAAAATATTAAACTGCCTGCATAAAAACTTAACGCCTCTTTTTTGGCTAGTAGGGTAAAATGTATCCTACGTCACTCACGGGATCAAGACGAATCTAACGACACATTATATATTTTGTAATTGTACAATAAAGCATATTTGATTGATTGATTGATTGACACCTCGCACTCCAAAATCCATGACGACGTTTAGGCTACAGAGGGTGCCGAAGAAATATACAAACAGACTTACACTCGAAAAACATAACGCTCTTTCTGGTGCAGTCGGGTAATTAATAAACACAGAGATCCTAAAACCAACAAATCTATTTATGTACCTTATTTATCTTTATAAGATTTAACAGATTTAGCTCAAAATATTTGGTTCTTAATTAAAGTTGAAACGGGGAGCCCCCGACCCTGCAACCGCAGGAGAGTTAAAACCCTTTACTTCAGAGGGTTCAATCTCACATTGTAGAGGGTGTTCTGATATTTCACTACAAATTTTCCAAAAGGAGAAACAACATTGAAGAAAAGTGATTGACTCGTTGGTCCAGAGGCAGTGCTCCTTCCTACCTGTTGTTGTTGAGTCGTGGGTTTGATCCCCACCCAGGGCAAATATTCGTGTAACGAACAGGTTGGTTTGCTATTTTTCTGGGTGATCAATATTTTTACGTGTGTATGTATTTAATATCTGTATTTATTGAAACTTAAGGAATGCTAAATATATAATACAGTTTTTTTAAAAGAGGTAATAATAATAATAAAACCAGCCAAGTGCGAGTCGGACTCGCGTACCGGGGGTTCCGTACAAACCTGTAGGTATATAAGTAAAAGTTCACCCATCACGACAATCGAGTCATAGTTATGGTATTTTAAAATTGAAAAAAAAAAATGTATTATATGATTTAACTAAAAATTTACGGTTTTCGCAATTTTTCCTTTATCTGTGCTATAAGACGTTGCTTCGTACCAAATTTCAAGATTCTGAGTTGACGGGAAGTACCCTGTAGGTTTTGATTCCCTTGCGAGTGTAGGAAATTTGCGGCATAAACGGCTGTATCTTTTGATTGCGTTGGCTTAAAAGTTTGATTTTATTACAGCTCCAAGGGACAGAGTAGACCTGAGTATTTGGTATAAATTACAGCTTGATACCTTAACGCGTTCCTGAGAAAAAGGGTCTTGACAGACAGACAGATGGACGGACGGACGGACAACAAAGTGATCCTATAAGGGTTCTGTTTTATCCTTTCGAGATACGGAACCCTAAAAATCGGTAAAGTGCGAGTCAGAACCGCGCACGGCATATGACGGCAACAGAAATACATCATCTGTGAAAATTTCAACTGTCTAGCTATCACGGTTCATGAAATACAGCCTGGTGACAAACGGACGGACAGACAGCGGAGTCTTAGTAATGGGGTCCCGTTTTTACCCATTGGGTACGGAACCCTAAAAATATTACAAATACTTAAACGTATCTGTCTCTGGTCCCCATATTATAAGGACTCCTATAGTATGAGGTCTTTAAAGCTAGCATTGACACCGTCAAGCATTTTAATTTGATGCTTGGTTGTTATTCAAGCAACAAAATGTATTTGTAGTATTAAATTAATTGCTAATTAGTTGCCCTATTGATAATTTTGTTGCTCGAGTAATTTCTGAGCAAAAAATTACAATGATATACTTTGTCAATAGGGAAGACGAACGCTAGTCATCTGAGTGACTTTTTGTCATCTGCCAAAAACGACATTTTTTCTACCTATATTTAATACCTAGGCGTGACGTCATAGTTTAGCAGCGTCATATATTATGTACTCATTTTGTGATTTTGGTGAATTAAAAATCGAAGACTTGATGGAAAACAAAACGCGTAAGGTTTTTCGAAGTTTAAGTAGGAGGGCAATTTAGTGATGAAGGTTCATAATTTATTTCTGATGCTGTCGTCATCCCTATTGCTAACTTTACAGACCTCCTAGTATGGAGCCTGTTGCGCAAGTCCAACTCACAATTATTTAGTTTTGTATAGATCAGATTTACCTTTACACGTCTGCTTACAAAAAAAAGGTGTATTATTTCATTTCTTATGTAAAGTTCCTTTTCGAATTAACTGCAGCGTTGACGGCTCGCGACAAACACTCTGTCAAAGAGGCCGCCTTGAGTTCAATCGCGCCGCCCCCGCGCCACCGCCGACGTTGTTGGCGTCGCGATTGAACTCAGCGCGGCCCCTTTGCCGGCGTGTTTGACTGTCGCCGCTGCCGGATTACGGTATTCATCAAAGATCTTCTACACGGCTTGATGGATTTTACTGTTAGATTTGTCTTGATCCCGTGAGTTACCCGACTTTCACAAAATAGGGGTAATATGTTTATGCAGTCGTTTTTTTTTCTACGCCCTGTATTGTTATCAGCAAACCACAGTGAATATTAATTTGACCCAAAAATTTTTGGTCAAACTTTGTTCGAACGGGATAATTACTGTTAAAAGAGCGTAATTTATGAACTGAAATGAGCAGTCGAGTTTTCCTAATTAGGGTTCCGTGATAGAGAAATAATATGTAATTTTTCCGGTGTGCTACGGCTCTGTCTGACTTTTTCTCGTTTTATTAATTACTAGCTGTTTCCCGCGGCTTCACCCGCGTGGACAACGTTTGTATGACTTTTCGAGGGGGCGCAGTGAAAAAAAGTAGCCTGTGTGTTAATCCAGGTCATAATCTGTCTACCTACCAAATTTCAGCCAGATCCGTTCAGTAGTTTTGAGTACCCGACTGCACCAGAAGGAGGGTTATGTTTATCGATTGAATTATAAGTATGTTTACTCATTTATTTATTTATTTGGCACACTTTGTAGCCTCAATGGCTTGATGGATTTTGGAATCGTTAGATTCGGCTTAATCCCTTGAAAAAAGAGGCCAAAAAAGAGGGGTTAGGCTTTTATGCTGTTGGAATTTTAATTTTTATTTAATTTTCTACACATTATTGAATTTAACATTTTGACACTAGATTTATTTAACTTACAGTAACTTACCTTAACTGTGTTTAGTAAGGGCAAAATGAAATGCAGTTTTTTATCACCCGGTTTTTTAAGATTTAGGTACCTGAGTTAAACTAAGTTTAGCACTATAATGAATTGTGATTGGGATTTGCCTTCATCTGGGGTAATAGCCGTGGTCGCAAGCCCTATTTTTATCAAAATTAATATCATAAGTACCATTATGGTTTGCGACCACGGCCATTTCCCCAGATCAAGGGATAAATAAAGGCGAGAAACTCATGTTTCCATACTTTTCATTAAAGATTTTCCGTGGTCGGGATTTATTTTTTTAACTTTTATTTTTTTGGACGATTTCTTTATCATCGCAACGGAGCAACGGATTTTGTTGTTTTTTGCACAGAAATGGTTGACAGTGTGAGAAGGGTCGGGATTTAATTTTTTAACTTTTATTTTTTGGATGATTTCTTTATCATCGCAACGGAGCAACGGATTTTGTTGTTTTTTGCACAGACATGGTTGAGAGGGTGACAAGTGACATATACTGCTAATCAGAACAGCCCGATAGAGTTCCCGAGGGATCTGGACTAATTTCCAGTCTACGCTCGCGAAACTCTTGCGGCTCGCACACCACTCACCCTCAAAGACAGTCGTAAAAACGATGCCCACGCGAGCGAAGCCGCGGGAAAAGGCTAGTATTGTAATAGTTTTAGAAAACCTTGAAAACCTTTAGGTATAAACTTTTGTTTGAAAACAAATAGATTTTATGTTTAAAAAGATTTGGCTCAAATGAATATAAACACATGTTTCCAAATTCTAAAAGTCAAAAACAGTATTTCTTTCGATTCTATTGAAAATAAAAGACGATCCTGGGACCTTACCTCCAAAGTTCATAATCAGATCTACTTAAAAATACCAAAAAGATATATTATCAATGGAAATACGGCTTCAAACCGAATTTCAACTTATCGGATCCCAAGATAATAGTTAATTTAATTGATTTGAACCTACCTAAGGAAACTAACTTACATACATTATATACATACAAACATTGCAAGTTAAAACAAAACAAACTTTTAAAAAGGAATTAGGAATAACTAAATTATTTTTATCGTGAATGAGCACTGGGGCCGGTTTTTTTACAAGCTTTTATTTAGTTTTTCACCTGTCCCGGTGTCTGTAATGAAATCTTGCACGTTATATTTGACCCACTTCCCGGTTTCCGATTGAGCTGAAATTTTGCATGCATATGTATATGTATGTGAAGGCAGGCCTCCCACTCGGTGGACCGATGACCTGGTTAAGGTCGCGGGAAGCCGCTGGATGCGGGCAGCGCAGAGCCGGTCGTCGTGCAGATCCTTGGGGGAGGCCTATGTCCATCAGTGGACGTTCTTCGGCTGATATGATGATGATGATGATGATATTTATCGCGTGACAGTGCAATATTAAAAGGATGTACCCAAAAGTTTTAGGTTTTTAAATTATTTCATATTACTTGGACCTGTGACGTGATCACATCACTTTTTAAGTTTTAAAAAATTACTAATGATTAAAAAAAAGAAAAAGAGTGTTTATTTTCTAAAAATAAATGAAAAATACGTCTTTTTTTAAACAATGCCAATTTTATTACCATTAGTGGGTGAAAGTGAATGCTGATCTTAAGCTCCTCCATATTTGAGTAGAAATCTTGCAAAGTTACACAAGTACGGTAAACCCTCCACTTCATCCACACTATCAAAGATCCCATTGTGGTCCCATTCTGGTCCCAACAAGTGTTCTATATACTGACGGACGGTACGGAGCCCTTTCGTCCTTTCTAAACATGAAATTTAGGGTTCCACTTTTCGTATTTGCATTTCGTCGTGAAATGACAATGATGTTGTTACATTATAATGTTTGTGTGAGGTAGATGTGTCATCCGGTATACATTCTGTCTTAACCCTTCGCTTGCCTGGGTGGGTCTGACAGACCCGTTACATTTTGGCATAAAAATGCTGATATTGTATTAAATTAAATTTAGATTCAGATTCAAACATTTATTTAGCGGGCAACACTTGTGAACAGCTTAGGGTTAGGTTAGGACACAGCATTACAATGGCCGTGAAATGACATTTTCTAAAAACAAATGACGGAGCAAACAAAATCACGGCGAAATCCTATACTTTCAAAACCAAACTATATTACCAATCTGTATAAATCTGGGTGACGAGGGGGTGAGGTAGGAATTTAGAGAGCGGCAGGGAGTGTCCATACTGTATGTTCTGCCTTAGTGTTCGCCATATATTGTAAATTAACTCTACAAAGAAGCAGGAAAACGCTTGCTACGAGCTACATGTGAGCTACGCGAGCGTAGGTAGTCAAAACACTCATGTATGTTTTTGTTTGTACATTGTTATAGTGACTCTTAAGCATATACAGCGTGTAAAAAAACTGAGCACTAATACTTTAAGGTAGGCATCTACTCATCAAATTGAACAACTTTCCCCCAAGGAAAACATAGTAAATTGGCTTCTACTATCAAACTCTTCAAAATTGATCACCCAGCTAATCATTTCGCATGAAAAGTGTTTTTTGCGATTTCAGCAAGGTCGTAGAACCTTTGAGTATACATGTAGGTATAAAGCGCGTCTTTTATAGTGAGAACAGTAGGCACGGGTGAGAACAACCGCCCGATATGTGTCTACCCAATATATTCGCAAAGTTTGGATTCAATCCGGCTTGTAGTTGTTGTATTAAAGCGGAACTACGTTTGTATGGAAACTCGAGCCTCCTGGGGACCCTTAAGATAGTTCACTATAAGTCATTTGAATATTTTTTTATCCTCAGTTAAGGACGCCGTCCCTGGGCCCCCTTCCATACAAATTGCACTAAGCATCCATACAAAGTCCACTAATAATTTGAAAATAAGAAGTTGTTTTATAAAATGATCCGTTTATTTACGATTGGATAAAAGAAATGTATGTCCGTATATATCACTGTTTTTTTTTAAAAAAGAAACATGTATATGCTGAGATATATTGGTTAAAGTAATAATATAATATGCAGTCCACTTATATTTTGAAACCAAGAAGTTGTTTTATAAAAAATCCATTTATTTACGATCGGATAGCAGAAATCTATGCCCGTGTATTCCTGTCTTAAAAAAAACTTATATATGCAGAGATATATTGGTCTACGAAGAAATAATATATGTCCCCGGCCGTCATCCATACAAATTACAGTTCACTGATAATTTGAAAACATGAAGTTGTTTGTTTTATAAAAAGATCCGTTTATTTACGATCGTATAACAGAAATCTATGTCCGTGTATCCCTGTCTTTTTCAAAAAACTTATATATGCTGAGATATATTGGTCTACTAAAGAAATAATATTATATCCCCGGCCGGTCGTCCATACAAATCGCAGTTCTCTGATATTTTGAAAACAAGAAGTTGTTTTATACAAAGATCCGTTTATTTACGATCGGCTAACAGAAATCTATGTCCATGTATAACGATCTAAACTAATAATAATATATATGCTTATACAAATTATACATATGTGTTTAGTTAGACCGTAACACCTGAGCATATTACGTTTTTTTAAAGACGGAATTAAGGTCTAATAAGTGGCCACGAGCGAGTCGGTCTCGGGTTCCGAGGGCTCAGTACCATTACACCTCTCCTCTTAACTATGACAATGATTCCTATCCATTACAAACAAAAAAAAACAACTCGAGCGACAGAAAAATGATTTTGCTCTAGGTATGGTACACCTCTGATTTTCACTTACTTAGGTCAACCATTGGTAATTTAATTCTATGTCACAAGAATAGGTATAATATTTCATATTTTCTTAATCAAAAAAGCTTGTTTAAATGTAAACCTATCAAAATGAGTTAGAAGTTATTTGTTGAGAACAATCTGGCATTAAGTTTGTCTACGCTTCTAGACGTAGACGGAGCTAAATTAGGCAGAGGCGGAGTTAGGGATCGATATGCAAATCGAGTGGGCCGGACTCAGGCTCAGTACGTGACGACGCATATCATTCCAGTTTCTACTACACTCTGTGGATTAAGCCATAGATGTCGTAATTTTCTCTAAATAAGGAATTTAAAATAAATACTCCAAAATCGAGAACACAAAAGAAAATCATCTAAAAACCTTTAGGTACAGGCTTTGGTGGCTCAACCGGTAACGACTCGGTCCATCTAACCAGAGGTACCGGGTTCAAATCTGGACGGCCAATGTACCAATGAGTTTTTCAAAAAACTTACGTACATATACTTACCGATTGCTTTAACGGTGAAGGAAAACATCGTGAGGAAACCTGCACACGCCTGCGAAGAAACTCGAAGGTTGTGTGTGAAGTCGACCAACCCGCACTGGGCCCGCGTGGACTAAGGCCTAATTGCCCTGATTCAGGGTAGGCTCGAGCCCCTCGGTGGGGACGTATATGAGCTGATATAATAATAATAATAATAACAGGCTTTTATGTAAATAGTTTTAATGCTCAAAAATTGCAAATGCTCATTGTGCTAAGTGTAAATATAAGTACTTTTTAAAATTTTAACAAGGCGAGTTCGTTTTTTCTTACGATTCTTCAATAACAAAAGGCGATCCAGGTGATTCCGCCTTCAAAGTTTATCATCAGATCAACTTCAAAATAACAAAAGGATCTATTGTCACCGGGAATACGGCTTCATACCAAATTTTGGCCCCTGGAAGTCGGTCTAAAATCGTTTATAAGATTTGGCTTAAATAAACTTACATATCAGCTCATACACATATCAGCCCCCCACCGGGGGGCTAGTGTCTACCCTGAATTAGGGCGATCAGGCCTCAGTCGACCATGCGGACCCAGTGCGGGTTGGTCGACTTTACACACAACCTTCGACTTTCTTCGCAGGCGTGTGCAGGTTTCCTCACGATGTTTTTCCTTCGCCGTTAATAAACTTACTAACATACAAACATTGCAATTTAAATAAAATATTGTAAAAAAATAATTAAAACTCCGACTGCATAAAACTTAACCCCTCTTTTTGGCCAGTCGGATAAAAATGTATCCTATGTCACTCACGGGATCAAGACGAATGTATCCTATGTCACTCATGGGATCCAGACGAATGTATCCTATGTCACTCACGGGATCAAGACGAATGTATCCTATGTCACTCATGGGATCCAGACGAATGTATCCTATGTCACTCACGGGATCAAGACGAATGTATCCTATGTCACTCATGGGATCCAGACGAATGTATCCTATGTCACTCACGGGATCAAGACGATTCTAACGACACACCTCGCACTCCATAATCCATCAAGCCGTAACAGGCTGCAGGGTGTTCCAAAGAAATATACCTACATACACACGAAAAACATAACCCTCCTTATAGCATAGTCGGATAAAAAACAAGTGTCTTTAATCAGACACTGAACATAAGTCGTTCGATCATGTGTTTCAAGCGGAAAACACTGTTTCGTGGTTCAAGCAATGAGTGCTAACTCATTAGTAATGTGAAATCCAAAATAACCTGGTTCATCATAACGTCCACTGCTGGACAAAGGCCTCCACCAAGGATTTCCACGACGACCGGTCCTGCGCTGCCCGCATCCATCGGCTTTCCGCGATCTTCACCAGGTCGTCGGTCGACCGCGTGGGACGCCTGCCTACGCTACGTTTTCCGGTGCGCATAGCTCGTAGAACAGATGGCCGATGGGGCAGTAAAGTTCTCGAGTGGCAACCGCGCACCGGAAAACGTAGCGTAGGCAGGCCTGGACATTCAGCAGATAATAATTTAATATATATATATATATATATATATATATATATATATATATATATATATATATATATATATATATATATATATATATATATATATATATATATATATATGTTTTACATTTTATTCAAACAATTCCCCTGGATAGCACAATAACCTGGTACATGGTTCTTCGACTATAAAACAGCTGCCAAAAGATATAACATCGCCTCTCTAAAGTCTAGGAGGGTTTATCACGATCAAGTGTGCTTATTCAAAATAATAAATAACATTATTGACTCTCCCGCACTATTAGCTGAAATTAACTTTAGGATACCACCCCGCATATCCTCTCGCACAACCTTTTCAATTTCTCCTTTTTCGACAAATTCTGCCAAAAATAGTTTCTTCAGACGATTGACACGCAATTTCAATATTGACTTTTCTGATGTAGACATTTTTAATACTACGCCTTTAAAAGTGCGATTAGAAATAAAATAAACTGTTAAAGTAAAAATAGTTGTAAAATTAATATTGTCTCAGGGCTCTTAAATTTCATATTTTATTTTTATAAAGTGGAACTCCAGGTCGCTTTTAATTTAAAATTTATATGTAATACTATATATAAGACTGTTTGTTTCCTAAATTAATAAAATAAAATACACTCGAGAGCGATGAATCCGGGTCACTTAAAGAATCCTAAAAATCTCGGAAACTAAGAAGGCTAGCTTAATGAAATAAATTGTGTTTAATAGACAATTTAATACTCCTTAAATGAAGTCATTAAAACTTCTTAGTTATTGTAAAGTTATGTAATAAAAAAATCAAATTTGAAAAAGAGAGACTTTCGAAGATGGAACTACGAAATTACTACATTTGTTTTTGCTTTTGTTTCTAATCTGTCATTTAAGTGGGTACATAAACCATGTTGATAGTGTTCAATATTTATTATTCAAGCAGTAATCATGTCGCTTACACCTGAAGAATGCACCAGAATACTCACAATGCTGGAAAACGGCCGGGGTCAGCGCGATACAGCCACGACTGTCGGTGTGTCGCTCTCAACAATACAAAGAGTTCTCCAACGTTACGAGGAAACTGGCTCTAACCTACGCAGACCAGAAACAGGCAGAACCAGGTGTACCACAACACGAGAAGATCGATACTTGGTGAACACAATGCTTCGTAATCGCTTTCTCACAGGAACTGAACTTACAAATCAGTTTCGACGCCTCGGAGGAAGTAACCCATGCGCATGGACAGTAAGGCGACGACTTGCTGAATCTAACTTGAGACCACTTAGACCTGCAAATGGCCCTAAACTGGAGCGTGGGCATCGTATTTCAAGACTAAGATATGCCCAGAACCACTTAAATTGGAGTATTGGAGATTGGTCAAAAGTTATGTTCTCCGACGAATCAAAATTTATGCTCTACAAGCACGATGGAAGACACAGAGTGTATAGAAGACCAGGGGAAAGATTCAAGCAAGCATGCATAGAAGAAAAAGTAGCCTACGGTGGTGGGTCTGTACATGCGTGGGCCGGAATTTCTTCTGAGAGTCGCACAGAACTGGTGTTCATATAAAACGGCTCTTTAACTAGCGAAAGATATGTGGAAGAAATCCTAAATGAACACGTTGGTCCATTTATGGTTAATTTGGGTGAGGATGCTATTTTTATGCATGAAAATGCCCGGCCTCATACGGGATGGATTGTGAATGACTACCTTCAAGAGATGAACATTACTCGTATGGAGTGGCCAGCACGCAGCCCGGATATCAACCCGATCGAGCATGCTTGGGACGAGCTAGGGAGATGCGTAAAACAAAGAAGCCCTCCCCCAATGACGCTTCGTGAGCTCGAAATTGCTCTCACAGAGGAAAGGGAGAATATTCCCCAAAATCGTATAAGGAACTTGGTGTACACAGCATGCCAAACCGCGTAAACACAGTGATGGAAGCACGAGGAGGCAATACGAAGTACTAAAATTCAAGTAAATCGTAATGTTGTTCAAAAATGTCATGTTTCCTATTTTTGTTTTAAGGCGAGATCAGCAGTTTTTTTTATTTATGTAATTTTTTGTAAATAAAATGTAGTGACTCGTAAATTTTATTACTTTCTTTTAAGGGGTATTAAAGTGTCTATTAAACACAATTTATTTCATGAAGCTAGCCTTCTTAGTTTCCGAGATTTTTAGGATTCTTTAAGTGACCCGGATTCATCGCTCTCGAGTGTAATTAAACTGTACTATCCAGGGGGCAGACGATGAATTCCTGGTGTCCTTCTTAGCATCACCCACGGCCACGTGTAGAACATATAAATTTATTGCTATGGATGTGTTCAACGCGACCGTCATAAAAATCTGTATCAGATGTCAGAAAAAAAAACGTGAGGAAACCTACACATCTGTAATAAGTCAGATGTGTATGTTTCCTTACGATTTTTTCCTTCACCGTTTAAGGCAATCGTTAGGTAAATGTAGGCACCCCTTCCAACGCGCGGCCGGGGGAGGGGGATTTCGCCGCGCATACCTACGCAGTACGGCCGCGCTGCAGATCTCCGAAGATTTCTCAGTATTTTTGTACGAAACCTTCAAAACTAATTACTGATCTTGTTAACTTACTAAATCAGGTACGATCTTGGTAAGCCCGCTTCCATCTTCGGCAACATCGTCACTTACCACCAGGTGAGATGTTGTCAAGGGTTTACCAATTGTGAATAAAAAAAAACTTCTTTCTATCCATAAACACGATTCCATTGTTTATTTGCAACTTTTTGCAAACAACAGTGTCAGGTATCAACGTTTGTATGAAACCTGATACCAAAGTTACCCGCGGCCGCGGCTTCACCCCCGTGGCTATCGAGAGTGAACGAGGTTTTTTTACCCTATCCTGAAATTCCATTAAAACTATTGGTGAATGTTTTCTTTAAAACGAATGAGCGGTTTCGAAGATTACCTTCTATACTCAAACGTACAAATTTTACCTCTTTAAAATATTAGTATAGAATACAAGAATTACTTACTTACTTAAAGTAAACCATGAACGATTGTGCACCTCAAATGTTAAAATAGTATTTTTCTTCCGTATCTCGCTTCCTAACTCTATGGCTTGGACAGAACAAATCTAGCGTTAACGGTTGAGTGGCTTCAGACAGAAACTAAACGTGAGTTGTTTGCGGAGACAGTCCGAGAAGACTACACTCAAACTATGCAGTTTGGAACTAGATAACATGGCTCAAACAAAACGAACGAATTACTTGCCAATTACCAGCTATTTCAATTGGAACCGACAACAGACCAAAACTAATCTAAGTCTTGCTGGCAAACATCAGTGTTATGTTAACATCATTGGCTGCGGCTTGAAGATAGCTAGATCTCCATTGCATTGGGGAATCTTGGTAAGCCGGCTTCCATCTTCGGTATCATCTTCACTTATCATTAGGTGAGACGATGACAAGTGCTTAACAATTAAGAATAAAAATAGTTTATGAATCGTCTTTCTGCAACTGACAAAATGAAGTCATTGAAATGAATAAATCAGGTTGCAAAATATCACTTTCATATGTTTTGTAATTGCTGAGAAAAAATCGAGATCTCTGCGACCAAATTTAACTTCACAGCAGCCTTAACAGGGGATTCTACTTATCGTACTGAATAACGATCCCCAAGAAACCCATGGACAATTCGCAAGTATTTGACCGACAAATGTGGATTAAAAATAATTATGAACAAAAAAATAAACGACTTCAAACAGGAAACTAAGGTTCCCCTCGATTTCCCTGGAAATCTATCATCAGATCCTGGTTTCCTTATCGTGGTACCTCCATTGGGATATCTCCTTTCCAACAAAAAATCATTATCAAAATTGGTTCATAAACGACAGTTATCCGCGAACACACATAAAAAATATATATACGGTCGAATTGAGAAACCTCCTCCTTTTTTTGAAGTCGGTTAAAAAAAGTTATTTGCCAGATATAACTTAAACCCGACGTGGTTAAAAACCCATAAACACAAAACATAAAGGGTACCATGTACATCCCCACTGAGGCACAGGTTTGTTCCCAAACTTGTTCCTTGCCTGCGCCTGTGTTTCCTGACTCCTACAATTTGGGGATCTTCAAGGCGAGAGTGAATACGCATTATTTGAGTTTGCGTGTACCATTCTCGACTACATCGCCGCTTACCATCAGGTGAGATATAGTCAAACGCACTCAAATTTTTAATTTAAAAAAAAAACTAAGGAAGATTAGAACATACTCAACACACGGGCCCCAAGTCCGGGTTGGTGAAGTTTGTAGGGCTACTGTCAGATGTTTTTCAAGATGACTTTAAGGCAGCTTCACAATCATCTAAAGTGAATTCTTCTCACTCTTCTAATTATTCCGTTTAGTGACGTACATAATTGAAAAGGCTAAACACGTTAAAAAACCGACTTCCATCGCAACAACTTAGTACATTATTGCATTATTATTTTTGCTTTTTGTTAATTTTCTAATATAATACTACATCGATTTCGATAAAATTTATATGGGACCACACGGGAAGTACTAGCTTTCAAATAAAAAAAGAAACATAAAAATTGGTTCACCCAGTCAAAAGTTCTGAGGTACACATAAAAAAAACATACAGACGAATTGAGAACCTCCTCCTTTTTGAAAGTCGCTTGAAAATCTCAGTTTAACACTCTTTTCTTTACGAACCAAAAATAAAGCAGCATCCACTTCAAAAGGTGCCAATGGTTCTTATCCTCACAAAGTTTTCCATGAAAGTGATTCCGAAACCTATCGCCGACATTCGTTTCTCCGTCGAATGCTTAGTTTATCAGCGGTTCGCCGCCAAAACCTACTTTTGGCTACGAACGATTCGCCGACAGAACGTTTCGTTTATGAGTAATTCGACGACTGAACCTTTCAGCCAAACGATTCGCAGTAGATATCAACATTCTTTGAAGACGGAAGCGCAAACTGAATGGGATCGCCCATATTTTATCGCCGATATGCGGCTTTTCTGACATCTGTCCACGTCAGCAATTCTGCGGGCCCCATGACTTATGTCTGGCGATCGTCTGGGGATCCCTGTACCTATGAAATGTGCACTTTTTGTGTTCCGTTATCAAAGTTTCTTTAGAATATATCGGTCACAATTATTTATTATTATTATTATATCAGCTCATATACGTCCCCACCGAGGGGCTCGAGCCTACCCTGAATCAGGGCGATTAGGCCTTTGTCGACCACGCGGGCCCAGTGCGGGTTGGTCGACTTCACACACAACCTTCGAGTTTCTTCGCAGGCCTGTGCAGGTTTCCTCACGATGTTTTCCTTCACCGTTAAAGCAATCGGTAATTATATGTACGTAAGTTTTTTGAAAAACTCATTGGTACATTGGCCGTCCAGATTTGAACCCGGTACCTCTGGTTAGATGGACCGAGTCGTTACCGGTTGAGCCACCGACGCTTTTTATTATTTAACGATTATAAATTCTGTTTTTTTTATTCTCAATTGGTAAATCAAGAGTTCGGTGTCAGCAATGCCATAAGTAAAATGTGAGTAGCCGTGTGCTGGTACCGATCTCAAAAAAAACTTTAGGCCCCTAATTCAATTCTTACCCACCTTTGATTTCGTTATTGTTGGTTAATGTCGTGTATCTAAGTAAGTATACAAGCCCTTGACATCATCTCACCTGATGGTAAGTGACGATGATGCCCAAGATGGAAGCGTGCTTACCAAAATTCTCCAACGCAATGGGGATCTGGCTATCCTATCTTCAAGCCGGAACACATCAATGATGTTGAAAAGATGCAACAATCTATCCAGTTTTAAGGAAAATAGCAAAAAAAAATGTGTACCTGACTGAAGCTATCATCTGTTGCGTCGGAGATATTATTTTCGTATGCCAGTTTTGTTTAAAATCGACACTAGGAAACTTAAAAATGCTTTGTTTTTTAAATGCTTTTATTTCATTACAGCTCATATACGTCCCCACCGAGGGGCTCGAGCCTACCCTGAATCAGGGCGATTAGGCCTTAGTCGACCACGCGGGCCCAGTGCGGGTTGGAAATGCTTTTATTTAACTTGCAATATTTCTATATTAGCTTGTTTAGGTAAAATCTTGCAAATGATTTTAGAGCGACATCCAGAAATCCGTTTGAGTTGAATTTTGGTAGGAAGCCGTATTTCCGGTGACAATAGATACTTTTGTATTTTGAAGTTGATCTGATGATGATTTTTAGAGATGGAATTAAGGTCTCAGGATCGTATTTTATTTTCAACAAAATTGTAGGAAATACGGTGCCCGCCTTTTTTATATGGAAACGTGCCGTGAGCATAAAATCTATTTTCAGATAAAAGTTTGTCCTTATAAGGTTTTAGGTTTTTCCTCAACTTATTGAAAGAAAATCTCGTTTATTATTTAAGTTTTATATAATTACTAAATAATTGTTTTCAGTGGAAGTGGGCGGGGCACATAACCGTAGAACATATGGCCCCTGGGGCGTTGAAGTTTTTGAGTGGCGACCGCGCATAGAAAGACGTAGCGTAGACAGGCCTATCACTTGGTGGACCGACGACCTCTCGGTTGCGGGAAGCCGTTGGATGCGGGCAGCGCTGGACCGGTCGTCCTGGAAATCCTTGGGGGAGGCCTTTGTACAAAGGTGGACGTCTTTCGACTGACATGATGATGATTATATTGTCTCACCCTTACTACCTATTCGTACTTTTTGCCATGGGGCCATGCACATGACATACAATCTCATTGTTGTCAGTGCTTGGCCGATCATTTAATGATAATCATCATCATATCAGCTCATATACGTCCCCACCGAGGGGCTCGAGCCTACCCTAAATTAGGGCGATCAGGCCTTAGTCGACCACGCGGGCCCAGTTGGGCGACTTCACACACAAACTGCGAGTTTCTTTGCAGGCGTGTGCAGGTTTCCTCACGTTGTTTTCCTTCACCGTAGGAGCGTCGGATAAACGTACATATGAAATATAAATTTGAAATCACATTGGTACGTGGCAGGATTCGAACCACGACCTCCCGGACAGGACGCGGCGGCCCTAGCTGTTACGCCACCGACGCTTCTATATGAATAATATAATCGCTGGATATCTCGCCCCACCAGCAGAAACCACAAAAATCATAATTGGAACACATTAAAAAAACTGAGTTCAATCCCAACTACGAATTTAAATTTTGCAACTTTTTTTTTTGATCGCAAGATTTAGATAAGATGGCAGTCGCTAGCCGGCAAGCTTAGAAAATGCCAAAGTTATCCTCCTCCAGAAATCAAACCAGCGACCTCCTGATGTTAAACTAATGGACTTAACCATTACCCTACAGAGGCAGTTTAAATAGTATGGATTATTACACTATTATTTTTAACCGCCTCCGTAGCTCAGAGGCAAAGTTCACTGGCTTTACACGGGAGGTCGCGGGTTCAATTGTAAGACTCGGTTTGGTTGGTGGTAGGGCATTTTCTAAGCCCGCCTGGCTAGCTACCACCATCTTATCTAAGTCTTGCCGCCAAATATCAATGTTGATATCATTGGTGTGTTCCGGCATGAAGATAAGATAGCCAGTTCTCCCCTTTGCGATGGGGAATCTTTGTAAGCCCGCTTCCATCTTCGGCAACATCGTCACTTACCATCAGGTAAGATGTTGTCAAGGGTTTACCAATTGTGAATAAAAAAAAAATTAAAAAAAACTATATCACTATCACGTAAAACGTAATAGCCCTTATTGTTACGGTACTAGCAATCAAACCAACAATCAGCTGACTTATCGGAGTAAAAACTGTATGTTGGCATATTGACCTAATTCCGTTATGTTTGATTGATGAGTATACTTCCTTTTGAATAAATTACTTCGACTTTGTAACCGGACTACAAGTAGGAAATAAATAATACAACTACAGTTCTGATGTGGGTGGATAAGTAGATACTGTATTTATGTTTCAACAGGTCCGTATTAGGAGATTTCCTGGGCCATGGATATTTTTTTTTTATTCACAATTGGTAAACCCTTGACAACATCTCACCTGGTGGTAAGTGATGATGTTGCCGAAGATGGAAGCGGGCTTACCAAGATTCCCCAACGCGATGGGGAACTGGCTATCTTATCTTTATGCCGGAACACACCAATGATATCAACATTGATATTTGGCGGCAAGACTTAGATAAGATGGTGGTAGCTTGCCAGGCGGGCTTAGAAAATGCCCTACCACCAACCAAACCGAGTCTTACAATTGACCCCGCCGGGAATCGAACCCGCGACCTCCTGTATAAAGCCAGTGAACTTTGCCTCTGAGCTAAGGAGGCGGTTAAATATAATCGGTTGGATATAAATCAGTGGGTTTATATGAGTCAAACAAAATTTGTTTAAATTAAACTGTAGCAAAGAAACGTTTAAGTTGTGTTATGTATGAATGAAAAGTTTAGACTGTAAAATTGTTATTAAAAAAATCTTTAAAAGATATTTGGTTTGTGTGTGGTACAAAATTTTCTAAGCCCTTTTCTATCTACTATCTTGTTACCGATCAATGTTTACAATATGAAGATAAGATAGCCAGTTAAACCATTTCTTCATTGCATTAGTACCAATATTCGGTAGGCCCACTTCCATCTTCGGCATTATCGTCCCTTACCATCAGGTGAGATGATGAAAAGGGTTTACTAAATGTGTATTTTTTCTCTAAATTCAATTTACGTGAATAACTTGTAGACCAAAATATAGGGGAGGAGGCCTCTTCATATTTTCCAAATCTGGATCCAGCCCGATAATTTGACTCATTTCTTTCGTTTACGTTTATCCATATTTTATGTTCTAAGAAAGGACAACATAAATAAAAACAAGATTGTGGAATACTGTAACATATTTAAAAAAGGCCACTTAATTGTGTTTTATGGTATTATATAATCTGACGGTTTTTAGGGTTTTTTAGGGTCTTTTTACCCAAAAAGTAACCAACGGGACCCTATTACTAAGTGTCCGCTGTCTGTCCATCTGTCTGTCTGTCCGTCTGTCAGCGGTCTGCATTTCATGAACCGCAATAGGTAGATCGTTGAAAGTTGAGTAATGAAAATTGAAAAAAAAGTTTGAAAAACGTGTTTTTTATAGGTTATATAGAGGTATTTTTCATATAGCTCTATCTTACTCTATCGTAAAAATTGGTGTGATTACTTAGAGTATCTACTAATTCTGTGGTAAAACAACAAATTATTAAATTCGACCAAGTGTCATTCGTACTCGCATTATAGAGTCCGAACTGAATAAAAAAAACATTTTTCTCTCATTCGCGTTGATTTATTTTGTTGGTAATGTGAATAGGTATCATTGTATAGTTGTGTAGAGAGGTGTGGTGGTACGGAACCCTTGGAGTGCGAGTCCGACTCGCACTTGGCCGGCTTTTTGATGTGTAACATCTTTGCTCTCGCTTTCCTGCAATTTGTGGGAGTGATTTCGTGAAATGGGACGGAAATGTGTAACAGGAAGTCGCGAAAGCGCGGAATTCTACTTTAGTTTAGTGCGGATAAAGCAAAGGTTTCTATGACCATACAGCCTAGTCTGTCGTATGTCATTTTCCTTTAATCTTTTTTCATCCTCAGCAGATCCGCCACCCAGGTACAATATCGTCATCAAATCTAACTAACCTAAAGTATTTTGTCACATGTTACACATCATATGCGAGTACTGTAGGTCTCGCTCGAATCTTTTTAATAGAATTTTTACACGTTTTTAAAATATTATTTAAATTTTAAAAAACATTTTTATACTTCTTTGATATTTAAGGCTATACCAATAGTTTCGGTAAGGGAAAGGTAAAAATGAAAGCTTGGAAATGTCTTCCAACGGAGCCTTGTTTATAAAAAGAAAATATTCATATATCCATCTGGCTTTACTGCCTCAAAGACCTAAAATGAATATCATTCACAGACTCCACATTATATTGTGCGTGTCACATACAGAACCCCTTAATGCTCATGTGACGTGCGCTTGACAGGTTTAGGCTGCTATTTGTCATCGTATGACGAGCGCCATTTAGGGGTAATAGGAAAAAACATTAGGGGTTCATAAAACTTTAACTGCGATTGAACTTGATTGCCATGATGATTCGATTTACTTACTTAGTTTTTTAAGGTTTCGTACCCAGAGGGTAAAACGGGACCCTATTACTAAGACTCCGCTGTCCGTCTGTCTGTTACCAGGCTGTATTTCACGAAGATAAGATAGCCAGTTCCCCATTGCGTTGGGGAATCGTGGTAAGGCCGCTTCCATCTTCGGCAACATCGTCACTTACCACCAGGTGAGATGTTGTCAAGGGTTTACCAATTGCAAATAAAAAAAAATAATAAAAAAAACCGTGATAGCTAGACAGTTGAAATCACAGATTTTGTATTTCTGTTGCCGCTATAACAACAAATACTAAAAATTAGATAAAGTGACCCCACACAAAAAAACTTGTTTTTTTTTAAACTTGAAGAAACTAGTGCCGTCTAGTATGATGGTACGGAACCCTTTGTGTGCGGTTCTGGCTCGCGCTTGGCCGGTTTTGAGACCACTTGCAGACGTTTCATTAATTGCTTTTGAAACCATAGTTTCTCTCTTGAAATGATAATGCAGTGTTTTCCCGAAGCCTTCTGCACCAGATACTTCAGGGGCTATTGGAACTATTTAGTAATCTGTGCTATTGGGACCCCAAGGTCGCTGAAGACTCTTCTATACAATTTCTTCCTATACCGCCATTACTCGGTCGTCAGAGCCCCATTCGTCGTCTAGCAGGGAAAAACACAATGCCCAAATGGTCATCGCTGCCTTCCAGTGCCTGTAGGTGGGTCGGAAAAGACCACGATCCTCAGTAATGAGATGAAGAAATGACAGAGAAAGAGAGAGTAGACTATACAGAGTGTAACAAAACTGGTGTCGGTCCTGTTAACTGGGGCTTCTACTCATCATACTGAAGAAATTTTGTGCTATGTCTCTGATGAAATCGCAAAAAAATATTTAATTCTTCATGGGTAAAAAACGATTAGCTGAATTTTTGCATGGAAGTTCCAATTTTTTTTACAATTGACTAAGGGTTCTTTTTTTTAATTAAAAATTTGAGTGCGTTTGACTATACATCACCTGATGGTAAGTGACGATGTAGTCTTTGGAGAAAGTTGTTCAGTATGATGAGAAGAACCCCCAGTTAACGGGTCCTACACCATTTTTTTTACATCCTGTATAAGATTTCCCTCTTCTACGCTGCAGTACCGATGCTCCGAGCCAGGTCCCATGTTCACTATCTGCAAGTATTATGATATTTTTATCGCGTTGTTTGTACGCGTCATCATATCAGCTCTTATACGTTCCACCCGAGGGGCTCGAGCCTACCTTGAATTAGGGCGATCGGGCCTTAGTCGACCACGCGGGCCCAGTGCGGGTTGGTAGACTTCACACAGTTTCTTCGCAGGCTTGTGCACGTTTCCTCTCGATGTTTTCCTTCACCGCAAGAGCGTCGGATAAACGCACATATGAAATAAAATAAAAAAAATTCTTACGTGGCAGGATTCGAACCAAGACCTCCCAGACAGGAGGAGCCCCAGCCGCCACGTCACCGACGCTATTTGTACACGTGCATATGTTTAAATCTAACACGTTACCTAGGATAACGCTAAGTGCAACAATTAGTCCTATTTCCTTGAAATTTTATTCATTCAGTTCCTGCTGCGTAGTGACTCTATTTCAGTTGTACGATTCCTCTTCTTCGTATTTCGTGTGGACGACAAGTTATATCTGTCTTGCACAGTATTGCCACCTTGAAGAAAAAATTGTACAATAAAGACCACATCAAGTTAAGCACTGCCAGCATAAGCTGACCCCGCAGCGCTATACGTGATTTATACGCGATACCTGTCCATACAGGCAAAGTCAACTCAACATCGAATTCTGAAAATGGATGGGTGTAAGTCAAAAATACGGTAAAGTGCGAGTCAGAACCGCGCACAAAGGGTTCCGTACCATCATATTAGATGGCGCTCGTTTCCTCAAGTTTTTTGTATTGACACTTTCCTTTTTTCTAATTTTTAGTATTTTTTGTTGTAGCGGCAATAGAAATACATCATCTGTGAAAATTTTTAATGTCTAGCTATCACGGTTCATGAAATACAGCCTGGTGGCAGACGGACAGACGGACAGACGGAGGGACAGCGGAGTCTTAGTAATAGGGCCCGTTGGGCCCTTTGGGTCCGGAACCCTAATAAAAAGCAGATTATCACTTCGTATGGTATGCAATATTGTTGGAATTGCACAATGTTTTTGTATGTTTGTTTATGTGGGCTTCTAAACATCATCATCATCATCAATGGCCTCTACGTCTGTTACAGACGATTCACTTCCGTGTCCTGGTCTAGAGTCATTGGTTTTGGTGGCGTGAACGGCAGACTCGCCCGCAAGCCTGGCAGGGAAAGTTCTAAACATCAGGTGTGCCAAATATCATTAGTGTATGTTTGTTTATATAGTTATTTTCAATAAATATAGAGGGTGTAACAAAAGTGGTATAGGTCCCGTTACCTGGGGCTTCTATTTACCATACTGAACAACTTTTGTTATACGACTGCTGAAATAGCAAAAAAAATATTTTACTCTTCATACAAATCGATCAGCTGATCGACCAATTTTGAGCTTTTTAGTATGGAGGGTCCAATTCTTTTTGAAAATTGACAATGAGTTCCTTGGGAAAAGTTGTTCAGTATGATGAGTAGAACACCCAGTTAACGTGTCCTATACAATTTTTTTTACAATCTGTATAGGTCTAATTATAAACGGTACGGAACCCTAAAAAAATCGATAATCAATAATTAAATCGTTTGTCCTGACTGACTTTCAATGTACAGCTCAAACCAATAGGCGAATCGCGCTGAAATTTGGCATACACATAGCTATAATGACGTTGGCAAGCATCCGCTGAGAAAGGATTTTATTTAAGCTCCACGGGGACGGCAAAAAACGGGATCTTCGCGGGCAACACCACTCACTGGGCTTACGGTAGGTAGTATAAAATACGAGTGCTCCTTGAGTTTCTTTGTGACCCGAAACGCCCGCTTTTTTGATGTGTAACATCTTTGCTCTCGCTTTCCTGCAATTTGTGGGAGTGATTTCGTGAAATGGGACGGAAATGTGTAACATGGGACGGAAATGTGTAACAGGAAGTCGCGAAAGCGCGCGCTATTCGATCTGACGAATGAGCTTTGCTATCGCTTTCCTGCAATTTGTGGGAGTGATTTCGTGAAATGGGACGGAAATGTGTAACAGTGATTTGTTACACATCATATGCGAGTACTGTAGGTCTCGCTCGTTTTTTTTTTCCTTGTTCGGAAGGAGGGGGAGAGATGCTCATGCATACCAATACAGCCCGGCTGTACTGGTAATGTGGAACTTACAGATGACGGCTGAACCTACCCACTGAAACTCCCCCCATGGATTTAGATCAATTAAGACCTGTAAAATCCTTCATCGGAGCGACCCACGCCCTTTGGGAAGGGTTTGGGTGCGTAAGTAGAGAGGGGTTGCACCAAACTCGCCGTGGAGATAGCCAGCGCGCCCAATGCAGGGGCCCCTCCAATGGGAATGTGCCATACGGGGATGACACAAGAACTGAGAGGTGGGTGCGCCCGTTTCTACCTGGGCAGGCTAAACGGCATGCTAGTTGGGCATAGTAAATGTCCCCCCCCTCAAATAAGCGAACACTTTATAAGGTTAGCATCCGACCGGTAATGACATATGCGGCCCTCGTTTTTGCGCAAGCGCCCGCGAAAAACATGGAGATGATTCAAGTTGTACAAAACATATTCTGTCGTAGAGCGCTTAACGCCCACTGGTGCGTCAGAAACACAGACCTACATTGAGACATGGACCTACCGACTACCCAACAGTTTATCAAGGGCCTCTCCGAGAACTTCTTCCAGTCCTCGGAGACGCATCCCAATCCGTTAATTAGAGAGGCAGCAGGTAGAAAAAAACAGTTTCTTTGAAAAGATGCTCTCACTATGGCAGATTTCGTGAGAAAGACAATTTCATATCCTGACGGCATAAACAGAGAAGAAGAAAGAGTAAGAGTCAGTGCTAGGGAGGGGAAATTGTTGTTCTGGCTAGCGCTTCCACATTCATACATTCCACAAACACTCTACACTAGCACTCTACTTTAAACAGGAAATGCAAACGTTTTTTAAGTCGCGAAGGCTAATGTGAGGCCGAAGGCAAAGATGACGTATACTATTTGAAGACCTGAATAATTTATTTGTTTTTTTTTATAGAAGAGATTTCTTTATTTACTTTAAGTACAGTATTTTATTTTATTTAATAGTTTATTGTACACAGGATACATAAAATACAGATTTTAAACAGTGAGATGACACAAAGGGTACAGCTTATTTCTAAAGAAATTTTTTCCAGCAGACCTGGGAAAAAATAAAGTTTTGACTGAGTTGGCAGACGTGTACACAACTTAATTAAACAATTAAAAAAGTAATACCTAAAGTAATATTAAATAAATACTTAATTTAAAAAAATATAGACAACAAATAGACAAATATACTATTATACATAAATTAATTACAAAAAAAAGAAAAACAGATATAAAAGGTAATGTAATTAAAAAAAAATTGAGGTCGGTACCAGCACACAGTTACTTACGTATCAAAATATGTTTTAGACTCGATGGCATTACTGACACCGACCTCAAAAAAAATTTTGAGCCCCTATTAATTCGTACCCACCTTTGATTTCGTTATTGCTGGTTAATGTTGTGTATATAGGTATAATAATATTATTTCATACTTTTGAGTGAATTTCATTTTGAAGTCGGTTTTAAGTTTTTTTAAACTTTTATTTTTATTTTCTTTATTTTTAGTGATAATGCTATCTATCTAACAACGTTAAACCCAATCACCTACTCACCAATAGGAAATTTCAAATCATAATACATGTGTTTCATTAACAGATACAAAGTCCTGTGGCTTCCATCATCATCTCAGCAGATAGATATCGGTCTATGCATACCTACGTATATATCCATGTATAATATTGAAAGAATTTTCCTCCAACTTCTAACCATTAAGGAGTTGTACCTTCCTTCATCAGCTTATCAACATGAGATGACTAACAGACGCAAGTATTTTAATAGCTTTAGAAAACGTATGAATCACGTAATAAGTGTCTACGTAATGAGTAATTTGAGGGTTGCTCTCGATTTCCCTGGGATCCCATTATCAGATCCTTACTTGGTGACAATGGGACCCCCTCGGGAGTATACTCTTTCGAAAGAAAAAATAATTTTGAAAATCCGTCCACAATTGACGGAAAAATCGGTGAACATACATTAAATATACAGTCGAATTTAGTACCTCCTCCTTTTTGAAGTCTGTAAAAATAAACAGACATAAAAGGTAATGATGGAGGACTAGGACATTAATTTATACATAAATATATAATTATATTATTATCATATCAACCGACGGACGTCCACCGCTGGACATAGGCCTCTCCCAAGGATTTCCATGACGACCGGTTCTGCGCTGCCCGCATCCAGCGGCTTCCCGCGACCTTCACCAGGTCATCATAAATATATATTATGTTATTAATAATTTAATAAATATTTTGTCACATGTTACACATCATATGCGACTATATTTTTGCTTTCTTAATATTATTTCCTAGTATTTTGTTGTGTTTTAGACAACTTCGTGTATTTTCAAATTTTATTATATTTTTACTAAATTCGTCGAGTTTCATAATTTGCTTTGTAAAACTCCCAAACTATAAAATATTGTAATACTTATGTATTAAGCTGTGAAATTTGCAACGAATAAATAAAGAAATAAATATAAATGAGATAATATATTAATATTAATAAGTACTATCGTTTCCGTATTTGAAAAACTCAAGGATTCACAAGTGGCTACAAATCACAAGCCGTTCATACCCCTTTCACGACATAAAATAAAATATTCCTCGTTCTTTCCGTTGTTCATACATTCTAATGTTATTGGAATGTTACATGCGATATCGTGTCACGCTACTGTGTACCCTAGAGGGCACAAAAATAAATACAATGTTTTGGTCACAGTGTTATTTGGTCATAGATTAAAATCTATTGATCATTTGTTTTGACAGCGTTATTTAAAAAAATACGATTTGATGAATCTTTTAGTTTATAGTCTAAATAAGGATCTAGCAATGTATTAAAACCATTTATTAATGATTTCTTGTTATAATCACCTAACAAGTAGGTCAAAATTGAAACAAAAGTCAATAATGGAACTAGAATTCATATTTTTAAAGAAAACATGCACTAGTAAAAATGTTTGGAAACAAAATTAAGTCTGACATACACTTCTTCTCCTTAATATTTATCCCTCTGGTCGTCTGGTCGTTCCCTTAACTAAGGATCGTGGTCTGGGTTGGTTTTGAATCGTGTGATTTGTCTCCATTGATTCCAACCCATAGTTGCCATCGCCGCCATATAATAGGTTCAAAAGATGTTGCCTTCTTTGATCTAATCACTCCATCGTGATTGCGATCGACCATCGAATATACCTACACAATACAAGAGCATCGCTCTTTTCGGTGGAAGTATTTCTACATTCTTTATCTACCTACCAAAGGACACTGTGACCAACATATACTGAACCAACGCTTCTATACTGAAGCCACAAATTTCCTACAAACAGTTTTCACGAAATGTTCTTATTCCTGGTATTTTTTATCAGGTGTTAACAATTTTAACGATGGGACTTCAAGTACCGTGCACAAAAATTACAGCGTAGAAATCCTTTCTCTTATTTTCAACCGATTGAAAAAAGTGGCTAAGTGCGTGTCGAACCACGCGCAAAGTAGGGATCCATAATCTTTTCAAAAAATAAACGTTTACTTTAAAAAACAAAAATATTTTTGCACTTAGTAATATAACATGGTGAGTCTACGTATGCGCTATATTAAAAAAAAACTGTCTTCTTTTCAAAAATAATTTCTCATTGATGAACGTCATAAAATTCATAAAACACAAATTAGACCTTCAGCAAATTGAGCTGGGCGATGACTGTCAAACAGGACAAAGAAATCTTGAAAATTCATATGAGAAGATTCATTAAAATTAATCATTATTAACAGAAAAAAACATTTCCAAACCAATTTTCGCTCTCTTTTTTACGGAAGCAAATCGCACACAGTCATCTGGCCCCAAAATGGGATTCCCTGTACTATAGAAACAAGATACTGATATACATACTGATATATGTTTAATCACATACATGTCATCATCATCATCATCATATCAGCCGAAAAACGTCCACTCCTGGACAAAGGCCTCCCCCAAGGATTTCCACGACAACTGATCCTGCGCTGCCAGAATCCAGCGGCTTCTTGCGATTTTCACCAGGTCGTCGGTCCACCGCTAGAAGCCTGCCTACGTTACGTTGTCCGGTGCGCGGTCGCCACTCAAGAACTTTACTACCCCAACGGCCATCTGCTCTAAGATCTATGTGCCCTGTCTTCTGCCACATCAGTTTGGCGATTCTGTGAGCTATGCCGAATACTTTGGTTCTCCTACGGATCTCCTCATTTCTGATTCGATCGCGTAGGTAAATTCCGAGCATAGCTCACTCCATTACCCTTTGGTTTGGTTACTCCATTACCATTGAGCTTTCTTATGAAGCCCATAGTAAGCGACCATGTCTCAGTTCCTTATGCCATCACTGGCAACACACACACTGTTCAATCAAATTGCGGAGCTTCCCGAACGCTGCCCAGCCGAGCTGGATTCGTCGATTGATCTCTTTCTAGAAGTTGTACATGTATGGATATTTAACACCCAGACACAGCACACAAATCTGTGTTAAATATCCATACATGTACAGCACACAAGAACGTTTGGCTTGAGTGGGGATCGAACCCAAGACTCTCGGCACAGCAGGCAAGAACGCTGCCATTAGACTAAAGGGTTAGTCAAATTAATCATAGGCATTTGCTCTCAATGTTCTGATGGTAAACTAAAAAAACGTACAAATCGATCCTTTTACTTGTGAACCTATTAATCACTTTCTCGTCTCTTCCATTCACCAAAGGTTGGCTGAAAGAAATCGCTTAAAGCGATAAGTCCACCTTTGCATATCATTGTATATTATTATGTTTTTAATTTCTGTATATTTGGTATTTTTTTAGACGGACTCGCGCTTAGGATTCGGAATAGAATGACGGATTTTTTTTTTTGCTGTCGGTCTCGTAGATGTTTTTTCTGTTGAAATGAAAATCTTGTATACACACACAAATATATTGTTTGGTGGTTTCGCACTTGTCTGGTTTTTATCCGACATGTTTTTCGGGTGATTGTATGTATGTATGTCTGTTTCTTTGGCTGATCCTGTAGCCTAAACGGCTTAATGGGTTTCGATAGAGCGAGCTGTCGTACATTCGTCTTGGTTCCATGAGTGACATAAGATACATTTTTACTTGCAAATTGGTAGTTGGTAAATGTTTAGTTGCAATAAAGTTTTTAATTTAATTGTTTAGGTTATCCTTCAGATCAACTAATATACGTCTCCACCGAGGGGCTCGAGCCTACCCTGAATTAGGGCGATCGGGCCTTAGTCGACCACGCGGGCACAGTGCGGGTTGGTCGACTTCACACATAACCTTCAAGTTTTTTCGCAGGCGTGTGCAGGTTCCCTCCCGATGTTTATCTTCACCGTAAGAGCGTCGGATAAACGTACATATGATGTCTAAATCCAAAAAAATATTGATACGTGGCAGGATTCGAACCAAGACCTCCCAGACAGGAGGAACACCCCAGCCGCCACGTCACCGACGCTGTTTGTACACGTGCATATGTGTAAATCTAACACGTGACCTAGGATAACGCTAAGTGCAACAATTAGTCTGTTTTTGAAGTTTTATTCGTTCAGTTCCTGCTGCATAGTGACTCTATTTCAATTGTACTATTATTTTTCTTCTTCTTTCGTGTAAACGACAAGTCATATCTGTCATAGCCAGTGTAGGTCTTACTTAATATTATAAATGTGTAAATGTGTTGTTCGTTTGTTTGTCACCTCTTTACGCTTCAACACTGAGATTAATTGAGATAAACCTTAGCGGAATTTGGTATGCACGTAGCCTGTGTCATGGAGAAGGACATAGGCTACCTTTTAAACTCTTGAAAACAGCATAGTCTGATTCAGTTCCTGGGGAAACTGAAAAAGAATACTGTATTTATTTAACATCTCAACGGAGCAAAGGATCGTTTAGATTTTTTGAACAGAAATGGTTGCAGGGGTGGGAAATGACATAGGCATTACCAATGAGGATATCCTGACATAGTTCCCGAGGGATGTGGGGAAAACTCATTTCCAAGCTCACGCACGTCGGCGTCGCAACGGAATGACGGGATTTTTTTTCATGGACATAGTAGATGGTGTGGGAAGTGACATAGACTGCTAATCAAGAATAGCCTGATATAGTTCCCGAGGGATCTGTAGAACTCTCATGTCTACGCTCGCGATACGCTTGCGGCTCGAGTACCACTCACTCCCAAAGACAGTTATACAGGGTGTAACAAATTGGTGTAGGTTAACTGGGGCTTCTACTCATCATACTGAACAACTTTTGTTTTACGACTTTGCTGAAATCGCAAAAAAATGTTTTTTCTTCATACAAATCAATCAGCTGATCGACCAATTTTGTGCATTTTAGTATGGAGAGCCCTTTTTTTTGAGAATTGACTATGAGTTCCTTTGGGAATGTTGTTTAGTATGATGAGTAGACTCCCCAGTTAACGGGTCCTACACCAATTTCGTTACACCTGTATAAACACGGGCGTAACCTAGTTCCTCATATATTTCAAACAAGTTCAGCTCTGCAGAATTCAGTGCACGATAGTAGACAGATACTTCACAGAGTGTAACCGCCTCCGTGGCGTAATGGTTAGCCCATTCGCTTCACACCAAGAGGTCGCGGGTTCGATCCCGGTGGGGTCAACTTGTAAGACTCGGTTTGGTTGTTGGTAGGGCATTTTCTAAGCCCGCCAAACATCAGTGTTAACAACATTGATGTGTTCCGGCTTGAAGATAAGATAGCCATTTCTCCATTGCGTTGGGGAATCTTGGTAAGCCCGCTTCCATCTTCGGCGTCATCATCACTTACCATCAGGTGAGATGATGCCAAGGGCTTACCAATTGTGAATATACAAGAAAAAGTTCCCGAGGGATCTGTAGAACTCTCATGTCTACGCTCGCGATCTGCTTGCGGCTCGAGTACCACTCACTCGCAAAGACAGTTATATAAACAAGGGCGTAACTTAGTTCCTCAGATGACGAAGATTAACACTGCAGAATTCAGTGCACGATAATAGATACTTCACAGAGTGTGCAATCAATCTGTCGCTGTCAACAGCTTGCTCCATTAGTTGTGACAGTTGTTGACAGTTGATTTGTTTGCGACTAGCACATTCAAAGGCTTCGTCAATGCTAGATTTGGAAGTGTCCATTTGAAGTTTCGCGAATTGTTGTCCCTTAATGACTTGTCTCATGTTATATGCACGGGGCTCATAGCTTGAAAAGCAGATGGCCGTTGAGGCAGTAAAGTTTTTGAGTGGCGACCGCGCACCGGAAGAGGTAGCAACATCCCTGCACAACTAAAATATATAAACAAAATATTTAAAATATGTGTATAATGGAAATTCATTTTATTATATTTGTAATGAATTTATGAAACACATAGGTAGTGAACCAAAATATGTGTATTGAAATATTTAGTAAGCTTCCACATGACATAAAACAATTACAACGAATTAGACTTAAGAAAAAAATGACAGAATGGCTACAGCAACACTGCTTTTATAGTATTAGTGAATATATAAACTATAATGATAAATAAAATTAATTTACCTTTTTAATGTTATAACTCGTAGCGTAGGTATTATATTTTATTTTAGCTGTCAAAATTTGCATGCCATCTTTGTGACGGTTGAATACATTTACCATTTCAACATTAAGATATTTATATGTATGTATTCTGGCAAATAAACACTTCTTTCTTTCTTACTTTCTTTCCCGCTCGATGGAGGTGGAGGTCGCTTGAAGCCGCTGGATGTGAGCAGCGAACGAACAGTCGTTGTTAGAAATCCTTGGGGCAGGCCTTTGTCCAGCATTGGACGTCTTTCGGCTTGCATTATAATGGATGATGAATGACTTGTAAGTAAAGTGAATTAAAAAAAAAACATAAAATCTCTTTTAACATTCGAAAACCATCATCTCTATCCCATTACAACCCATTAAAAAACATTTATAGATTTTGTCTCGTTTTTTTAACAGTTTTGCCTGCAGGTCTTCATCATACGGAAATATTTTGCCTCTGGGATCCTGCTTTAAATTCGGAAAAATAATCACAAGAGGCCACGTCTTAACTGTATGGGGGATGTTAAAGAGGTATGGACTGGCAGGAGCTTTGTTGTGGAGCAGGAAAAAAATGAAGTTATTTTGAAAAGTACCCGTGTACTGAAGTAAAAAAAAAACCTTTACTTTTTAAATATATTTCGCGAAGTAGTCTTGCGTATTTTTTAGTTTTTTACACTGTCAATTATTTATTTGGTCAGGAATTAAAAACCTTCCTTCAAAAGAAAAAAATCACGCTCTAATGATTCATGGTTGTTTATTAATCACATATATGTGCTTTACGATGCGCCATAACACGTCGCCATACCTCGCACAGAACTATATCGGGGTCAAGTCATTCTGAAACCGCTAAAGTACCTACAAACTCTAAAAAGGTTACTTTTCATTCCAGTTTTTACAGAACAACCGTTCAATTATAATCATGTAGGTACAAACATACACAAAACATCGTATGAACAATCGGTTCAAATCACACAGAGACCACGTCAGCATCCCAACCATGAAATTTAAACTTTCATCTGCAAAATAAATTCAAAACACGCAAATTGCGAGCTTATGGTACCTTATTTTAAGAGCCGAGCCAGACGCAAAACCAAAGTTTCAGTCGACTATTATTTTGAATGGGCAATTCGGAAAAGCGGTCGTTCGTTCTAAATTTGAATACGATTATTTTTATTTTCCCGCATGCGTGAAATGAATGAGGATTGAATTTAGGTATAAATCGTTTTGCAGATTTGAAATTGGTGTTCGGGGCGCCACGTATATGTACCTAAATAATGTTATAGACTGTATCAGAAACCTATATATTAAAAAAAAAACTTTTACGAGTCCGTCTAACCGTTCTAACCAACCGATTTGCTTATTTTAAAAAAAAGAAAGGTATTGATTGACCCACAGCTTAGTCATCAGCATTGAAATCTTCTAACTTTCATCTCTCTCAAGTAACCTATACTCAGATTATGTTTTCATAATTAAATGAAAGGTAAACGCACAGCTTTTTCATCAAGCATTGAAAATTAACTAACTTTCACCCCATCAAAGTATACTCTAATTCACATCAGCTGAAGGACGTCCACTGCTGGACATAGGACTCCCCCAAGGATCTCCACGACGACCGGTTCTGCGCTGCCCGCATCCAGCGGCTTCCCGCGACCTTCACCAGGTCATCGGTCCACCGAGTGGGAGGCCTGCATACACTACGCTTTCCGGTGCTACGCTTGCCATCAAGCATTAAAAATAAACTTACTTTCACCCCCTCAAGTTATACTCAAATTATGTTTTCATAATTAAATGAAAGGTAAACGCACAGCTTTGTCATCAAGCATTAAAAAACAAACTTACTTTCACTCCCTCAAGTTATACTCAAATTATGTTTTTATAATTAAATGAAAGGTATTGATGCACAGTTTGTCATCAAGCATTGAAAATCAACTTACGTTCACCCCCTCAAGTTATACTCAAGTTATGTTTTCACTAAATGAAAGGTATTGACGCACAGCTTTGTCATCAAGCATTGAAAATCAACTTACTCTGACCGCTCTCAAGTTATACTCAAATTATGATTTCATAGCTTTCTTTCTCTTACCTCCGGTTCTAATTGAAGTACGCGGTTCGTTTTGGTCTAAGAACACTCGCTGGGACGAGCTATTTCATTTAGAATGAAAGATGAAGAAATAAAGAAATGAAGTTTATTCGGCAAAAAATAAATGGAAAAATAATTTAGCTATTGCCCACGTTAATTTGTTGAGTTGGAGGGAAGCTAGGTGGTGAACATTTGACTTGACTTACATCAGGAAGGTCTAAATTATTAACTATCACTCACTAAGTTGCCCTCTTCCCAAAATATCAAAAACAATGCTTGCTTTTTTAAGGGTTCCGAACCGGGTAAAGGGACTATATTACTAAGCCTACGCTGTCCGTCCATACGTCTTTCCTTCCGTCTGTCTGTCGAACTTTAACAGGCTATATCCTTTGAAATTTTCTTAATTATTGCCGAAATTTTCACAGAATATATGTGATATTATAGGAAATTTACTGAAAAATCATGAAACTAAAAAAAATGAAGGGAAAAATTAAGGTGGTTCCCATACTAGAAATGGGGGGAGGGTCTTAAATCATGAGGAAGGATCGGATAATCGGAAACATATTACATAACATTCAATTAAAATTTAACAAAAGACGTATTGCACTCGGGGACTGCCGCGGTAAAGCTATTGCATAGCATTTTTTATCAACTTATGCAATTATAATTATTTATTGTTTTTTTTATTTATGCAGTATTTACCAGTACCATATAGTCCTTGGGGCGCGGGATGTTTATGTAATAAATTAACACTAAGAAAGTTCATCATCATCATCGCCATCATCAATCGCCATCATAGATGGCACTGTAAGTTTTTTAGAACTCAATATATATATTTTTGTTTGGGGTGTCAGGTTTTATTTTCGTTACGAAATTTCTTGATTCAATAGCTTAAAATACTTGACAGTACAACAGTCAGTCAATACAGAAATTTCATATTTCATATTTTAAAATAAAATTACTTATGAAAAGATAATGTTATTTTAAATTGTAAAAAAAAATATGCCACGAGTCTACACCGCACCCGCAGGAGCCTGTCCACGTGGCGGTGGTTGCAAGTGTGTACATCCTTCGGTG
Source organism: Coleophora flavipennella (assembly GCA_947284805.1). NCBI lineage: Eukaryota > Metazoa > Arthropoda > Insecta > Lepidoptera > Coleophoridae > Coleophora > Coleophora flavipennella. The sequence continues at coordinate 6,989,550 of OX369258.1, read as the reverse complement.
TCACATACTCGTGACGATGGTTTTACACATACACGGCCACCTAAAGGATCAGTAGCAAGGGCAGTGTAAGGATTCCTAAACTTTGGAATTAAGGATTGACAGAAGTGTAGCGCGACACCTGCACCACACCCCGGACACTCCATACAAACGAGCGAGAAATGATATACATAAATATAACTGACGTATCTATAGGCAAGAATGCAGGTAGGGTTGAATCACACCAAAAACACGAAATGTTTGTTAGTTATTTACTGAATGCAACAGTGTGAATACTAAACTCTTTTTTTTCATACTTTTCTGTTGTAAATAAACACCGTTCGACTATAAAACATTGTAAATGGTAACTGCGATGAGGACGTATGAATTAACACTGAAAACTGCTATTATTTTGTACATCTTTAAACACTTTTTCCATAAAATTGCGAAATTGATAAAGGATTTTGTCACAGATTAAAAATCGACATGATAGTTTTGTTGGTTTGGTGTAGAGATGGGACGAAGTGAATGACTGAATGAATGATTTTGAACTGTTGTTGCGAGCTGAAAACTGATTGTATAATTTGATTCCAAAGATTCATAATATTGTTAGGTAGTCTTTGACCGACAAATCGCTACCGCTTATTAAAAAAAGGTCATCTACTACTATGACGCCGAAAATTGCTACCGCTTATTCCAAAAAAAGGTGTAGTCAATTTGATCACCAAGATTCATGATATGGGGTCCAGGGGGCTTAGCCCCCTCCACCCATTTATAACCCCCCAACAAACCTTCGGGATCCAAGGAGGATGTGGGATTATCAGGGCGGGGAAAGACGCGGGGCTCGGACCCCTAACGGGGGCGTAGCCCCCGCCACCCATTTAAAACCCCCAACAAACCTTCGGGATCCGAGGGGGATGTGGGAGTATCAGGGCGGGGAAAGCACGCGGGGCCGACAAACTCGGGGCTCCTACTTCTTCATTCTCATGTTAAACCTAACACTACGACTGTGCGGGGAGGCAAGCTAAGCTCGCCTCCCCGCACAGTCTCCGAACCTAACGGATCCGAGTCGGGGTGCTCCGAAAGTCCGAGCTCGCTTCTATTTAGAACTCCCCGTACCTCACTCGCGGTCCCCATATTATGAATCTTTGGGATCAAATTGACTTAGACCTTGACCTTGACGGATTACCCCCTGGTTTTCGATTTGTTACCCCCAAGTTTGTCTGCCCTCAAGTCGGCCCCGCGTGCTTTCCCCGCCTTGATACTCCCACATCCCCCTCGGATCCCGAAGGTTTGTTGGGGGTTTTAACCCCATATTATGAATCTTTGGAATCAAATTATACAATCAGTAATAAGTCATCTTTGGTCCTACATAAACTCACAAAACAAAGACCAAAGAGTAACTAAAAATACAATTTTCAAAAATTCATAACTCAAAAACCGCTGGTTTCCTAACCCTGAAATTTGGTATGGATGTTCAGCTAAAGCCTATCTCTTACCAAAAAATCGCGGACTGCCAAATCGGTGTACCCTATTGTACAGTTGAGCCCAAAGATGACCCAATTTTTACCTCGCAACAACAGTTCAAAATCATTCATTCACTCATTCACTTCATCCCATCTCTACACCAAAGCAACAAAACTATCATGTCGATTTTTAATCTGTGACAAAATCCTTTATCAATTTCGCAATTTTATGGAAAAAGTGTTAAAAGATGTATAAAATAATAGCAGTTTTCAGTGTTAATTCATACGTCCACGTCGCAGTTACCATTTACAATGTTATAAAGTCTCATAATGTGTATGGTGTATTCGGAAAGTGGTGTTTTTTGTTCGAGCGGTGTTGTTTGGTTTTTATGCTTGTGAACGAAATCACAGCGGCGCGCAAAGTGAATATAGTGAATAAAAGTGCTTGCGTAGCTCGTCCTTTACGTTTGGTACTCAATCTACAGCCAATCTGAGTGACGGGGGGGTGAGGTCAAATCTAGAGAGCGGCAGGGAGTGTCCATACTGTACGTTAGTACTAATATATATACTGTGCCTGCACTATCGCACGCACAGCCCTCTTCTGCATACGCAAGGCGCGCACCCAGTTTGCTGCGCATCTCCAGAGCTCCACCCCGTACTGCAGGAGCGGCTGTGCCGTCGCAAAGTAGCTGAACCTCACCACCTCCCTCGGGACCACCCAGGAGAGCCGCCGGAGAGCGAAGCAAACTCCTCCTAGTTTCCCACATAGCTTTGCTATGTGAGATTCCCAGGTGAGACCACGTTCGAGTTCGAATCCGAGGAAGGTGGTGGCGTCCACCTGGTCTATGTTTACTCCACCTGCTCGTATCGACATACTCGTACTTCTAGGTGGTTTCCCTCCTAGATGGAAATGCAGGAAGTGAGTTTTTTGGAGGTTTAGGGCGAGCCTCGAGCATCGCCGCAAAGTCACCTGTCTATCGGTGTTCTACAGGATTCATTTCGGAGAGTGTGCCCTGGAGCTTCACAACCTCATTCCCCCCTCTCCATTTCATCATCGGACGACCAGGCGCGGAGGGCGGTTCCATCCCTTTGTCGTCAATGTTCCACCTTTACGCACGAAGCGTTTTGCGTCTTCGTTTATCATGCGAACGGCCAAGGAGTGGAATTCCCTTCCGGCTTCTGTATTCCCCGATTCGTACAATTTAGGAATCTTCAAGACGAGAGTGAATAGGCACTATTTGAGTTTGCGTGTCACATCCTCGGCTGCATCGGCACTTACCATCAGGTGAGGTGCAGCCAAACGTACTCAAATTCTTAATAAAAATAAAAAAAAGTCTGTTACATCCAAACCACTGCGACAGCTGGGTGGCGGTATCTTTTACTAGCTGCTCTAGAAGGTCTACAGTCGGTGCGCAAACGACGCTGGCAAGTTTACTTAAACTTTAGGTGTTTGATTAGTATGGAAAGGGTTTTTGTATCGAGAAAGTCCCGTAATCCCGGGATCGGCTGTCGTGTTTTATTAACAAAATGATTTACAAAAGACCTGAAAACTTTTAGGTAAAAGCTTTTATTTAAAAAAAAAACAATTATTTCGTAATCTTGTCAGCAAACTCTATCATACCTATATTGTAGAAGTGCATTAAAAAAAACTAGTCCGCCATCTTGGGTGTGCCGCCATGTTGGATTTAGAATAACGTTACACAGTGAACCATGCATTGTCATCCAAACTGAACGTGTGTAAAAAATTCAGCTCAATCGGTTGAAGATATCTGTTTTAAAATTGATATGCAACATTCCATCCGAACAAACATACACACATACATTGCAAGTTAAATAAAAGCTTGTAATTATACTCTACTTCTTAAAACTGCATTCCTGAAAATTGCCATTAGAACTAAAAAATTGAGTCCAAAATCGAAAATTCTAACTTAAATAGTCTTTTGGGATTTAGGTGTAAAAATGTATCATTTTAAAAAGCCTATTCCATATTTTGAATTCAGTATGTAAATATTCACCCAAAATATCCAAAACATGAGTTTTATCGTGTTGTGAGGCTATGTGTGAGAATTCCGGATAATGTTACCATCATTGCCAATGCCATCGAACAGCCTTTTTCACACATCACATCAAAAATGGAGTGCAAAAGGGAAAACAAATGTGCTTTAATTTAAATTCCTTCCCGGAAATAAATCAGCAGGCAGCGACATACTAAACCAGAGAATTTACGCCAGGAAATGCTCGGGCATATGGGTGTAGTCGTGGATATAAAGCAACATAGAATGGCCTACAAGCCTTACATGCGCACTTGGTTTTTAGGGTCCCGTACCCAAAGGGGAAAAACGGGACCCTATTACCAAAGTATATATATTAGTACTAACATACAGTATGGATACTCCCTGCCGCTCTCTAGATTGCGACCTCACCCCCTCGTCACCCAGAGTGATACAGATTGGTTGCAGTTTGGTTGTCGAACGTATAGGATTTCGCCGCCATTTTGTTTGTTCCGTCATTCTTTTTTTGTAATGTCATTTCTGGCCCGTTGTTTGAAGTGTCCAGTGTGTGCTAAGACTCCGCTGTCCGTCCGTCTGTCTGTCACCCGGCTGTATTACATGAACCGTGATATCTAGACAGTTAAATTTTGACAGATGATGTATTTCCGTTGCCGCTATAACAACAAATACTAAAAATTAGAAAAAAGTGAAAGTCTCCAATGCATCTACAATGGTACGGAACCCTTTGTGCGCGGTTTTTTTGGACCATACGTGCTCTTTCGCGACTTCACTTTGGTAATACGATTGGTACTTTTCTTTTCTTCGATCTTTATTTGATCCTTAATCACCTCCGTGACTTAATGGTCAAGTCAATTAGCTTAACATCAGGAGGTCGCGGGTTCGATTCGCGGCGGAGTCTAACTTTGTAAGATTCGGTTTGGTTAGTGGAAGGGCATTTTCTAAGCCCCCCAGGCTCGCTATCACCATCTTATCTAAGTCTTGCCCCCAAGCATCAGTGTTAAAAGCCTTGATAGCCATTTCCCCATTGCATTGAGGAATCTTGGTAAGCCCGCTTCCATCTTCGGCATCATCATCACTTACCATCAGGTCAGATGATGCCAAGGGCTTACCAATATGAATAAATAAAATCCCTGATGCATTACTTTAACGAGCGATGAATAGTGTCGGGTTTTCCTATCGTCAATTTAAGCTCTAAAATTGATGAAACATAACGATTATACATAATTTTCATTTTATCTTCAATAAGCTTCGTAGTCAATAAGATACCCATGCGACGGCATTACAAAAAGAGGTATATACATGTCACCTTGAGTTGTTATAGTAAACTTATTATTAAGTTAAGGAACGTATAGTGGAACTTGAGTTATAGTGAAGCAAATAATAGGTATAGTAAAACAAATTGTAGGTATAGATCGCGGCATCTAAGCTGAACAGTGTGCAGTGACTTATTTTAAGATCTCAATCGAAGTGCGGTACGAGGAAGCGCGGGGGTCGCGTGCAACGAGCCAGCCCCCGCGTTACCCGCGCACTTTCTACCTGCGCAAACGACCGCCATTTGTGTTCATTTTATACGCCGCGTATTGTACCTAAGTTTAAAAATTTACGTAATCAAATAATTGATCAAACTGAATATGATAAAAACCGACTTCAATCGCAACAAATAAGTACAATTTTGGAATTTTTTACCGATAAATTTCGATTTAAAGTATTTAACCAATTTTGATAAAATTTAAATGGCATGAACCAGGAAGTAATAACATATCAATTAAAAAATAATCATCAAAATGAGTTCAAAACCAGCTGAGAAATTGCACAAAAACACACATTTAAATTACGAACCTCCTCCTTTTTTGAAATCGGTTAAAAATTAAGAATAGTTGGCAGTCACATAATAATGACACACCTATAATATGTCCGTTCTGTATCTTGATTTATTTCTGTGCATGGGTCTCAAAGTAAAACAAACCACAGTAGAGAAACTCGGGGATTGAATTTGAATTTGGTAACGTGAGAAGTAAAATATTTGGTTTTTGGTAAAATTTTAGGACAGGCATATGTCCGTTCTTTATCTTGATTTACTTCTGTGCATGGATCTCAAAGTTATACAAACCACAGTAGAGAAACTCGGGGATTGAATTTGAATTTGGTAACGTGAGAAGTAAAATATTTGGTTTTTGGTAAAATTTTAGGACAGGCATATGTCCGTTCTTTATCTTGATTTACTTCTGTGCATGGATCTCAAAGTAAAACAAACCACAGTAGAGAAACTCGGGGATTGAATTTGAATTTGGTAACGTGAGAAGTAAAATATTTGGTTTTTGGTAAAATTTTAGGACAGGCATATGTCCGTTCTTTATCTTGATTTACTTCTGTGCATGGATCTCAAAGTTAAACAAACCACAGTAGAGAAACTCGGGGATTGAATTTGAATTTGGTAACGTGAGAAGTAAAATATTTGGTTTTTGGTAAAATTTTAGGACAGGCATATGTCCGTTCTTTATCTTGATTTACTTCTGTGCATGGATCTCAAAGTAAAACAAACCACAGTAGAGAAACTCGGGGATTGAATTTGAATTTGGTAACGTGAGAAGTAAAATATTTGGTTTTTGGTAAAATTTTAGGACAGGCATATGTCCGTTCTTTATCTTGATTTACTTCTGTGCATGGATCTCAAAGTAAAACAAACCACAGTAGAGAAACTCGGGGATTGAATTTGAATTTGGTAACGTGAGAAGTAAAATATTTGGTTTTTGGTAAAATTTTAGGACAGGCATTTGTCCGTTCTATATCTTGATTTACTTCTGTGCAAGGGTCTCAAAGTTAAACAAACCACAGTAGAGAAACTCGGGGATTGAATTTGAATTTGAATTTGGTAACGTGAGAAGTAAAATGTTTGGTTTTTGGTAAAATTTTAGGACGAGTTGTGGACCTTTATTTTGCGCAGAACTTTTGGGTTTTAAATATATTTTTACATGTCTTCATACTTCTTTCTTACTTCTCTTCTTTGGCGATGCTCTGTTTGGAATTTAAAAAAATGTGTACCTACTTATTTTATTTCTTTGGGTTTCTTGGAGAAAACTTATTCAGTTTCATTAGTAAAAGCTACTCCTAACCGCATGCATATTACTAAGAACACCCGATAGCCTTAATCATCATCATCATATCATCCGAAAGACTGCTGAACAAATGCCTCCCACAAGGATTTCCACAACGACCGGTCCTGCGCTAGCCGCAGCCAGCGGCGTCCATGACCGTCATCAGATCATCGGTCCACCGAGTGGGAGGCCTATCTACGCCACTCGAGAACTTGACTGCCACAACGGCTATCTGTTCTACGATATATGTACTGCCACTTAAGTTTAGCGATTCTGTCAGCCTTGTCGGTTACCTGGTTACCTTTTTAATACCCTGGTCCCTGTTATTCTTGTGTTAAAAACTCGCTGCCCGCGGGGCAATAAATCATCGATGCGCTAGTGATAGGCGCTAGCAGTGCGCCGCATATCGATTCCCGGAAGAAAACACGCGCCTTGCTAGCGAAGACGCAAACAATAAGCGGAATTGCCTAATTACTTGTTCTGGGACATCGATACGAGCGTGGAGCGGCACTATGCCTTTTCAACACACTATAATATTATAAAGGCGAAAGTTTGTGAGTGTGTATGTTTGTTACTTCTTCACGCAAAAACTACTGAACGGATCTGACTGAAATTTTATAGGTAGACAGATTAGGACCTGGATTAACACATAGGCTACTTCTATTCACGCTCGCGATCCGCTTGCGGCTCGCGCACTGCGCACCCTCTAAAAGTCATAGAAGCGTTGTCCACACGGGTGAAGCCACGGGAAACAGCTAGTAAAATCCATAAGTGCGTATGCGGCGTCCTGCGCCCACACTTTATTGACTCGTGGCCAGCAAATGTTTAACTCTACTTTAGTGACCTTACCGTGCCTACGATTAAACATGTCACCACGAAACAGCGATAAACAATGCGAAATTTCAGGATAAAAAAAAACTGTAACTGTTTAATGAGGCGTGCGAAAAGTAAACAAATAACGTGTTGCGCAAAAACTGTGCAGACATGCGTAATTTATGCGCGAACTTCATGTTGCGTAAAAAAGTAAGTCCCCCACTCTTTCATGTCACATGTGTCATGTTGTGGGATAAAGGCGAAAGCAGGATATTGTAAAAATCCTGGAAAAAAGTTTCTAGTTACATTTCTTGAGGAAGGTATAGGTAGAATAGAATAGAATAAGTTTATTGAGACACGGGTGTATAATTCCTCCGCTTGCGTCTCGCCCACTACGCCCCATCGATTGTCGATTTTGAGCTGCGGCTCGCCCACCGTTCACCCTCGATGTACATACGGCGAAGCCGTGGGCAAAAGCTGGTTTTGTTTGAAAATTGTAACAAATATGACGTTACAAATATGTAAAGTTATTAACGAATTAATTCTGTGCTTTGTTTGAACAAAGAATTGAAAATAATAAAAAGACGTAGCTCACAAAATCGCTAAACTGAAGTGGCAGTGGGAAGGTCACATAGCTCGTAGAACAGATGGCCGTTGGGGCAGTAAAGTTCTCGAGTGGCGACCCCGCACCGGAAAGCGCAGCGTAAGCAGGCCTCCCACGCGGTGGACCGACGACCTGGTGAAGATCGCGTGACGCTGGTGGATGGCGGGCAGCGCAGGACCGGTCGTCGTAAAAACCTTGGGGGAGGCCTTTGTCAAGCAGTGGACGTTTTTCGGCTGATATGATGATGATGATAAAAAAGTCAAATAAGAACCTATGGTTTTCAGATATTCTAGAAACTGTACTATTTGCTATATAATATTTTATAATTTATTTTTGTAATTGGAAAATAAATACTCTATTCTACGTTTGATGAAGTCTACAACTCGTAAGTAACTCGTAAGTAGGTACTAACATTCCAATTTCCATATTCGTTGTGAGAAAATCGCAGGTATTTACTGTCACAAATGCAAAATACAACTTCACAAAAGAGCGTAGACACATTTCTTTCCACAGCAAATTGAGCTGAAAATTACAATCCTGCCAAATTCAGGAGGTATAACAACGCTGTAACAACCCCAAAAAGGTTGAAACCTCTTAAATGTTAGCATTCTCTCGTAACAAAGGATTCTGTGTTTAATGTGTTGGACGACTTTTATCACGGGAAACACAGAAAAATATATTTCGTTTTCTTCTTAAGCGCCAAATGTGTCACGCGAATTATTTTTATTTCATATCCGTTTTGATAGGGTTGATAAAAAATCAAATGTTTAAGGCAAATATTTAAAACATTGAATCTAATATATTGCACATTGCGTCGGTGGAGTAATGGCAAGGGCCGTTACCTCCTATCCGGGAGGCCGTGGTTCGAATACTGCCACGTACTAATGTGTTTTCGAATTTTGATTTCATATGTACGTGTATGCGACGCTCTTACGGTGAAGGAAAACATCGTGAGGAAACCTGCTCACGCCTGCGAAGGAATTCAAAGATTGTGTGTGAAGTTGACCAACCCGCACTGGGCCCGATCACCCTAATTCAGGGTAGGCTCAAGCCCCTCAGTGGGGAAGTATATGGGCTGATAAGCAGAAAATTCCACATATTAGACGAACTCTGTGGTCAGAAACACACGAACTTTGTTTTTTGGCGGCAAGATTAAATATTTAGATAAGATGGTAGTAGAAATATTTAGTATTCTGATGGTAAGTAGTGATAGCTAGCGGTGATGATTTAAAAAAATCCACCGACCAACCGAACTGGGTCCTTTTAAATTCAACCCTGTTGGAAATCGAACCCGTGCCCCGACTTTCTTAAGACACTGTGCCACAAGACTAGGTAGAGTAACTACCATGATCATATTACTGGAAAACCACTTTTAATGGGTTTTAATAAAGTCGTTCATTATACTTTCAAGTGGATCCTTAAATTTCCTAATCTTTAGCTCATTACTTATCTAAATATTAACTCTGTTTCTGTTTTTAAATCCTTTTTTTTCAATCTTCCTTTCTATCTCATTTTCCTTACTTTACCATGGATAGATTGTTGTTTTCCCCGGGCTTATTGTATTATTAATTTATGTATTTTTTTTGTTTTTTTTATATATTTATTATTTTTATATTTATGTATTTTATTTTACTGTTTATCTGCAAACTTTCCTGTTTCAAATTATTGCACTGCCCCATAACTTATTCTATCGCTGTTTCGTTACCCAAAGCTTGCATGGAAAGCAATAAGACTTGTATAGGCTTTTTTCTATGTTGTTCATCTCTTTTCAGCCGATTTCAAAAAGGAGGAGGTTCTCAATTCGACTGTATGTTTTTTTTATGTTTGTTACGCGATATCTCCGCCGATTGTGAACCGATTTTCAAAATTCCTTTTTTATTTGAAAGAGTATACTCCCAAGGGGGTCTCATTGTCACCAAGTCAGGTTCTGATGATGGAATCCCAGGGAAATCGAGACAACCCTCAAATTTTATAGGCACATATTACGTGTTTTATGTATTTCCTAAAACTATTCAAGTTTTGGCGTCTGGTAGTCATCATCTCATCATCATCATCAGATGAGCTGATGAAGGTAGGTACAACTCCTTAACGGTTAGGAGTTGGAGGATAATTCTTTAAAAATTTTACGTAGACCGATAGTTGTATTCTTTCAGGTTATTCAGATGAGCTGATGATGGAAGATTTAACTCCTTAACTTTCATGCTGTTGAGATGATGATGGAAGCCACAGGAATCTGTATCTGTTAATAAAACACATGCATTATGAATTATGATTTGATGGTTCCTATTGGCGAGTGGGTAATTGGGTATAACGTTGTTAGATAAATAGCATTATCACTGAAAATAAAAGTTTAAAAAACTTAAAAACCGACTTCAAAATGAATTTCACTCAAAAGTATGAAATAGTATTATTATACTTAGATACACGACATTAACCAACAATAACGAAATCAAAGGGGCCTGAAATTTTTTTTGAGGTCGGTGTCAGCAATGCCATCGAATCGAATCGAATCTAAAACATTTGATACGTCAGTAGCTGTATGCTGATACCGATCACAAAAATAAATTTAGGCCCCTAATTTAATTCGTACCCAACCCACCTTTGATTTCGTTATTGTTGGTTAATGTCGTGTATCTAAGTATAATAATATTGTTTCATACTTTTGAGTGAAATTCATTTTGAAGTCGGTTTTTAAGTTTTTTAAACTTTTATTTTTATTTATGTTGTGATGCAATAAAGAATATTGTATTGTATTTGTGGATTAGTAGGTAATAAATGCATATTAATTTAATAATTATTTACGTAGCAATATTTAAGCCATTGTTAATTTCATATTGATTGAATAATTATTTACATAGTTACATTTAAGCCTTTATTTATTTCATAATAATTTAATAATTAGGTATTTACACAACGATATTTAATCCTTCTTAATTTAATAATTATTTACTCAGGGATGTTTAATCCATCTTAATTTATTAATATATTACACAGTCCCCCCACCGAGGGGCTCGAGCCTACCCTGAATTAGGGCGATTGGGCCTTAGTCGACCACGCGGCCTCAGTGCGGGTTGGTCGACTTCACACACAACCTTCGATTTTCTTCACAGGCGTGTGCAGGTTTCCTCACGACGTTATCTTTCACCGCAAGAGCGTCGTATAAACGTACATTTGAAATCGAAATCCGAAAATACACTGGTACGAGGCAGGACTCGAACCACGACCTCCCGGACGGAAGGTAGCGGCCCTAACCATTACGCCACCGACGCTCTTGATAGTGATATTAAATCCTTCTTAATTTAATAATATATTACACAGTGATATTTAAGCCTATAATAATCTGAAAACGATTCAAGCAAACACGTTTTGATATTAATGTGCTCAGCAATATGATTAAAACATACATATTAACTTACAAAATTTACGTACTCAAATTGATACAGATTTAAAACAACATACAAATGACAATAATACAATTCAATTTTAAAATAACCACTTCATTTCAAATAAATTTATCAATTCGTAGTCATGCAGCTGTTAAAGCATTATTTGCGTAAATTTTAGATACTCCGATGACTATTTTTAACTACCGACGCAAAAAAGGGGTGTTATAAGGTAATCTTGTGTATCTGTGTGTCTGTCTGTGGCATCGTAGCTTCCAAACGAATCGGCCGATTTTGATTTAATTTTTTTTGTTTATAAGGTAATTTTGGTATACCCGCTTTCATCTTCGGCATCATCGTCACTTACCATGAAGAGATGATGCCAAAGTCTTACCAATTATCATCGTCATCATCATGTCATACGTCCCCACCGAGAGGCTCAAGTCTACCCTGAATTAGGACGATCGGGCCTTAGTCGACCACGCGGGCCCAGTGCAGGTTCGCCGATTTCACACACAACCTTGGAGTTAAACCAGTAGTGCGTAAAAATGACTTGATCGAGAGTGTTTTAGCTATGATTCAAGATAATCTGTATAGCCGTTTTAAGATCATCGGTTCTTATCTGGTTAACGAAGGGATGTGGGTAACTTCCATATTATGTCTGATTTATCCGAAATTTGGTATCCTGTTACTTTCAATGATATTACAAGAATATTATGATCTTTACCTGATGCTTAACATCCCTTGGAATCTGCAGGATACCTAACTCCTCATCAACTTACAGCAGTTATTGTGTTTGGACTCATTGGACTTTAAATAGTCAAAGATTTTAAATAGTCCAGCCGCCAAACAAGCAAAGCTTACTTATTAGGGTTCCGTACAACAACAAAAAACGGAACCCTTATAGGATCACTCGTGTGTCTGTCTGTCTGTCCGTCCGTCTGTCACAGCCAATTTTCTCCGAATCTATTGGACCAAATCAGGTGAAATTTGGTAGGATGGTGTAATCCTATGACCCAAACACAGACGTGCAAAGTAATTTTTTTTTTCGGGTAAAAAGTAGGATATAAAAAAAGTTTTGCAAACCTTACTTTGTCATATACATCAAATGAAAGGGCTCAAATATATTTTGTTTATTATTGTACAATAAATTGAACCTACTTTAATGATTCTTTTATTTTATTTTATAGAGTATATTTTCAGGGTGATTCCATAAAAAAAATATCAAAACTAGTTTAGATCTTTTTGGAGAATTTTCAAAAATCATTAAAAAATTCAAAATTGTAGTTTTTGCTTTTGAAGTCGGTTGTTTTTTAAAGTGTTTAGCTGTGTCAATAGGGATGATGAGTGATGACTGCTAGTCATCATACTTTTTATCATTTGTTGGCGAACTACATTTTGTTTTAACATTTTTAGAAATAGCTAGGCGTGACGTCATAGTTTTGCATCGTCATTTATGTCCTCCTTTTGAGATTTTGGTGAATTCCAAATTAAAAACTTGACAGAAAACTAAATGACTGACTCGGTGGCTCAGTGTTTGGTGCTCTTGACTGCTGATCCGAGAGTTGTGGGTTCGATCCCCACCCAGGGCAAACATTTGTGTGATGAGAAGATTTGTTTGCTCTGTGTCTGGGTGTTAAATATCTATATATGTATGTATTTAAACGTGTATAAGTATGTTTAACAGTCTCTGATTCCCATAACACAGGGAATCCTACTTTGGGGCCAGATGACCATGTGTGATTTGTCCCACAATATTTATTATTATTTATTATTTATACTTTTTCAAAGTTTCAATAAGGGGGGCAATTTAGTGATCAAGAGTTCATAATTTGTTTTTGAAACTGCCATCATCCCAATAATGTTACGCTGTATTTTGTGATGATAAGAGAATGCGGCAATTCACGCCCAAAACATGCAGATATGTGCATGATATGTTGACGTAATGGTAGGCATCTGTCACTTGGCATGGATATATTTGGGACACATTATACCAGACATGTTTCGATGTTACACGAACGGAAACATTGGTCCAGACACAATTTTGAAAACATTTAAAAAGTTAAAGATAATAGAGAGCGTCGGTGGCGCAACGGTCTGGGCCACGGATGTCGTGGTTCGAACCCTGCCACGCGTACCAATTTGTTTTCAACCGACTTCCAAAAAGAAGGAGGTTCTCAATTTGACTGTATGTTTTTTTTTATGTGTGTTACCTCAGAACTTTTGAATGGGTGAACCGATTTTTATTATTCTTTTTTTATTGGAAAGCTAGTGCTCCCCGTGTGGTCCCATATAAATTTTATCATAATCGGTATAGTACTTTATTAGAAAACTAAAAATAATAATGCAAAAATGTACTAAGTTGTTGCAATGGAAGTCGGTTTTTTAACGTGTTTAGCGTTTTGCGAATGCCGATTTCATATGTATACGTTTGCAGGCGTGTGCAGGTATTAAGGTGTTGTTATCTTGAAATTTAAAAGGTGACCTATTTACTTTTAATTTCATCCTACTTATTGTTTACCTTTATTTACTTTTTGAAATGATTATGTTTATGCTTTTTTTAATGAGTATTTTTTATTCACAATTTAAGCGTCATCACACCTGATGGTATAAGTGACGATGATGCCCAAGATGGAAGCGGGCTTACCAAGATTCCCCAACGCAATGGGGAACTGGCTATCTTATCTTCAAGCCGGAACACATCAGTGCTGTTAACATTGATGTATGGCGGCAGGACTTAGATAAGATGGTGGTAGCTTGCCAGGCGGGCTTAGAAAATACCCTTCCACCAACCAAACCGAGTCAGAGTTAGACTCCGCCGGGAATCGAACCCGCGACCTCCTGATGTGAAGCTAATTGCCTTAGACATTACGCAACGGAGGTGTATCATATTAGTATTATCTATTGTACATTTCATCCTTGTTTTAAGTATGTTGTATGTCTTTAAGAACGTCTGTGGCGTAACTGCTGGGGCCGCTACCTCCTGTCCAGAGGTCGTGGTTCAAATCCTGACGCGTACCAGTGTGTTTTCGAATTTAGATTTCATATATAGGTTTATCGGACTCTTTTACGGCGAAGGAAAACATCGTGAGGAAACCTGCACACGCCTGCGAAGAAACTCGAAGGTTGTGTGTGATTTGTAAATTTCGTTAGTATAAATCTTATATTTTTTATTAGGCACAGAAACCGTTATATCCTCCATAGACAATTGTTTTTAAGTGATTCAGTCTCAAAAGAAAGCGTTAAATCCATCCGAAGCACCTCCATTGAAGTGTTCCGGCTTGAAGATAAGATAGCCAAGCCCTCATTCATCATCATTATATCAGCCAAAAGACGTCCACTGCTGGACAAAGGCCTCCCCCAAGGGTTGCATTGCGGGCCCTCATCGCGCTGGCGAATCTCAGTGGATCCGTTTCCATCTTCGGCATCATCGTCACATACCATCATATGAGATGACGCGACGCCAAGGGCAGGCCTATCGCAATCTGCGCTGTAGGTATGAAAATGATAAAAATGTACCTACGCCGCGCTCTACGCCGCGCCAAGCCGCGCGGCCCCTTGCAAAATGCAAATTCAGTAGTCAGAAGAGATAAGAGTTACGCGATAGAAAGAGAGGCAACTTGTAGGTGAATATATATGTAGCGCTGTGCGACCTGAATTTGCACTTTATTGTGTCGTAGCAAGAGTCGCCATTCATTCAAATGATTTGCGGAGTTAACCTTCTTTTACGTGGTAAATAGTCTTTATTCTGTGCCAAGGGCTTTTCAATTGTGCATTTAAAATATTAAATGGAAAAAAAGTTGTCAATATGTTAGGCGGGCTTCATTTCGGAATTTTTGCTAGTGCACGAGTAGCGTGTGTAATACGATTTTTCCGGCTCATTTTCCGCATAGAATGGACAAAACATTTGACCAAGTAAAGCAATCTAATAATGAGCACGTCCGCCAATGGCGCTTTCCTGTAGAGATGAGTGTTGTAAACCGTAAATAGTTACAAAAACTGTTTATTGCTGCAATACGGAAAACTGTGTATTGGCTTCTGCAAAAACTGTTTATTGGACGAAACTATTTATTGACCAACGAACGATCTCACTCGAAGCGTAACGGAAGAGTAAACGAGATAGAGGATTGGCTTTCTTGTGCACATGTGAGAGAGCGGGAAACAAAATAATTCAATTTCAGTCAATAATTAGAAACAGCTCTATTATTTCTATGCACAGAGTCACTTATTGTTTGATAATTTAATTGACCTTTGGCCTTAACTGTAATGCGTGACTCAGTTCATAACGCAAATAGATAAATGATTCCTTGTTACATAGCATTACCACTAAAAATTTAAAAATTAAAATAAAAGCATAAAAAACCTAAAAACCGACTTCAAATAGAAATTCACTCAAAAGTATGAAATAATATTTTTTTTTATAAACTAATACGCGAAATTAACTAACAATAACGAAATCAAAGATAGGTACGAATCAAATTAGGGCCCTAAAATTTTTTTTGAGGTCGGTTACAGAAAAGCCATCGATTTTAATACATTTGATAGGTAAGAAGCCGCGTCTGGCACCAACTTAAAAAAAAAACTGTAGGCCCCTTAATTGATCCGTACTATCTTTGATTTATTTCGTGTATTCGTCTATAAACATATTATTTCATACTTTTGAGTGAATTTCTTTTTGAAGTCGGTTTTTATGTTTTTTAAACTTTTATTTTTTTCATTTTCATTCTTTCTACTGTTGCGTAACATAAAGTAACTATCAACAAGTAAAAAGTTTATTTCTTTTTTCATTTCAATATTTATTCATTAACCGCCTCCGTGGCGTATGGTTAGTCCATTCGCTTCACACCAGGAGGTCGCGGGTTCGATTCCGGCGGGGTTAACTTGTAAGACTCGGTTTGGTTGGTGGTAGGGCATTTTCTAAGCCCGCCTGCTAGCTACCACCATCTTATCTAAGTCTTGCCGCCAATTATCAGTGTTAATAACATCATCAATGTTCCGGCTTGAAGATAAGATAGCCAGTTCTCCATTGCATTGGGGAATCTTGGTAAGCCCGCTTCCATCTTCGGCATCATCGTCACTTAGCATCAGGTGAGATGATGCCTAGGGCTTGCCATTGTGAATAATATATATATATATATATATATATATCTTTGAAGTAATCAGACCTGTGGAGTTTGCTCACATCACTTTATCAACTAGAAAAGAGCTGATGATCTTCAACGGCTGAAAAGATATTCTTGAATCATAGCTTAGAACACTCTCGATCAAGTCATCTCTCAAACAAAAAAAAAACTAAACCTAAATCGATTCATCCGATTGAGTGCTACGATAACACAGATAGACACACAGATATCCACGTTAAACTTTTAACACCCATCTTTTTGCGTCGGGGGCATCATCTCGTCACTTACCATCAGGTGAGATGATGCCAAGGGCTTACCAATTGTGTTTTTTTTTTATAAAAACAAATAATTCTTTCCACACGCTCAAAAGATTAGTTAAACTTGCCAAAAACCCAAAGCTCAATCCTTTTAGATCAAAGCTTAAATCTTATTAAAGCTACACATGGTGTTTTATTCAATACAGCGATTGGTAGGTACGGTACTCGCCAATACAAAACATAGTTATTCAAAATAAACAGTTTCGAAACCTGGTATTGAAAACGAAACCGATAAATAGTTTCGGTATTGCAACACGTATACCGTACCGACCCATCGCTACTTTCCTGTTAGCATAGTGCGGTGTTTCTCGGCTAGCTGCTTTTTACGGGCCATAATTTCATGACGCCAAGTGTCATAATGTCATCCTTACTATCCTTATACTCATACCTGAAATAACTACACGAATTAACTAAAAAAATAAAAAGAATTATAAAAAAAACTAGCTGTTTCCCGCGGCTTCACCCGCGTGGACCACGTTTCTATGACTTTTCGAGGGTGCGCAGTGCGCGAGCCGCAAGCGGCTCGCGAGCGTGGTAAAAAGTAGCCTATGTCTTAATCCAGGTCCTAATCTGTACCTACCAAATTTCAGCCAAATCCGTTCTGTAGTTTTTGCGGGAAAGCGTAACAGACAGACAGAGTTACTTCGCATTTATAATATTAGTAGGGATTAAAAACCCGACTGCATAAAACTTGACCCCTCTTTTTTGTCCAGTTGGGTAAAAATGTATCCTGTATACTGTATAATGCGAGGTGTCGTCTGATTCATATTGATCCCGTGAGTGACTCACGGGATCAATACGAATCTATTGACACATAGCACTCCAAAATTAAAAGTTTAACCCCTCCTTTTTGACCAGTCGAGTTAAAATGTATCCTTTGTCACTCACGGGATCAATACGAATCTATTGACACATAGCACTCCAAAATTAAAAGTTTAACCCCTCCTTTTTGACCAGTCGAGTTAAAATGTATCCTTTGTCACTCACGGGATCAATACGAATCTATTGACACATAGCACTCCAAAATTAAAAGTTTAACCCCTCCTTTTTGACCAGTCGAGTTAAAATGTATCCTTTGTCACTCACGGGATCAATACGAATCTATTGACACATAGCACTCCAAAATTAAAAGTTTAACCCCTCCTTTTTGACCAGTCGAGTTAAAATGTATCCTTTGTCACTCACGGGATCAATACGAATCTATTGACACATAGCACTCCAAAATCCACCAAGCCGTTTAGGCTATAGAGCGTGGCAAATAAATATATCCTTAGTAATATTTTAAATGTGAAAATGTGTTTGTTTATTTGTTTGTTTGTTACCTTTTCACGCTACAACACCTTAACCAATATAGACGGAATTTGGCATGGAAGTAGCCTGTGTCATGGAGAAGGACATAGGCTTCGTTTAATTCCGTGAAAATTGAATAGTCTGATACAGTTCCTGAGGGAACGGAAAAAAAATATCTTTTTTGGTTGATTTCTTGAACATGGCCACGCAGCAACGCATTGTTGTGATTTAGGATAGAGATGCTTGAGGGGATGGAAATTAAATATAAACTAATAATAAGCATAGCCCGTGACAGTTCCTTAGGGATCTAGGGAAAACTTTTTGCATAGAAATAGAGGAAGGGGTGGAAGTGACATAGAATGCTAATCAGAATAGTCCGACATAGTTCCCGAGGGACCCGCTTGCGGCTCGCGCACCACTCACCCTCAAAGACAGTCATAAAAACAATGCCTACGCGAACGAAGCTGCGGGCAAAAGCTAGTAAATAAATAAATATATATACATCCATCTTCGGCATCATCGTCACTTACCATCAGGTGAGATGATGCCAAGGGCTTACCAATTGTGAATAAAAAAAATAAAAAAACATACATGCACTCGAAAAACATAACCCTCTTTCTGGCGCAGACGGGTAAAAAAAAACGAGTGAAATTTTAAGGGGTTTATTCGTTATGATGTTAAAAATACAAGAAAAACTATTTTTTTAAAAACTACCCATAAAACATTTTCACTTTCAAATACGAACCAAGAAAAGGGATGACGAATGCTAGTCATCTGAGTTACTTTTTATCATCTGTCAAAAACGACATTTTGTTCTAAAAAGTTTGAAATTCCTATGCGTGACGTCATAGAGTTTAGCAGTGTCATTTATGTACTCATTTTGTGATTTTGATGAGTTAAAAATCGAAGACTTGACGGATAACAAAACGAGTAAGGTTTTTTAGAAGTTTAAGTAGGAGCACAGATTACTAAATAGTTACTTCGTTAGTAGGAGGGCAATTTCGTGATAAAGAGTTCATAATTTATTTCTGATGCTGTCGTCATCCCTATTGATCAAGACGAAAAACTGTAGGTAGATAGCACAAGCATTATAGGGTCGGAGCCTGCCGGTGCGTACGATACCAAGGGGTGACCAACCCAACGTGACCGTGTCCGTCTGTCTGTCAGTCGGCTGTATTTAATGAACCGTAATAATTTATGTAAAGCTGACTTTTTTTTATTTATTAAAAATTTGAGCGCGTTGGACTATATCTCACCTGATGGTAAGTAACGATGTAGTCGAGGATGGTACACGCAAACTCAAATAATGCCTTTTCACTCTCGCCTTAAAGATCCCCACACATTTCACAGTGTATTTTTATATTGCCGCTATAACAACAAATAATAATAATAAAAAAGTGCATTTAGACATGTCTTTAAAGGCTTTTTTGTTATTGCTCTAAATGCTTAAACACACAAGCGTAAAACTTGGTTTAATGAGAGTATACTTATCATAAAGTATAACAAAAAATAATAAAAACTGACCAAGAGTAAGTCGTACTCGCGCTTAGTAGTCCGAACTGATAGAAAAATAAACATAATTTTTCTGTCGCTCGCGTTAATATTTTTTTGTTTGTAATGTGAATATGTATCATTTTCATAGTTGTGTCGAGAGGTGTGGTGGTACGGAACCCTCGGAGCGCGAGTCCGACTCGCACTTGACTGGTTTTTTATATTATATATTCGTAGAAAACCCTTATTTTAAACTGCATTAAACTCGTTTGGCTTCGCTCACGTGGGCATCGTTTTTATGACTGTATGCGAGGGTTAGTAGTGCGCGAGCCGCAAGCGGCTTGCAAGCATAGATATAGCCTATGTCACTCAGGAATAATGTAGCTTTCTTACTAGTGGAAGAGTTTTCAAAATCGGTTCAGTATTTCCAGAGATTACTTCCTACAAACAAACTCACAAACTTACACACTTTACCTCTTAATAGTGTAGATATTTGACTACCTATATCACCTTATGTCGCGGCGAGCCACGGCTGCTATTTTTGTTTAATTGTTTTATTTTGAACACAGTCATTGGCCGCAAACGATAAAATAGGATTTAACTTTTAAATATTAAAATTTTACGGCTTTGCCTGAATATTTATTTTGATCATGGAAGTCGATAAAAGGATTAATTTTGGAGCCAAATCAAAGTTGAATCAACTTTACAAGCTGAAATTGACAAAATGCACTACAAAAATTATTTTATTGACTAGATTTTGCCCGCGGCTTCTTTATTTTTAATAGGTAAATTTTTATAAAAATGTTTTTCTTGTATTCTTTACATCATAACGAGTAACCCCTTAAAATTTCTTTTGTGATTTTTTTACTCGACATAGCGCCAGAAGGATTGTTATGTTTTTCGAGTACATGTATGTATGTATGTATGTATTTATTTACTAGCTTTTCCCGCGGCTTCGCTCGCGTGGACAACGTTTTTAGTAGGTACTGTCATTGAGGGTGAGTGGTGCGCGAGCCTCTAGCGGCTTACGAGCGTAAGCAGGAGTTTACTACAGATCCTTCCAGAACTATACCTGGCTATACAAAAAAACACATCAGTCCGTTGCTTCGTTGCGACGAAATGAATTTTCCCTAGCTCCTCGGGAACTGTCTCTGGCTATATGCTAATTGGTAGTCTATGTTATTTTCCACCCCTTCAACCATCTCTGAACACAAAATCACTTCAAACCGTTGATCCATTGCGATGTTAAAAAAAATGATCGAAAAAACGTATTTTTTTGGTTCCATCAGGAACTGCATCCGACTATGATATTTTCACGGGATAAAAAGTATTATATGTCGTTTCTCGTGACATAGGCTACCTTCATGAAAAATTTCGTCAAGATTAGTTGAGGTGTTGAATCGTGAAAAGGTAAGAAACAAACACATTTTTACATTTATTAATATTAGTAAGGATTTACTTTGAAGTTGGTCCCATTTAAATTCGATAAAAATGACCCCTATGGGTAGAAAAATAGGGGTTAATTGCAACTTGGCACACATAATTAGTTCTAATGACAGTTTTTAGGCTTCATTCATATAAATCTCTCTCTCTCTCTCTTATCGTGTGGCACAATCAACCGTGCTATCCAAGGGATAGACGGCGGTTGCCTGGTGATGCACTTATCATCACCCGCGGTTACGTGTAGGGCATTTAGATTTACACCTACGGACGTGTGCAACGCGACCTCCATACACATCTGGAATCAGATGTGCAGGTTTCCTCACTATGTTTTCCTTCACCGTTAAAGCAATCGGTAACGTACTCGTACGTACGTATAGTACGTAAGTTTATAAAAACTTATTGGTACATTGGCTGTCCGTATTGAACCCGGGACCCCTGGTTAGGAAGACCGAGGCGTTACCTTTTGAGCCACCGACGCTTTTTTTCTCATTTAAATGAGAACTATATACCTCACTTATGATTTAAGGGTAATAAATGACTACCATTGAGGGTTTGATTATAAAGGCGGAAGGCGTTTTAAAGAAGGTCATCAAAAAATAATTAGCTATTAATAATAAGTATATTTAAGCCACAAAATAAAATATTTACTTATTAACAAAAAATTAAACTGGCGAAAAAAGAAAAGAATAGAAAAACGTAAAAAGAACCTTTTTAGTCTAACCACTAATATAAATACTTAAATAATTTTGAGTCGGCGCCAAACAAACAAACGGAACGTTAGGCAATTTTCAGCAAAGTGCCGCGCATTCCGCTGCCATCATTCCACTTTACGTAATAATTCATCTTAATTTATCGATTGGCGCCGACTCAAATTTTTTAAGGTAAATATTTTGATTTAGAAGCTTATACGGACTCAAAAGTTTCTTTTTATTTTTCAGTTCCTTTCTTTTTTAGGCGAAACAATCTTAATACTTTGGCGTAGGGTTTGTAATGGGGTCCCCTAACCTAGTACGGACCCCTAGAAACGGCATTGTGGCCCCAACTGTACCTAACTAATTTCCCCATATAAACCGATCATTCCATTCCTGTAAATTATACCAATTATCACCAATGAAAGGAGGTTCGAGCTTAACCAAATTGCTCCGTGGTCATTCCAGTTTTGTATGTAAATGGGGGGCTAATTAAACATTCCATTGTGCTCACTGAAAACTGGCTAATTGACTGAGAGAGGACACTATCGTGGAATCTATTGTATGCTCAGGAGGAAATCGCCGACACAGTCGAAATAATAGGAAATGCTAAACACATTAAATATCGACTTCAATCGCAACAACCAAGTACAATTCGCTACTTGTCATCTGACTTACTTTTTATGAACTGTCAAAAACGAGGAAAATGTTTGACATATTGAACTATGCTTTGAAAGCGTCGATGGCTCAACCGGTAACGACTCGGTCCTTCTAACCTGAGGTACCGGGTTCAAATCCGGACGGCAAATGTACCAATGAATTTTTCAAAAACTTACGTACATATAATTACTGATTGCTTTAACGGTGAAGGAAAACATCGTGAGGAAAGCTGCATACGCCTGCGAAGAAATTCGAAGGTTGTGTGGTGAAGTCGACCAACCCGCACTGGGCCCGCGTGGTCGACTTAGGCCTGATCGCCCTAATTCAGGGTAGGCTCGAGCCCCTCGGTGAGGACGTATATGAGCTGATGATGATGATGATGATCTATCCGACCGATTTCGGTCATGGCGACCACTTCGACTCCTAGTCGGTTTGCCGTGCGTGCGCTCGAAGATGGTTTATGATGATGATTGAACTATGACGTCATTTCTCTTCATGGCCGTTGACGTATTAAAAATGTGTTTTTGAAAAATTAAAAATAGAAAATGTTTATGAAAAACCAATTATGTGAGTTTTTTGGAAATTGCAGAAGGAGGGGCTATTTCGTGAACTTCATTTCAGAATTTATTTTTGATGCTGTCAAGTACCCAATTATTAAATTTTCGTTTTTAAAAAAAGTACTGAGGTAAAAATTTATCCTATGTCGCTTTCGGGGTCAAGAAAGACGACAATATCGACACCTCGCACTCCCAAATCCATCAAGTCGTTTAGGCTGGAGTCTCAGCTAAAGAAACATACATACAAACATACATACAACACCCAAAAAATATTATCCTGCTTTTTTTTAGAAACTGCCGAATCCTTGGACCTTAAAGTTATACTCGTACCTATATAGGTTATAGAGACTTGGTTTGGTTGGTGATATGGCTTTTTCTAAGCCTGCCTGGCAAGCTACCACCATCTTATATAATCTTGCCATCAAACATTAATATTACCACCTTATTTAATGTTCTGACATATAAAGATAAAATGTCCAGTTCCCCCTTGCGTTGGGCCATGCTTCGGCATCATAGTCACGCACGTACCATTTGGTGAGATGATGCCAAGGGCTTATCAATTGTGGATAGCAAAAAAAAATCGAGTGGGGCTGTGTCAGGGCACACTGTCGTTGGTTTAACGTGGAAGGTCTTAATTTCGACGTCCCGGACTTATTATTACCTCCGTCCTCTCAGGGAGCGCTCCGGGTTTCGCTCTACGCGGATCTTGGCCTGCCGCCTAGCGGTTTTTTACTTGGTTGCTAAGGAGGAAACAAATTCCTAGTCACTTCCGTTACAGTCTTTCGTTACTTCCATCACGCTCAAGGTTTTTTACTGGGTACCAAGTAAGTCACTTCCGTTACAGTCTTTCGTTACTTCCATCACGGTCAAGTTTTTTTACTGGGTACCAAGCAAGTCACTTCCGTTACAGTCTTATCACTTCCTTTACAGTCTTATCACTTCCGTTACAGTCTTTCGTTACTTCCATCACGGTCAAGTTTTTTTTACTGGGTACCAAGCAAGTCACTTCCGTTACAGTCTTATCACTTCCGCTAGTCTTTCGTTACTTCCATCACGGTCAAGGTTTTTACTGAGTACCAAGTAAGTCACTTCCGTTACAGTCTTATCACTTTCGTTATAGTCTTTCGTTACTTCCATCACGGTCAAGTTTTTTTTCTGGGTACCAAGTAAGTCACTTCCGTTACAGTCTTATCACTTCCGCTAGTCTTTCGTTACTTCCATCACGGTCAAGGTTTTTACTGGGTACCAAGTAAGTCACTTCCGTTACAGTCTTATCACTGCCGTTATAGTCTTTCGTTACTTCCATCACGGTCAAGTTTTTTTACTGGGTACCAAGCAAGTCACTTCCGTTACAGTCTTATCACTTCCGCTATAGTCTTTCGTTACTTCCATCACGGTCAAGGTTTTTACTGGGTACCAAGTAAGTCACTTCCGTTACAGTCTTATCACTTCCGCTACAGTCTTTCGTTACTTCCATCACGATCAAGTTTTTTTACTGGGTACCAAGCAAGTCACTTCCGTTACAGTCTTATCAGTTCCGTTATAGTCTTTCGTTACTTCCATCACGGTCAAGGTTTTTACTGGGTACCAAGTAAGTCACTTCCGTTACAGTCTTATCACTTCCGCTACAGTCTTTCGTTACTTCCATCACTGTCAAGGTTTTTTCTACTTGGTACCCCGTATGTGATTTTTAAAGACGTTTCATGTCAAAAATCAAGCAAGTAATGACCGTGGTTATGGCAAAGATCAAGGAAATATTGCTAATAATAATAATAATGATTGACGTGATATAAGTGTAGCTTAGGCAGACCACCAACTCGGTGGACAGATGACCTGGGTGAAGCTAACCGCCTCCGTAGCGTAAACGTTAAGTCCATTAGCTTCATATTGGTCAGATGTGGGTACGATTCCTTGCAAATATCTAACTTTGTATGATTTGGTTTGGTTGGTGGAAGGGCATTTCCTAAGCCCGCCTGGCTAGCTACCACCATCTTATCAAATTTTGCCGCCAAACATCAATGTTAACGGCGTTGATATGTTCCGGCTTGAAGATAAGATAGCCAGTTCCCCATTGCGTTGGAGAATCTTGGTAAGCCAGCTTCCATCTTCGGCATCATCGTCACTTACCATCAAGTGAGATGATGCCAAGGGCTTATCAATAGTAGATAAAAAAACAACGCTTAAACCTTCAAATAAACCACTTGTTTAATTAAATTAAAGAAAAAAATCCCTACAAACTGAATTACTTATGACTTCTTCTATTGTATTAACTAAAACAATATCCCAACAAAACGTAAATGTGAAATGGGGCCAAGTTTGACGTAAAAAAATTACAGCGATCTAAATGGGTTGGGTAGGTACCAAATTCTGTAGTGGTTCCTAAATCATAGCTACGAAACTTCCAATAGAAATATTTATTTAAGACTTCGCCAAATTATATAATAAAATGTACAACGGTTTTCAGATGCTTAAAAAAATGTTATGTTCTGTGCTTCAACATGGTGTAACTTGGCAAGTTTCCACTATCCTATTTTATTCTATTATGATATTTTCTTTAAAAAAAAACGCTAAACATTTTTTCATTATTATTTTTGGTTTTTGTTAATTTTCTAATAAAGTACTACACCGATTTTGATAAAATTTATACGGAATCACACGTGAACTAGCTTTCAAATAAAAAAGAATCATAAAAATCGGTTCACCCAGTCAAAAGTTCTGAGGTAACACACATAAAAAAACCATACAGTCGAATTGAGAACCTCCTCCATTTTGGAAGCCGGTTGAAAAGTAAGCTTTTCTTGCTTGGCGCCTTGATCATTTAAACTTGCCAAATTACACCATTTCTCTCTCTCTCTTTCTCTCTCTGTATGTCTCTTACTAAAACTCCAAAACGACAATATAGCAACAGGATACGGCACTTTACCCACGTCACCAAAGATTTCCAATAAATTAAACACTGTACTACAGTTGTCCAAGCCATAAACAGCTAGAGGGACAAATGTCCACGGTGCTGTAATGAAATGGCACAGTTTTATGGTGCTTCTACTAGAGGTGCGACTGAAATCTGAAATTCTTTGCGAAAAATAATGTACTCCACGTATACAATAAATCTTTAACAAAAGCTCACACCGACTTTACAAAAATAAAAACAAACATGTAGGTACCTAACTTAAAGAATTTAAGAAATACTTAAAATAACCTTATAAATTTATATAAAAATTAAAAACCCTGCAACATAAAAATATAACCCCATCTTTTTGGGCAGTCGAGTTCAAATGTATCCTATGTCACTCATAGGACCAAGACGAATGTATCCTATGTCACTCATGCGACCAAGACGAATGTATCCTATGTCACTCATAGGACCAAGACGAATGTATCCTATGTCACTCATGGGACCAAGACGAATGTATCCTATGCCATTCATGGGACCAAGACGAATGTATCCTATGTCACTCATGGGACCAAGACGAATGTATCCTATGCCATTCATGGGACCAAGACGAATGTATCCTATGTCATTCATGGGACCAAGACGAATGTATCCTATGTCATTCATGGGACCAAGACGAATGTATCCTATGTCATTCACGGGACCAAGACAAATGTATCCTATGTCTCTCATGGGACCAAGACGAATGTATCCTATGTCACTCATGGGACCAAGACGAATGTATCCTTTGTCACTCATGGGACCAAGACGAATGTATCCGATGTCACTCATGAGACCAAGACGAATGTATAGATAGATAGATAAGCGTTTATTTAGGATTTTACCCAGCACACACAATAATTTTTTATACAGTTACAGTACAAATTAACAATTTGGTATACAATTTAGTTACAAATAAAAAAATTGATACGAATTCAAAGTGGAAAAAAAAACCTCCTCAATAACATCAAAAAATAAAGATATTGGTGTGCGCTGCCGCAATCCCAAACTAATGGGCCATGTCTCAATGCGTTACATTTCCAAGGAGGCAACGCTTAGGTTTTCAGACACCACCCGTAATGACGTCCGATAACGTAAACAGAACGATCAAATAAGTACGACTCAAGAAAAATATAAGGGAAAAAAACATAGGAAAAAAAACAAACATGTTCCTACCTACCTTGTGGTGAATTTTAAAATGATAAAAAAGTAAATAAAATATGTTTAATATTGTTGTGATTAAGAAAATAATGCTATAAGAATAATAGGTGTTAAGTAACGTAATAGATGTATCCTATGTCACTCACGGGACCAAGACGAATGTATCCTATGTCACTCATGGGACCAAGATGAATGTATCCTATGTCACTCATGGGAACAAGATGAATGTATCCTATGTCACTCACGGGAACAAGACGAATATATCCTATGTCACTCATGGGACCTAGACGAATATATTCTATGTCACTCATGGGACCTAGACGAATGTATCCTATGTCACTCATGGGACTAAGACGAATGTATCCTATGTCACTCATGGGACCAAGACGAATGTATCCTATGTCACTCATGGGACCAAGACGAATGTTTCCTATGTCACTCATGGGACCAAGACGAATGTATCCTATGTCACTCATGGGACTAAGACGAATGTTTCCTATGTCATTCTTAGGAACAAGTAGAATGTATCCTATGTCATTCATGGGACCAAGACGAATGTATCCTATGTCACTCATGGGACCAAGACGAATGTATCCTATGTTACTCATGGGACCAAGACGAATTTATCCTATGTCACTCACGGGATCCAGACGAATGTATCCTATGTCACTCACGGGATCAAAACGAATCTAAGGACGCCTCGCACTACAAAATCCATCTATCCGTTTAGGCTACAGGAGTAGCCAAAGAAACAGACATACATACTACACATACGCCCGAAAAACTTTACTCTCCTTTTTACACGCCTGCCCTTAAATAGGAGTGTATATTGTGTTTTCAGGTCTCATGTATATGTCTGTATGTTTCTTTCATCATCATCATCATCAGCCGAAAGACGTCCACTGCTGGACGTACGATGTACTTTGTTACCTGATATACTCGTAGATGAATGAATAAAAAGGACTTCCCCAAAGATTTCCACGACGACCGGTCCTGCGCGGCCCGCATCCAACGGTTTCCTGCGACCTTCACCAACTTCTTATATTATATGTATGTATGTTTCTTTATAATATTCCACGACATCTTCTAAACGGCTTGATAGATTTTGGAACGCGAGAATTCGTTAGATGCGTCTTGATCCCGCGAGTGATATAGGATTAATTTTACCTGACTTAAATATAGTGTCGGTGGCGTAATGGCAAGGGCCGCCACCTCCTGTCCAGGTCGTGGTTCGAATCCTGCCTCGTACCAATGTGTTTTTGAATGAGGAAAGCTGCACACGCCTGCGAAGAAACTCGAAGGTTGTGTGTGAAGTCGACCAACCCGCACTGGGGCCCGCGTGGTCGACTAAGGCCCGATCGCCCTTAGTCAGGGTAGCCTTGAGCCCCTCGGTGGGGACGTATATGAGCTTATAAGATCTTCTAAACGGTTTGTTTTTCCCTTTTTTTTTGGAAAATCAGGTAAAATATATCCTCTCCTCAAGGGATCGAGACGAATCGCACGATAACTTATACGTTAAAATCCTTAAAGCCGTTCAGGTTGTAGCAGGGAACATAGAAATCTACATATATACATACACTTGAAAAACATAACCCTCCTTCTGAAGCATTCGGTTAAAAAAGCGCAGGACCGGTCGATTGCGAATCCTTGACGTGGCCTTTGTCCAACATAGGACAATTTCAGCTTTTATATGATGATGATAGCTGTAGCTTACAGAAAGCCGCTGGATATACAGGTCTCAGGGTCCCGATAAGTCGAGTTCAATGGGGAGACCTATGTGCAGTATTGGACATTTGACGGCTCAGCTGATTCTGAACTACATTGCAAACAGAAACCTAAATTCAAAAACCATCATCACCATCATATCAGCTAAAAGACGTCCACTACTGGATTAAGGCTCCCTCCAATCATTTCCACCACGACCGGTCCTGCTCTGCCCGCTTCCAGCTTCCCGGGACCTTCACCAGGTCGTCGGTTCACCGAGCGAGTGTGAGACCTGCTCACGCTTCGTCTTCCGGTGCGCGGGAACTTTATTGCCCCAACGGCCGGCTGTCTGTTCTACGAGCTATGTGCCCCGCCCGCTGCCACTTAAGTTTATCGATTCTGTTACCTTGGTTCTCCTACGGATCTTCTCATTTCCGATTGGATCTCTTAGGAAACTCCGAGCATAGCTCGCTCCATCGCTTGGGTGACCTTAAACCAATGAGGCCCATGGTAAGCGAACATGTCTCTGTTCCGTATTTCATCCATCATAGGCAACACACACTGATCAAAGACCTTAGTCTTCATACACTGCGGTATTTGGGACGTGAAGATATTGCGAAGCTTCCCGAATGCTGCTCAGCCGAGTTGGATTCGTCAATTGATCTTTTTCTGAAAGTCGGACCTACTTAAATGGACTGTGTGTCCCAATTTGTCAACAATTTCGTGTGTAGAGTATCCAACCTTCAGAAGAGTGGGTGCAAAATTCAATAATATTTAAGACAAATTTGATATTAATCATTTAAATATAAGGTCTAACCAAAGTAGCGGAAACTATTTTAACTGGTGCTTTTCTACGCATGAAACTAACTGAACAACTTTCTCTATGAAACCATAGTCAAATCTCAAAAAAAAATTTTGAACTTCCCATACTAAGTTGGCTGATCAGCTAATCGAGTTAGTATGGGAGAGCCAATATTTTTTTTGGCGATTTGACTATGGGTTCCATGGGGAAAGTTGTTCAGTTTCATGGGTAGAAGCACCAGTTAAAATAGTTTCAGCTAATTTTGTTACACCTTACATACCCGTATGCTTAAGTAAAGTATCCGAAGACCTCCCAGCTCTAGTTTCCAAACTACGCACTGAACTTCGCCCTTATGGGTATGAGAGTTTATTCGTGCAATGTTAACTGGACAGTTCTATAAGTTAAAAATAATTATAGCTATCTCTAGCATGATATTCATAAAAGAGAAAATATTCGGGAATAGATTGTCAAAGAAACTGCGAGCATAGCACGCTTCTTTGCCCTTTGGGTGACCTTGAGCCTTCTTATGGGGCCCATAGGAAAGGCCCGCTGGATGCGGGCAGCGCAGAACCGGTCGCTGTGGAAAATCCTTGGGAGGCCAATGTCCAGCAGTGGACGTCCTTCGGCTGATATGATGATGGATTGTCAAAGAAACTGCTCATGAAATTTCTTAATAGTATTGTAAACTAAGTCAATTCGCGTTTTTCTGTATAATCGCCAATAAATCCTAAGGCAGCCAATGAGTTTGTTTTAAAAAGCACCTTGTTACATTACCTTAAGTACTTTTTTAAACTTTTTTGTTTGAAAATACTCGAAAAAAAATTGGTTCTCCTTCGATTTGTGAGCCATGTTATTTTCTTTGTAGTTACTTCTAACTGTCACTGTACTCAGTCGGTATCTTAAGCAATTAGTAGTATCGGCACACCCTGGACACTTCATACAACGGGCCAGAAATGACATTTCAAAAAAGGAATGACGGAACAAACAAAATGGCGGCGAAATCCTATACGTTCAACAACTAAACTGTAACCAATCTGTATCAATCTGGGTGACGAGGGGGTGAGGTCGCAATCTAGAGATCGGCAGGGAGTGTCCATACTGTATGTTAGTACTAATATATATATTTTGGTATCGGTGTGAAGTTAGTACCTACATTTAGTTATTGGTCAGAAAACGATACCAAACAATATAAGGCTTTTCTTTTCACATATCAATGTCTGTGTTTGACACTAAAGATATAACGAATAAATAGATCAAAGGCATTCTTAAATCAAATAACGGTTTGCGTAATATTATTCTTAAATCGAAACTGTTAAATTATCGAGTGCGTTTGACAGTTGTTTCTATTTGTTCAGAATTTTATTGTTCCAACTAAAAACAAGTTGCAAAAAGCCTAAAACTTTTAGGTACAAGCATTTATTTTGAAAATAGTTTTTATGCGCAATAACTGTACAATATGTCAAATGTCTATAAAAGGAAAAAAGTGACCAACGTTTCGTGTCCCCAAGTGTACAAACAAACTATTGTTTGCGGGACGGAAACACAGTTTTGCCGTTTTTGCCTTAACGCGCCAAAGTTCGACACTCAGTGACGGGTCAGTAAGTTTATCTGTAGTAAGTTCTTCCTGGAGCATTTAGAGATATAGAACATGGATGTACTGGTATAAGGATAAGAAAAAAA
This sequence comes from Coleophora flavipennella, assembly GCA_947284805.1. NCBI lineage: Eukaryota > Metazoa > Arthropoda > Insecta > Lepidoptera > Coleophoridae > Coleophora > Coleophora flavipennella. The sequence goes on along the minus strand of OX369258.1, from coordinate 6,958,352 downwards.
AACCGGCCAAGTGCGAGTCTGACTCGCACAAATTAAGGTTCCCTAGTCTTTTCAAAAGATAAATGTATATTTTAATAAAAAATATTTAAAAAAACTTAAAACCGACTTCAAAATGAAATTCACTCAAAAGTATGAAATAATGTTATTATACTTAAATACACAACATTAACCATTATTAGAATTAAATTAGAGCCTTAAAAATTTTTTGAGGTCGATGTCAGCAAACCATCGAATCTAAACCATTTAATACGTAAGTAACTGTGTGCTGGTACCGACCTCAAAAAAATTTAAAGCCCCTAATTTAATTCGTACCCGCCTTTGATTTCGTTATTGTTGGTTAATGTTGTGTATTTAAGTATAATAATATTATTTCATACTTTTGAGTGAATTTCATTTTGAAGTCGGTTTTAAGTTTATTTAAACTTTTTTTACTTTCTTTATTTTTAGTGGTATTGCTATCTATCTAGTAACGTTAAATTCAATTACCTGTACTCACCAATAGGAATTATCAAATCATAATACATGTGTTTCATTAACAGATACAGAGTCCTGTGGCTTCCATCATCATTTCAGCAGCATGAAAATTAAGGAGTTAAATCGTCCATCATTAGCTCATCTGAATAACCTGAAAAAATACAACTACACCAATTTCCGCTGCCCGCATCTAGCGGCTTCCCGCGACCTGTCATCGGTCCTTGGAGGCCTTTGTGAAGGGCCTTTTTTATTCAGGAAAGCTTACAAAACAGAAAAACAAAGTAATTAATTAAGTCTAGAGATTAAGAATTATTTCGTCAAAGATAATGACGTCACAAGCTAGTAACACGACGCGGTGCTCGCCGAGGCGATCTCTGTGATCTCTTCCAGTCCATCTTGGCATGCTTGATGAAAGCGTGTAAGAGTTTTTGAACTAAATAGTAGACGATGTTCTATATTGTAATAAAGTTATAATTGTGTATTTTTACAGTATGTATAATTTTGCCCCTGATATTAAATATGATAATACGTGTTACGAATAATTTTGAAATTTATAATTGACGAGTTAGATTTTATTGATGTGTAACATCTTTGCTCTCGCTTTCCTGCAATTTGTGGGAGTGATTTCGTGAAATGGGACGGAAAAGTGTCCCATGGGACGGAAATGTGTACCAGGGAGTCGCGTTTTTTCAGGCTTTAAAAGCGCGGAAAAGGCAAAGGTATCTATGACCATACAGCCTAGTCTGCCGTATCTTTGCCGTCCTTTTATAAAGTATTTTGTCACATGTTACACATCATATGCGAGTACTGTGTAGGTCTCGCTCGAATTTTTTTATATTTTTCTGTAATGTCAGTTTTTTATGATATTTCATTTATTTATTAAATTAAATGAACGCGGACAATTTAAGAACAATATGTCGTTTTTGACAGATGATAAAAAGTAAATCAGATGACTTGCATTCGTCATCCCTATTCAGTTCATATAGAGGACTCATGTGATGGTCTCAAGAATGATTGCTGGAACCTAGTTTTCTCGCAATTTATCACTGTTTCTTGATGTTGTGTCAAGGGTTTACCACTTGAGAATTTAAAAAAAATGAAAATTCCGTGTTTTTTTTGTTTTTTTTTATTCACAATTGGTAAACCCTTGACAACATCTCACCTGGTGGTAAGTGACGATGTTGCCGAAGATGGAAGCGGGCTTAACAAGATTCCCCAACGCAATGGGGAACTGGCTATCTTATCTTATTGTATTGAGTAATGATATCAACATTGATATTTGGCGGCAAGACTAAGATAAGATGGTGGTAGCTAGCCAGGCGGGCTTAGAAAATGCCCTACCACCAACCAAACCGAGTCTTACAATTGTCCCCGCCGGGAATCGAATCCGCGACCTCCTGTGTAAAGCCAGTGAACTTTGCCTCTGAGCTACGGAGGCGGTTAAAATCTACCGAGACCCTCCCCCTTTCCTCACGTGAGATTGGGTGAGGTTCGGCTCGACGCCCTCCTCTTCCCCCTAAACGTCTCACGTATTTAATTGACGCCCCCTTTTCTAGTAATTTTAAAATGCGCCTTACTTCTTTTGAATTAAGTTGTTTTAATTTTCTTGTTTTGAAAATCTCTTTTATCTACTTATCGTAAAATTCGAATTATAAACTTCAAAACGAGTTTATATTGACTTACTTTATTGAACGCTTTACCGAAATCCAAGAAGTAAATATTACCAAGGAGATTCTATCACTTTCTTCTAATGGAACGCATATGAGGAGCCCGCCATTTTTATAGCATTACAAAAAGTTTTCATTGCAATTTTGACCCATCGAGCTTTTTTTCTTTATCATTGTTTTTACCTGTCTGTGACAGCGCCCGCTTTAGCGCATGCGCGGTGATATGCTGGGTTTTAGCGCTATAACACAGATGAGATACTAGTTACTTCGGCTATAATACGTTTTTTTTGCCCATGCCCATTTCAATGCCCATTCACTCTCGCCATGAAGATCCCCAAATTGTAGGAGTCGGGAAACACAGACGCAGGCAAGAAGTTCCACTCCATCGCTGTCCGCATAATAAATGAGGAAGCGTAACGCTTCATGCGTATAGGCTGAATATCAACAACAAAGGGGTGCAACCTCCTTGCGTTTTGTTGTAGGTTTACAGAATTCGCAATATCTTCACGTCCCAAATACCGCGGTGTCTCAAGACTAAGGTTTTTGACCAGTGTGTGTTGCCAGTGATGACTTTCGGAAGTGAGACATGGTCGCTTACTATGGGCCTCATAAGAAGGCTCAAGGTCACCCAAAGGGCAATGGAGCGTGCTATGCTCGGAGTTTCTCTGCGTGATCGAATTAGAAACGAGGAGATCCGCAGGAGAACCATAGTAGCTGACATAGCTCACAGAATCGCTAAACTGAAGTGGCAGTGAGCAGGGCACATAGCTCGTAGAACTGATGGCCAATGGGGCAGTAAAGTTCTCTAGTGGCAACCGCGCACCGGAAAACGTAGTGTAGGCAGGCCTCCCACGACGAACCAACGACCTGGTGAAGATCGCGGGAAGCCGATGGATGCGGGCAGCGCAGGACCGGTCGTCGTGGAAATCCTTGGGGGAGGCCTTTTTCCAGCAGTGGACGATTTTCGGCTGATATGACGATGATACAGAATTTAATGGGATTTTATTTCTTGTCTTTTACTTTGATCTTTTATTTATTATAGTTTCATCCCCAATGAATAAAATTAGATAAAGTAGTATATGAAACTGCACATAAATAGGTATTAAAATACTCGTATGATACTATTAAAAACCTCGCCAAGGCTCGGTTTTTGAAGTCGTGTTTTTAAAACCCCTCGTTAAGCAACAGTTTCATTCTGTCCGCTGTGGATATTTATTTTAGATACATAAAGTTTATTTTATCATTAATGTATAATAGCAGTAAGTTATCCAAATATAATAAAATAAAATAATAATAATAGTACAGTGCCCAAAGTCCTTTATTCAGAAAGTTATATCCGTATTTTTTTTAGAAACATGAAGTTTAGGTATGTTCACCTGAATTTCCGATGACTGCCCATAACTTAAGGCTTTTAGATGACCCAATCCGAGCAGGTTGATGCGTCTTAAAATAATATCAAGCGTAAGTACTTATATTCTTTTTAAGTGAAAATAAATGCGGGCTTCAACGCGTCTGTAACGTTAAAAACGAACGCCCAATTCTCAATTTTTACATGTTTTTATTACTTTTCTTCACTTTCAAAAAAGTTTTACAAAAATATTTTTAATTAAAATGAAAAGTCACTGATTATTTCGTGTTGGTTTCATTCTTTGTTTTCGATAAATTTTGCAACTAATGCCAAAAACAGGGTCTACATTATGTTACATCATATTTTTAAATTGTATTCAATTAAATCGATTTTTTATTACTTTAAGTATATTATATATTTTTTCCATAGTGATAGCTTTACAAGAGCGTCGGTGGCGTAACGGTTACGGCCGCTACCTCTTATCCGGGAGGCCGTGGTTCGAATCCTGCTACGTACCAACGTGTTTTCGAATTTCGATTTCATATCCTACGTTTAGCCAACGCTCTTACGGGGAAGGAAAACATCATGAGGAAACCTGCACACGCCTGAGAAGAAACTCGAAAGTTGTGTGTGACGTCGACCAACACGCACTGGGCCCGCGTGGTCGACTAAGGCCCGATCGTCCTAATTCAGGGTAGGCTCCAGCCCCTCGGTGGGGACGTATATGAGCTGATAAGAAGATAGCTTTACACAGTCTTTCAATAATTTGAGTTGAGTATTGTCATTTGACCCATCTTAAGGCCTTAATGTTCTACGTACGTAAATAGCAGACGTAATATTCGACTGAAACTCCCTAAGTAATAGATTAAAACGGCAAAAAAAGCCTCATCTGACTCCAGCGGGGGCTATGATTTACGTTCCGTTGTACGAACGGGAAAATTAAACGTCAGTAAAAACGTTCTGCGGTTGCAAATTGATAACGATATTTTATGCAGCCTTTCTTTGAGTTTGTTCTGAGAAATGGAACGTTATTTAGGAGCGCTTTGAAGAATTCACATAATGCAATGGCGTGCAGGATCAGGAAGCTTTTCCATATATAATACTAGCTTTTCCCCGCGGCTTCGCTCGCGTGGACATCGTTTTTATGACTGTCTTTAAGGGTGATTAGTAAATTTTGTCTTTTCCCACCGACTAAACCATCTCTGTGCAAAAAATCACAACAATCGAGTATTTTTTTAGTTCCCTCAGGAACTGCATCAGATTATGCTATTTTCCCGGGATAATAAGTAGCCTATTTCCTTCCCCGTGACACAGGCTACCTGCATGCCAAATTTCATAAAGATTGGTCAAGGCGTTGAAGCGTGAAAAGGTAACAAACAAACACATTTTCACATTTATAATATTAGTAAGGATAATCGGAGCGGAAACAAGATATATTTTAACCCCCAACGCAAAGACGGGGGTGCTATATGTTTAATGTGTGTATCTGTGTGTCTGTGGCATCATATCGCCCAAATGGACGGACCGATTTTGATTTAGTTTTTTGTGTGTTTGAAATGTTACTTGATCGAGAATGTCAGTAGCTATGATTCAAGGACATTTTTTGAGCCGTTTGAAGATCATCAGCTCTTTTCTAGTTGATGAAGGGATGTGAGCAACTTCTACAAGTCCAATCGATCCGAAATATTGTATCCTGTTCTTAAATGATTTTGCAAGAACATGGTAACTTAAAGCTTAAACATTCGTCTGAGTAGGTACCAAAACATGTTAAGTAGGTATATACAAAACCTTTTGCGTTGGGGAACCTTGGTAAGTCCACTTTCATCTTCGGCATCATCGTCGTCACTTACCATCAGGTGAGATGATGCTCAGAGCTTACCAATTATGTTTTTTTTTTTAAATGTCCATCAGAGCGTGACAAACCAACATTATTTAAGAGCATTGCAAACCTCCCTTATATATAGCATATCCCTGATTGCAAACATATTTTTTTCTTTCTTTTTTTCTCTTTTTTGTTCTTTTGTAACCTTGTTCCTACTTGTTTTAGTAGGTTCTTCTTACAATCCCATCCAGGTAATGGCCGTCCTTTTGGTCAGGTTCAGGTAGACTTCCAGGTCTTGTATACTCGCACTATGGAAATGTATGGCGGCGATCGTCTGTCGCAGGCCTGGGAAGCGGCGCGATACATTTCCACAGGCGACTATGGCCGTTGGCGGCTGATGTCGGCCGCCAGGCACAGAAGTCTACGACGGGACCACGCGAATCACCCTGAGCTGCGAATGCTTCTACTTACGCACAAAGAGTTTCCATAATATCTCCAGAGGGAAATTCTATGTCACGTAAATGGGCCTTTGTTTGACCGTACACCGTACCGTAATCCTGTTATAGATTGTTGTAGTGAGAGTGAGAGAGATATATTGTAACTTTCATACAGTTTGATTTTCTCAGCTACGTCTTTGAATCTGTTACTCGACTTTACTTTGCCCGCGAGCCGTGAAAAGATTGGGTCTGTTTAGCGATACTATAGAAACTCTAAGCTTACGCATAACAAAATCCATCCCAAATACATAGTGTTTTCGTTTTATCCTTTCCCACACAATCTTTTATCAGCAAATCTAAAAGAAACAGAGCATCTGGCCAAAAAACTGTGTCCACCCCAATCGGTATCACGTTAAGAACAATAAAAATATAGAAGAGATATGTAGGCAATAATCTTTTACGACAATCGGCGAAGCTAACAGGAGGCGATACCTATTTGGACCGGGCCCGTGGAGTAGTCACGTACGGATTCAATAAAATGCTCCTTCTACCGCGGAGATTTTATCGAGTGGTCGAAAAACACGGGCGAGAATTTCAAACGACAACGCTGCGTTTTTTGGCTCTCTTAGACTGGGAACATAATGTGTATTAAAAAGTCATATTTAACTGAATTCTCTTTTTTCATCCGTTTTAGTAACACAATTCACTTTATATCATAAAAACCTGTATCGTAAAAACCAAAAAATGCTGGTCTTTGGCTTCAACCGTAGTTATCTTTGTCGCAACGCTGTAGCGTCGTTCAATGTTTAACTTAAAAAAATATAAGTAGTTCTACATAGATCAGCCGCGGCATGACTAGTAGACTTTATGAATAGGTGGAAATCCCGACGGCAAAAACTATCGTAGGCTGTCAGGAGAAGACAACTTAGAGCTTCCGAAATCCTTTGACATTTCCCATTAAAATAACATGTCGTACACAAAGACCAACAGCAGCGGGATGATTTAACGACTTCATTATTGGTGAAAATCTTGACGGCAAAAATAAACGACGCCAGGCAGGGAAAGATATCTTAGAGCTTTTGTCATTTTTTACGTTTAACATCAAATCAAAACGCCTTAATTTGCCATAAAGATCACCAGCGGCATGACTCTGCGAAAGTTTCACATCAAAATACTACGCCGTATGTTTCCACCAAGATTAGCACCATGAATCAGCGACATGACGTTTCACATCAAGATACTACGCCGTATGTTTCCACAAAGATCAGCGCAGCGGCATGACTCAGCGACTTGCTGAATCGGCGGGAAATCTTACCGGCAGCAACTATCGGCGGCTTTCAGACTGAGACATTTCTATTCTAACTTCCCTTTGACGACCGAACTACGGCTTGAGTTTAATCTAATATAAATTTTTAACGTTTCGTACCCAAAGAAAAGTATGTATATAAGGTGTAACAAAATTAGCTGAAAATTAGGGTTTACCAATTGTGAATAAAAAAAAATATTTTAACTGGTGCTTCTACCCATGAAACTGAACAACTTTCCCCATGAAACCCATAGTCAAATCGCAAAAAAATTTTTAGCTCTCCCATAGAATTCGATCAGCTAATCAGCCAACTTAGTATGGGAAGTTTAATTTTTTATTTTAGATTTGATTATGGGTTTCATGGGGAAAGTTGTTCAGTTTCATGGGTAGAAGCACCAGTTAAAATAGTTTCAGCTAATTTTGTTAGACCTTATATAGAGGGTGTTTGGGAGATAGTGCAGAAAACTGAATGGGGAGTCAGAAGCGGTCATTTAGAATAGATTTTACTTAATACACTTGTAGCACAAGTCTCACAGTTTTCGAGATATTTGCTTTGCAATTTTCAGATTTTGTATGAAAAACGCATTTGTTTAAATATTTCGTGATTTTCCAAAAAATAGTTATACTACAGTTGAAGTGCAAATTACGGTAAAAACTTCCTCATTTTATCAGCTTTCCAACAAAGTAAAAAAATTAAAATCTATTCTATATGACTTACGTGCATACTTACCGATTGCTTTAATGGTGAAGGAAAACATCGTGAGGAAACCTGCACACGCATGCGAAGAAACTCGAAGGTTGTGTGTGAAGTCGACCAACCCGCACTAGACCCGCGTGGGTCGACTAAGGCCTGATCGCCCTAATTCAGGGTAAGCTCGAGCCCCTCGGTGGGGACGTATATGAGCTGATATGATGACCTAATAAAACTTGTCTACTTGGTTTCTTGGAGAAAAATTGTAGAGTCCCATCCCTAGTATCCATTTTCCGCTTTTCATTGTCTAAAAAAACCACCCTGTATGAGATTTCAAAGCGAAATCGACATTTTAAGGGTGAGCATTGAGATGTGCGTGTAACCGCTTTCATTATCTAAGGTTATCTAATGCTAAAATTACCAAGTATGTTTGAGAAAATGCATTTTTCGTATTTATGAATTGTATTAACTATGTGCCTCTTTTTACCTAATAAAAGTCACTTGTCTACTTGGTTTCTTGGAGAAAAGTTGTGAAGTCCCATCCCTAGTATTCATTTTCCGCTTTTTAATGTCTAAAATATCAGCCCGTATGAGATTTCAAAGCGAAATCGACATTTAAAGGGTGAACATTGAGTTGTGCGTGTAACCTCTTTCATTATCTAAGGTTATCTAATACTAAAATTTCCAAGTATTATTGAGAAAATGCATTTTTCGTATTTATGAATTGTATCAACTATTTCAGTGTCTAAAATATCAGCCCGTATGAGATTTCAAAGCGAAATCGACATTTAAAGGGTGAACATTGAGATGTGCGTGTAACCGCTTCCATTATCTAAGGTTATCTAATGCTAAAATTTCCAAGTATTATTGAGAAAATGCATTTTTCGTATTTATGAATTGTATCAACTATTTCAGTGTCTAAAATATCATCCCGTATGAGATTTCAAAGCGAAATCGACATTTAAAGGGTGAACATTGAGATGTGCGTGTAACCGCTTCCATTATCTAAGGTTACCACTAATCCCCGCCGGGCTACATGGAGGGATTAAGGGTCCTTTATAGTGATGGGAAAATGGGGCGGCCAAAATTAATAATAATCCGTAAAAATCTTGAAAGATATATGATATCCATTGTATTATACAAATATGAACAGTACTTTATGATAGCATAGAAATGAATAGCATTGTATGATTACATAGATATAAAAAGTATTTTATGATACCATACAATATATGAACAGAACTTTACTATAGCACACATATGAGCATTACTTCATCATTTTGTACAATAGCTCTCGAGTGACGACCGCGTACCGGAAGACATAGCGTAGGAAGGCCCTACTCGGTTGACCGACGACATTGTGAAAGTTTTGGAAAGCCGCTGGATTCGGGCAGCGCAGGACGATCGTTGTGGAAATCCTTGGGGGTTGTCCTTTGTCTAGTACTGGAAGTCTTTCGGCTGATATGATGTTGATGATGACAGTAATTTTCAACATTTCTTGCACATTTGTTATTTACTTATACAGGGTGTAACAAAATTGGTGTAGGACCCGTTTACTGGAGGTTCTACTCATCATACTGAACAACATTTCCCAAGGAACCCATAGTCTATTCTCAAAAAAAAATTGGAAACTCCATACTAAAATGCACGAAATTGGTCAATCAGCTGATCGATTTGTATGAAGAGTAAAATATTTTTTTTTCGATTTCAGCAAACTCGTAGAACAAAAGTTGTTCAGTATGATGAGCAGAAGCCCCAGTTTACGGGACCTACACTACTTTTGTTACACCATGTATAGGTATTATGTAACCTAGTTTTCCTAAAAAAAATATATTAAGTCAATGTACTAAAGGCGTTAATGACGTCTGCCGACTGGAAAATCCGAAGTCCGCCGAGTCGAGCCGCACAAAAACGCAGAAGAAACGATCTTATAACATTGACATAAAGCTTTTTCCAACCGCCTCATCCAATTGTGCTAAAAGATGTGGAAACTTTATTATGTAGTGATGTTTATATCTACGTACGCTATCAGACAATGGATCAAACATATTCAGAAACATTAAACACGTTAAAAACTGACTTTAAACACAATAAACAACAAAGTACAATTTTGATTTTTTTTCGTTTTTACTTATTAACTAAAAAGTACTAAACCAAATTTAATGAAATTTGTATTGGACTAATCTGAAACTATATCCTTTCAAATAATAATTTTCGAAAAATTTAAAAGCTTTTTGGTACATGCTTTCCTTTGAAAAGAGTTTTTACGTCAAAAAACCAAATTAATATAAAAATACCGTTTTAAATTAAAAAAAGACTGTGTTTCATGCTCGATTGGATAGTTGGAAGTTGCTCTAAAATCGATCGCAAGATTTGAACTAAACAAAAATACATACATACAAACATTGCAGTGTAATCCTCCTTGAAAATATTCCAAAACATTTTTTACGGACTATTCATAATTGTTTGATTGCAAATGGCCAAAAATGTTAACAAAACGTGAGTTATTTTCTTAAAATAAACTAGTTTCAATTGGTATTTAAGTCTTAAATGACACACAGATGCTTGTAAGTTAATGCCTGCTGATGTCCAAATGCAAGTGATTAAGGTAAAATGATAAAAGGTTTTGTTTATGTTTGACCATTTCCAAACAAACAGACAATATTTTCACATCACTAGGGAAGACCCTACCATTGTTCGAAAGGAGGTTGTAGGTCGATTGATATCTACAGTTACTGTACGTTAAGGGATAAATTATGTTGTTTGGTAGTCCTGACATTTTCAACGGGAGGGAGGACTACACCTTTCCGCTGGAAACTCAAAGTACCTAGCTATTTTAAACGTCTGTTGTACCTAGGTTGATATTTTTCGCATAAAAATAGGACCCACCGATTACATATAAATTATATTATTTATTTAATATTAGCTTTTGTCTGCGGCACATCGTTTTTAACCGACTTCAAAAAAGGAGGAGGTTCTATGTTCGACTGTATTTTTTTTTTATGTATGTTCACCGATTTTTCCGTCAATTGTGGACCGATTTTCAAAATTCTTTTTTTATTCCAAAGAGTATACTTCCGAGGGGGTCCCATTGTCACCAAGTCAGGATCTGATGATGGGATCCCAGGGAAATCGAGAGCAACCCTCAAATTACTCGTTACGTAGGCACTTATTACGTGATTCATATGTTTTCTAAAGCTATTAAAATACTTGAGTCTGTTAGTCATCATCTCATGTTCATAAGCTGATGAAGGAAGGTACAACTCCTTAACGGTTAGGAGTTGGAGGAAAATTCTTTTAATATTATACGTAGGTATGCATATACCGATAGGTTGTATTCTTTCGGGTTATTCAGATGAGCTGATGATGGACGATTAACTCTATAACTTTCATGTTATGGAGTTAAATCGTCCATCATCATCTGCTGAGATGATGATGAAAGCCACAGTACTTTGTATCTGTTAATGAAACACAATATGTATTATGATTTGATAATTCCTATTAGTGAGTAGGTGATTGGGTTTAACGTTGTTAGATAGATAGAGCATTATCACTAAAAATAAAGATAATAAAATAAAAGTTATCGTTGGTTAATGTCATGTATTTAAGTATAATAATATTATTTCATACTTTTGAGTAAATTTTATTTTAAAGTCGTTTTTCATTTTTTTTAAACTTTTTTTTATTTTGTATGTATGTTCACGCATAACTTTTTTCAGAGTAGTCCGATAACAATTACTATTTATTTATTGGATAGAGTCTACTTTGAAGTTGGTTCTATATTAATTTTATTAATTTATATAGGTTTAGTCCTTTTTTTATAAAATTAACTAAAACAAAATAAAATGTAAAAGTGTAGTTGCTGCGATTGAAGTCGTTTGATTTTTAACGAGTTTTGCGTTGTTAACTATGGTAATTTTTTTTATATACACACTATCATAAGTCCTCTAAAATGCCTTGAAAATCCGTAGGCAATGACCCGCATTATGACAACCAATCTTACTATGAGAACTTTCTTGTCTGTGGTAGTAGGTAAAATCTGTACTTTAATGTTATTACAGTATCGATTTTTGTAACGATATGAGTTTAAATTTGGAACAGCTGTCAAAACTCAAGTAGGTCAACCAAGACCCTCCCACTGCAATACAACCAGGACCATTAAATATATACCAATATTAAAATGTAAATGTGAATTACAACTATTACAATAAATAATTGGTTTCTGTATTTGTTCAAATTAATTTTTTATTGCATTATTTCAATATCTATAGTCTATAGATATTTTACAGGTAGGACTAGTAGAATTGCAGCCTGCAGGTCATTTCCCTACGGCTTCTGAACCCATCTTTGAGTACTTATAACATGTATGTAGATAAAATAATGTATGCAACTGTTGCAATTAGGTCTCAAAACACTCGTGTGATTCTATAACGAAACACACTCATGTCACACCCTGGACACTTCATACGACGAACCAAAAATGACATTCCTTAAAACAAATGACAAGCAAACAAAATCACGGCGAAATACTTTACGTTCGAGAACCAAACTTTAACCAATCTGTAGCAATCTGCGTGACGAGGGAGTGAGGTCGCAATCTAAAGAGCGGCAGGGAGTGTCCATACTGTATGTTAGTACTAATATGTATATACTTCGCTCATGTTTTAAGACCTGTCATTACATAACAGTTGCAAAATTACTATTTAAAAATAGTATAAGCCACGACACGATACCAGTAAACTTTTGCAATAAAGTAAAATTAATTAAATTTAGTCTAGTCTTAATTTAATCTAGTCTGCTTAAAGGCATATTTGTATGAGAGGAGAAGTTTTCCGGGGGATGACCACAATTTTTTTTGCGATTTCTTTAAAAGTTTTTGAAAAAAAACTGTTTTCACTTTTACCAGGCTAGTTGGTATACGCCTAGGGACCGGCCGTGGTCCAAACGTTTAATGGTTGAAAGTTGTATAGCATTGAGATGTTGTCAAACGCAATCATTTTTTTTTAAATATACGAGTATATGCTTCTTCATCATCATCATATCAGCCGAAGAACGTCCACTGCTGGACATAGGCCTCCCCCAAGGATTTACACGACGAGTATGCTTAACTCCGTAGAAATTTTGACAGCGGTTCCCACATCAGTTTCATCGTGTATTATTATGATGTGATTTGTATCCAAAATACATATAAAATGTGGTTTTTTTTCGCTGTTTCAGGTACGGAGAGATATAAATTTTTCAATTTTGGTTCAGTACAAATCAACTTTAATCTGGGTAAGTTTTATAAAAAAAATTATACTCTTTCAGTCTGTAATTTCCCTGATAATGAATGAGGTCTTTACACTATTTCAAACATCATCAATTATACAACAAAATTGGTGTAGGTCCCATTAAATGGGGCTTCTACTCATCATACTGAACAGTTTTTGTTCTATGATTTTGCTGAAATCGCAAAAAAATATTACTCTTCATACAAATTGATCAGTTGATCGACCAACTTTGTGCATTTTGGTATGGAGGGTCTAATTTTTTTTTGAGAATTCACAATGTGTTTCTCAGGGAAAGTTGTTCAGTTCAGATCAGTAGAAGCCCCAGTTAACGGGACCTACACCAATTATGTTACACCATGTATTCATTTGGAAAGTATATAATTATGTTTTCTTATTAAAACACTTCCTTTCAGAGATTTTTTAAGCTACTGCCAAAAAGGAGAGTGATGTTTTTCGGATGTGTTTATGTATGTTTGTATGTATGTATATGTGTTTCTTGGCTGAGCCTGTGGCTTTACGGCTTGATGGATTTTGGAGCGCGAGGTGTGTCGTTAGATTCGTCTCACTCCCGTTAGTGACATGGGACACATCGACTGCCCAAAGAAGAGTGATAATAGTTTTATGCAGTCGGGAGTCTTTTTTAAAATTATTAATAAATAATTAAATAATAACCTTAACGAGGACATTAATCCCATCACTCAAAGCGGAAATCATTACAATCGAATTTACCCTGAGCAGTTTGTATGTGTAAGCGGGGATAGATGTGCGCTGAACAGGAAAATATGGGATTTACTATCTTCAAGGAATGTGTTTGCGGCGCCATTCGGTCCACGGCACATCTTAGGTCATGCCCCAACCCGCCACAGAGAAAAACTGAAGCTTAACACAAGCGACGAGAACACAAAATATGTAAAACATCTAGCGCTATTAACATTTCAATCAATCAATCAATCAAATATGCTTTATTGTACAATAGGCTAGTTGACAATATTTGGAAATTATTTTAAAACTATAGCTAAGCATCTATTTCACCCCAAAAATATATTATATTAAGAAAAATAGGTGTTTTACATTAGTATTTTGAGTTTTTAGAAATGAACTTGAAATTTACCGCGAAAAAGGCCAAGACTGTCATGGCGTCTTGAATGACGTCACACCTCGCGAAACAGCCGTGTTTGTATATGTCAGTTAATTGTGTTTTCTAATAAATAATGAATTCCACGTATTATAAATACTGTATAGTGCCCCAATGTAAAAGTACAACGATAAAACGCCAAACAAATTATTCATATACGTTCCAAACAATAAACAAATACGAAGAAAGTGGTTAAAAATGGCAAGGAGGCAAGATGCGCTTACTTTATCAATTGATTCCACAATTTATTTCTGTGAAGATCATTTTGATGTAAGTATTGAACACAAAGTGATGTATCTATTTATAAAATAGGTTTTTGCACCATAACAAATCTACAATACGTAGATTGGGGACTGGGTACTAACATAGGGACTGGTAACTGCTAATTAAATAAGACTTTGTTTGTTCTTCACATAATACTTACATAGAAGTTTTAACATTGCGAAACTCCGATGAACAAAAGTCGGTGTTCATTGCAAAAAATTTGCCAAGCATAACGGTGTCAATTTTGGGCAAATTACTGCTGTTTGCTTTGTTAAATCCTGATTCCATGGCAAATTATACCTGTCTTTCAAGATGAAACTAAAAACGAACTGTATTAATTTAACAATAATTGCTGAAAACTCGAAATAACCTGTTCACTTTATACGAAAATGACAGATACAACATAGCGTTTCGCGCTCATTTCGCGAGGCGTGACGTCACGTTTCCATGCGCTTCTCTGATTGGCGTTTAATGTCACGTGATTAAACGCCGAATTTCGTCGATTTTATTTTCCAAAAATATTATTAATCTTTTATTATTTTAATAGAAAAGTTGTTTTTTTGTTTACTAATTATGATGGTTAATCATTAGAAACTCAAAGCCATCCGATTTATTCTTAGTGGAAACAAGCCTATTACAAAATATACAAAATACAAGTACAGAATAAATAGAAAAATTCGCTACTAAGTAAATATGTCGCAGCCATCTAACTTTATTAGCGATTCAATTAACTGCCTAGCCTTTTAACTAAATGGCACCGTTTAACTAACTGCCTGAATGATTAATCAGCCATTCAATTAAACGCCTAGGCAAATGGCTTGGATCGATTACGTTCAACTTCTGCTAGCCGGGTAGTTTAAATTCACACCTCAGGGGGAGGAGTGCTTACGGGGGGGAAGGTGGAAGGAAGAAGGAGAACGATCACTCGATACGAAAATAAGAAGAGCATAAAGAAGTATCATAAACATATCAGTCAAAAGATGTCCACTGATGGACAAAGGCCTCCTCCAATGATTTTTACAACCACCCGTACTGCGCTGCTTGCATCCAGCGACTTACCGCGATCTTTACCAGGTCGTTGGTCCACCGTGTAGGGGGAGTTCCTACGCTACGTCTTTCGTTGCGCGGTCGCCACTCGAGATCTTTACTGCACAAACGTATATCTGTCCTACGACCCATGTGCCTTGCCTAGTGCTTTTTAAGTTTAGCGAATTGTGAGCCATGTCGGTCAGTTTGGTTCTTCGATAGTTTTCCCATTTCTGAGTATTTCTAAGAAGAAGTTTTTTCTATTATTCAACATCATTGGCCCGTTTTGTCTTGCTAGACAGTGAAATAGCGTCACTAACACTTCGCATTAAAATGTTTTAGATGGAAACGTTTCTCACCCCTTTTTTGCGTCGGTGGTTAAAAATAGTCATCAGAGTATTTTTTTTTTCCCCCTGTTAAGGGAGCGCGGAGGTGAATGCATTCACGCATACCAGGGGAAGCTGCCGCTGGTTATGTGGGACTCACAGCTCTGCGCCTATATGCATACGTCCCCGTTATACTCGGAAGGTATATGAATACGTATACACAGGCCCAAAGACCGCACTACCCACTAAACACCCCCTCGCGAAAACTTTGGCAGCATATCCACCTTAAAAGTGCATCGGTGCGACCCACACTCTTAGGGAAGGGTGGAGTGCGTTGTAAGTTAATATGTATGTTTTAATCAAAGCAATAGCTGAGCACATTAATGTCAAAACGTGTTTGCTTGAATCGTTTTCAGATTATTATAGGCTTAAATATCACTGTGTAATATATTATTAAATTAAGAAGGATTTAATATCACTATCAAGAGCGTCGGTGGCGTAGTCCTGCCTCGTACCAGTGTATTTTCGAATTTTTATTTCAAATGTACGTTTATACGACGCTCTTGCGGTGAAGGAAAACATCGTGAGGAAACCTGCACACATCTGCGAAGAAACTCGAAGGTTGTGTGTGAATTCGATCTACCCGCACTGGGCCCGCATAGTCGACTAAGGCCCGATCGCCCTAATTCAGGGTAGGCTCGAGCCCCTCGGTGGGGACGTATATGAGCTGATATGATGATTCATTGAGACCAATCCAATGAGCTGAAACACAATACATCTGCTGTTAGTTGGTGAGGAGTTCGGAATCCTGCAGATTACAGATATGCTGCAGCATCCGGTCAAGGTTACTATGTTCTTGCATCTTAACCGCCTCCGTGGCGTAATGGTTATTCAATTCGCTTTACACCAGGAGGTCGCGGGTTCGATTCCTGGTGGGGTCAACTTGTAAGACTCGGTTTGGTTGGTGGTAGGGCATTTTCTAATCCCGCCTGGCTAGCTACCACCATCTTATCTATGTCTTGCCGCCAAACATCAATTTTAACAACATTGATTCGTTCCGGCCATGAAGATAAGATAGCCAGTTCTCCATTGCGTTGGAGAATCTTGGTAAGCCCGCTTCCATCTTCGGCATCATCGTCACTTAGCATCAGGTGAGATGATGCCTAGGGCTTGCCAATTGTGAATAAAAAAAAATATCTTTGAAGTAATCAGACTTGTTGAATTTGCTCACATCACTTTATCAACTAGAAAAGAGCTGATGATCTTCAACGGCTGAAAAGATATTCTTGAATCATAGCTTAGAACACTCTCGATCAAGTCATATCTCAAACAAAAAAAAAACTAAATCTAAATCGATTCATCCGATTGTGTGCTTCGATAACACAGACAGACACACAGATATACACGTTAAACTTTTAACACCCATCTTTTTGCGTCGGGGGCTAGTAAGTACCTACATTAATCTATGATACGGAGAATTGCTGGGAAAATGCTTTTTGAAATAAAACTTCTTTACGCACGCTTGACTTGGAGAGTAAGCTGGTGGATGCGTGACTAGAGCGTTACGGAAGTGTGATCGGGCGAGGCGAACGGAAGTTGAGAGGGATATATAAATTAGTGAAGACAGAAATAGAGATACTTTTTGGTTTACCAACAATATCGGTTGCCAAGGCAACAATCTCGGTTGTCAAAACCATATATACAAACATATAAGATAAAAAAGATTTTATCATTTTCAGAGGATAATAAAACTCTTTTCATAAACTGTCTATGACAAAAAAGATTTGATTATTTTCTGAAGACTAAGTATTTACTTTCATACATATAGATGGAGCTAAAGAAGTTTTACTTCAGTCGTGTGGTCTAAAGCACACTCGTATTTTTTTTTGAAGGCTTCGTCCCAAAAACTAAGGTAAGTATAAAGATAAGAAGCGATAAGTACAGGAAACTCAATTTTCGTTCGCTTTGACAAAACAAGTCTAACTTTTTGAATAAATTCCAGACCCAAGTATCATACTGGGCTTCCCGTATTTCGCTGAATCCAATTATCTTTGGAAATTTCTTTTGGTTCTCGGTATATTTGCTTTCCGATTTTATGTTTCTTGCAAGTTGTTTTGAAAGGACGTCATCCACTTTGTTTACTGTTTTCATCCTAGATTTAAGATCAAATCTTTTATCGGGGGAGTTATCTCCGACTTCTTCTGTCCTTAGCCATTATCTTGACGTCCGGATACGACACGACAGCGACCTTCTTCTCAACTTGTTTCTTTCCTTAAGTATACTCCATCATATCAGTCGAAGGACGTCCACCCCTACCCCAAGGATTTCCACAACGAACGGTCTTTCTTGCATTGCCCGCACCCAGCGGCTTCCCGTGACCTTCATCAGGTCGTCGGTCCACCGAGTGGGAAACCAGCCTACGCTACGTGTTCGGTGTACTGTCGCTACTCTAGAACTCTAAGATAAGGGAGATAATACTTTTTCTTGCATACACAGAATTAAAAAAAAAACACAAAAAAAAACTTATGTTGGAGCTATAGCGGTACAAACAGAAACAGATAGAGTGCTTTGGACCGACCTAAATTATTCACACATACAAAAGTTACTACAATTCAGTTTAATAGTGTCTGAGTAACAAGAGCGACATGATAACGACACTTTTGGCAATATCTTAATACTGTGCTTTCGGTATGTCGGTGTCGCTCGAACGTATGGCATCGTAATACCACACCCTGGACACTTCATACAACGAAACCAGAAACGACATTTCCAAAAAGGAATGACGGAACAAACAAAATGGCGGCGAAATCCTATACGTTCGACAACCAAACTGTAACCAATCGGTATCAATCTAGGTGACGAGGAGGTGAGGTCGGAATCTAGAGAGCGGCAGGGAGTGTCCATACTGTATGTTAGTACTAATATATATACTTTGGTAATACTGTGGTATGGCGAACACGCCTATACAGAAGTGACAGATAGGTCAAAAAAACCATCGATATTGCAATCGGGTCAATATTGTATGGTCATCAGACGTAACCCTTTATGATGTAATAATACTTCTTCTTGGGTGTGCCATTTCCTAGCGGATGTTAGCTACCATCGCACGGAAATTTTCTCTATTCTGTGATATTCTCTGTACTTGCTGTCTGTCCATTTTTTCACATTGTCACTCCATGTTATTCTCCCTTTTCCTCGCTCTCCTATTTTCCCCTCAATTATATCATCATTCATCATTTTAGCTCATATACGTCCCCACCGAAGGGCTCGAGCCTACCCTGAGTTAGGGCGATCGGGCCTTAGTCGACCACGCGGGGCTCTGTGCCGGTACGACTTCACACACAACCTGCGAGTTACTCCGCAGGCGTGTGCAGTTTTCGTCACGATGTTTTCCTTCACCATAAGAGCGTCGGATAAACGTACATATGAAATCTTAATTCGAAATCACATCCTCCCGACAGGGAGGCGGCAGCCCTAGCCGTTACGCCACCGACGCTCAATACAAAGTCCATTAAAATTTGGAAAGTTAAATGACTAACGGCTTTCATTCAACAATTTGATTGTTTTTCGATAAAAAAACTATTTAGTATTATTTTTTCACTTAAAATTGTAGATTATTAAAATGGAAAGATTTTTTTATTAAAAATTATATTTCACAATTGAATTAATTGACCTAGGGGAGAAAATTTTCAGACACTATTATTCCACATAACTAGTTTTAGAATAACGTCATAAAATAAAACCAGAAAATGCATATTATGAGATGCGAATCTCAAACGCTATCAAGCGACGTCATAAATCCAACGTTGCGTCAAAAATGTGTCAAGCGCCCACTTGATTCATTTAAGCACGGTCACGGCTTGACCTTACTTCTTTGTTCCTACAGTGGGAGCGAAAGGGTTAAAAGTAAAAATAATGTTATGTGCAAATACTTTATTTAATGAAAAACGGGAATATGACTGATTTTTTACAATTATTTCTTTAGAATCGTCGGTGGCTCAACCGGTAACGAATCGGTCCTCCTAACCAGAGGTACCGGGTTCAAATCCGGACGGCCAATGTACCAATGAGTTTTTCGAAACTTACGTACATAATTTATTACTCACCGATTGCTTTAACGGTGAAGGAAAACATCGTGAGGAAACCTGCACACACCTGCGAAGAAACTGGAAGGTTGTGTGTGAAGTCGACTAACCCGCACTGGGCCCGTGTGGTCGACTAAGGCCCGATCGCCCTAATTCAGGGTAGGCTCGAGCCCCTCGGTGGGGACGTATACGAGCTGATATGATGATTTATTTACTAGATTTCTATTTAAATATCCTATTTACGAGTATTCCTTTAAATGCACTAAACAAGTAAACAAACGCCTCCGTGGCGTAATGGTTAGTCCATTAGTTTCTTCTTTACTTCTTACTTTGTTAGACTCGGTTTGGTTGGTGAAACGGATCTGGACCCGTCTAGCGCCATCTAGTGGTGTTTAGAGAAACCATGTTTTTAATGTTAACAGCCCCCTATATCTCGACAAACCCTTGACAGATTTAGCTCATGTTTGAATTTAAAAATATTTTTTGGCCCACCCTTTTACTAGGGAAATTACATTTTTTTTAGGGATGCATCGATACGCCTTTTTGCCGATACGATACCGATACCGATACTCTTATAAAAATATCGGCGATACCGATACCGATACCGATACGCTTATTGAATTCAAAAAGGAAGGTAGAATAAATAAAACACAATTAATTAATAGTTTTAGTAATCAAAATTAACATTAATAAAAATTTTATTTAAAAAACAAAGCATTCTTAAGTTTTGCGGGCAAAGGCGATTTCGCAAGTCTGTTTGAATGAGACCTGCGGTGGATAATAGTCTCTCAGATGCGACAGATGCCTCGTTCGCAACGAAATAGATGGGACAACACGCACGTTTACATTACATTTTTAAAGCGCGAAATTTGAAAAGTATCGTTGAATCTGCCATAAAAATATCGCCGATACCGATATATCGGCAAACCCGAAGTATCGCCGATATATCGGTATCGGTATCGGTATCGGATGCATCCCTAATTTTTTTTTAATAATTGCATGTGATTTGTAATCTTTCTACTAGCTTAGAAAAAAAAATATTTAAAAAAAACCGGTGTTATAACAGCTGGTAGGCGTATCTGCATTAATTCGCCTACTAAATGTCACGACGTTCGGATCGACGATACTGGAGTTATCGTCGAACAAACATATATACAGACATACAAACGCCGTATTGTTCCAGTAGACTCGGAGAACTTCGCTCGCTCGTCCAAAAATGCATCAGTATTGTTTTAATGACTTCAACTGTCTTAATTACTTACTAAACGATATCTCTATAATATGAATATGCAATACAATTTTATTATTATCAACCCTTTTTAAATATGTCTGAAGTGGAGACCGCGTTTAGGCAAACTACGCCAAGTGGAGCCAAATAACACTGAATATGTATATATTATTCGTACCATATTTACTGCAAATAAACATTCATTCATATGTTCATGAGTAGTGAGAAAACTTGCTTAGTTACTGAAGAAAGCTATGATATTATTATTTTTATTCACCCAGTAACCATAGTCAAAAAGAAAAGAGTGAAGGCTGAGCACTCCGACCAAATAGAGCAGAGTACTTCTTTAAACTTCTTTACGCACGCTTGACTTGGGGAGTAAGCTAGCAAATGCGTTACGTGAACGATGATTTCGAGCGTTACGAAAAGTGTGATCGGGTGAAGCGAACGGCACGCTTGACTTGGGGAGTAATCTGGTGAATGCGTTACGCGAATGGTGATTTCTAGCGTTCCGAAAAGTGTGATCGGGCGAGGCGAACGGCACGCTTGACTTGGGGAGTAAGCTGGTGAACGCGTTACGCGAACGGTGATTAAGTTTTGTTTCAGTCGTGTGGTCTAAAGCACACTCGTTTTTTTACGGCTTTGGGTTCTAAAGTTGAACGATCATTTACGGAGTGGTGGAGCGATGATAAGCGCAAGGTTGCAGGCGACAGCTGGGTGAAAAGGGGCAAAAATCAGACAAGAGGCGCTTCAAATACAAGCTGACTGGTTTTTTTTTATTCACAATCGGTAAATCGTTGACATCATCTCAACTGATGGTAAGTGAAGATGATGCCGAAGATCGAATTGAGAACTGGCTATCTTATCTTCAAGCCGGAATACACCAATGTTTTTAACACTGATGTTTGGCAGCAAGACTTAGATAAGATGGTGGTAGCTAGTCAGGCGGGCTTAGAAAACGCCCTACCACCAACCAAACCGAGTCTTACAAGTTGACCCCACAGAGAATAGAACCCGCGACCTCTTAGTGTGAAGCGAATTGACTATCCATTACGCCACAGAGGCGGTTAAAATAAGATAAGGATAAAGGATGTAGCGCGGTGCGCAGATATATTTATTCTCCTTTCATTCGACCATCTTTTTATCCCATTTAATTTATTTTCCGTGCATGCGTCAAT
The DNA here is from genome assembly GCA_947284805.1 of Coleophora flavipennella. Lineage (NCBI taxonomy): Eukaryota > Metazoa > Arthropoda > Insecta > Lepidoptera > Coleophoridae > Coleophora > Coleophora flavipennella. The sequence goes on along the minus strand of OX369258.1, from coordinate 6,936,095 downwards.
CTATTTGACATCATTTTAAATTCTATCCGAACACAATCACAAAACTTAAATAAATTATAAAATAAATTACCTCATCATATCAGCCGAAGGAAGTCCACTGCTGGACGTAGGCCTCCCCCAAGGATCTCCACGACGACCGGTTCTGCGCTGCTCGCATCCAGCGGCTTTCCGCGACCTTCACCAGGTTATCGGTCCACCGAGTGGGAGGCCTGCCTACACTCAGCTTTCCGGTGCGTGGTCGCCACTCGAGAACTTTACTGCCCCAACGGCCATCTGTTCTACGAGCAATGTGCCCCGCCCACTGCCACTTAAGTTTAGCAATTCTGAAAGCTATGTCGGTTACTAAATAAATAAATTACCTAAATACCTAGATATATTTACCGGCTGCTCGCTTTATAAGACCCAATTTGGGTAATATATAATTATATGTTTAATTCGTTTGTGTATAGTGTAAATTTAATGTATAATATTTTCTAATTTTCGTATATTTCTTTTTAGGTCTTATTTTTACTAATAAAATTAATTCTCTGGCACGCATATTCTATTTAAACCCACGCCCTGCTACCTACTACCTACAAGTCGTGCTACAATGATACCTCACTTTACTAATGTGACCGGGAAAAGTTGACCACAGATCATTTATTCTTTAACTGTCCAGCAATTTTCTCCGTACGATGTTTTCCCCCCATTCATTCCTCGCCCCTCCAATCTATCCTCTCTTCTACCGTTTGCGTTGTCCCCTTTTATCTACATTTTTAGCTACATTATCATTTCTAATGACATTAAATATCTTTACGTCCCAGATACCGCACTGTCTTAAGACCAAGGTCTTCGACCAGTGTATTTTGCCAGTGATGACACACGGAACAGAGTCATGGTCGCCTACTATGGGCCTCATAAGACGACTCAAGGCCACCCAAAGGGCAATGGAGCGTGCTACGCTCGGAGTTTCTCTGCGTGATCGAATCAGAAACGAGGAGATCCGTAGGAGAACCGACATACCTCTCAGAATTGCTAAACTTAAGTGGCAGTGAGCGGGGCGCATGGCTCGTAGAACAGATACCCGTTGGGGCAGAAAAGTTCTCGAGTGTTGAAGACGCATCGGAAAACGTAGTATAGGCAGGCCTCCTACTCGGTGGACCGATGACTTGGTGAAGGTCGCGAGGAGCCGCTGGATGCGGGCAGCGCAGAACCGGTCGTCATGGAAATCCTTGGGGGGAGGCCTATGTCCAGCAGTGGACGTCCTTCGGCTGATATGATGAAGTTTCGTGTATATAACTGTTTTTTCCTGTGCTTCTCTTTGCTTTTCCCATCTTTTCGTTTGAAATCTCTTCTTTTTGAAAACTTTTTTTTAAATTGTGATTGGCGAAATCATAGGAGCTGTCACCTTTTTTTACAATTGAATTAAATGACAAAGTTACATTCCAAATAGTCAATCTGAATAACGCTTTAGATTTAACGAGGTGTACTATAAATAGTTTCATGAATGCTTACAGTGTAACAAAACTAATATAAATCCAAAGAGGCATCTAGACGTAGGCACTAAATTACAGCAATATCCCGGAAAACACTTTCTTTCCTAAGGCTACGATTACATTAGACGCGCTGAGAGGAGAAACATTAATTGCTTGAAATTCACTACTTAAAAAATAAGTTTTAAAAAACTGAAAACCGACTTCAAAATAAAATTTACCCAAAAGTATGAAGTAATTTTATTGTACTGAAATACACGACATTAACCAACAATAACGAAATCAAAGGTAGATACGAATTAAATTATTATAATTAAATTAATTACTTAATTATTTTTTTGAAGTCGGTGTCAGCACACAACTACTTACGTATCAAATGTTTTAGATTCAATGATTTGCTGACACCGACCTCAAAAAAAAATTTAAGACCCTAATTTAATTCGTACTCACCTTTGATTTTGTTATTGTTGGCTAATGTCGAGTATTTAAGTATAATAATATTATTTCATACTTTTGAGTAAATTTTCTTTTGAAGTCGGTTTTCAGTTTTTTAAAACTTATTTTTATTTTCTTTACTTTTAGTGATAATGCTATTTTTCTAACAACGTAAAACCCAATCACCTACTCGCTAATAGGACTCATCAAATCTTAATGCATGTGTTTCATTAAAAAGTACAGAGTCCTGTGGCTTCCATCATCATCTCGGCAGCATTAAAGTTAAGGAGTTAAATCGTCCATCATCAGCTCATTTGAATAACCTGAAAGAATACAAATATCGGTCTATGCGTACCTACGTATCTTTCAATATTTAAAGAATTATCCTCTAACTCCTAACCGTTAAAGAGTTGTACCTTTCTTCATCAGCTCATCATCATGAGATGATGACTGCCAGACGCAAATACTTTAATAGCTTTAGAAAACATACGAAGCACGTAATACGTGCCGATAAAATTTGAGGGTTGATCTCGATTTCCCTGAGATCCCATCATCAGATCCTGGTTTCCTTATTATGGTACCACTCTTCGGATATCTTCGTTCCAACAAAAAAAGAATCATCAAAATCGGTTCATAAACGACGAAGTTATCCGCGAACAAACATAAAAAAATATAAATATGTATGGTCGAATAAATATATAGCGTCGGTGGCTCAACCGGTAACGACTCCGTCCATCTAACCAGAGGTACCGGGTTCAAATCTGGACGGTCAATGTACCAATGAGTTTTCAAAATACTTACGTACATATACTTACCGATTGCTTTAACGGTGAAGGAAAACATCGTGAGGAAACCTGCACACGCCTGCGAAGAAACTCGAAGGTTGTGTGTGAAGTCGACCAACCCGCACTGGGCCCGCGTGGTCGACTAAGGCCTAATCGCCCTGATACAGGGTAGGCTCGAGCCCCTCGGTGGGGACGTATATGAGCTGTAATGACGGTCGAATTGAGAAACCTCCCCCTTTTTTGAAGTTGTTTAAAAATAAAGCAAGCAAAGAAGTTGGTCTACCAGGATCCCCTAGGCCGATCCCCCAGGGGATCCTGGTGAAGTCATCAGTTTATGAGGATCCCTTAAGGTATAGATATGTCAAGTGTGCATCACATTTCAACATTAAATACCTAGTTATTTATTGTATCGGATTCTTACTTTCATAGATTACCTTTTATTAACTGCCTAATGACGGGATGGAAATGCTGTCTTCTTGTTGATCAAATGTGATAATAATGCCAAGAGTATACCAATTTAAAATTAAAAAAATGACGCTAGAGTACGAATTGCAATGCAATGTTATGAAGACAGCACATTTTGTCTGCGACTCACCCTTAAAAAAACGAAAAAAAACCGGCCAAGTGCGATTCATAACCGCACACATAGGGTTCCGTACCATCATACTAGATGTAGCTAGTTCTTTTACGTTTGAAAAAAAAACGTTTTTTCGTACGGATACTTTCACTTTTTCTAATTTTTTTTGTATTTGTTGTTTAGCGGCAACAGAAATACATCATCTGTAAAAATTTCAACTTTGTAGCTGTCACGGTTCATGATATACAGCCTAGTGACAGACGGACAATCGGACGGACAGCGAAGTCTTAGTAATAGGGTCCCGTTTTACCCTTCGGGTACGGAACTCTAAAAACAAACCGAGTGACGAAAATAGTGAAATAGTATCATGACATGGCGGTCATCGTATAATGGCCATACTCTTGTTTTCAAAAACGATGATATAATAAAAAAACTAGCTAGTTTAAACCACTTATAGCAATGCTGTCGTAGCTCAGGGTAGTTTACTGACTGTATCTAAGCTGCTTTGCAAAGCACGTTAAGCCGTTAAGCTGGTTTTTTATTCACAATTGGTAATGAGAACATAGCATCATCTCACCAACCGATAATAATATTTTTTTTAAATTTTTAATACACAACAATTAAACTGGGCAGTTTTACTATCCTGGTAGCACTTTACCATTGTCATTTTGTCAATTTTAATAAACTGAACCTTATGTTATAAAGTTTTAAGTCTATTTTTATTTATTGATTTTATGGGTTTTTTTTAATTTTGTTGTTATTTCTTGATTTTTTACAAATGCAATTATGTAATCACTATCTTTATGACTATCGGAAAGAGTGTAGTTTGCACCTATTTTGAATTAATAACCAGAATCTTGAATCTTGTTTTTGGAGGAGGTAATTATATAAAAATACCCAATAGAATCAGCCTGTTTGTACTGTGCTGTATGTGTAATGATTCGCTCGGTGCTGGTACTTCGAGCCCATCTTCAGCGTTCTATAGAATTCTTCTATTCTGTGATCTCACCTGACGGTAAGTGATGATAATGGCGAAGATGAAAGTGGGCTTACCAATATTCTCCAACGCAATTGGGAAACTGGCTATCTTATCTTCATGCCGGAACACATCAATGTTTTTAACACTGATGTTTGGCGGCAAGACTTAGATAAGATGGTGGTAGCTGGGCCAGGCGGGCTTATGGACTGACCATTACGCTACGGAGGTGGTTAAATTGGAGTGAACGAAAGTAAAAAGTTGTTCTAAAATGCAAAAACTTGTCCACTGTCGCTACGCTACACTTTTATGCGTCATAGTTGCTGATGTGCCGGTATATTACTCCGATCTCAGTATTTCAATCCGGGAATATTTTCAATTTTTAGAAACATTCCCGGGAACGTTACTCTCGCCTCAAGTAAATTACTGGAAATGGCACATCAGTACTCTTAATGTAACCACAGGCTAATGTCAAGAGGTCTAGCTCCACCGTACCGCTGAAATTCAGGACTCTGTTATATGGGGGACCCTTTTTTACGACGCAGTGAGAAGGGACATCACCACGCCTGCCTTTTTGCGATGTAATTCGTTTATTCGTAGTGTTGGAACGTAATCGGTGTTCAGTTACCGATATCGATAACATTATTTTTGAAAAAAAAAACTTTACAGTTTTTTTTTTATTAAAAATGTCTACACTGAAATTATAATTGTTGAATATTTATGTTCACTACATGTAATTTATTTAGAGAAGCAATATGTAAACAGGAATTTACTAGCGTCTTCAAACCTAAAATGATACAAATTTGAAAACATGTCCAGGGATTTGCTAATTCTGTAATTGGATAGTAACTGGAAAATTGTGAACATCTATCTTATGTTGTAATAGAACAACCCTCCCGTATAATGCAAAATAGGAATGCGAACGGTTGGGATCACTTATAATATGTTATAAATTTGGGGAAGCCGCTGGATGCGGGCGACACAGATCGGTTGTTGTGGAAATCCTTATCCTTATAAATCCTTTGTCCAGCAGTAGACGTCTTTCGTTTAATATGATGATGATGAAAGTCTAGGTATATTAATCAGCCCACTGAATAAAAGATCAGGTTTGTGTTCATAATGACCACGTTAAGTACTTATTTCTTTAAGTTATGGACTCTATGTATAATTAATTATGTATCTATAATATGTCTAGGAACATTTTAAGTGTGTTTTCTAATCCCCAAATTGCCATTCATATTTACTCATATATAGAGCATTTTGGCGAAAATAACACAGAGCCGTCCACCGCTGCGGTGGGCGGCGCTACAGTCATATCGATGCATGAAAACCGTGTTAGCCTCATACAAACACGATAACTACATAGCTGCCTGGACAGCCGCCTCCCGATATTCGTCTATTTAATTCATAATTTATCACTGACATCTGCCTTAAGATGGGTCAAATGACAATATTCAATTCAAATTATTAAAAAACATTTAAGCTAAAGATATTAAATCACAATGGAAAAAATATATAATTTACTTAAAGTAACAAAAAAAATATTAAACCAAATATGTTTATTTAAAAATTACCACTTTTTATGTAAAAATATACTGTAGACCATGTTTTCGGCATTAGTTCCAAAATTTTGCGAAAACGAATAAATGTTAAATGAAACCAACACACAAAAATCGGTGACATTTAGACCTTTCATTTTAATGAACACATTTTTTAAAACTTTTTTGAAAGTGAAGAAAGTTATAAAAACATGTCATCATATCAGCTCATACGTCCCCACCGAGGGGCTCGAGCCTACCCTGAATTAGGGCGATCAGGCCTTAGTCGACCACGCGGGCCCAGTGCGGGTTGGTCGACTTCACACACAACCTTCGAGTTTCTTCGCAGGCGTGTGCAGGTTTCCTCACGATGTTTTCCTTCACCGTTAAAGCAATCGGTAAGTATATGTTCGTAAAAACTCATTGGTACATTGGCCGTCCAGATTTGAACCCGGTACCTCTGGTTAGAAGAACCGAGTCGTTACCGGTTGAGCCACCGACGCTTTTATAAAAACATGTAAAAATCGAGAATTGGGCGTTCGGTTTCAACATAACAGCCGCGTTGAAGCCCTCATTAATTTGAAAAATGAACAGACTTACGTTCGATATTATTTTATCACGTATCAAGCTACTCGGATTGAGTCATCTTAAAGCGTCAATTCACATACAGCCTTCGGATCGAAGTAGGTAGGCACAAACAGTTTATCTGTAATTTGAAAGCAAACATCAAAGAGTTAAAAGTTAAAGCTTTATACTTTTTACTAATTTAGTTTAGTAGAACTTAATAACCAAAATTTGGTATTGATAGATAGTTGATAAAAAGTTTGAGCCACTTTTTAGTGTCGTTCCTTGAAGACTAACCGCCTCCGTGGCGTAATGGTTATTCCATTCGATTTACACCAGAAGGTTCCAGGACTGCCCCGCCTGGCTATCTATCGCCATCTTATCTGTCTTGCCGCCAAACATCAATGTCAACAGTCGCGGCTTGAAGATAAGATAGCAACATCTCCATTGCGTTGGGGAATCTTGCCCACTTTCATCTTCGGCATCGTCGTCACTTACTTATTAGATGAGATGATGCCAAGGGCTCATCAATTTTGAATTTCAAAAATAGCGTTTATTATCTAGGTAAGCAAACTTCGATGTAATTTATTTATTTTGTAGATTTATTCGAGCACGTGGAGTTTTCAAATTGTTTTTAATTATTATAGACTCAGTAAGGTAAATAAAATACTAGTTAAAAGTTACATCAACTTTTCATCGATATCGATTACTAAATTAGGATTAAGCACAGCACTATGCGTGACTGAAGTAGCTTGCGTCGACGCGACATATTTGCATAGAAATGTGTGCGAGGCAATAGAACACAGCGGAGTGAACGAGTGGAAAAGAGACAATTAGTTAACGAACATTTGACTTATGTAGGTAACGGTTCATTGACCTCATTAGTTATTTTTCGGGGGAAAATCCGTGTTTTATTAAACTTTGTCCCGATTTTTCAAGAATATCGCATAATAGAGATCTTCTTTCCAATCAAAATACTGTCTCATTGTGCGGATGACTTGTTAACCGACTTCCAAAAAGGAGGACTGTATGTTTTTGTATGTCTTTTATGCATATCTTTGCAGATTGTGAATCGATTTTCTCGATTCCGATTAGGGTATGCTGCCAAATTGGTCCCCTATAAATTTTATCGAAATCGGTTAAGTATTTTTTGGATAATTAAAAAAATAATGAATTGTACTACGTTGTTGGGATTGAAGTCGGTTTTATAACGTGTTTATTGTATACAATTATGTGTTTAGTGTTAGCAGGCTGAATTTTTTTTCACAGATTAAGTGTTAATATGGCGGATATTTTAATAATATTATTTTTAAATATGAGGGTCCCCTTAAAAGAAACGTTTTTCCAATGTTTCTGGTGTGTAATATCTTTCCTGAAATCTGTGGGAGGGATTTGTAACAGAGAATGCTTTTTTCAGTCACGAAGACTAAGGAAACATGGCCATGCCGCCTTAAACGAGGACGAAGGGCACTGTTACACATCATATTATACGACTAATGTACGGCTCGCTCGTTTTTTTTGTTTTTGCTACATTGTAAGAACAGTAATAAATACATACAAGCGTCAAACTTAGTATGTTTATAGTATTAATCTATTAGGGGTCCGTGGTCGAGGACCTGTTGTTTAAGGTTGCGTGGAGTGTTCAATGAAAAGTGACCAGGTTTGCAGTTCACGAATTTCCGGATTTATTTTTACATGAATGAATTACATAGGTAGGTTGTTCTTAGGTTGAGTCTATATCTGGACGCGGGTTCGGGACGACTGGCGAACAAAGCCGAGTCGAGCCACGAGCGCTTACGCTGCGATCTATGTGGTAGGTAGGTATGTACCCCTACATCACACCCCTCCTAAAATTTGGTAAACTGAAAAGTATACAAACCAAATTTTACAAATAAAATTCAAACAGGAGTTATACAGTATTACTAACGCATTAGGTACATTACAAAGTATGCAGTACAATAACATTGATGATACTTGATCCGCTGACTACGAGCGCTTTTATCAACATGAGCGGTAAGTATATTACATTTTTATAGGTAGTAGGTACATATACTCTGTGCTATTGTTTTACATTCTGACTATACAAGTTTGCTTAGTTAGCTTAAATAATAAGGTACGAGCGTTGATGCACAGGTTTAGATTTACAACTTATTTGAAAGGTTCGTTACACAGGTTGATGCAAAAGTTTCATTACCTTTATATGCAAAATAAAAGTTACATAAAAAGGTATGAGTACAAAATATTGTTAACAAAAAAAGGTTTTTTTACACTCGTGAACTTACGAATCTAAAGTATAAAATTTCCTATTGTAGGTACCGAGGTGGTACTGTGTTAGGTTTTGCGCGTACCGAAACGTTGCTGAGTTTTAGAGAAGGATTGGAGAAATACCTGGGCGCATCCACATACTATGGTCTAGATAATGTAGAACTGCCCTGAGCACGAGTCTGGTGCGTCGGTATGCAGCGATCGCGTTGATACGAGTATGTACGGCAACTTCTAACTGCGTTCTCCAGATTCTCTCGCTGATTCAGCATCCGCTGACCACGCGGTGCGTTGTGTCGATTGGTGCGGCGTGTTGGTACTTGCATGTGGCTTGACACGTGGTGACGTTGACACGTGGCTGAACTCCGTGGCGGGTACTGCAGGTTCCGCTACGTAACTCCCCTTCCGAGCCGGAGGTTGGTCCATGGTGAGTTGGCAGTCCAAACGGTGCGATGCGGCATGTGCGTCGGGCGGAGACGCTGCTGGGCCGATGTGCTCACTCGGGTCCATGACTCGGGTCGAGACGATAGGCGGTGAGTCGAGACGAGGAGCAGGTGCTTCAGGCGTACGGAGCAAGAGAAGCAGGTTGACGCGGAGCGCGTGCTCGGTGCGTGAGCTGCCGACAACTTGCTGCCTGGAGCGTGAAGCTGTAGGTTCGTCAGTTCGATTTGTCGTCGATAACTGCGAACCTGATGTGGCCTCGTTGCGTTGGACTGCTGACTGCTGCGGCTTACTTTACCGGCTGGAGGGTCGTTGTGGAGTTGCTGACGAAGGTGTGTCGTTGTCTTCTGCCAAGGTTTCCTGTTCCTATTTACCGAGTAGGTATATATAGGTGAGTTTTGTGCTGCGCTGCCTTTGAAGTCTCGCTACAGACGGAATTGAGTCGCCCCGGATACGGCTAAAAGTTAGTCCATGGACACGTGGATAAAAAAATGAAATTTAAATTGAGTCGATGAGTCTGTAGCGAGGCGCGGTGCGGGAGCGACTCTGCGTCGACGCGAGTTCGGGACGACTGGCGAACAAAGCCGAGTCGAGCCACGAGCGCTTACGCTGCGATCTATGTGGTAGGTAGGTATGTACCCCTACAAATCCTTTAAAAGTAAGTGTACACAGGCCAGCACATAAAGCTACACACTTTGGACTTTGTACCGTTCTTATGCCGAATGGGTATGGATCAGAATCGCACTACGCGTGTATAGCTAGATGTGCTGGCCGCTGTACAGTGTGCGTGCCGCGAAACCTCAGAAACAAGTCCCGGTACGATCAAGGGAGTTATAAGGTGTGGTAGCCCTGTGTTCCCCCCATCCATGAAGAAGGTTCCCGTTTTTACCTAAAGGGCGTGATTTTAAAGATATGAGGGTTGGAAGTTTCACCCTCAAAAAATTTCTAGAACAGTCCATTTACATTAGTGAGTATTCGAGAGCATTACACAACAACGTCCCAGATCATTGTGGAACACTTCAGAACACCTTCCAATGTTCAGGAATGTTCAGGAATATTGTGGACCATTCGAAAAGCCTTTTTAGGGTTCCATAACCAAAGGGTAAAAACGGGACCCTATTACTGAGACTCCGCTGTCCGTCTGTCACCAGGCTGTATTTCATGAACCGTGATAGCTAGACAGAAGAGACTAGAATTTTCACAGATGATGTATTTCTGTTGCCGCTATAACAACAAATACAAAAAATTAGAAAAAGTAAAAAATTAGGTTAAAAAAAAGTAAAACTTGAATCTAGCGCCATCTAATATGATGGCATGGAACCCTATGTGTGCGGTTCTGACTGGCACTTGTTAGTATACCAACTCCTTGAGCGAAGCTCCTAGTTTTAAAATAATAAATAGAGTTTAAAAAAACTAAAAAAACACGCATTTAAAGTACATCAGACTATAAAGTAAAAAATAATTCTTATTATAAGTTAAAAATAATAATTAACAAATTACTAGTATTATTGCGTGAAAAGCGTGGGGCGCTCTGTGCCATATTTTTCGTCTATCAAGCAACCCACACTTTTTCACAATAATACTAGTAATTTGTTATTTTCAACTTATCATCATTACAGCTCATATACGTCCCCACCGAGGGGCTCGAGCCAACCCTGAATCAGGGCGATTAGGCCTTAGTCGACCACGCGGGCCCAGTCCGGGTTTCAACTTATATTAAGAATTATTTTTTACTTTTTAGTCTGATGTACTTTAAAAGCGTGTTTTTTAGTTTTTTTAAACTCTTTTTATTTTTTTAGTTCAAACTTATGAAATTATTATACTGTCGCTGATTCTTGAGTCCAAAGGAGCCGGTTACATACAAACATACAGGTGAAGCTAATAAAAGCGTGATAAAAATGTGTACAGAAATGAAGCAGTCTTTGCTCAATGCAACTTGCGTGTTTGAGTCAATCACGCTGGTTAACTGACCTGAAGCACGGTCATTACCTGGATGGGTTTAACTGTTAGCAAACTGTTAGTAGCATTTTTCTCGACCCTTTCCGTTGTTAGGAACACTAAGCAATTAGCGCCGGTTGCTATCAGTCGTTATGCCGTGTCAGATGCCTTATAGGCGGCTTGAAAAACTTCTGACTGTGCGGTTCGCCACTAGTTCTACAACATCCAACAACCCTCAACTCAACCAAGCGCGAGGTTTCCTTATATTCGTCTCGATCCAGTGAGTGACATAGGATAAATTTTTAACAGATTGCCAAAAAGGTGAGGTATTTTATTAAATTGGTTTAGTTATTGCAAGCACCCATCCCCCCCCCCCCTAAAGGTTAGAGTCTCTATACTGGAAGTTGTTGACGAATATGTATACCTGGGACGAACAGTCCAGCTAGGTAGGTCCAACTTCAAGAAAAAGATCAATCCGCGAATCCAACTCGGCTGGGCAGCGTTCGGGAAGCTTCGCAATATCTTCACGTCCCAAATACCGCAGTGTCTCAAGTCCAAGGTCTTTGACCAGTGTGCGTTGCCAGGACATAGGGAACTCAGACATGGTCGCTTACTATGGGCCTCTTAAACAGGTTCAGGGTCACCCAAAGGACAATGGAGCAAGCTATGCTCGGAATTTCCCTACGTGATCGAATCAGAAATGAAAAGATCCACAGCCTACAAAGCTCACAGAATCGCTAGACTGAAGTGGCAGTGGGCAGGTCACATAGCTCGTAGAACAGATGGCCGTTGGGGCAGTAAAGTTCTCTAGTAGCGACCACGGACCGGAAAACCTACTGTAGCCTCTCAACTGCCAAGCTATAATAACTCCCACCCTCCCTGTCTGTCGCAACCGTCAGATGGACAGTGACAGACAGGGGTTCTGTCTGGGTGTGCTATTGTTTACTTTTATTGGATATTTTGTGAATCTAAATGGAATATTGTGTATTTCCATATAAAATATTAATCTAAATTAGAGTGCTAATAACCTAAAAATAAAAGAACAATAATCCTTTACTTGTAATTTAGACCATTTAAGTAACAAGAAGCGTCGGTCGCTCAACCGGTAACGACTCGGTCCATCTAACTAGAGGTACCGGGTTCAAATCTGGATGGCCAATGTACCAATGAGTTTTTCAAAAAAACTTACGTACATACTTACCGATTGCTTTAACGGTGAAGGAAAACATCGTGAGGAAACCTGCACACGCCTGCGAAGAAACTCGAAGGTTGTGTGTGAAGTCGACCAACCCGCACTGGGCCCGCGTGGTCGTCTAAGGCCTAATCGCCCTGATTCAGGGTAGGCTCGAGCCCCTCGGTGGGGACGTATATGAGCTGTAATGATGAAGTAACAAAAAAAATTCCAAAAAAACATTCACAAAAAAGGCCATAGTTTGAAGGACAAGTTTACACAGAAAATCAGAAGTATAAGTTATTATATGTAATTAAAACAAATGATTACGTACCCTGGCATCGTTTTCACCACAAATCTTTTTCAGAAACACAGAAACAACAACGTAAATTGTGCGCACATTCACTCGCGATTTGAAGTACGAGACATGAATTTTGAGTGAAGTTTCTCTGAATATTTTTGTACTTTAAGCGTGGCTAATGATTGGCCACAGAGGTAGACAACTTCACTCCCATTCATTTCCTAGCTTTCTATTGGTTCATAAGCAACCTTTGATTTAGTTTAGGCACTAATTTGAACCGCTGTAAATCGTTCCGCCTGGCGACCAGCGACAGACATGGGTTTTTTTTATTTTGCCGCCTGGCGGAATGCGTCAGACGAGTGGGTAGGCAGGACTCCCACGCGGTGGACCGACGACCTGGGGAAGATCGCGGGAAGCCGCTAGGTGCGGGTAGCGCAGGAATGGTCGTCGTGGAAATCCTTGGGGGAGGCCTTTGTCCAGCAATAGACGTTTTTTTAGCTGATATGATGATGATGGTTGCAAGCAGGGTTAAAATGTTTGAAACATTTATTCTCTAAGTACTTGGAGCTTCTCAGAAATAACTGCATTTCCAGCAATTCTTCAGACAAAATGCACCATCTCACTAGATTTGAACAAATGCAGCTAACACGATCGGAATACATAACTGTTTCACACTTGAACCTAGAAACTGAATATGCGGAACTCGGAATCACGTAGCGGGAATCTGTCTTGCTTGTCTTTTTAATCACATTGAAGAAGACTCGGTGCGTCCAGAATGAAGAAATGTCAACACCTCTCTATCAGTACATATTCTAAGTGACCCAAATCTAAGTCGTTTATATAACGTTGCATAATATGAAGAAGAATGGGTCTAATGACCGTTTTGTTAATATGAGTCTTCATCTAGCTTGGACACCAGAATTTTAGGAAGAGCTGCTGTGTAACCTAAAGCATTCTGGACGCCAACATCAATCTTGTACTCCCTTTGGTTGATATCTGTTACCGTGCAACCTAAGTGTTTAAATTGGTCTACTCCTTTGCAGATAGCATGTCCTATAAGTACATCTTCTCTACTCGCTCGAGTGTTCTTATCCCTATTGATCAATAGGGTTTTGGTTATTGGTTTTTGCACGGTTGATTCTGAGTCCGACCTTCGGTGCTTCGTCCTCCAGGATTAAGGGTATTGTGCTCACATCGTCTTTGCACTGATCAATTAGAGGCAGATCCAGACGATCCAGACACCACTGGAGAGATGAAGTTGAAAAAGGCTACAACGCCCTCCAGATATCCAACTGGCAAGAATTGGCGCAGGATCGTGACGCATGGCGTCAAAAAGTGTCGGAGGCCAAGATCCTCTTTTTTTTATTCGCAATTGGTAAGCCCTTGGCATCATCTCACCTGTTGGTAAGTATTAATTATGCCGAAGATAGAAGCGGACTTACCAAGATTCCCCAACGCAATGGAGAGCTGGCTATCTTATCTTTAAGCCAGAACACATCAATGTTGTTAACACTGATGTTTGGCGGCAAGACTAAGGTAAGATGGTGATAGCTCGCCAGGCGGGCTTAGAAAATGCCCTACCACCAACCAAACCGAGTCTTACAAGTTGACCCCGCCGCGAATCGAACCCGCGACCATCTGGTGTGAAGCGAATGGACGAACCATTACGCCCATTATTAAACAACAAATAAATCTATCTAAATCTAAATCACAGCGCACCGGAAAACGTACCGTAGGCAGGCTTCGCACTCGGTGGACCGATGACCTGCTGAAGGTCTCGGGAAACCGCTGGATGCGGGTAGCGCAGAACCGGTCGTCGTGGAAATCTTTAGGGGAGGCCTGTGTCCAGCAGTGGAGGTCCTTCGGCTGATATGATGAAATCTAAATCAAGTTGTTTATTCAATCACATTGCATAATATGAAAAAGACGCGGTGTGTCCCTTTCAAGAGTTGTGATCATCTCTGCGTCATCATTATATATTCTATGTGATCCAAATCAAAGTATTTAATTTAATCACTTTCCTGCGATTTCAATGCAGCCTATTGTCGACATAATGATTTAGTGCGTAATGTTATAGCAATAAATATTTATCTCGTAATTACAGAATGCCATGATTTCAGTAACTTTTTACTTCGCGAAGTTTTTTCAATTCACAGTTGATAAGTTCTGGCATCATCTCACCTGGTGGTAAGTGACGATTATGCCTAAGATGAAAGCGGGCTTATTAAGATTCCCTATCGCAATACGGAACTGTCTATTTTATCTTCAAGCTGGTACACATCAATGCTGTTAACATTGATGTTTGGTGGAAAGACTTAGATAAAAAGATGAAGCTAGACAAGTGGGCTTAGAAAATGCTCTACCAGCAACCATACTGAGTCGAATCCGCTACCTCCTGTTGTGAACCGAATAGACTAACCATTATGCCACTAAGGCAGTTTAAGAGTTGAGAGGCAACTCGCTATTCAGCTACTTAGAACAGTCTCAAGTTCTTTGTCTATGCAGTGTGCAATCGGTATTCAGCTATTTAGAATTATCTTAGCTTATTTGCCTATGCAGTGCTCAATTAGTATTATGATTTAGTGCGTAGTGTTATGGCAATATATCCCAATTACCTTTTGCGTCGCGAAGTTCTTACTTGACAATTCACTATTCAGCTACTTAGAATATTCTCAAGTTTTTTTGCTTATGCAGAGTGCAGTCGGCACTATGATTTAGTGCGCAGTGTTATGGCAATATATCTCGCAGTTGGGACTGTCAGGCACGGGTGGTAGTGACATGTGGAGGGGATATACAGGACGATGTCGTGTTAGATGGCGATGGGAATCAGTGAAGTTCCGTTTCTTTCTGTGTACTTCAGTTACAACTGAAAATTCTTTCAGTTATGTGTGTAGGGGGAATTGAAGTCTTTATAAATGTCATTTTTTGCAATTGGTCCTTTTGGGAATTGGATGTTTTGGGCCAATCCGTGAAATGGCACGTAATTTGCAGATTCTTTGGGTTCCGGAAACAAAATGGCAAAGAACGGAAACCTTATAATTTTGACATGAGTAATAATTGTAACACATAACTATGCGTGCGAACGGACGGATTATCGGTCTAAACCTACAGTTATGAAATTTAGTTCACATAGATGTAAAGTTATAACAAAATAATTTTGAACAAAAATACCGACTTCAGACAGGAAACTAAGGTTCCCCTCGATTTATCTGAGATGCCATCATCAGATCCTGGTTTCCTTATCATGGTACTACCCTTGGGATATCTCCTTTCCAACAAAAAATAATCATCTAAATCGGTCACACATAAAAAAAAACATTAAAAAAAATATATATACGGTCGAATAGAGAAACCTCCTTCTTTTTTTTGAAATCGGTAAATATTGAAAATGTCTCTGATAAAAGTAAAAGAGGCTAAAAAATATACCCCATTCCTCTTGTGGGGTTGAATTGGTCTTTACAAATGCAATATTTCATCATCATTTTGGTATTTTGAAGTTGATCTTATGATGAACCTTGGAGGTGGAATCAAAGTAACAGGGTCGTCTTTTCTTTTCAAAATCGTAGGAAATGCTGTGCTCGCCTTTTTTGAATTTGGAACGTGTATTGATATTTACATTTGGCACACTGAACATTTGGCATTTTTGAGCATATAACACTTTTGACTTAAAGTTTTTAGGTTTTTCGATTTCATTTAATTACCTATACCTACCAAACCTTCCTTTCGCACTAAAAATATAATTAAAAACTCTAAACATTTTAAAAACCGTCTTCCATCGTAACAACTTTGTATAATTTTGCTTCATTATTTTTGGTTTTTGTTAATTTTCTAATAGGTACTAAACCGATTTTGATAAAATTTATATGGGACTACACGGAACGGAAAGTACTAGCTTTCAAATAAAAAAAGAATCATTAAAATCGGTTCACTCAGTCAAACGTTCTGAGGTAACAAACATAAAAAAGCAGTCGAATTGAGAACCTCCTCCTTTTTGGAAGTCGGTTGCCAAACATAAATTTCTGCAGTGATAGACGCCCGTATGTTTTCACAGAACTAACTATGGGTCCTATTTAAACGAACACTTGAGGTCCTCGACAAACGAATGAGTATGAATAATACAAATGTAGCCACTGTTTAATATTTAATTAACATGAATAATTAATTTCTGGAAATTGCGAGACTTGAGGTTAGATTTAGTATTAATAACTCTGTCTTATATGCATTTATGAATATCATGAATTACTTGTTCCGTATCAGTTAGCGGGAACCTATTAATAAGCCTACGCTGTCCGTCCGTCCGTCGATCCGACCATTAGAAGGCTGTATCTTTTGAACCTTAAAAGGTAACTGGCTAAAATTTTCACAGAATATGTGTCCCTAATTAATTAATGTGTAGGCCTAATCGCCCTGATTCAGGGTAGGCTCGAGCCCCTCGGTGGGGACGTATATGAGCTGTAATGATGATGTGTCCCCATATAAAATACGTATTTTTTAGATTTTTACTCGATTGCGCCAGAAGGAGGGTTATGTTTTTCGATTGTATTTGTGTATGTAGTGTCGAGGCTGTGCAGTTAGTTGCGGACCAACCTCCAGTAGTTCATAACATTTACTTTAACATTCATAACATTCGCAACATTTTAGAATTATTTTTTTATGTCACCAAACAGTGACTTTAATTTCCTACATTCAATTAACCAAGAAGGGCAGCCGTGATTATCGCTTACGCGAATCACGTTTATAGGTGTGAACACTTACCATTACAATTAATTAAACTTCGTTCGCTCATTTAACCACTTCTTTGACGGCTCCCGACAAACATTCTGTCAAAGGTGCCGCCCTAAGTTCAATCATGCCGCCCGCCGCGCCGGCGGCGGCGGTGCAGCGTCGCACCTTTGACAGTGTTTGTTGGGAGCGGTCAAGGATGCGGTTAAATGAGCGAATGAATATAGTTTAGTAGCCAAAGTTACTATAAGTAAACTAAGATTTGCCTACAACAAGACTTATGACTTTTTCTCTTGTAAACTTTGTACTAATATTATCAATGTGAAAGTTTGTATGTATGGATGTTTGTTAGTCTGTCACGCAAAAACTACTGAACGTATCTGGCTGAAATTTGGTAGGTAGACAGATTAGGACCTGGATTAACATATAGACTACTTTTTTGCACGCTCGCGAACTGCAACGCGCACTGCGCACCCTCGAAGACAGTAATAGAAACTATGTTCACGCTAGCGAAGCCGCTGGCAAAATCTAGTATTACATAGGTAATATAATTGCTACCGTAGCCTTTACACGTATCTAACATTAAGAGCTTCGATCTTTGTCTATGAAATAAACAAACATGTACTTAGTCAAATTTGGCAAACAAAATTTTGAATCTAGTCATAAATTATCATCATAAATCTATTATATTTATGCAAATGGCGAGATAATAGATTACAATGAACATCATTAAAGCCTTTGTTAATATAATAAACGCATTAGACATACCGTACTATACAATAATACGTTCACCCTTACAATCACAATAATCTGCTCCAGAGTAAATATAAAGACATGCTCTCGAAATACTTAGCCTTGGGGATTAGATATTGTTAAGATACTCTAAATTGTTATTTAGAATATTCGTATTGGTACGGCTCTTTGATAGGTCGTTGACACGCAGTTATATTAGGTAGGTATGGTAGGTCTGTCATCAGTAAAATAATTGGTTTATTATAATTATCTTTGTCAAGGTATAGGTATGTGTTTGTAACAAGTATTTTAGAGTACCTAAATAAGATTCTACTATAATAATATTATAAATGTGAAAGTTTGTATGTATGGATGTTTGTTACTTTTTCACGCTTCAAACTCTGTTCGGATAGGGATGAAACTTGGCACACATATAAATTAGGTCCTGGAATAGGACATAGGCTACTTTTTGAAAATTGAAAACAACGTGGGCGTAGCCGCGGGCAGACGGCTAGTCTCCTATATTTCCCTTACTGTTCCCCTTTCCTGTTGGATCTCCTCTTTAACTTAAAAAAAGTAGGAGGTACTCAATTCGACTGTGTTTTTTGAATATGTTACGCGATATAATCACTGATGTCTTGATGATTATTTTTTAGGGTACCTTATATTCAAAGGGTGACCAACGGGACCCTATTACTAAGCTTCCACTGTCCGTTCGTCTGTCTATCAGCGGGTTGTACGTCACGAACCTTAATAGGTAAACGGTTGAAATTTTCACAGAGTGTGTATTTCTGTTGCCGCTATAACATCAAACAATAAGTGTGAGTGTGAAACTTGGTGTGATTATAGTACTAATCTTCAAATTCATAACCCCAGGAGCACCCAATCCAGGCTGAGCATGGGAGAGGATGGTGCGATCTGTAAAGGTTCCGCTACCGCCGTGCTGCATGAGAAGTTCCCTAAGGAAGAGGTGCTGAACGGAGGTGGAGAATTGTGTGAACTCCCGTCCACTCACACTCGTGTCAGTCAGCCTGAACGACACCGAAGCGCTGACACCGAATCATTTTCTGCTTGGCGGTTCGTCTAGACTGCCAACTACAGGACCATGCAGCACCGCTGATCGACAGACCTGGAGGGCGACCCAAGTGCTGGCCAACGAGTTCTGGCATCGATGGGTCCGAGAATACCTACAGAACAGAACAGAACACGTCGTGGTAACCGAGCAGTTTCCACCCTGTACACATGCTCTACCAAGCACAGGTGTCTGAGTCAAGTCTTGTTTGTGAGCTCTTTATTGTACAACAGATTATAAAGTTATAGGTACAGATTAGGAATAACAGTCTTAAAATGTTGTTCGTCTCTTTTTACTCCCTACACAATATCACACCAATATTATAAAGGCGAAAGTTTGTGAGTATGTATGTTTGTACTTCTTCACACAAAAACTACTGAACGGATCTGGCTAAAATTTGGTAGATAGACAGATTAGGACCTGGATCAACACATAGGCTACTTTTTTCACGCTCGCGGACCGCTTGCGGCTCGCGCACTGCGTACACTCGAAAAGTCATAGAAACGTTGTCCACGCGGGTGAAGCCGCGGAAAACAGCTAGTAATATCTCGTAGGATCTTTTCCTAAAAAGAAGGAGGCTGCAGAAGCAGGGTCTAGTGATAAAGCCTGAATTAATCCACATTCCAAAATATGTAGTCGAAAACTCTACCAATTTCAATACTTTCTTCCAACCCACACAAAATCATAAATTCTTACATAACAACTTAATACAAAACCGAGCCGACCGCATTGTTATTTTAAAGAGAACCGGCCAAGTACGAATCGAACTTTTGCACTGAGTGTTCCGTACCAAAACACGTTTGGGTAGGAAACCCTGCAAATTCCAACGAGTACAACAATCGGATTGAACTACAAACTTAAGCTTGTAGTTGAAAAGATATTCTCCCGTGTATCGATATACGTCGCGGTCAATTCTTCAACTGAAAATGTAAGTTTGTAATCGAAATATTCTTTTTTTGATGTAATATACTCGTAACTAGCTGTGAGACCTTGCATTCTGCTAAATTTTATGATTCTAAGTCATTGGGACGAGTATCAATGACATAAGTGGGCATATCTTTCTGTTGCTTTGATTTAGAAGCTAAAATTTTTCACAGCTCGAACGGATCATAGACCGAAGTAAGAATATGATAATATTAATTTCAACTGATACCTCTACGCGCCCTTAGAAAAAGGTTATTTACAGACAGACAGACAACGAAGTGATCCTACACGGGTTTCTTTTTTCTCTTTTAAGGTACGGTACCCTAAAAAACTCGTCTGAATAGTTTAGTTTAATAAGAAAACGTGACATTTTATGCTGTTAGACTATAAATTGCTGGTTTAATGCTTGGGTGGGCTGCACTATCACAACTAAATTGAATTTACAACTCTTTAGCTGTTAAGCTATTGTGTTACCTATTGTGTGCCTATTGTGTATTTTTAAACCTCAAAGCAAAAAAGTAATTAAATAAAATAAAAAACCCTGTGTAAAAACCGATTAAAAAGTAAACTTTAAATAAAAAAAAAATCAACTTGCTTAAATAATTCAATAAAAAAAAAGATGATAAATCTCTGTCTCCAATCCCAAACTCTTAGCCAAGATCCTTGCCCAATTGGCTAGTTATCATAAACTTATTCTGCAAAGAGTATTCTATTCTCATGGCACTTGAAGCAGTGAAGACCATCTGCTTCACAATCTCACAACAATCACATGTAGTCGGAGGCTGTCTTTATTGTTATACTAGCTGTTTCCCGCGGCTTCACCAGCGTGGACAACATTTCTATGACTTTTTGAGGGTGCGCAGTGCGCGAGCCGTTGCGGCTCGCGAGCGTGGAAAAAAAGAGCCTGTGTGTTTATCCAGGTCCTTATCTGTCTACCTACCAAATTCCAACCAGATCGGTTAAGTAGTTTTTGCTTGAAAGAGTAACAAACATCATCCATATACATTCTTACAAACTTTCGCGTTTATAATATTATAGTAGGATTAAAGATATTGCCTGGTATACCATATTGCGCAACCCGATAATGCACGGCCTGTGAATGTACAGCCCGATAACTCGTGTCATGGACTTGAAAAAAAAATGTATAATGCTGAGCTCGGTTTTGCACTATACCTGTTAATGTAAAACCCGATAACTCGAGTTATGGACACGTAAAATTAACTTAGTTCCTAACTTAGTCCACCGAACGCACCATTTTTTTTTATTACAATCCAACTTTCATTGGTTATCTTTATGTGACGCGTGACACTTATAGGGTGTCATAAAAACTGGATTATCTTACAATTTAAATGGCTTTATGTCTAATTTTGTATTAATTTATTATAGCAATGACTTTAAGATGTTAGACAACATAATTAAAAGCAGATATAGTATCTGTAGAATTGGTAATTCTTTGTTTTGTATTTGTTGAAGATTTTTGTGTCAACACGTCTTGAAACATAAAATCCCAGGATATTTGTGATATTGGTCAGCACTGCTCGTCCTCAGTTGTACAGGGTGTAACAAAATTGGTATAGGACCCGTTAACCAGGGCGTCCACACATCATACTGAACAACTATCCCCAAGGAACCTATTAGTCAATTTAAAAAAATCGACGCTCCATACAAAATCACAGATTACTAAATAGTACAAAATGCTCAAAATTGGGCATTCAGACGATTGATTTGTATTGTATAAGGAATATTTTTTTGTGAATTGAGTATAAGCCTTTTGGGAGTGCGGCCTCGACGTGCCCTCCAACCCCAGGCTGATCCTGCATCTTGTAGAGGAAGGTAGAAGTGTAGGAGGGAGGGATAAGGTAATGGAATAAAATCTAAGGATTGCCACACAAGCACTGTTTTAATTGATCCGTTTGTTAATTTTAAGTTTTTTATAATGAAACACAGGGTGACGGTCAGAATCGAATCGAGAATAGTAATACGTCAAAAATATAAAAATTGGAATGGTGTTAGTGAATAGATTATGAACAGATGATAATTTTAATATGTTCATAATAATTATATAAAAATAAAACACAATATTATTTTCGCTTAGATCAAATAAAAGTTCAGATAGAATGCTGGGAATTGTCTAATTGAAGCCACTTTTTAAACTTGTGTGCGGTGTCGGCGTGTTATGTATTGTGCGTGTCTTCGACGACATTTTGGTAAACACTATCGAGTATTTTGGAGTGGTTTTGATATTTTATACCTTATAATTATCTCATATACAGGTTTGGAGTGGTTTTGATGAGCTTCACATTAAATTTACATTCTATCTTAACTTTTATTTGATCTGAGTATATTTTATTTTTAATCTTTATCAACCGACTTCCAAAAAGGAGGAGGTTCTGAATTCAACTGTATTTTTTTTTTGTATTGTTTTCATGCGATATGTTCTATCTTTTCATGATTATTTTTTTATTCGATAGCTCTAGAGTTGGTCTCATATAAATTGTATTAAAAATCGGTTTAATACTTAATTAAAAATTTAAAAAACCTAAAATAATGCAAAATTGTACTAATTTGTTGGGATGGAAGTCGGATTTTTAACGTGTTTTTTTAACCAGACGCCCCTGTTTCGGGGATTTCTTAAATTTTTAATTTAAGTATCTTAAATATATAATTATCTGTTGAAAAGTTACAACCGATCGGCACTAAAGTAGAGTAGGTATATTATGTCCCAGAAAAATAAAAATACCCTTCAGTATAGCCCGGAAATTGAAAAGGTTTTGGAAATGTTACATTTATAAGCCGCATTCTTCATGTTCCGAAACCAATTTGTGTTACTGGCCGATAACACTGATTCAGATTGGATTCCGTAAGGTCCAATACCGGTCTCTGATAACCTTATTACATTCTTTCAAAGGCCGTCCTCCCCTTAAGTAGGCACCCTTAATAGCTAAACCGCAAACCTCTGAAAAAATAAGCGGAATTCCTTAGGTGAATTAACAAAATTCCAAGCGTAGGGTGCCTTCTTTAGGTAGGTAAGTGTCATTCGGTCGCTAAGGTCTTTTCGTATATTGTCATTCTAGTGACATTCACATTTTAACAGTCGTTACGTCATCGGTATATGAAATAACTATTGAAGAGTACCTACGCGTCATCGCTAAAATCTAAAAATTACTGGAAGATTTTTTAATAATATTCAAACTAAGACATCTTTTGGGACATGACTAGAGCTGAAGAAGGGAACTATATTTTACAAATTTAGGTCTACCTTAAACTTACAGCTATATTATATAGTTCACTTTTGTAAAAATAATAAAATAAATTACACTTGTTTAAACAATTTGTCGTTCTTCGTTTTTGATTGGTGAATGCAAAAACCGCAGAATTAGTTTAGCTACATAAAAAAACTTTAAAAAAGGTTCAATATTAAATTTTAGCTTGATGAATGCTAAAGCCGCAAAATTATTTTAGTAACATAGAATACTTTAAAAAAACGTTCAAAGTTAAAACAGTTAAGGAGGAATTTACACTTAAGAACGGAAGTCCTCCAGCTACCAAAGACCACTTACCACCAGCTATTTCCCTGTAATCCGGCCACCGTCTTATATAAAGGGAACATTGAAATAACTTGGCTTAGACGAATTTTTTACCTGCGAATTTTTCAGCCGAAAATTCTTGAATAAGAATAAGCTAAGGATAAAACGTTACTGACCATTTTTAACATTTTGTGTAAAATTATTTCGGTGGAGTTATATCGCAGAAAGAATTTCCCACCGGTTATCTGGAAGCTATCGATTTAGGGTCCCGTTTTTACCTCGTTTACTATATAACAAAAAGTTCAATCTTACAAAATCAAAGGGTAAAAAGGGGACCCTATTACTCCGCTGTCCGTCCGTCTGTCTGTCCGTCTGTCACCAGGCAGTATTTCATGAACCGTGACAGCTAGACAGTTGAAATTTTCACAGATCATGTATTTCTGTTGCCGATGTAACAAAAATACTAAAAATTAGAAAAAGCGAAAGTCTCCACACAAAAAAACGTGTTTTTTAACGTGTAGAAACTAGCGCCATCTAGTATGATGGTACGGAACCCTTTGTGCGCGGTTTTTACTCGCACTTTATCGATTTTTTTGATCTCGATTTTTTTGATCTCGATCATTATCTGTGTAGCGAAGGATGTTTTAGTGTCTAGGGTTCCTTATCAGCTAAGGGGACCCTATTATTGAGCCTACGTTGCCCGTCCGTCCATCTGTCCGACTTTTAAAAGTCGAAATTTTTGTATCCAGTCGAAATTTTTACAGAATATTTAATATGGAAATTTTATCATCATCATCATCATATCGGCTCATATACGTCCCCACCGAGGGGCTCGAGTGTTCAGGTTTCCTCACGATGTTTTCCTTCACCGTAAGAGCGTCGGATAAACGTACAGAAATCGAATTTCGAAAACAGATTGGTACGTGGCAGGATTCGAACGATGACCTCCCGGACAGGAGGTAGCGGCCGTAACCGTTATGCCACCGACGCTCTTTCGCCATTTGCTATTCACGTATGTATTATGGCAAGTACTATGTTTAAGCTACTGGACAGGCCTTAAACGAATCTTCTTGGTAATTTACATCTTCATTTTATTTAACTTAACATTCTCATTAAAAAAACCTCAGCGACTTAACGGTAATGACATGGTTTTCCTAACCAGAGGTTAAAATCCAGATGTCCAATGTACCAATGAGTTTTTTAATCTCACAATACTGACGGTAGATGACGGCACTGAATGATTGTTTTTGATGTGTAACATCTTTGCTCTCGCTTTCCTGCAATTTGTGGGAGTGATTTCGTGAAATGGGACGGAAATGTGTAACAGGAAGTCGCGAAAGCGCGAAATTCTACTTTACGAGAGTCCGACTCGCACTTGGTCGTTTTTTTTTTTAATAAATTCTACGCACTTTTAAGGCTTGAATCATAAAGGCGTCCTTACCCATTTAAATTAGTCCTTACTCGTTTCAACTATTTTAGGATTTCGTAATAAAAGGGTGCCAACGGAACCCTATTATTAAGCCTCCTTTGTCCGTCCGTCCGCTTGTCAGTCAGAAAGCTGTATTTCATGAACCGTGATAGGTAGACAGTTGAAATTTTCACAGTGTGTATTTCTATTGCCGTCAGACAAAAAATAATCAAAATGAAATAAAATTAAAAATGAAAGGGGGCCCCCATACAAGAAACGTCATTTTCAACCGGGTTCCAAAAAGGAGGAGGTTCTCAATTCGACTGTATATATATTTTTTTATGTGTGTTACATTAGAACTTTTGACTGGGTGAACCGATTTTTATAATTCTTTTTTTATTTGAAAGCTAGTGCTTTCCGTGTGGTTCCATATAAATTTTATCAAAATCGATGTAGTACTTTGTTAGAAAATTAACAAAAACCAAAAATAATAATGCAAAAATGTACTAAGTTGTTGCGATGGAAGTGGGTTTTTTAACGTGTTTAGCGTTTTTTCCGAAACGTGAAAAGTTGTTAATAAGTACATAGTGTTAAATCTAGCATGTTTGTTACGGACAGGCTGGGGAAAAAAGGTTTTTCTTCATTCGTAAAACAAACAGTTGTTTTAAACATTTTGAACTGTTTGTTTTTTTTCAATCAACCAAAATTGCTTTATTAGTTAAAATATGAACAGATAATAAGTAGATAATGTATTATGTATTTTGAACAAGTTTCAACTTTCAAAACATTGTTAAAAACACTTGACATATTAAATATGCTTTTTTAAATAGTGCGTGCGTACCGATGATACCGAAGACGGAAACAGGTTTACCAATCCCCCAACACAATAGGTAACATTAATGTGTATAAAAATGCTGTTAACATTGATGTCTGGCGGCAAAACTTAGATAAGACTATTCACTACGCCAAGAAACGTAACGTAGAACTGAAAACAAAATTTTGGGTCACTTTACACAGTCATTTAACAGGTTCACTGCCGACCACGCACCAGTGCGTTGGAAGTGGTTCAAACGAGACGCCGAACTCGCACCGGTGCGTGTCACTTGGTAAGTAAGTTCCATAGTTCAGTACGAGGCCGGCACTGGGCGCAAAGCCTAGTATGAAGGCCGACATTGTGCTTGAATTTTCGTATTATTTATTAGTTTTGAGTTTTATTTAGTATGTAAATGTATTCTATCATATTCAAAGTTAATTGAAACTAAAATAAAAATTAACCCGTTAGTGAACTTGTTAAACAAATTCGTAAAATCTAAGTATTTTGATCTCTCTCTTATCGCGTGTGGCACAATTAACCGTGCTATCCAAAGGATAGACGATGGCGATTGCCTGGTGTTCCACTTGGCATCACCCGCGGTCACGTGTAGGGCATTTAGATTAACACCTACGGACGTGTGCAACGCGACCTTCGTACACATCTGGAAACAGATGTGCAGGTTTCCTCACGATGTTTTCCTTCACCGTTAAAGCAATCGTTAATATAAGCGTATGTACGTAAGTATCCAAAAACTCATTGGTACATTGGTCGTCCGGATTTGAACCCGGGACCTCTGGTTAAGAGGACCGAGTCGTTAGCGATTGAGCCACCGACGCTTCTTCTATTTTGATAAATAATTGCTATTGTCTTTGGCTACAAGGCTTCAGCTTATACATGTAACGCTCGCTGCGTAGAACGATAAAAAAAAATACAGTTCTTACAGTTCGTATAATGTACAAATAGTTACCTACATAATATTATTTCTGTTACATTTAATATGAAATTCTACGCACATTTCCTAGCTAGTCAAAGGAAAACTAGGTCTAAAGGATTTGTCCTGATATCAACTTTGGGCCCAGGATTTGTGGCCAACTGCTACATTATTCATAACTTGTTACGTTGCCACAAACTAGAGTGTTCTGGAGATTAGCTTTTTGTTGATTTTACTCTGTATTTAATACCTTTTTTTTGGACTACAAGGTGGGACTCTTAAATCTACATATATATATATATATAAAAGAAAGTCGTGTTAGTTACACCATTTATAACTCTAGAACGGCTGGACCAATTTTTATGATTTTTGTGTTTTTTGCATTAATTTTTCTTCGTCGGGAATAGGATAATAAGTATTAAAATATGATATTCATCAATAAAAAAAAATATCAGTCAAAAAATAATTGGTTTTAGGGTAGGGTAGGGTAGTGTAGTGTATGTAGGGTAGTGTAGGGTAGTGTAGGGTAGAGTATGGATGGGTAGTTCAGGGTAGGGTAATGTAGGGTAGGGTAGGGTAGGGTAGTGTAATGTAGTGTAAGGTGGAGCAAAGTTAGCCGGGACAGCTAATTAAACATAAAAAAGCCGTTTTATTTTAAGTTAGCTTGAGAATGTTATCCTTACTAACATTATAAGATGTGAAAATGTGTTTATTTGTTTACTAATCTTAACAAAAATTAGCATACAGGTAGCCTGTGTCATGTTAAAGGACATAGGATACTTTTTATCCCGTGACAATAGCATAGTCCGATACATTTCCTGAGGGAACTGAAAAAAAACTTCCGTTTGGTTGATTTCTTTGACATCGCAATTCGCAACGGAGCACGGATTTTTGTGATTTTTTGCACAAAGATGGCAGAGGGGGTTGGAAATGACATAGACTACTAATTAGCAAAGCCCGTTAGGTTCCCGAAAGATCTGAGGAATACTCATTTCCGAATTTTTTGAATCTGCTCGCGAACGTCATGGCGGGCGTCGCAACGGAGCAACACATTGACGTAATTTTTGCATAGCTAAATACAGTGTAAACTCTGTATAACGTCATTCGATATAACGATTCACTCTTTGAAACGTCAAAATTTTCTGGCTCCAGTTGGTTTACTATGACTATAATTTCTCTCTGTATAACGAAATCTCTCAATAACGCCACGAAATGCCCGGGTCCCTTGAGTGGCGCTATATAGAGTTTACACTGTAGTTGAGGGGGTGGGAAGTGACATAGACGCCAATCAGAATAGCCCAACATAGTTCCCGAGGGATCTGGAGTAATTTCCAGTCTACGCTCGAATGCGACTCACGGACCACTCACCCTCAAAGACAGTCATAATAACGATGCCAACACCGCGAGCTAAGTCGCGAGCGGAGCCGCGTAAAAATGTAATTTAATTTAATGTATGCGATGGTCCGACGACCTGGTAAAGGTCGCGGGAAGCCGCTGGATGCGGGTAGCGCAGGACCGGTCGTCGTGGAAATCTTTGGGGGAGGCCTTTATACGGCTAATACGAGTATGATGATGATGAAGCCCTTGGCATCATCTCTTTTTAGAATTCGGAAACATGCCAATAATGCGCTACCCGATAATGCTGTACACAATTAATGTACAGCCCGATATTTCGTGTCATAGACTTGAACAAGTATTATGGAGTACCAATAATGCGCGACCCGATACTGCACGACCTATGAATGTGCAGCCCGATAACTCGTGTCATGGACTTGAACTGAAATAAAAGATAAATGCTTGTACCTGAAACTTTTCTAATAAAACTTGAAGAACCCGCCTTCCTGATTAATTATTAATATCTTAGCGGATATTTTCTTAGCGAAAAATGATTTTTATCCCTTAAGCCATTACAGAGTGACTTCGCAAATCCGTTGTATCTAACGTTCCTTGGATTTTATTTTTAAACGTTTACGTGCGAATATGAAAGGTATACAATTTTGAATACGGGTTGTCCAAATATCTTTTGAGTAAAGAATAGGTAAAGCTCGTAGGATGGACGGCAGTTGGCGCAGTACAGTTCTCGAGTGGTGTCTCCGACGAAGACCATGCATCTGAAGACGCAGACGCATAAGCAGATTTCCCCCCCCCCCCCCCCTGCCCCCCTGGTGAAGGTCGCAAGAATCCGATGGATGCAGCAGCGCGTATTGGTCATTGTAGAAATCCCTGGGGGAAGTCTAAGGATATAGTCCTATTGATGTGATAATCTTATTATGATGATGATAGTAGAATAGTGTATTTTAATCTAAAACATAAAATGAAAACCGGCTAAGTGAGAGTCGGTCTCGCATGCGGAAATTTCAACTGTCTACCTATTACGGTTCATAAAATACAGCCCGCTAACAGACAGACAGACGGACGGACGGACCCCACGGCGAAAATTCGACTTTTCATACAAACGGCGATAACGATTTTCACCTCTTAAATGTTAACCGATTTGGACCAATTTTTGACAGGTTGTCAGTCAGAACAAAAGCTAGGCTTATACGTTTCGTTTTTTATATTACTCATTATAATTTAAAAAAGACCGATATTAGTTTTGTTTATAAACACGTAAACGGCAATAAATTTAAACTTATATACTTTATCGAAAAAACAAAAACGTATAAGCCTAGCTTTTCTCACTCACGACGTATGAAAATTGGTCCAAATCGGTTAACATTTAAGAGGTGAAAATCGTTAACGCCGTTTGTATGAAAAGTCGCAGCTTCACAATTCTCTTAACAATAGGGTCTTGTTGGCACCCTTTCGGTACGGAACCCTTAAAAATAGCACAGTCAATAAGAACGCAAACGAAGAGTCGAGTGATTCCAAAATCAAGCAGTACCATAAGTAGCGTTCATGGGAATTCTTGGACAGCTCATAAAAGTAGCCTTTAAATCTCCCCGTCGGCGTTTTTAGCACGTTCACGGGTAATTTTACGGTTAAAATACAACCTATTCACGAGTTAAACGGTTAAAAACCGTACGGCGGCTTTTTTCTTTGTTGCGTTCTGCGCAGCTAATAAAATGTTGATTCTATGAAAAAATGTTAAATTTTAAATGCGCAGCCAATAAAAGTTTAATTCTATAATAAGCTTCTTTCAAAAAAACCTTAAAACTTTTTGGTAGGTACAAGATTTTATTTGAAAATAGTTATTAAGTTCAGTGTGCCAAATGAAAATGTAATTAAGTCATCATCATCATCATATCAGCCACAAATCGTCCACTGCTAAACAAAGGCCTCCCCCAAGGATTTCCACGACGACCGGTCCTGCGCTGCCCGCATCCGTCGGCTTCCCGCGACCTTCACCAGGTCATCGGTCCACCGCGTGGGAGGCCTGCCTACGCTACGTTTTCCGGTGCGCGGTCGCCACTCGAGAACTTTACTGCCCCATCGGCCATCTGTTCTACGAGCTATGTGCCCATGTAATTAAGTATTGATTCCAAATTCAAAAAAGTCGTCGTTCAGTATTTCCTATATGGTTGAATTGAAAACAATAGACAATTCTGGTTGGAAGAGCGTCGGTGGCGTAACGGCTAGGGCCGCCGCCTCCTGTCCGGAAGGTCGTGGTTCGAATCCTGCCACGTAGCAATGTGATTCCGAATTTAAATTTCATATGTACGTTTACCTGACGCTCTTACCGTGAAGGAAAACATCGTGAGGAAACCTGCACACGCTTGCGGAGAAACTCGCAGTTTGTGTGTGCAGTCTACCAACCCGCACTGGGCCCGCGTGGTCGACTAACGCCCGATCGCCCTAATTCAGAGTAGGCTCGAGCCCCTCGGTGGTGACGTATATGAGCTGATATGATGATGAGACGATCCTGGGACTTTTGTATTTCTTCATCAGATCAATTTCAAAACACAGGGAATACAGCTTCATGCCAAATATCAGCTCAATCGGGCCGCAAGAGAATATGAGTCAATCATTAACTAAGTGATGGGATGCATACTCTCTTATAATTAGATACCTGTAGTTTGCCTATATGAAAATCGTCAAGTTTTTCAAGTAGCGCTTTCTCCATTAGCTTCACATCAGGAGGTCGCGGTTCGATTCCCGGCGCAGTCTAACTTTGTACGACTCGGTTTGGTTGATTGAAGGTCATTTTCTAAGCCCACCTGGCTAGCTACCACCGTCTTGTCGCCAAGCATGAATGTTATCGGCATTGATGTGTACCGACTTGAAGATAAGATAGCCAGTTCCCTTTTGCGTTGTTGAATCTTGGTAAGCCCGCTTTCATCTTTGGCATCATCGTCACTTACCATGAGGTGAGATGATGTGAAGGGATTACCAATTGTGATTTAAAAAACCGGTCGAGTGCGAGTCAGACTCACGCAAAGTAGGTTCCGTAGTCTTAAAAAAATATATTTTAAAAAACAAAATTATATTTGCAATTGGTAATAGAAAATTTTGTATGGCTAATTATCATCTTCATATCAGCTAATATACGTCCCCACCGAGGGGCACGATCCTACCCTGAATCGGGCCTTAGTCGACCACACGGTCCCAGTGCGGAGCGGTCGACTTCATATACAACCTGCGAGTTTCTTCGCAGGCGTGTGCAGGTTTCCTCACGACGTTTTCCTTCACCGTAAGAGCGTCGGATAAACGTACATGTGAAATCTAAATCATAAATCACATTGGTTAAGTATATGTCCTACTGTTTACAATTTTATCATAAATAAATGGCGGTTTATCTGGTTGGAGATACTCGTACTTGACTCTGACAAAAATTAACACATTAAAGTTTAATATTTCACAAATGATTTATGACCTGGTGAAGGTCGCGGGAAGCCGATGGATGCGGGCAGCGCAGGACCGGTCGTCGTGAAAATCCTTGGGGGAGGCCTTTGTCCAGCAGTGGACGATTTGTGGCTGATATGATGATGATGATGATTATGATGATGATGATGATGATGATGATTTCACAAACAGATCCCTGAATTGAAAAATTAGAACTTTTAGTAGTTTTGAAATACCTACACTTCCTCTTTACATGTAGGGGAGGGGGAGGTACCTTAAAATATTTTTTTCTGGGTTTATTGTACCACTTTGTCGGCGTAATTAATATGTATACCCATGCCAAATTACAGCTTTCTAGTACTAATAGTCTCTGAGCTATGCCGCAGACAGACGGACAGACGTACAGACAGACAGACATGGCGAAACTATAAGGGTTTCTTGTTGACTTCGGAGCCCTAAAAAAAGTGCCACTCGGGGTCACAATAACCTTCACTACCAACAAAACAAGACCTCTCAAAGTATGTACTTTGCTCAAGGTAAATAGGGGTCTGCTTTAAATGATAGCTTATCCTCCTAAACGGAAATAAAACATGTTATTACAACTTCATTTAACTTTGCTACCAAAGTCGGCACTTGCCAACAGCGGCGAAACGTAGCATGTACGCCATTGTCAGGATATCACGTCAAGAACTTTGTTGTGTCTAACAGCGTTTTAAACTAACTTTTGATTATTTTACACTCGTGTGTCTTTAATTACACAAGCAAGCAGTTAACTGCCAAGAAAAAGTGATGGATAAAAAAAATAGTTTAAAATATAAACGTTGCCTGTGTGCGTGGCGGGTCAAAAGAATAAACTTGCTAAAAACGACGCCACTGATTCATAATTCATACATATTTTTTGCCCCATATTTTTTTTCCAGAAAAATGATAAACTAAAAAATATAGTTTCATCATATCAGCTCATATACGATATACCGAGGGGCTCGAGCCTACCCTGAATTAGGGCGACCGGGCCTTAGTCGACTTCACACACAACCTTCGAGTTTCTTCGCAGGCGTGTGCAGGTTTCCTCACGATGTTTTCTTTCACCGCAAGAGCGTCGGAGAAATAAAAGCGTTTGTTAAGTTGTTTAAACTATATTTGTTTCAATAACTAAAAAGTGAAAATTAGTTCTCAATATAAGCTGAAAATAATAATTAACGAAAAATTATATTATTATTGTGAAAAAAAATCGTGGGTTGTTCGTTATACGAAAAATATGGCACAAAGCGCCTCACGCTTTTTTCACAATAATACTAGTATTTTTCGTTCATTATTGTTTTCAGCTTATTTTAAGAATGAGTTTTCACTTTTTAGTTTTATGTGTTACAATCGTGTTTTTTTTAGTTTTGTTTAACCATATATTTTATTTTTTAATTTTTATTCCGATGTGCATTTGATCCTGGCGATCCTGATTAGGATAATGAGAACTTAACTTATGAAATCATTGTATTGTAACAGATTCTTGATAAATGTACAAAGTTTAAATTAAATCTGTTCAAAATCGAATGCAAAGGAGACAAGTTACATACATACATACATACAGGTGAAGCTAATAAAAGCGTGATAAAAAATAATTATGATCTTTTCATAAAGTAGCAGTATTTTATTTATTTCTATTGGCTGAGTCTGTAGCGTCCACGGCTTTATGGATTTTAGAGTAATTATCATCATCATATCAGCCGAAAATCGTCCACTGCTGGACAAAGATTCGCGATCATGGAAACGAATTTCTTCTGAAATCCTAACCACTCACCTGGCACGCCTCCAGCAGTTGGTCGCACGTAAACTGGCGCTGCCAGCTGCGCCATTTTGTTTCAAGTGGCGGGGCCCTTCGTGGGTGGTCGCCATTATTGTCAAGGGTTAGAAAAACAAATATTTCGCAATGTTTTTGTATGGGAACTATATATAAAACTTATATCGATGAAATCGTCTTTAACTGACTGCCTGACTAAAATATTTGTGTATGAAATTATGTGAGAAAAAATTCAACAGTCTAAGCTAAAGATAGGATTAGTAGGTATTGCACTTGAACCTAAAAAAATGTCAAATATGAATGCTACAATAACAATTCTTAATACAATAACATTGTATTGCTTACCCGGTTTATTGGGAATTTCAACAACACAGAGTTTTCTATGCAAAACAACAAAACAATCACTAAACAATCACTTTTAACACCACGTACGCGCACCGCCCGAGCGCAGCGGAAAGCACTGACTGATTCGAAGGAGATTTCTATCGAAAATCATTCACCGTTGGCTTTTTACTCATTCCTAACTCAATCCTAGTCTTACCAAGGAGCTTTAGCAAACGTTAGACGCACGCAGCGATAGTTTTCGCTCCATAATCAGGTATGAAGTGAATCACTTCCCGCGAACAGGGCCCCGTCCAGCAGCCGGACGCTGCCAGATGCGCAAATTCCCGCGCGACCGACTATCGGTTGCTTGCCAGATGCGAAAATAGCAAAAATAAGTCCGTTTTAAGATGAAAAGTATCCCGTGATTGTTCTCCACCATTTACATTACCTTATTGAAGATCAGATAGCCAGTTCTCAATTGCGTTGGCGAATCTTGGTAAGCCCGCTTCCATCTTTGGCATCTTCGTCATTTACCGTCAGGTGAGATGATGCTAAGGGCTTACCAATTATGCAAAAAAACCTCTTCTTATACCAGTAGTTTTAGCATCAAAGAGAAACAAACAGATGGACACACACTTTAAGATTTCACGGAAGGTGACGTAGATAAGATTTGTAAAAAGATATATCCATATCCGTTACACACTTTTGTCAGTGAATTCTAGATTTCCATATTTTTCAAGGCCCCTCATCCATCATTCTCACCATCATAAATTTTGTGTAATTGCCAAACTGACACTTGTATTTCGCGGTTCCAGAATAGGCGAGACCTCTCGGATATAATGGATAAATAGCCCAGATACGAACACTGAATACTGATGTTCACAGTATAGGTATTACTGAACAAGTAGCGAAATTAAGTCTTTTTTTTTCATTTATTAAGAAAACCAACAGCTACTTAATTAAATAGCGTTAAAAAAGTAATGGTATCAGATCATGAGCAATTTACAGGTTTCCCTAAATTACTTTAACATATTGTGCAGATCTAGCGTAGAGAGCATAGTCTGGTTCAACGTTATTAGAACTTCACTTGCACTATGTTTTGTTTCATACATAGTATACGTACAGAAGGTAAAAATAGAAGTAATAATCGGTGGCTCAAAGTTAGCGAATCGGTCCTCCTTTCAGAGGTCCCGAAATCTAATCCGGGAACGGCCAATTTAACAATGAGATTTTTATCCACAATTGGCAAACCCTTGGCAAACTGAGACATGGTCGCTTACTATGGGCCTCATTAGAAGGCTCAACAGTAGGCAGGGCACATAGCTCGTAAAACAGATGGCCGTAGGGGTAGTAAAGTTCTCGAGTGGCGACCGCGCTTCGAAAGACGTAGCGTAGGCAGGCCTTAAACACGGTGGACTAAGGACCTGTTGAAGGTCTCGGGAAGCCGCTGGATGCGGGCAGCGCAGGACCGGTAGTCTTGAAAATTCTTGGGGGAGGCCTATATGATGATAATGAATCTCAGTTGATGGTAAGTGACGATGATACCATAGATGGAAGCAGGCTTATCAATATTCCCCAATACAATGGGGAACTACGGATATCTTATCTTCAAGCTAAAACACATATATGCTATTAGCACTTAGATGAGATGGTGATTTTAGAAATTTTCATACTGATTATTTTAACGGTGAAGGACAACACTGTGAGGTAACCTGCACATCTGATAACTAGACCGACAAGAATAAGTATATTTTTACAACTATTTAATTAACTTGCAAATTTCATATGAAGGTGTGTAAGTTGTCCGCTTCAAAATTGACAGTTAAAATATAACCACTTCTTGGTTTCGATTGAGCTAAAATTTTTCATACACGTTTAGATTGGATGACAATGGAAGGTTAGATAAGTAACGTCATTCTAAATCCAATATGGCGGACTCCCCAAAAATGTCGGACCAGTTATTTTTAGTGCACCACCTTGATATGAGTATCAAATGAAAGGTTTTGCTGAGAATAATACAAAATAACAAAAAAAAAAATCTAACAAAAGCTTGTTCCTACAAGTTTGTAGATTTTTCGAAATTAGCTTATTATTTATCTGTGTTACCCTACCGTATTCACCTTATACTTTGCCCTACAATATAAAAGTAATCTAGATAGGGTTCTGAGTCTCGTAATTACACCTTTATCTTGTGCTGCCGGAACAACCGACGAAAGAATGGTATCCTTATACCATTATTTCGTCGGTTCTTTCAACAACAAGGGTAGATGGTTGATTTAGGTGGTTTAGGTGTCCAGGGTTCTGTGGGCAGAAAACACAAATCTGATACGTACGCCTCCATGTCGCATTGGCTGTCCACTGACTGACTTCCTAATGAGAGGTTCCGGGTTCGATTCCCGGACTCTTGTCAGGGGTCCGTAGTCAAAACCTTATAGTATCGCCGTGTCCGTCTGTCTTTATGACGCGACGGTAAATTACAGCCGTTTTTCTCAAAGACAATAAGACAAGCATAAAACTGAAATTAGGTATGATTATACAAATCTGTGGCTTCTGTTAAGTTATTAAACTAAATCTGTGAGAGAATATTTTTAGGGTACTTGTAAAGTGGGGGTAATTTTTTTATTTTTCACTTACCCTATTGTGTGGAGTATCGTTGAATAGGTCTTTCAAAACTACGGAAGAATTTCCAATTTTTTTTTCTGTAATCGATATGTTAAACATTTTTTTTTATAATTGATCCGTTTATAAACATTTTTGATAATTAAATCGTTAATAAACACAGAGTGGTGATTTTTGTAAGAGTTGCATGTCCCCCACCCCCTATACCAACAAAACAGCTATTTCAGGAAATCTGAAAAGTATGGGAAATAGTGGGGCATAATAATTAATTAATAAATGAAAATATCACGGCCAAGAAGACTTTTTTTGTCAATCAACTGCAAAAATAATTTTGA
This sequence comes from Coleophora flavipennella, assembly GCA_947284805.1. Classification (NCBI taxonomy): domain Eukaryota; kingdom Metazoa; phylum Arthropoda; class Insecta; order Lepidoptera; family Coleophoridae; genus Coleophora; species Coleophora flavipennella. The sequence continues at coordinate 6,899,650 of OX369258.1, read as the reverse complement.
TTTTTTGATTTTTGATTTTTTTATTTTAAAGACTACGGCCGGGTTTCCATTATGCCGGACCGGCAGATCTGCCGGAAACCGGATACCGGACATAGTATTCACATTACACCGGATCCCACAAGACAGAAAATGCGAGCCGAATGAAGTGCGGGGAGCACGGGCGGGGCGGGAAACACGGGCCGGAACTGGTTCACATTACTCCGGTCCGGTGATTTTGCCGGCATTTTGTAGTGACAAAACGCTTGGTAAAAATGACGGGCTCGGCGAAAAAGCCGGACTCGGGATAATGTGAATAGCTTCATACAATTTGTACCGCCACTAGGCCTTCCGGCAATTTTACCGGACCGGGAGATCTGCCGGTCCGGCATAATGGGAACCCGGCCTACGGAACCCAACTTCGCGCGTGGTCCGACGCTTAAGGCGAGGCATTGATTGGAACAGTTGTCTCTGTCTTTTTCTTTACGTGTAAAGAGTAAAGAAAATAACCACGCTTTTCCACTTTTTCAATGGTTTTTCGATTTAATCAAAAACTACATTAAAAGTATAAACAATAATAACATTACTCACTTTGTATTATCATAACAAATATTTTTGTATATTTTTTTAAATTTATACTTCAAAATATTTGTCATAACTAGAGTTGAAAGTAACGGTGTAGACCTATATTTGGGTTTTTTCTCTATCGAGCCAAAACTGCTCAATCGTGTTTCTAATAGCTTTTGACTATAAGGAACATCATTAACAATAAGGGTATTTTTTGAACCTTGGGTTTTCTATCGTTTAGGAGTAATTGACGTCAAATATAACGAAAATCTGTAATATTACCGCCTTAATCGATAGACGCCTACAGTCATTTATAGTAATTGTGTGATCATCTACGTGTCTTGTCTCTTACTATGTTTGCCAAAACGTGGTCACCACACAATTCAATACATGTGTGACAACAATACGTATTATAAATCCCCACCGAGGGGCTCGAGCCTACCCTGAATTAGGGCGATCAGGCCTCAGTCGACCACGCGGGCCCAGTGCGGGTTGGTCGACTTCACAAAAACCGCCACCAAATAGCCAAATTGGAGCAACATCACCTGCGGCAGCCATTTTGATTTTTTAATCGCACGTAAAATCTGGCCCTTAGAGTTTCTTCGCAGGTGTGTGCAGGTTTCCTCACGATGTTTTCCTTCACCGTTAAAGCAATCGGTAAGCATATGTTCGAGTACCTACATAAGTTTTTGAAAAACTCATTGGTACATTGGCCGTCCAGATTTGAACCCGGTACCTCTGGTTAGAAGAACCGAGCCGTTACCGGATGAGCCACCGACGCTACGTAATATAAATAATACGAAAGAAACCGCGTTTAATCTATAATATAATAATAAATAAATCAGTCGGTTCTCGTCCCAAATCTCATTTGTAATAATGGAATTAACCAGGGTTTGCTTTGTAATCCGTTTTCATTCCGTAATGTATTTTACGGCTTTTCTGTATCGTATCTTTTGTCAGCATACGGATTTTTGTGGTGCACACAATCTTATTGATTAATGATTCAATTTTTTTTTATCTGCATCCACCCGCATTTGGGAATTTTTACCTAGCAACTCTTACCTCTTACTCTTGCCTGGAAGAAATCGCTTTAAGCGATAAGGCCGCCTTAAATATTTTAATTAGATTTCTGTTATGTTTTTTCTGTGCACTAAAGGATTTTTACTTTGCGCATCCAGGTTTACTTTACCACCGCACCTCTCCATACAAGAACAACAATGATACCTAGGTATGTACATTTCAAACAAAATACATCAATGTGAACGACAGATTTTTTTTTGCATTCAGTTCGGACTTCGTAGCGTGACGGACAGACAGACGGACAGACGGGCGGATAGACAGGCGGCATAGGCTTAGCAATACGGCCCCGTTAAAGGAACCCTAAAAAGCTTGAAATATAGGGTGACAGGTTGGTTGGTTGCTTCTCTAGGAGGCGAATGAGAAAAATGAACAAATTATCTAAGGAACTAACCAATGGTCAATTTAAAAAAAATTGGACTCCAAGTACCAAGTTCGTTAATAACGCACTCAAATTTTTAATAATAATAAAAAAAGAAAAGAAAGGTCCTTTTTTGCGAATATATCGTAGGGGTTACTCGCATAACGACTTATACTTCTTTCACGCATATTGACATATACGCATATTGACTTATACGCACATTGACTGATACGCATATTGACTTATACGCATATTGTACATAGTTTCCCGTCCAGCGACTTCGTCTGTTGATTTCCCATCGTAAAAAGTAGCCTGTGTCCAATTAATCTATCCTCTTTTTTATTGAAAATAAAAAAAAAATTTCGTCCCTCATATCCTAAAATACGTCCGTCTTTCAACCAGTCATCCTGTAGGTACATTATAATGACTAGCTTTTGCTCACGGCTTCGCCCGCGTGGACATTATTTTCAACCGACTTCCAAAAAGAAGGAAGTTATCGATTCGATTGTATGCTTTTTTTTGTATGTTTGTTACGCGATATCTTCGCAGATTATTAACCGATTTTGATGATTCTTTTTTTATTCGATAGGGTATGCTCTCGAGTTAGTCTCATATAAATTTTATCAAAATCGGTGTAGTACTTTATAAGGAAATTAACGGTGGAAGTCGGTTTTTTAACGTGTTTTGCGTTTTCAATTATTATGAGTGTCTTTGAGGGTGAAAATGAGTAGTGCTGTCTTACAGCGTGGACATGAATTTTCTCCAGATCCCCAGGAGCTATATTGAGCTATTCTGATTAGCAGTCTTATTTCCCACCCCTCAACCAACTCTATACAAAAAATCACTTCAAACCGTTGCTACGTTGCGACGCCGACGTGCCCGAGCGTAGAAATGGCTTTTCCCCAGATCCCTCGGGCAATATCAGGATATGCTAATTAGTAAATTATGTCATTTCCCATCCCCACAACTATCTCTGTGCAAAAAATCACAATAATCAATTGTCCCATTGCTGCGTTAAAAAAAGTACCAAAAATTTATAATATTAGTGAGGATTATTATTAATCGGAAGCTTCGTCATACGTGTCGCCAATACTACAATACCTAAAGACGAAAGCCTTTAATCAGTACGTCCTATCCGTAATGACACACGACGCTGAAACGTGGACACTGACAGTGCAATTAGTCCATATGCACAAAGTACCACAGCGCGCTGTAGAGAGAGCTATGCTCGAAGTTTCTCTGCTAGATAGAATCCAGAACGCAGTCATTGGCCAGAGAACCAAGATGACCGACATAACAATATAACAATGCGCTTAGGGCGAAGTTGGGGCTGCCGTGGCGCTCTGGCGCTGCAGCGCCTCGGGCATGTTCGCGGAGGCGCGCATCGACTGTTTTTATGCAGTAATACGCAAGAGATGCGCGTCTCTGGTGCGCAGGGTGCGCGCCAGCTCCAACAGCGTCCTAATGATGATTTCGGACAGGGTAGACTGTCCGTATATATTGAAATGCTGTGACCGACAGGTCACACGCAATCAGAAATAATATTATTTGTATCTCCATTATTATTATTATTATTTCTTCTTTTTATTCACCTTAATGGGATTTTTTCAGTAGTGTGGGCCTATCCGGCAACACACTACCCTACTATGTTAGGTTTAAGTGACGTCGAACTATTGCTGTTGTGCGGAGTATAACAGCCTTTTGCATTTTATTCCGCAGAGTTGCCGGAAGGTCCAGTTTGACTAGACCCTCCGACAGAGTCTTCGGAATAACGCCTGTGCTGGAGAGAATAAGTGGCACTATGAACACCTCCCGCTGCTGCCAGACTTGCCGGATCTCCTCGGCAAGCTGCTCGTATTTCGTCAAAATTATTATTATTTTTTTACTATTTTAATCTCCTTTTCAGGGTTTTTCTTTTTAATCGGCCTAAGAGGCAAGATTAAAAGGGTGGGTTTATGAAAGGTTTAGATGTCTTATTATTATTATTATTATTATTATTATTTTACTAACATAGTCTATAAGTCTACTGACACACTATGAGTTTATGTTACTCGAATAAAATTTAAAAATAAATAGCGAGTTAGCCGTTTGTAGTGCTAATGGGTCGACACATCATCGCAAAACCGAAAACCGCTGGACAAAGCGAGTTCTGGAGTGGTGACCGCGTATAGGCAAACATAGTGTGGGACGCCACCCAGCTATGTGGAGCGATGATTTCCACAAGGTTTCTGGCAACAGCTGGATGCGCAGGGTCGAAGATCAGTACAAGAGACGAGCCTATATGGGGGAAGCCTGTGTCTAGCAGTGGACTACCACGGCCTGATAATACAGATAATTAACTCAAAAATGCTTGTAATTTGGCCAATAGTTTGATAACCTTTGATAAGCAAAGTCGGCCTTGCCATACTACTCGGAGAGCAGGATCTCAAATTGAATGGCGACCTTGGGACCGCAATTTCCTGTCCAAACAGATTTTATTCAGAACTAGGCTGTATCTATCTCACAGAAAGGAGGTCGCACAGGCATAAAAAACATCGTAAACCCTGGAAAAGCGGTCCTGAATTTTAGTAACTGTATCTTTAATTATTACTCTTTTGGTTAAATCCTTACTATTCATATCTAAACTGAACTGGTTGTATTTAAATTACTCCATTTTTTTTGTAAAGCACTATACAAGCCTTGGTCCGTAATGACTGCACTGCTGGCCACAGTATGATGGCCTCGAGCCAAAGTATTTAAATTAGTCCTAACATACAGTATGGACACTCCCTGCCGCTCTCTAAATTGCGCCATCACCACCTCGTCACCCAGATTGGTTATAGTTTGGTTCTCGAACGTATAGGATTTCGCCGTGATTATGTTTGCTCCGTTATTTGTTTTTAGAAATGTCATTTCACGACCGTTTGTATGCAGTGTCCGGGGTGTGCTCGACCTTAGCTTAGCTATGCTATCCGCCTTCAAACTTTGTCACTTGATGGCTAAGCTAGAATAAAGGCCGATACCAAAGCTGTGATGGCCTATAGCGGCACTACACTGTGCTATCGGCCATAATTCACCTGGCTCACAACGCAGTTATTACAGACCACGGCAGCAATGTACTATTACTTCTGGAATAAAGGCCGAGACCAAAGCTGTGATTGCCTAGAACGGCACTACGCTGCGCTTTCGGCCATCATTAACGTGGCTCGCAACGCAGTTATTACAGACCGCGGCAGTAATGTACTATTACTTCTGGAATAAAGGCCGAGACCAAAGCTGTGATGGCCTAGAGCGACACTACGCTGTGCTTTCGGCCATCATTAACGTGGCTCGCAACGCAGTTATTACAGACCACGACAGTGATGTGCTATTACATCTGGAATAAAGGCCGAGACCAAAGCTGTGATGGCCTAGAGCGGCACAAAGCTGCGCTTTCGGCCATCATTAACGTGGCTCGCAACGCAGTTATTACAGACCACGGCAGTAATGTACTATTACTTTATGGGGTAAAAAATCTTTAATCTCAAATGAAATAAATATTTTTTAGAGTTATGATCATCATCATAATCATCATATCAGCCGAAGGACGTCAACTGCTGGACTAGGCCTCCCCCAAGGATCTCCACGACGACCGGTTCTGCGCTGCCCGCATCCAGCGGCTTCCCGCGACCTTTACCAGGTCATCGGTCCACCGAGTCGGAGGCCTGCCTACACTACGTTTTCCGGTGCGTCGCCGCCACTCGAGAACTTTACTGTCCCAACTGCCATCTGTTCTACGAGCAATGTGTCCCGCCGACTGCCACTTAGTTTAGCAATTCTGAGAGCTATGTCGGTTACTTTGGTTCTCCTACGGATCTCCTCGTTTCTGATTCGATCACGCAGAGAAACTTCGAGCATAGCAAGTTAAGATAAAACAGAACAATCTTAATAAGCTTATAAAGCTGGATAAATGTATTTATATGTTCCCCATAAAATATATCACTTCGGGGCATAGGTTAGAACGTCATTTAAACTGACATATTGAACATTACTAAACAGTTATGTAAATAATCGTTTTCATTAATTAGTTAGTGTTGTACCTTTATCGGCAGTCTTGAGTGAATGATATCGATAAATCATGGACCATTCAACATTCATTAACTTTTGTAATTTAGCTATTGACCTGTCAATCAGGATCAACACTATAGATTCTGTTGGTAGGATTACAAAATGAATATCTGTATTTTCGATACTTACGTAACAAAACCTAGAGGCCAAATTTAAATAGGAATTCATTAATTATAAATACAGTTGCTCATTGTGACAATATTCAATAAGAGCAACGTTTTTTCCTACCATGAAAAACTTTTTTGACTGGATTTTAAGATATTTTAGATTTTGACTAGATTGAACATTCTGAAAATCATCAGTTATTTTTTTGTTCGTTTTTATCGATATGGTTTGAAATATAGTCGAACATCACTTTTTTTTTACTATAATTAAGTAGCAGATGAAAGAGATATTTTAACGATATGAATGAGATTTGATTAGTCATTAATTTTAAATAATTAGTAGAGAAAACATTAATAATATTATAGAAAAAGTTTTATTATGTGATTTTCAAGTTTATTTAAAAAGTTTGTTTGTAGGTTTTTTCTTGTTTGCATGGCCTCCGAAGCGATTTTGACAAAAATAGTTAACTTTAAATCGAAAAGAACTTCAAACAATAATTTTTGTAAGTTATTTTTTACCGAATGAGCGAAGGTTTTAGCTTGGGCATTTTTGCATTTGTATCTAATTTACGTAATATATACAGGGTGTAAAAAAAATGGTGTGGGACACGTTAACTGGGGTTTCTAGTCCTTATACTCGATGCTCGAGTTTCCATACAATACAAAAACTACATACCGAATTGGATCCAAACTTTGCAAATACATTGAGTAGACACATATCGATGTTTGTAATAAGTTTTCGATGTACTAATATAAAACAGAAAAAAATAAGAGCAGTTTCCAAATTTCAGTACAAAACTAATTTAAGCCTTCGTTTAGTTATGTTTCAATTTACTACGATGAAAACTAATTAGAAACATCGATATGTGTTTACATAATATATTTGCAAAGTGTGAATTCAATTCGGCATGTAGTTTCGGAACTACGTTTGTACGAAAACTTGAGCTACCTGGGGACCCTTAATAAAACGCTGAACACGTTGAAAATCGACTTCAATTCCCACAACCATTGGATAAAATTTTGTTTTTATTAATTGTTTGAAAAGTACTGAACCGATTTTGATAAATTTACACGGGAATAACCTGAAGACATAAACCTATCATTTAAAAATATAATAATCAACATTGGTTCTCAATCGGCGAAAAAATCGCCTATTTTCTTAGATTACATACAAAAGAACAAGATTCATCACATCATACTAATATTATAAAGGCGAAAGTTTGTAAGTGTGTAGGTGTGTATTTTGTTACTTCTTCACGCAAAAACTACTGAACGGATCTGGCTGAAATTTGGTAGGTAGACAGATTAGGCCGTGGACATAGGCTATTTTTTTCACTCACTGCGCACCCTCGAAAAGTCATAGAAACGTTGTCCACGCGGGTGAAGCCGCGGAAAACAGCTAGTACAATATAAAAGTCAAAAACTTTTGAACAGTTGTTTGACAGGTGACAAGGATAGATATAATATATCAAATAGCTATGTTAGACAGAGAGGTAGAACTGCCAAAGTACACCTACGTGAATTAAAAGGGTGACTTTAATAGTAGAACCTCCTCCTTTTTGAAGTCGGTTGACGTGCATCGCATATCGTTGTTTTTATTTCAACAAATAGTTATTTAACGGTATTTTTGTTGCTCATATTATACGTCCCCACAGAGGCGCACGAGCCTACCATGAATAAGGGCCTTAGTCGACCACGCGGGCCCAGTGCGGGTTGGTCGACTTCACACACAACCTGCGAGTTTACGACGTTCTTTTCAACTGACTTCCAAATAGGAGGAGATTCTCAATCCGACTGTGTGGTGTTTTTAGGGTTCCGTACCCAAAGGGTAAAAACGGTTCCGTCAGTTCCCCATTGCGTTGGGGAATCTTGGTAAGCCCGCTTCCATCTTCGGCAACATCGTCACTTACCACCAGGTGAGATGTTGTCAAGGGTTTACCAATTGTGAATAATAAAAAAAAAAACGGGCCCTATTACTAAGACTCCGCTATCCTACCGTCTATCTGTCTGTCCATCTGTCACCAGGCTGTATTTCATGAACCGTGACAGCTATAAAGTTGAAATTTACACAGATGATGTGTTTCTGTTGCCGCTATAACAACAAATATAGATACTAAAAATCAGAAAAAGTAAAAAAATAAAAAGACATGTTTTTTTTCAACATCACGAAACTAGCGCCATCTAGTATGATGGTTTTGAAACATGAAACTAGCGCCATGAAACTAGAACCCTATGTGTCGGTTCTTAATGTTTATTACGCGATATCTTCGCAGATTGTTAACCGATTTTCGTGGTTATTTTTTTATTCGATAAGGTGTGCTTCCAGGTTGGTCCAATAAAAAAATAATCAAAGTCGTTTAAGTACTTTTGCGATTTGAGTCGGTTTTTATCGTGTATAGTGTTTCCGATCATTTATTTCACATGTATCCAATTGCTAGGTAAATCTTACGAAATTTTCTATCTACTATACAAACCGGTCGTCGTGGAGATCCTTGGGGGAGGCCTATGTCCAGCAGTGGACTTCCTTCGGCTGATATGATGATGATGATGATGATGATACAAACCCTTCAACATTGGAAAGCTGACGAATTATGTGTTGGAAATATTCAAGCAGGATTCCGCAGTCATGACTTTATTTCTTTACTAGCTTTTTCCAGCGGCTTCGCTCGCGTGAACATAGTATCTTTGTCTGTCTTCGAGGGCGCGCAGTGTGCAACGCAAGTGGAACAAAGTAGCCTATATGTTAATCCAGCAGGCGTAGCATGAGGTCATAGACATATTATGTCGCGCGCGACGAGAGAAAATTATCTCTTTCTACGGGCTTTTGTCGCGTGTGCGAGCATGCCGTTACTGGTAGAGAGTGTGTAGAGTAAAAAGTCGCGGCGACATAGCAGTTTGATAGGCGACAAATCTGTTTATGATTTTGTTTTTTGTTCGCAAATTGCTTGGTTTGTATTTCCAAAATGACACCGAGATATGAAAGTTTGCTTGATTAAGTAATAATTTGACACAAAAACAACTTTTATTGTTTGTGAGGTGGGCAAACGTAGTGATTATATGCTCTTTGGAGGTGAGGGGACTGTCTGGCTCCGTTGGTTTTCGTGCAAGTTTCTGAGATTTAAGCAAAGGCAAAAGTAGGTACCTAATTTGTTATTTGATGATAAAACAATAATAAAACACAAAAAATCTATAAACAGTCGCTACAAGTTTGTCGATACCCCACGGGGCTGCCGACATATATGTCTTCAATCAAACGTCAAAATAAGCCTTTTCCGGTGCGTTCATGCTCGGCACGAGATAAAAATCTCTACAAACGACAGATGAGAGCGAGACCTTATGAGTCTTATCTCGCGAGGGCCATGCTCAGTGTCGAGATACAACCGTTATGTCGCGCATCGAAGTCTACATTTGACATTAGTGGGTAGACAAAATGGACCTCATGCTACGCCTGCTGGTCCTAATCTGTCTACTTACCAAAATTCATCCAGATCCGTTTATATCTGTTGTGGCAAACATCCATACATACAAACTTTCACATTTATAATATTAGAAGGGATAAACTTCGAATTGCGACTAGATAACTCCTGGGTTTAGCAGAACAAGGACGTAATACTAGTATTTTCACCTGACACGCTCGGAAAGATTTTGTTTGTTATTCCATAGTAACACGTAAATTTGCGTTTTCTCAGCTAGCGTGAAAAGAGTTTTTGAAATTAGAAACAAATAACTAATATTATGCTGGTTTTCCTGTACCTTAAAAATTTTCCCCGCCGTAGTGCCATTAAAAATTGTGTCTTTTGCTCATCATTAGCAAAGTTATTTTGCGCCTCGTACTTTTGAAACCCTCGCTACGCTCAGGATTCAATCCTTGAACCACTCATTTTGCTCATGGTTCAATCCTAGAACCCTTCGCTTGCTCAGGATTCAATCCTAGAACCACTCGATTTGCTCATGGTTCAATCCTAGACCCCTTCGCTTGCTAAAGATTTAATCCTAGAACCACTCGATTTGCTCATGGTTCAATCCTTGAACCGCTCGATTTGCTCATGGTTTAATCCTAGAACCCTTCGCTTGCTCAGGATTCAATCCATGAACCACTCGATTTGCTCATGGTTTAATCCTAGAACCCTTCGCTTGCTCAAGATTCAATCCATGAACCACTCGATTTGCTCATGGTTTAATCCTAGAACCCTTCGCTTGCTCAGGATTCAATCCTAGAACCACTACGTTTGCTCATGGTTCAGTCCTAGAATTCTTCGCTTGCTTAGGTTTCGATAGAGGTTACTTGGCCCCATAACACTCCTTCGCTATTATGTGCCTTAATATTACAACATTTCCGACCTCGGTATTTGCCCACAGAACCCTAAATGGCGCTGATAAATGACGTGTAAACACGAAAACTATGTTCGTTAGTGGCTCAACAAATAAATCGAAACAACTGACATTTATTTCCGTACACAAGACATTCAAAACATTGGAAATGAAAAATGATGGTCGTTGAACGGACCGTTTCGATAAAATGAATTGGAATTACACAAAATAGAAGAACAGATTTTAGGGTTCTGTACCCACAGGGTAAAAATGGGACCCTATTACTAAGACTTCGCTGTCCGTCTGTCTGTACGTCTTTCACCAAGCTCATGAACCGTGATAGCTAGACAGTTGAAATTTTCATAGATGATGTATATCTGTTGTCGCTATAATAACAATTACTAAAAATGAGAAAAAATCAAAAAATAAGGGGGGGTTCTTCATTCAAAAAAACAGTTTTTTTTTAAACATGAAACTAGCGCCATCTAGTATGAGGGTAAGGAACCCTATGTGTGCGGTTCTAACTTAAACTTGGCCAGTTTTTTGTTAACATAACGTTAGTTCTGTGAATGCAGGAACTACTGAATAAATCGTTTTCATGTTTTTTTTAATGAACGTATTTGGCGCAGAAGAGAAAAATGATGCACTTTTATATTTTTCTTCTACTGTCAATTTCTGCTCTGTGGCAATAATATTAGAAACACATTTTTATCTCAATCCATTGTGGTTTTCAATTTCAGGTATCTAAAATCTATTTGTTTTTATAATAAACCTGTCTATTGTCTATTCTGTTTGGTGAGAATATGGCATTTTCTTAACTGCTATAGTAGCAGGTATTTTCTGTTTTTGTTGTGAAACGTCTTTTTTTAGACGTATGTTATTTTAGGTACCAAGTCAGAGAAATGGACCGTAGACCGTGTAGACTAAGAGATCATGACAAAGTCTGGTAACGATAACGGAAATGGACAAACTTCGGATGAGAGGATAAATAGCAACCCTCTGATGTTAAATATGTCGGTCTGCCTGCGCAAAGTTGTTGTGTTATGTACTTATAACGCCTTAAAAACTAGTTATTGTGACAAAAAAAAAGGATAAGGAAATGGCTGAGTAAGATATAAAATGAAAGTTGTCCCTTTAAGTCTGAACTCATTAACCTGAACAACTTTTCCCAAGGAACCCATACAGAATCCGCTTTTTTTAACTTACCATACAAAATTAGCCGATTTGTATGAAAAATTACAGATTTTTTGTGAATCTTGTATGGGTTTCTTAGGAAAAGTTGTTCAAATTCATGATGAACTTAAAGGCTTGCACACTATTAAAGAAATCATCCTATATTATTATTAAATATAACAGACACAAAACAAACAAAAAAAAAATTGTGCCTCACTCAGATGTTCGCATAGGAGGGACCAAAAAAAAACAGACAGAACCCGCAACCCTCGGCCTAGCTAGCTAGTTAGTTAGAGCACTAACAACTAAAGTACGAATACCTACGTTCGGGGAATCAGCTGCAGTACACCCGAACGGGGTTCTGGAAATGTGGTGAAGGATAAAACACATTTACGAAAAAAATATTAAGTAGGTATTTTTTTATTTAGATTTTATCATTAATTTTAATCACTATCACTGCAGAATCGTGGCCTACATCAGTAAAGAATGAACAACATGCGGGCGGGCGTATAACGTCGGCGGCGCCGAGATTGAACTCAGGGCAGCCCCTTTGACTGAACCGTTTGACGCAAGCCGGCAGCGGCGAGCGGCATTTATCAGAGGTGCAGCTTATTCAGCGAACGAACTTTACGCCACCGCCACAGAGTCAACCAAAATCGAATTTGGGAGCTGCTTAAAAATAAATCTTACTACGGCCACTGTCACAAGAGGGGGATGGGGGGAGGGGGTTGAATAATTGACTAATGCTATATACAATCAATGCTTTTCATCAACGTCTATCCCTTTCTACTAAGCATCTTATCTGCCTCTCAAGAACATTGTGTCTCTTTCAATCTTACAATGGATCCACAAATCTGGGCTCATTTTGTGACAAAGACGACCCTATCATTTCAAGTAGGTGCCGTGAATGCCACACTTTGATGACGCATTCCTATTTATCACAGTTAGGAGGACAATAGGGTGACCCGGTAACAAGTAAGGTATTCGCTGTCTCCTTCACACGTTGTATTTTGAATCTATGTTTGAATGAAACGGAATTATTTCCAGACAAATTTCCAATCAAAAGTTCTTAAAAAAAAGTGAACACAAATAGTAATGATTAGTGTCTAATTGATTTAACTAAATTACAAGTAATAGTTAGATTTTAAGAGTCCCTTATACCCAAAGGTTGACTAACGGGATTAACTTAATTACAAGTAATAGTGATAATTTAAAAGTCCCTTGTACCCAAAGGTTGACTAACGGGATTAACTAAATTACAAGTAATAGTGATATTTTAAAATTCCCTCGTACCCAAAGGTTGACTAACGGGATTAACTAAATTACAAGTAATAGTGATATTTTAAAGGTCCCTAATACCCAAGGTTGACTAACGGGATTAACTAAATTACAAGTAATAGTGAGTTTTTAAAAGTAAATTTTAACTTCATATCTGATTCAAAATGTATCCATCGCAATCTAACGCGATAAAGCTGGGTACTTTTGAGTCTGGTGCGATTCGGGGCGGGATTTTTGATTACTGATTATTTTATAAAGTATCAATGTTTTAGTAAGACCTTTTTTATTTACATAGGTAGCTAGTAGTTCTACTCTTATGTAATTTGTTTCCGGTCGTAATAAAATATGTATTATAATAGGATTGTCAGAACCCCGCACATGGGTCTTTTAACTATCAATTTGCATCAGTGTGTTAGTAACTAATGTTATATTAAGTTAGTGTCGCTTGACAGCTTAAATTTTGAGAGTCCTTTATACTCAAAGGTTGACGAACGGGATTAACTAAATTACAAGTAATAGTGAGATCTTAAGAGCCTCTTATACCCAAGGTTAACTATAGGGAGGGACCCTACTACTTAACATGTAATAGTGATATTTTAAGAGTCCCTTATACCCAAAGGTTTACTATAGGCCCTACTACTTAACATGTAATAGTGATATTTTAAGAGTCCCTTATACCCAAAGGTTGACTATAGGCCCTACTACTTAACAAGTAATAGTGATATTTTAAGAGTCACTTATACCCAAAGGTTGACTAACGGGAGTAACTAAATTACAATTAATAGTGAGATTTAAAGAGTCCCTTATACCCAAAGGTTGACTAACGTGATTAACAAGTAACAGTGATATTAAAAGATTCCTTGACTATCGGGATTAACTAAATTACAAGTAATAGTGATATTTTAAGAGTCCCTTATACCCAAAGGTTGACTAACGGGATTAACTAAATTACAAGTAATAGTGAGATTTAAAGAGTCCCTTGTACCCAAAGGTTGACTAACGGGATTAACTAAATTACAAGTAATAGTGAGATTTAAAGAGTCCCTTGTACCCAAAGGTTGACTAACGGGATTAACTAAATAACAAGTAATAGTGAGATTTAAAGAGTCCCTTATACTCAAATTTGACTAACAGGATTAACTAAATAACGAGTAATAGTGAGATTTAAAGAGTCCCTTATACCCAAAGGTTGAGTAACGGGACCCTACTAGTAAGGCCCTAACATAGGTCAAATCACAATATTTAATTAAAATTATTGAAATACTGCGTAAAGCTATGGAAAAAATATATGATATAAAGAAAGTAATTATTATAACAGCTCATATACGTCCCCACCGAGGGGCTCGAGCCTACCCTGAATCAGGGCGATTAGGCCTTAGTCGACCACGCGGGCCAGGTGCGGGTTGGTCGACTTCACACACAACCTTCGAGTTTCTTCGCAGGCGTGTGCAGGTTTCCTCACGATGTTTTCCTTCACCGTTAAAGCAATCGGTAAGTATATGTACGTAAGTTTTTTGAAAAACTCATTGGTACATTGGCCGTCCAGATTTGAACCCGGTACCTTTAGTTAGATGGACCGAGTCGTTACCGGTTGAGCCACCGACGCTTTTAAGTAAGAAAGTAATTTAAAGAAAGTAATTTAAAGAAAGTAATAAAAAATCTATTTAATTGAATACAATAACAAAAATGTTACCACTTTTGATTTAAAATAATATACTGTACTTACCTAGACCCTGTTTTTGGCATAAGTTGCAAAATTTCTCGAAAACAAGCAGTTGAATGATTTAAACATCTTCCATTTTTATTGAACACATTTTTTCAAACTACATTTTAAACTGAAGAAAAGTAAAAAAAAATGTAAAAATCGTGAATCGAGCGTTCGGTCTCAAAACGTCACATCCGCGTTGAATCCCGCATTGATTTGATCTTAAAATAAATAGACTTAAGTTCGATGTTATTTTATCACTGATTGAACTGCTCGGCTAGAATCGTCTTAACTTAACGCCCTGCTTCCGTTGTCCGTCCGTCCGTTTGTCTGTCTGTCAGTCATGAACCGTAATAGGTAGACAGTTGAATTTACACAGAGTGTGTATTTCTATTGCCGCTATAAGAACATATAATAAATATTAGAAAAAAATAAGGGATTACCAATTAGGGGGCATCATGCGACATCAAAGTCTTTGCGCTACTGTAAGCCATATCGTAATACTACCATAGTAAATTTTTACTATGGTAATACTGTGAGACAGTACGCGGAAAAGACAGTCGTCTCTTACGACGCCCACAGGAAGAGATGGCATGGCCCAAATCTAAGCAGGGAGCCATACGTCCTGTTGCTCCTAATGCTTAACTAAATATAACTTTAGAAATTATCCTGTGTATCATTTGGGTTTTGTCTGTGGCTTATTGGTTAGTACTCTTTTACGTCATTAGAGATCATATGATCGATTCGATAAGCTTAATGGATGTACTAACTGTTTCCCGCAGCTTCACCCGCGTGGACAACGTTTCTATGACTATTCGAGGGTGCGCAGTGCGCGAGCCGCAAGCGGCTCGCGAGCGTGGAAAAAAGTAACCTATGTGTTGATCCAGGTCCTGGTCTGTCTACCTACCAAATTTAAGCCGGATCCGTTAAGTAGTTTTTTCGTGAAAGAGTAACAAACATACATCCATACATTCTTACAAACTTTCGCGTTTATAATATTAGTAGAATTATTCTTAGATAGATACTTCATCAGTTTTATTGATTACGATATCGATTTAAATATTTCAAATTAAAACTATCGATACTTTTAAATTTTTAGACAACACTAGAGAGAAATAAAGTCATACTAGAGTCAGGTCTTAACTGTTATATTGAATGCTTTATCGATACGTACAATAACGCGTGCCAGTATTGAATATCGACCACCGTATTAGGAGAATGGCCAACTTGATTGGTCAATCTACTCTGATGGTTAATACCAGACTCCTATTGGAGCGGTTAATGTTGAAAGCGAGTTCAAATTTGACACTTGGTGTCCATTTAGTTGAATGGGTTGACCGTGATGAAATAGAACACTGACGTTGGTAGGTCTCATTCGGACTTAAGTGAGATTAAGGCATGCGAATAAAATGAGTTTCTTGACCGTTTCAGTGCTTAGTTTTTTTTTCCAACTGTACAAAGAGTTATTACCTATATAACTAACTCAATATCTATTAGAAGCATTTACTACAATTTTAAACTATCGAATCAGAAATGAGATCAGCAGGAGAACCAAAGAACCGACATAACTTGCAGAATCTCTAAACTAAGTGGCAGTGGGCAGGGCACATAGCTCGTAGAACGGATGGCCGTTGGGGCAGTAAAGTTCTCGAATGGCGACCGTGCACTGGAAAACGTAGCGTGGGCAGATCTCCAACGCGGTGGATCGACAACTTGGTGAAGATGGAGGGAAGCCGCTGGATGCGGGCAGCGCAGGACCGGTCGTCGTGGAAATTCTTGGGGAGGCCTTTCTCCAGCAGTGGACGTTTTTCGGCTGATATGATGATAAACTATCTTGAGTCATGTAAGAACAGTAAAATCTTCAGTTAATTGTGTTCTCTCAATGGAACTATAACAAGATCAGAAGAGTATTCTTTTATCATAGGTTTTTTGTTGTTTACATATTTTTCTAACAATCCAGTGTGTACAAAGTGTTTTTTTTTGTTTCAGATCGTGCTAGTGATGCCCCAAGGGCAGTGATATGTGGCAGTGATAGTGATGTGCCCGACGCATGCGTTTATCGATAAGTGGTTGTGCCGGTAGTGCGTGCTATCGACAATGCTGTCTCGCTCCCACGTAGTGTACAGTGTGTTGGTCTCTTTCTTACTGCAGTACTGTGTGGAGAGTCAGCAGGAAGTACTTTTGGAGGAATCTTGTAAGTAGCTTTAATGTGTTTTATTATATTTTTAAAGCTTCCAAAAATTGCCAATATTAAGTAACTAAAAAGTAAGGTCTCATTCTGTTTCTAAATGTGAATTTTATATCTTATTATTCATCATATCATCATATCAGCTCATATACGTCCCCACCGAGAGGCTTGAGCCTACCCTGGATTAGGGCGATCGACCACGCGGGCCCAGTGCTGGTTGGTCGACTTCACACACAACCTTCGAGTTTCTTCGCAGGCGTGTACAGGTTTCCTCACGACGTTTTCCTTCACCATAAGAGCGTCGGATAAACATCGGATGAAATCGAAATTCGAAAACGCATTGGTTCGTGGCAGGATTCGAAGCACGCCCTCCCGGACAGGAGGTAGCGGCCCTTTCCTTTACGCCACCGACGATCTTTTGTTAATACTTAACTTATCGATAGAGGTGAATACATTGACTTGCAGCAACTCTATTTTAATTATCATAATGAACTCCTGTTCAATAAATAATTTTCGAAAAACCTTCACACTTTTAGGTACAAGCTTTTATTTGATAATATTTTTAATTATTTCTTATTCTTCTCGGCAAACCCTTTCATGGGGGCACATAAAAAATATCTTTGGGAGTCCGCCATAATGGATTTAAAATAACGTCACTGCACTGTTCTCCAAACTTAACGTGCATGCAAAATTTCAGCTTAATTGGAAACCGGGAAGTGGTTCTGATTTGGCCTTCAAAATTTGTGCGAACTAACTAACGAACAAGCTAACTAACGCGGCAAGCTATTATGTAGCTTGTAAAAAAAAGTAAAAATCCGGCCATTTGTGAGTCAGAACTGCACACATAGGGTTCCGTACCATTATACTAGATGGCGCTAGTACAAAAAATAAAGTTTAAAAAAACTAAAAACCGACTTCAAAATGAAATTAACTTTAAAGTATGAAATAATATTATTATACTTACATACACAACATTAATCAACAATAACGAAATCAAAGGTGGGTACGAATTAAATTAGAGGCTTTAATTTTTTTTTGAGGTCGGTGTCAGAACACAGTTTTACTTTACGTATCATATGTTTTAGATTCGATGGTTTGCTGACACCGACCTAAAAAAAAATTAAAGCCTCTAATTTAATTCGTACCCACCTCTGATTTCGTTATTGTTGTTTAATGTTGTGTATCTAAGTATAATAATATTATTTCATACTTTAAAGTTAATTTCATTTTGAAGTCGGTTTTTAGTTTTTTTAAACTTTATTTTTTGTACTAGCGCCATCTAGTATAATGGTACGGAACCCTATGTGTGCAGTTCTGACTCACAAATGGCCGGATTTTTACTTTTTTTTACAAGCTACATAATAGCTTGCCGTGTTAGTTAGCTTGTTCGTTAGTTAGTTCGCACAAATCTTGAAGGCCAAATCAGAACCACTTCCCGGTTTCCAATTAAGCTGAAATTTTGCATGCACGTTAAGTTTGGAGAACAGTGCAGTGACGTTATTTTAAATCCATTATGGCGGACTCCCAAAGATATATTTTATGTACCCCCATGAAAGGGTTTGCCGAGAACAATAAGAAATAATTAAAAATATTATCAAATAAAAGATAAGATAAGAGATCAAATAAATAAATTATTAATTATTATTATTAAAAAGCTTGTACCTAAAAGTTGTAAGGTTTTTCGAAAATTATTTATTGAACAGGAGTTCATTATGATAATTGAAATGGAGTCGCTGCAAGTCAATGTATTCACCTCTATCGATAAGTTAAGGATTAACAAAAGATCGTCGGTGGCGTAAAGGAAAGGGCCGCTACCTCCTGTCCGGGAGGGCGTGCTTCGAATCCTGCCACGAACCTTTTTTTTCTTGTAATCGACACAGTCCTCGGGCTGTGGCAGAATTATCAGTGTATTGCTCGCAAGAGCAAATCAACACACTGAGTCACGGCCCTTTTGTACTACTGCAACACACATATGTTTTTGTATTATTATTATTTTTTGCTTTTTTTAATTTGTTATGTTTTGTTTTATATTATGTATGATTGTAATAATATGTGTGTGATTGCAGTGACAAATAAACGTGTTATCTATCTATCTATCTATCTAACCAATGTGTATTTTCTTTATTTTTAGTGATAATGCTATCTCACAACGATAAAACCCAATCATCTACTCACCAATAGGAATTATCAAATCATAATACATGTGTTTCATTAACAGATACAGAGTCCTGTGGAGGGACCCCCTCGAGAGTATACTCTTTCGAATGAAAAAAGAATTTTGAAACTCGGTCCACAATTGACAGAAAAATCGGTGAACATACATAAAAAAAAATATACAGTCGAACATAGCACCTCCTCCTTTTTTGAAGTCGGTTAAAAAGGTTCCGTACCATCGTACTAGATGGCGCTAGTTTCTTCACGTTTAAAAAAAACTCGTTTTTTGTATGGAGACCCCCTTTTTTTCACTATTTCTAATTTTTAGTATTTGTTGTTATAGCGGCAACAGAAATACATCATCTGTGAAAATATCAACTGTCTAGCTATCCCGGTTCATGAAATACAGCCTGGTGACAGACGGACAGACGGACGGACAGCGAAGTCTTAGTAATATAGTCCAGTTTTTACGCTTTGGGTACGGAACCCTAAAAACTAAGTAATCATCATTACAGCTCATATACGTCCCCACCGAGGGGCTCGAGCCTACCCTGAATCAGGGCGATTAGGCCTTAGTCGACCACGTGGGCCCAGTGCGGGTTGGTCGACTTCACACACAACCTTCGAGTTTCTTCGCAGGCGTGTGCAGGTTTCCTCACGATGTTTTCCTTCACCGTTAAAGCAATCCCACCAAAAACATCCTGTAAAAACTAGCCAAGTCTCGATTGAGCTGCTTGATTTCTATAAAAAGTAATGAAATCTCTAAGCAAAGCCAAGCCTAGTCTAGGGTTCTTTACTGCGATTTCTTTATTATTATGGTTACATTTTATGTGACCTGCCGTTGAACATTCTTTATGCATATTTACTCCTTGAGACATCCAAGTCAACGGCCAAGTCACATAAAATCTAACCATAATAATAAAGAAATCGCAGTAAAGAACCCTAGACTAGGCTTGGCTTTGCTTAGAGATTTCATTACTTTTTATAGAAAAACAAGCAGCTCAATCGTGACTTGGCTAGTTTTTACAGGATGTTTTTGGTGGGATTTCACATATTTTTATAGAAAACTACATTGATTCATGAACTGCGCCTTAAAAACTAGTAAATCAAGGAGTTCGGTCCTGCGACTGCATAAATAACTTTGTAATCCTATATATTTTATATGGGATTACAAAGTTATTTATGTAGTTTGTGTAACTAGAAAACTGGACCGAAATTGCAAAATGTTGGAGTTTTTCCTTGCTTTATACACTAAAGACTAATTGTATTCTAAATTTGAATCTTCTATGTCGGCTAGAAGTGCCTTGGAATTTTGATGATCTGTCAGTCAGTGAGTGACAAATTAGGAAACTTTGACTAGTTATAATTCTTAAAGTACTGGTTCAAATTGAATGAAATTTGGAATATACCGTGCTTATATGATGCCTGCTTGGGTACAGAAAATTCAGGCTTCTAGGTTTATCTACAAAGAAGTTGTGGGGGGTCGAAAATGGCCTGAACTGCTTCGAGAAAAGGATGGTACGGCCGTGCCGCTTTTTTTTCTCGACTTGGCGGGGGCACTGCCGTGCCCCCAGATCGGTAAGTATGTACGTAAGTTTTAAAACTTACGTACAAAAAACTAAGTACTGTAATATAAAATACCGAATACATTTGATATCGAACTGATAGCACAGATGAGAAAAACAGCACTCACATACCTGATACACTGAAAATTAATCAGAGTATTTACTTATCTTTCGTCGAACCCTGTGGCATAGAATTAAAATTTCCTCCGAACCTCCTACAAAGGAGTCAATGAAAATCAAAATTGAAACCCCCAATAAAGCGAAACCTACAAAACTGTTTGAAAAGGGATTTATTAAAAATCCAATTTCCTCTTTGTTATACCGAAATTCGGCCATTATACCGAACGCCACGGAAAGAGCTGCCAACGTGATAATTATTGTATAGGTAAACTTAATTTCATTTTCTTTCTAGACTCCATTGATCTTATACATATCATAAAACTGTAACGGGGCCGTGTCTGTACATGAAATATTTTTGGCAAATTATTACTGTGTTGGACATTACTAACGATATAGAGGCCAAAACAATAATTTTGGAATTTTTGTCTTTCTGTCTGTATGTTCGCGCATCACGCAAAAATTACCGGGCCGATTTTGATGAAAAGCCAACATTAATTTTATATGGAGGGTGGTACTAAAATCAAATTAAATTGAACCACTATAAAACTATATATGAAGTGAAAGAGACCAATATTTTAAGTGTTCTAAAAATAAAATTTAAAAAAATGAATCACCCAATTAAAATATATTTAACTTTAAATTTAGCGAAAAATAATAACTGGTATCACTGTTATCTAATGCTGCGTTTTTTTTTCGTGTTAAAAGGTCAAAAAATGTACTAGAAAAAGATAACACCTTACCAATTTCATAACGTTTTCTCTGTCGTACAACTTAGAAAGATTTTGAATGATGTGAAAAAAAACGTACTACTGACAAAGTGATCGAATGTCAGTTGGCTGTCAATACCAAAAAGCATATAATCACTACCAAAGAGCATTTAATCACTAAGTTGTCGTAACTGTCACTGACACAATCTGTTTACCATCAAGTAATGCTAAAAAGAGACAGAAGATTTTATCGAACTATGTTAAAAAGAGATAAACAATAAGCCATAGTCAAAGATGACCTTACAAAAATGTTCGAACCTAAAGTTAGTACTAATATATATACTGTGCCTAAAGCCTCTGGATTAAGGGTACGTTCGTTTTATTATTAGGGTATGCTGTTTGATACAATTTTTTTGAAAACGGAAATAAACTAATGCTGTACTATAATTACGTATTGGTTCTATAACTCTTTGGTATGGGTCAATACAGTGGTTCAATTTTTTGATTTTAGTACCAATAATATTTTTGTCCTTTGTATGGTGGATCCTTATAGCCCGGTTTAACATATAGGAAATTTTTATCCCGATAAATTCAAGAATACCCATAGGAAAATTCAAAACCTCCACGCGGACAAAGTCGCGGGCACGGCTAGTAAAACATAAACTTTAGCAATTCAGTTAGTTTTTAGGAGGGTTTCTTACCCAAAGCAAAGGGTGGGTAGCAACTGGTTCTGCTAAAACTCTTTTTTAACTTCTCAATTCTGTTGTATTTTAAATGTTTGTTACCTCAGAACTCCGTCGTTTATAAACTGATTTCGAAAATCCCTTTTTTATTTGAAAGGATATAATTTGTGTTCAGTCTCATATAAATTTCATCAAAATCGGTTTGGTACTTTTGTAGCAAAATAACAAAAACAAATTGCAAAATCATACTTGTTTTTTTTTGTGATTATTGATTATAGTCGGTTTTTTTAACGTGTTTAGTATTGATAGTTTTACTCGACTACAAAAAAAGGAGGTTTATGTTTTTGACAGTCAATATATGTATGTGTGTTCATCAGTTCCCTCGTATTACCTAAACCACTTAGCGATCTTAACAAATGTGGTGTTTTTGGATTCGTGCCAGCACTCCGCGTGTTATAGGATATATAGCATTTAAAAAAAAACAATATGGCTGATTTTATTGGTGAATTTACACAACCCATAATTTTTTTTATCTATTCATGTCAGGTTTTGTATCAAAAGAAACGTATTGACTAGAACATTCTCTATATAATATATTGCATATGCAAATGTTTTTCATTTGTACGCGTGCTACAATCAAGCGACACGACACGCGGCCGCGGGTAGAAAGGTGCGTGGTAGCGTTTGTACTCTGAGCACAAAAAATCTACTCTATCTATATACATATTAAAGAAAGTCGTGTTAGTTACACCATTTATAACTCAAGAACGGCTGGACTAATTTTTATGATTTTCGTGTTTTTGCATTTTTCTTCGTCGGGAATAGAACTAGTTACAATTATAAATTTGTTAGGGATATTTTGAATAAAGTTGTACATTTTTATGTGGGGTTTTCGTTTTAAATTATCCCGAAAATGTAAATCATTCCTCTGAATTCCTTTGACAAGTTGCGACCACCAACCTTAGAGATATCCGGTCAAAAACGAGCGATGAATATCGAACAGTTAAAGATTTCCATCTAAAATAGTGCGACAAACAGCATGTTACAATTATAAATTGTTATTATGATCCCTAACCAATAAAAAAGTTATTATTATATCTAGCTTATTTGTGGTATGGCAACATTAGTGTTGGGTATTGACAGGGGCTTATGTTAAATTATTACATAATAAAAAAGTAGTTCGCCGATAGTGTTTAATAAGATTATAAGCGTAATTTAGTAGCGTTGTGGCTTACAAAATAGGTTAATATTGGTTTACATCATCATCATCATATCAGCCGACAAAGGACTCCCCCAAGGGTTTCCACAACGACCGGTCCTGCGCTGCCCGCATCCAGCAGCTTCCCATGACCTTTACCATGTGGTCGGTCCACCTAGTCGAAGGCATGCCTATGCTACGTCTTTCAGTGCGCGGTCGCCACTCGATAGCTTAACTGCCCCAACGAACATCCATTCCACTTGCTATGTGCCCAGCTTACTGCCAAGCTATGTACGGTTACCTTAGTCCTTTTACGGATCTCTTTATTTCTGATTCAATCAGTGACATGTTGGGTTCATATCAGATAATTTAGTTATTGTATTACCGACCTTCCTACCTACTTAGGGCTCGTCCATTAACCACGTGATGTTCTTAAGCAACTTTTAAACTTCCCCCTCCCCCCTGGTGATACGTGGTGAGGTTTTAAACTAGTCCCTCCCCCCAGATTCAAAATCTCGTGCATTTTTCTGGTACAAAGTATCTGTCAAATTTTCAAGGCTAGCCGAGCCGGGCGGTAGTAATAAATGCACGTGATATCTCGCAACAGCCCCCTTGTGATATTTAGTGACTTTTTCCGAACCTCTTCCCCCTCCTTCGGGCGTCACGTGGTTAATGTACGATCCCTTATTTGCTAAAACTACGTACGTACATTATCATGTAACTGTTGTGTGAAAATGAAAGACGCATTTACAGTATTCTATACAGTGACAAGATATTAATATTTATAACTGTGTATAGCGTTGCCAGGCGTCCGGATAAAGCCGGACAGTGTTAGGCTTTTTGGATGCGTGTCCGGCCAAATTAGAAGGTGTCCGGCCTGTCCGGCTTTTTAGGTTTAATGACTTTTCCAGTCACCTGGACATTCGGGTGAGCGCTGTCGTATTTATGAGACTATGGCGGCATTTCTTTGTCTGATTAGGACCTCGCTAAAGGCCAGTAAACATGACTGATTGATTTAGGGGTGTCTAAAGAGGGCTTTAATAATTTAGGGAGTCCGGCTTTTTTACCCAAAAGTCCAGCTAAACAGGCAGGTATGTCAGGATATTTAGTTTTAAGACCTGGCAACCCTAACTGTGTAACAGGATGTTACCTATGTACGATTGTGCCACACCCCGGACACTGCAAACAAATGGTCGTGAAATGACATTTCGAAACACAAATGACGGAGCAAACAAAATCACGGCGAAATCTCATACGTTCGAAAACCAAAATGTAACCAATCTGTTTCAATATGGGTGACGAGGGGGTGAGGTCGAGCGGCAGGGAGTGTCCAGTCTGTATGTTAGTACTAATATATAATATACTTTGATTGTGCGATAGATGAAGGTTGCGTGAAAAGTGACCAAGTGTGCAGTTCAAGAAAGTCCCAATTTATTTCGATTTTAAACTACAATTTTACATGAGGTAAGGTTTTTTCCTAGGTTATGTCTATAGACCGGCGCGAGTAGGGAACGACTTTACGTCGTCGCGAGTAGGGAACGACTTTACGTCGTCGCGAGTAGGGAACGACTTTACGTCGTCGCGAGTAGGGAACGACTGGTGTGCCAAGCCCTGTGCATTGGTTAGCAGCTTACACAGCGCAAATAAAATAAGTAGTACATATCGCTACTGTTAACCAAAAATGGTTTGTATGTATGCCTTCTCTAGTCAACTCCTCGATTGCAGTACAAGGCTGCAATAGATAGAAAACCTGAAACGCAGCTTTATTTATGTTCAACTAGTACAGAAATGTATGACAGAGAAACATTTCTCTACGTTTCTCTTAGTTAAAGTGAGACAGATTTATTTTTGTGGAAAATCGGGAAAGCCTTACTGTATACACGGGGGCTAAGGGTTTTTTTAAATTCACAATTGATCTTAACCATTTCGCCACGGAGGCGGTTAAAGGAGGTTGTACATGTACAGCTAGTGGCAAATCCTACCGTCGGAATGTTTCCAACCGCCTACCCTACAAGGCCTCTGACTCGGCTTACGACTTGCATCTAGCAAACAGCACTAACGGCTTATAGTGTCTTAAGAAGCACGGAAACGGTTAAACCCATCCAGATTACCTGGATCGTGGTGAGTACTCCACCACCACTGGTAGTTGTTTCCTGTCTTTTGTATCACTTATTGAAAGTTGCCTGGTAGAAATCTCTCAGCACTTAAGTCGTCGCTTATGGGTCTATCAGACCCAGTCTACCGTTGTTTGCTTATAACTTTTCAAGTTTAAAATTTTCGATATTACCGTTCTTAGTACCTTCCAAAAATTAAATTAGGGCAACTTATAAGCATCAAAAAGCCCAAAATTTATCACTACAAATAAATTTAGTTGCTTGAATAACAACCGGGCATCAAATTACGACAGTACAGTTCAGTACAGTACAAAAAGCGTCGGTGGCTCAACCGGTAACGACTCGGTCCATCTAACCTGAGGTACCGGGTTCAAATCTGGACGGCCAATGTACCAATGAGTTTTTCAAAAAACTTATGTACATATACTTACCGATTGCTTTAACGGTGAAGGAAAACATCGTGAGGAAACCTGCACACGCCTGCGAAGAAACTCGAAGGTTGTGTGTGAAGTCGACCAACCCGCACTGGGCCTGCATGGTCGACTAAGGCCTAATCGCTCTGATTCAGGGTAGGCTCGAGCCCCTCGGTGGGGACGTATATGAGCTGATATAATAAATAAAAATCAAATTACAATGATAGACGGTGACAATGCTAGCTTTACAGACGTTTCGCGCGCTGCGCTTGAGTGCTGTAGACGTCAAAGTCAAATAATTGTCGACGTCATCGAAGACGAGCAATTAAAAAAAAAATGTTGGACCTGTTTTTTGTAATTTTTATTCAATAATTTCTTTTACTTTAAACTATATAAAATTTTCGCCTATATTTGTCACTCCATTTTTATAAGCAAAATATTTTTCGAAAAACCAAAAAATTTTCAAGTACAAGCTTTTAATATTGCATTGTCACGCGATATACATATGCATGCAAAATTTCAGCTCAATTAGAAACCAGGTAAATGTAACTTGCAAGATTTCACCCGAACAAACATACATACATTGCAAGTTAAATACAAGCTTGTACTTTATTAGTAAAATAATTTTCGGAACACCTAAAAACTTTTAGGTACAAGCTTTTAATATTGAATTGTCACGCGCTATACATATGCATGCATAATTTCAGCTCAATCGGAAACCGGGAAGTAGGTCAAATTTAACTTGCAAGATTCCACCCAAATAAACATACATACATTGCAAGTAGGGTTGCCAGGTCTTAAAACTAAATAGCCGGACATACCTGCCAGTTTAGCCGGACTTTTGGGTAAAAAAGCCGGACTCCCTAAATTATTAAAGCCCTCTTTAGACACCCCTAAATCAATCAGTCATGTTTACTGGCCTTTAGCGAGGTCCTATAATCAGACAAAGAAACGCCGCCATAGTCTCATAAATACGACAGCGCTCACCCGAATGTCCAGGTGACTGGAAAAATCATTAAACCTAAAAAGCCGGACAGGCCGGACACCTTCTAATTTGGCCGGACACGCATCCAAAAAGCCTAACACTGTCCGGCTTTATCCGGACGCCTGGCAACGCTAATTGCAAGTTAAATAAATGCTTGTAAAAAACAACAATCTTTTATATATTTCCACGTTTTCTTTTACTATAAAGACTCGTATTAAAAAGTAGACTTTCACTTTAATTCAGCACTTTGGGATTAATCTCACAATATTTACTGGGTACGGCGGTCCTGGTAGCGATTATTTGCGTTACAAATTAGGGCGCGACTACATAGTTAATTTCAATTTATTTATCAAAAATACATGGCCAGCTTACGAGTACAGTAAAGTCCGCCTTAGGCCGCCTTTACACTTAAAGTAAATACATTATTAATCGCACCTAAGTCCTGTATTGTTTTTATCGAGCAATAAAGCTTATTTTCTTATTTACTTCATCGACGCGACCACGTAGGTCGCACTGAGCTACGACCGCTTCAGGAAGTAGAACAAAAGTTGATTATTACGTGCTAATAAGAAAGCGTCGGTGGCTCAACCGGTAACGACTCGGTCCATCTAACCAGAGGTACCGGGTTCAAATCTGGACGGCCAATGTACCAATGAGTTTTTCAAAAACTTACGTACATACTTACCGATTGCTTTAACGGTGAAGGAAAACATCGTGAGGAAACCTGCACACGCCTGCGAAGAAACTCGAAGGTTGTGTGTGAAGTCGACCAACCCGCACTGGGCCCGCGTGGTCGACTAAGGCCTAATCGCCCTGATTCAGGGTAGGCTCGAGCCCCTCGGTGGGGACGTATATGAGCTGTAATGATGAATAAGTACAGTAGCCAACTAAGAGGTTTAACCCTGTGTATAATTATTGAGATTTACATATTGAAAGATAGGGGCTGACGGATACAACGTTATCATGAGGGCTGATTATGATAATTGAATCAATTTGTTGACGCATTAATTTGCGGAAGCATTAATTTGTGGAAGCATTAGTTGAGATCCTTGTTTCATTCATTGTGTTTGGGAAATTAAACCTGTTTTTTTTTACCCGACTGCCTAAAAAGGGGCGTGCTGTTTTTCGGGTGTATAATAGGGGATCGGACTGCTTGTCATTTGAGTTGATTTTTATTATCTGTCAAAAACGACATTTTGTTGTAAAAATGTTTGAAATACCTAGGAGTGACGTCATAGTTTTGCAGCGTTATTTGTGTACTTATTTTGTGATTTTGGTGAATTATAAATCGAAGACTTGATGGAAAACAGAACGAGTAACGTTTTCCGAAGTTTAAGTAGGAGGGCAATTTAGTGATCAAGAGTTAATAATTTATTTCTGATGCTGTTGTCATCCCTATTAAACCTGTTATTTTTACCCGACTGCCTAAAAAGGAGGGTGCTGTTTTATGGGTGTATAAATGTGTATATCTACTTGTATGGCTGAGCCTGAAGCCGAAACAAACGGCTTGATAGATTTTGGAGTGCGAAGTGGCGTTAGATTGTATTAAATCTCGAAAGTGAATTGGATACATGAAAACCTGACTGCCTAAATCGGAGGATAACGTTTCTCGGGTGTATGTATGTATGTATGTATGTATGTAGTTGTGTAAATAGGTATATATATGTATCTACATAGGAGTATGTATGTTTCTTTGGCTTTGGATTTTGTAGTGCAAGGTATAGTAAGATTCTTTTTGATCCCGTGACTGAGGTAAGATACATTTTTACCCGACTGTCCAAAAAAGAGGGTTGGTTTTTTTTATACAATCAGGTTTCTCTTTTTTAATTAAATTGGTCAAGTTATTTCTGGCTAGGTCGTCGTGATTGTCATTGAAATATTGTTTTAATTTTGTTACCGTTATTTGCCTGATAACATTATTATCATTAACGCATGGGTCTGTTGTATGTAGAGTGACTTTTAATTTCTTTTCATCATCATCGTGATTATATCAGCTGAAAGTCGTCCACTGCTGGGCATCACCTACCCCAAGGATTTATACGGCGACCGGTCCTGTGCAGTGCTGCTCCTGCATCCAGCGGCTTTCCGCGGCCTTCACCAGGTCGTCGGTCCTTCGAGTGGGGGGCCTGCCTACGCTACGTCTACTGTAGTCGCAACTCGAGAATTTTACTGTCCCAAAGACCATTTGTTCTACGAGCTATGTGCCCCACCCACTGCCACTTAAGTTTAGCGATGCTGTGAGCTATGTGAGTTACCTTAGTTCTCCTACGGATCTCCTTATTTCTGATTCGATTGCGTAGGGACACTCCCAACATAGCTCGCTCCATTGCTCTTTGGGTGACCTTGATCCTTCTTATGAGGTTCATAGTAAGCGACCATGTTTCAATTTCATTAAGTTCACTAAAAAACGGCAAATGGTAGCTTTTACACATTGACATTAATACATTATTTTGTTTACTATTTATTTAAAAGTGTGTGTAAACCTATTTAAAAAACATATATTATTTTTGTTTTTTGTTATTGGCGGCAATCCACTCACCAGCCTGATTCGGTAAAGATTGATTATGATCATCACGCATCAGCCAAAAGGCGTCCACTGCTGGACATCGGCCACCCCCAAGTTCGAGGGGTTTTGCTGTAATCGCCACGCTTGGCAGCTGGGTTGGTGATAGCAGGGTGCGACGTGGTGGCACAGTGCGCGGAAAGGACCCAGCGCTGCTTCCCATCGTCCAGTTTACTGACGCATCAACGCCCAGATCAAACCCTTGGGCCTAGAAAGCTGAAATTTAGCACAGGAGTTCCCTTAATTATGTTTTTCAAGCGACTTCCAAAAAGGAGGAGGTTCTCAATTCGTCTGCATGTTTTTTTTTTATGTTTGTTACCTCAGAACTTTTGACTGGGTTAATTTGAAAGCTAGTGCTTCCCGTGTGGTCCCATATAAATTTTATTAAAATCGGTGTAGTACTTTAGTAGAAAATTATCAAAAACCAATAATAATAATGCAAAAATGTACTAATTTGTTGCGATGGAAGTCGGTTTCTTAACGTGTTTAGCGTTTTCAATTATTTATCCACAATTGGTAAGCCCCTAGTATCATCTCACCTCACCATAAGTGAAGATGATACCGAAGATGAAAGCGGGCTTATTACCAAGATTCCCCATTGCAATGGAGTAATGGCTGTTTCATCTTCAAGCCGGAACATATCAATGCTGTTAATATTGATGTTCGGCGGCAAAACTTAGTTAATGTGGTTGTAGCTAATAGCCACGCGGACTTTCACTAACTTTTACCTCCAAGAAAATGCTCTTCCACCAACCAAACCGAGTCTGCCGGGAATCGAACCCACGAACTCCTAATGTGAAGCTAATGTACTTAACCGTTACGCCACGGAGGTAATCAAAATCGGTGTGGTAATTTATTAGACAATTAACAAAAACCAAAAATAATTTTGCATTTTTATTTTTGGTTTTTGTTAATTGTCTAATAAATTACCACACCGATTTTGATTTGTTTTATGGGACCACAAGGGAAGCACTAGCTTTCAATAAAAAAAAATCATCAAAAATCGGTTCACCCAGTCAAAAGTTCTGAGGTAACACACATTTAAAAAAACTCAGTCGATTTGAGAACCTCCTCCTTTTTGGAAGTCTGTTTAAAAATACAGTCCAATTGAGAATATCCTCCTTTTTGGAAGTCGGTTGAAAGATATCGACTCGGGCGAAGCCGAGGGCAAAAGCTAGTATCTATATGATGTATTCAACTAATGTAAGAGAGTTTTGAACAACAGTTAAAAATATCGATTTCCCAAGTGGCGTGTGTAAGTCCAGCACAATAATAGCGAGGCAGTTTAGGCAGAATTATCCATTAACCTCTCAGTATTATGGGCCAAACATTATTTTAATCATGAACTTTATGTATGCGGGTTTATTAAATGTTTTAATAACTTTAGACCGAATGGGTTTTATGGCTCTTATAACGTTTTCTATTGGTTTTGTATAACCACATTATAGCTAAAATATTCATATCTACCGTAAGAGACTAATGAAAATACAGTTTTTAATCACTTCCGTGGCCTAATGGTTAAGGCAATTAGCTTCAAATCGTAGCGTAGGTAGGTCCCCAACTTCAAGAAAGAGATCAATCGACGAATCCAACTCAGCTGGGCAGCGTTCGGAAAGCTTCGCAATATCTTCACGTCTCAAATACCGCAGTGTCTTAAGAGCCCGCTGGAGTTCATGAATCTCATGCAAACGTAGTATTTGATTTATTTGTTTACCAAAGAACCGATTTTGAAATAATTTTATATCGATAATTAGATGACGTTTATCTGTGTCTGTACCGCATTTTTGAAAAACGAAACAAGGGTCCATTTAATTCCAATAAACTTGTTTTCCGTCTTTTACCTTAATAACAAATTTTATTGATTAATAATGGATTCCGGTTTCGTTTTTCAAAAAAGTAATGCGGTACAGACACAGATATACGTCAACCAATTATCGATATAAAATTATTTCAAAATCGGTTCTTTGGTTAAAAATAAATCAAATACTACGTTTGTATGGGATTCATGAACTCCAGCGGGCTCTTAAGACACTGCGGTATTTGAGACGTAAAGATATTGCGAAGCTTTCCGAACGCTGCCCAGCCGAGTTGGATTCGTCGATTGATATCTTTCTTGAAGTTGGGGACCTACCTACGAGTAACTAGACTGTTTGTCCCAAGTACACATATTCGGCAACAAATTCGGGTGTAGAGCCTCCAAGCTTCAGAGGAGTAGGTACGACACGGTAGAAGTTAATACTAATCGGTCTAAATAAAAATTGATAACTCCCAACATTCCTGCCACACGTCCGTAACTCCAAATTATTTCGCATATCAGTTGATCCCGGGATCCCTGGCTAACCGCCAGAGCGCGTTGCTGATGCAAAATGGCCGCCAAGCCAATAGCATCCACTCTGCTCCATAACTTCTGTTTTCGATTATTCGTTTTCGGTGAGATAATGCCAAGGGCTTACCAATTATGAATAAAAAAATGAAAAAAGAGAAATAAACATATTTTTACTAATCTGTATTAATTCATAAAACATATAGTCTTTATTTAAAGATACGTCATAATATAAGTACGTGTCAAATAAACAATAAATCAGAGTTTTACATAACCATCAATTTTGAACTGGGTCACTCGTCAAAAATGCCCCCCCGGGTCATACCAGCCGCAAAGAAGCCCATGACACACATCGCGTTGCCGCGTTGGATGGCAATGGACAACCTTTGCAGCAGGTAGGCCTCGGAGCAAAAAAATAAATCTATTTAAATAAATATTTATTCACTAAAAGTTTACAAGGGAGAAAAAATTCTTATGTCTAATTGGACATCTTAAACTACTTATAGGAACTCTGGCTACTAAATTAGGCTACAAAAAACCTGTAAAGCGAGCAGAAATAAAAAAAAAACCATTTATGCGATGTCAACCGCCCATCTTAAGTGAAAATTTTGGTAGACAAAATGCTAAACACGTTAAAAAGCCGACTTCCATCGCTACAACTTAGAACAATTTTGCATTATTATTTTTGGTTTTTGTAAAAAAGTACTACACAGATTTTGATAAAATTTATATTGGAATAAACTGGCAACTGACTCTATTGAATAAAAAAGGATCATGAAAATCAGTTATTAATCTGCGAATATATAGAGGAACAAAAATACAAAAAACTTACAGTCGAATTGAAAACCACTTCGTTTTTGAAATTCGGTTGATAATCAAGTAAAGTGTGTGTGTGTGATTGTTTGTGTGCGTCAAGGTTTAATAACACACATAAACAAAAGCTCATCAGCTTCTTAGCAGGTAGGCCTGCGCCTGTTAAAATCTGGAATAGGTCCAAAAGGCATGTGGGCTTCCCCCAGGGTACACTACCTTCTAGCACCCATCTCCTGCCGAATTTAGCTCTCTCGAGCAACCTTTCGCAAATTATTGATCTAACTAGTACAGCGAGAGCGTGTGCATCTCAAAAAAAATACTACGTTGGCCTAAACGCTTTTTTTGCTGTTTTGACGGTTTCTATCTTTATAAATAATTTTCGAAAATCCTAAAAACTGTTATTTTTTATTTGAAAAGAGATTTTATGCTCAAAAAGCCAAATATTAAGCTATGTTTTTTGTTATCCACAATAGATAAGCCCTTGGCATCATTTTACCTTGGTAAGTGACTATGATGCCGAAGATGGAAGCGAGCTTACCAAGATTCCCCATTGCAATGGGGATCTGGCTATCTCATCTTCAAGCCGGAACGCATCGCAACGCTGTTAACACTGAAGTTTGGCGGTAAGACTGAGATAAGATGGTGGTGGTAGCTAGCCAGGCAGGCTATGAAAATGCCCTACCACCAACCAAACCGAGTCCCCGTTGACCCCGCCGGGAATCGAACCCGTGACCTCTTAGTGTGCATCGAATGGACTGACCATTTCGCCACGGAAGCGGTCAAATGTTCAAAAAACACGTTTCCAAATTCAAAAAGGCAAGCACAGTATTTCCTTAGATTGTATTGAAAATTAAATACGATCCTAGGACCTTGATTCCACCTCCAAAGTTCATAATCAGATAACTTAAAAATACTAAATGGATCTGTTTAATTTGATTTATACGCTTCATACCAAATTTCTGGACTATCGAATTTCTGGAAGTCGCACAAAAATCGTTTTCAAGGTCAAATCTTATCATAAACAAACAAACTTACGTACATACAAACATTTCAAGTTAATTAAGATTTTAATGTACTTGTTTTTTAAAAGTTTTTTTAATTGGGATTAAAAAACAGGTTTACTGGAACGATTTTGTGGACCGAGATAGAGCAAACTTTTTAGGTGGCGCTTGGATTATTCATCATTGTAAAACCGAGCCCAGCGAGCGCGGCGTTGTTTTGATTCTGATAACCGCATACCTATATTATCTATCATTGTTCGAAGCCTGGAACTAAAAGTTAGTTATAACAATCTCATGGATGCAGTTCTGATAAACACGGTAAAGTTTCTTTCCTAGTAAAGTACAATCCACAGAGAAAAATATGTATACCGAACTATTATGCAGCCTCGGCAGGGTTCCCAGCCCTCCCGGATTGCCCGGGAGACTCCGGTTATAGTGGTTAATCTCCCGACCTCCCGAGGAACAATAATGTCTCCGGATTTTCGAAAGATAATACCCATCCTTCGCTTCCTTCGCTTCCTTCGCTCGTCTCTACTCGCTCTCTTTGCGTGCTTTGTGTTCTTTCATGATTTTGTGATGAAAAACCAACAAATATTAGATGCTGCTCGAAAGCAAAATAAATTTAAATTTAAATATTAATTGAGACCGGGTGCTGGCCATGTGAACTGGCCTACTCTTGTCAAAGGTATCAATGACATTCAATGATTTTTATCTATAACTTTTCGTGTCATATTGTTTTCATGTTCTAATGACATAATCTGGTTTATTTCAAGGATTGAATTTTGACGTTATTAACTAATGATTGTTTTTTTCTTGATTTTTCACAAATGAAATTATGTTCTTATTATTTTATGACTAACAGAATAAATAATAAATATGAAATAATAAATACCTTGATCTTGAATCTTATGAACTTAAAATGATATTAATCAGCTCACAGATGATATAATAGTTACTTCGTAACAAACGATACATTACTCATACACAACAAAACATTACGGTCTTATGTCAATTAGCTAGAACGAGTTACATACATTGTACGTAGTTAATTAACTAAATGTTAACTTAACTGTCGTTACGACTCGCAATATATTCATTTGTTATTTCCACGTTACAGCTAATTTACGTACAGGGAGATTAAAAAATATGGTAAAGTTTATCATTTTTTTT
Organism: Coleophora flavipennella; assembly: GCA_947284805.1. NCBI lineage: Eukaryota > Metazoa > Arthropoda > Insecta > Lepidoptera > Coleophoridae > Coleophora > Coleophora flavipennella. The sequence goes on along the minus strand of OX369258.1, from coordinate 6,865,015 downwards.
AAATTTAAAAATTAATTAGCTGTTTGCCTACAACTAGTCTAACTGTGGTTAGCGAGGACAGGGAAAGGGAATCAAAAACTTTAATTTAAATTTGGAATTGTATATCAAGTAAAATGGCGAATCAAGTAGAGATATCAGAACAAAAAAAACTAAAATATAAAAACAATTAGCTTTTGCCCGCGTCATTGCTCGTATCCTTTCATATGACTGTCTTTGAGGGTGCGTAGTACACGAGCCGCAAGCTGCTAGCGAGCGTAGGCAGAGTTTACTCCAGATCCCTCAGGAACTATATCGGGTTATTCGTCAATTCGTAGCGTCAATTCTTACCCCCTCAACTATTTCTATGCAAAAAATCACTTCAATTCGTTGTTCTTTTTATTGAGTTTTCCCTGAATCCCTCAGGAACTATCTCGGGCTATACCGATTAGTAGTCTTTGTCATTTCCCACCCCCTCAACTATGTCTGTGCAAAAAATCACAACAATCTGTTGCTCGGTTATTAGGATACATTTTTACCCGACTGACCAAAAAAAGGTTATTTAATTATATGGCTCGCTCTGTTAGGCTAATCTAAGTCTTAATCCCGTGAGTGACGACATAGGAGACATTTACAAAAAATCACAACAATCTGTTGCTCGGTTATTAGGATACATTTTTACCCGACTGACCAAAAAAAAGGTTATTTAATTATATTGCTCGCTCTGTTAGGCTAATCTAAGTCTTAATCCCGTGAGTGACGACATAGGAGACATTTACAAAAAATCACAACAATCTGTTGCTCGGTTATTAGGATACATTTTTACCCGACTGACCAAAAAAAAGGTTATTTAATTATATGGCTCGCTCTGTTAGGCTAATCAAAGTCTTAATCCCGTGAGTGACGACATAGGAGACATTTACAAAAAATCACTACAGAGCGATCCAAATAATTAAATAAACTTTTTTTTGGCCAGTCGGGTAAAAATGTATCCAAATAACCGAGCAACGGATTGTTGTGATTTTTTGCACAGATATAGTTGAGGGGGTGGGCTGTAATGTGTAGCCTTACAGAGCGAGCCAAATAATTAAATAACCTGTTTTTTGGCCAGTCGGGTAAAAATGTATCCTATGTCTTTCACGGGATTAGCCTTACAGAGCGAGTCAAATAATTAAATATCCTTTTTTTTGGCCAGTCGGGTTAAGATGTATCTTATGTCACTCACGGGATTAGCCTTACAGAGCGAGCCAAATAATTAAATATCCTTTTTAGCCAGTCGGGTAATGTGTCCTAATGTCATTCACGGGATCAGGATCACGACACCTTTCACTCCAAAATTAATCAAGTCGTTTAGGCTACAGAGCGTGCCAAAGAAATAAACAAAAAACATACATACGTACATACACTCGAAATACATAACCCTCCTCATGGCGCATTCGGGTAAAAATTAAAGGAAACATTGATAATAAAGTAAGCACAAAGATATTAGGTTCCGCTAACATATGGAATGTCGTCCCCGCTGCTAGTAGGGTATGGGCCGAAAGAGCATCATCGACAAAAAATGTGTATTCGCTATTTTAATTTGTCACGTCGAAAACAATAAAAAACATGCCGTAGCTGCATTTTAATTCAGGAAAAACATTCATTCGTCATTTTGTTTATGGTCCGTGCACAAATTAATCACGCCAGTTTGACAGTTCAGCGATGTTCTGTTGTTATTTGTATGTTTTTAAATATAATACGGTTTGATATTACTAGTGCTTCGCCCGAACTGTGAACTCCCGATGTACACGTTTTTATAAAGATATAGGTACGCTCACTAACACTTGCGCGATAGGATCTGTCCAGCGCCATCTATTGGTGTTTAGAGATATCATGTTTTCAACATTTATAACCGATTAACTCAAGTTAAAACTCAAAAAATATTCTTGTCTATTATTTTTGCCTAAGTAATAAATTTCAGGATGTTCCGATCAATGACGATACTCCAGTTATCGTCAAACGACCTCAGAAATCGATCCTTTAAAAATAAATGAAAAATAAATAATAAATCGTCGAATCCTTTCGGTAATCAAGAGTTGGACGGAAGAGATCCCTGTTTGGGATAAGTCCGCCTTTGTGCATTATACTGCTATTTTGTATCTATAATTGTATATTTTGTTGTACAATAAAGAGTTCACAAACAACTATTTGTACACAATGTATGTATAAATGTAAACATACATACATGTATGTCTGTAAACGCCGGATTGTTTCAGTAGACTCGGAGAACTTCACTCGCTTCGCTCGCTCGTTCAATCACGATAGTTACAGGGTACCAGTGTAGGTTTTCGATATCGCTCCGAAATAAAGGAATTTTTAGGGTTCCATACCCAAAGGGTAACAACGGGACCCTATTACTAAGCCTACGCTGTCTGTCTGTCCGTCCGATCTTTTAAACCGTAATACTTATCTGGTTGAAATTTTCACAGAATACCTTCATTTAATTAATAACGGATTGAGTAACAGATAACAAAATTATAAGGGTTTCTGTTTTAGCTTCTTCGTTCATTATACGAACGGCCAAGGAGTGGAATTCCCTGCCGGCGTTTGTATACCCCGATTCGTATAATTTAGGAATCTTCGAGACGAGAGTGAATAGACATATTGCGAGTTACATCCTCGGCACTTGCCATCAGGTGAGGTGAAGCCAAACACATTCAAATTTCTAATTAAAAAAAAGACAGTTGATAGTTTTTAAATACCTGTACAGTACTTACTCTTCATTTTTATCTTTACACATTTTCATTAAAGTATGTACTCAGCGAGTACTTATTTTTTAACTGATGGCGGTGATGGTTAGATAGGGGGGATCCCGTAAGGTAATATCTCGCTACATACATTTATTAAAAAAAACAGCTCTTGCCAATAATATTATGAAAGCCACACACTACCACACTGGGTAAAAACGCTAAGTACTTTGAATAGGGTGACCAATAATAATGTTATAGAAAAAAAAAGAAACATTTTTGTATCTCAAAATGATTATATTTAAGCATCTATATGCTTGATTTACTGTTTTAGGGTTCCACACCCGAAGGGTGTTTAGTGTCTGTCTGTCCGTCCAACCGTAAAAGGCTATTTCTTCTTTATCTTTACAGAGTAAGTATTATAATGGTGTGTTTACATAGAAATAATAATAAAAAAAGTTTAAAATTAAAAAGGGCTCCTAACAAGAAACGTATTTCGTAAGGTTTTCTGTATTTTTCTCTATTGTAAAAACGATAGTATCGTCGATTTCTTTTGATTTAAATGAATGGGTATCGTGTTGGAAACGGCTTTGATATATTTCGAATAAATTTTGTATAAAGGTAATGTTTTAGGTACTTTCTTTGTGTCATAGGTGTCATCCCGGAGAAAATCAAATATTTTCGCTCAAAAAAAAACTTTTTAGTTTATTTTATCTATTCAACAGTAGATGGCGCTACATGCCTAAGAGACTCCGAACAACGGTCGGTCGTCCTGGTGACTCCTGGTTACGCAATAAAAAGTGACTTACTTTGGTGTCTATTTGAAAATCCCAAATTATTAAACATTACTTACCTATAACATTACTAGCTTTTGCTAGCGGCTTCGCTCGCGTGAATATAGTTTTGATGACTGTCCTCGATGGCAAATGGCCGCGAATGGCTCGCGAGCATGGAAAAAAGTAGCCTATATGTTAATCCAGGTCCTAATCTGTCTACCTACCAAATTTCATTCAGATCCATTTATCTGTTGTAGCGTTTATAATATTAGTAAGGATTGAATCTACCCTTGAAGTTTGAATTCGTGGAAATCCGATTTTAATTTTGATAATTTACTTATTCTGACTCCAAATAAAATGTTTCAAATAAAACTTGTCTGTCTGTGAACTTTAATTAAGTTTGCGAAGTTTCTTAATGTTAAATTACGTTAAACTTTCCCTGATTAAATTTTAATGTATCAGTAAATAGCCGAACCAAGTTTAATGTAGGCTTTGGCTAATAAATATATTTATTCAGAGATTTTTTGTACAAAGTTTTAATTAAAATACCATACTCATTTTAAGCGAAGGGAAGCAATCACGTATATTCTTCTTTATTCTGTCAAAAATACAGCTAAGAAATTGAAAGCGGGTCTTAACATGATTTTTTGAAAGCTGGTAGGTACCAAAGGTAGAAAAATATCGAAATATCAGAGTATCAGGTTCACTTATAAACGGGAGAAAAACCGGTGTTTGGCTTTTCTTGACGTCAAATGGCTGTGAGAACTAATGGTTCGCTATCCTGCACTGTACTCGTATATCGGAAGCCTAGGTAAGCCTCGTCTCACTATTATCCAAAAAATCTGTAGTCTATTACACCAACGTTGTTAAACAGAGCACGAGACATCTGTGACCCTGAATATTTGGAAACTGAGGTTTCACATGTGAAGGAGGGTACTAAAGGGACACGGGTATAAGGTTAGTAAGAGGACGCATGTGCACAGACGCACAGAGAAGAAACCTGACGTAAGTAGACAGCAAGCTTTTATGCCTTACGTGAAAGGGGTGACAGATAAGGTGGCATCTTATTTACGAAAATTATCAATTAAGACCGTACTCACCCCTCCCGCTAAGATAGCAAGACACGCACGTACGCCTAAGGATGCCCTACCGCTGAAGGTCCCTGGGGTGTACAAACAAAGTCGACTGCAGGTGTGGAAGTTCCTACGTGGGACAAACTAAGCGCACGATTGCCGAACAAGTCAAAGAACATGTTGCAGCTGTCAAAAACCGTCAGATTAATAAATCTGCAATCACGAAGCACTTACTAGATAACGGACCTAATCACTGGATCGAGCTTCATGACCCAAAATCCTGTCGACGGATCGCTGAAACTACCCAAGAATCGTACATTTAGCCATTGAAATTAAAAAACACAAAAATTTCAATCGTGATTAAGGATGTAAGCTTTCCTCGTCAAGGAATTCGGTGTTAGATAAATTTCGACAATTAAACTGCAACAAACACCCGTGCGGCTTGAAGACTGTGTTAGTGTAGTGTGTCGTGACCCTAACTTTTCAAGTGAAATGTGTCCGTGAGTCTAGGGCTCAAACAATTCATGCAGATGACGTAAAAAATACGTAATTTTTTCACACAGGATGATGTTTGTAAACAATTACGAAATCTACTTATTGTTCATTTGAATGACTATGTCAGTCAAAGACAAGTGGTAATTGTTTATGAAAATACTATTTGAAATCATCCTATGTGTGGTTTGACGCCATTCGCATGAATTGTTCGAGCCCTGGTCGTGACCCTAACCCTTCACAAATGAAGGGTAGGTGGAGGTATTCCTGCGACACGCCAGCGGCGATGACACCGCGGCTTCAGGCTGCTCGCGACCACGGCTATCGAAGCATAGTCGAACGTTGAGGTAAAAACGACATCAATATCTATGTTCTATTAAATCTATATGACATCTATATGAAACTGATATTGTATAAAATTGCCTGCTTAATAAGAGCTTGTATTACTAAAAAAAGGTCTTCAATTACCGTAACCCATGGTCCCTATCCGCGACACACAGTTTTAATAATTCCAGCTAAGAGATTTACGCCTTATGTTTCCTATGGAAATAAATTATGTCGTACGTTTACGCTCATATTTAGTGGTTCAAGTAATAAATTGAGATATACAGCCATCCGGCGTTTTAGTCTTTCGAGTTAAGCAACTAGGTGTTTTGTTTCTTTCATATTCTTTTTTTATTATACGAGTGTTGGTTTTAATGTTTCAATTTGTTTTAACGTTACGGTGTGCACGCAACACATATTTTTAGGGTTCCGTAACCAAAAAAAGGGAACCTATTACTAAGACTCCGCTGTCCGTCCGTCTGTCTGTCCGTCTGTCACCAGGCTGTATTTCATGAACCGTAACAGGTAGACAGATGAAATTTTGACAGATGATGTATTTCTATTGCCGCTATAACAACAAATTCTAAAAATTAGTAAAAGTGAAAAAAGGGGGTTTTAATACAAAAAAACGTGGTTTTTTATCGTGAAGAAACTAGCGCCATCTAGTAAGATGGTACGAAACCTTTTGTGTGCGGTTCTGGCTCGCACTTGGCCGGTTTTTTTAACTTATAGAGACGTAAAATTAATGACAGTGAAACCAAATGACAGTTGATTTAGATGAGTAAAAATGTTTACTAAAGTAAGTTTACTTTTTTGTTTTGATTATTACTCGAAGCTCAAATTGGAGGGTAATGTTTTTCGGATGTATGTATGTATGTATATGGGTGTGTATGTGTTTTTTTTTTCTTTAGCTGACCCTGTAGCCTAATCGGCTCAATGGATTTTGGAGTACAACGTTTCGTAAGATTCGTGTTGATCGCGAAAGTGACATAGGCTACCCGACCGCCTAAAAATATGGGTAGTGTTTTCATGCTGACAGGTTTTTAATTTTTAATTTAATTGGTTATTTTAATAGATGTGTGGGACACATAATTATAGGCTGGTTTTCGGAAGACCCGTACGGGCCGCCCCCGTACGGGCTTCCGGAGCCGAGACACACGTGAGTCGCTGGTTAGAATATCGTTTCACAGCGACGTGGATTGCTCCCGTTCAGAGCAACTCGTATTCTCGTACACTCCCGCGCCTCGCTGCACATTTATCGTTTCACAGCTATCCGGGCGCTACTTACATATACAGCCGGCCCGTACGGGCCTCCCGGAGAGCTGTGACAAACGTTAGACTATGCCCACATTGTGTACTGAGATTTCTGCTACAGCCTGCATTTTTTTTTATTTCCTTTATTATATTTATTGTTTATATTTGTACACAAAAAAATTTTAGTCTGTACATACAAGTGATTTTTATAGTTCCGTAGTACAAGGAACACATGTAAGATTTTTCTGTTCATCCGTCCGTCCGTCCGTCACAGGCAGTCTGTATCATACATAACGTTTTACATGTTAAAATCGAATTGCATGAAATCTGATCAGAAATAATGTAAATTTAATCTTGAATGGTAAATATATATATTTTTTATTTAAAAGTGGTACCTCCTATTACATGTAAAGGAGGGATGAAAAGAAAATTTTGTTGAATGCACTTTCTCGTGTATATACAGTTTCTAAGAACATGTTATTTTTAATTTAAGGAATTTTACAATTTTACTTTTTCTACAAAAGAAATTTTAATCATCATTATGATGAATTTATTACATCCTATGTTATTTTAACATCTTATTATATTTGTTTTGATATCTTATTTTTTATTGTGACATTGATTTTATGATTTTTTTTGACGATCATGTGACACTTTGAAATTTTTAATATATTTTGTATAAATATGTAATTGGTGACATGAAATAAATTATTTAATCTAATCTAAGTAATTATTATTTTGTTACTAATAAATAATCTATTAAAATGAAAGTGACTATCACCGATTTTTGAAAAAAATTATAATCTTATCTTTTTACAAGGCTTACCGTTTGCAAGTTATCGGGAGCAAAGTCCAAACAGCGTGGGTGTGGCCTCTAGCATTTTTAATTTCCTCCACAATCTTGCTATAATTAGTGAAATTAAAAAATTCCGATCTCTGAGCAGCTTCTCTTTCAGCGGCCATTTTGATTTTTTTTAATGCACCTAAAGTCTGAATCTGCTGTTTATTATTTTAGTTATAGCATCACCTGTTATATCATCATATCTCTTACCGGTTCGGCGGGCAGATGACCATCTCCAAAAACGGCTGAATAAGTTTCTACGAAAAATAGCTAAGAACCATTTCGTTTATTATATTTTTTCAACAAAAAATAAGGAACCCTAAAAACGGTTTTTTTTTATTCGTATGCCTTCCAAGTCGCTTTTATAAAACGTGATAATAATAATAATAAGTTGATGCCCGCGGCTCCGCCCGCTTGGACATCGTTTCTATGACTGTCTCCGAGGGTGCGCTGTGCGCTAGCCGCAAGCGACTCTTGAGCGTGGAAAAAAGTATCCTATATGTTAATCCAAGTTCTAATATGTCTACCTACCAAATTTCATCCAGATACATAACTGCTGATAGTTTTTACGTGAAAGAGTAACAAACATCCATACATACATCCACACCACCATACATACAATCTTTCACATTTATAACATTAGTAGGATACTTCACCCATTGGGCTGTGTCTTTATTAAGAGTGAAAATATCCAGGAGGTCACCAGTGATGTACTTCCGTTTGGGGCAGTCGTATATGATACGGTGAATGGACTGCACAGGTGCACCGCAGTCACATGCTGGAGTGTCTCGCCACCCACATCTGAACATGTACCCACCCTCATCTTTTTAAGCTATTGCTAAGCTTTTATCGCGGGCTTTGAGCGCGGCGGCCGAATCAAGAAATTCCGTAACGAATATAAAACCTAACACCCCACGCTCGGCCGAGTTCTAAAAAACTTACAGTGCCATCTGTTAGCGATTTGCGGTACTAAAAGGACTTGGTCAATTTTACTGGTGTAACTTTCTTAGTGTTAATTTATTACATCAACATCCCGCGCCCCAAGGACTATATGGTACTTGTAAATTATGAATAAATAAAAAATAAATAAATAATTATAATTGCATAAGTTGATAAAAAATGCTATGCAATAGCTTTACCGCGGCAGTCCCCGAGTGCCACACGTTTTTTTTTATTTCACAATTGGTAAGCCCTTGGCATCATCTCACCTGATCTTGAAATCGGTTTACCGTTTAGGAGCTGCGCTGACATTTATAGACACACAAAGACAGACATATATAGCTTTCGAACTTATACAACCCTCGTTTGCGTCCGGAGTTAAAACGAAAAGTTCACGCAAACAAAAAATGTCCTATACTCTTAGTAATCTGAAAATTATATTTATTGCTAACGATATAACGACACCGGATGTTGGAACTTTATAACCCGCCATTACGTTTTTTCGCTGGAACGGAAGCTCTACTTAAATCATCTTAAGGTTAGTAGGTCAAACTGTTTTTATTTATCTATAGTTGTCATATCAGCCGAAAGACGTCAACTGCTGGACAAAGGCCTCCCCCAAGGATTTCCACATCGATCCTGCGCTGACCGCATCCATTGGCTTTCCGCGACCTTCAGTACGTCGTCGGTCCACCGTGTGGAAGGCCTGCCTACGCTACGCCTTCCGGTGCGTGGTTGCCACTCAAGAACTTTACTAGTTCGAGAAATTAGTACACATGTATTATTAAATAAAGAGGACAAGTTTGTATGTTTGTATGTACACTACACACACTACACTTAGGTACAAAGGTAACTTAACCACTTATTACATAATAATAATAATAAATAAGAGCATCGGTGGCTAAATGTTTTGGGCCGCTACCTCCCGTCGGGGAGGTCGTGGTTCGAATCCGGCCACGTACCGATGTGTTTTCGAATTTCGATTTCATATGTACGTTTATCTGACGCTCTTACGGTGAAGGAAAACAGCATCATGAGGAAACCCGCACACGCCTGCGAAGAAACTTAAAGGTTGTGTGTGAAGTCGACCAATCCGCACTGGGTCCGCGTGGTCGACTTATGCCCAATCGCCCTAACCAACCAGGGTAGTACCGAGCCTCTAGGATTCCCTGTACTATGGGAACCACAGACATACACACACTAAAACTCGATTGTCGCAATGTGTTAGTTGCCTACCAAAGACTAGATTTCGGGAATCGAAATCTTTTTACCTTTGTGGTGCCTAGCACGTGCTGGTGGTCGAAGCAAAGTATATATAATACTAGCTGTGCCCGCGACTTGGTGGACCCGCATGGAGGTTTTGAATTTTCCCACGGGAACTCTTGAAATTTCCGGAATAAAAAGTATCCTATATGTTAACCCTGGCTATAAGGAACCACCTTACAATATTTCATCTAAATCGGCTTGGTTGTTTTTGCGTGATGTGCGAACCTAAAGACAGACAACAGACAAAAATTCAAAAAGTTGTTGTTTTGGCCTCTATATCGTTAGCAATGTCCACCACAGTTATTATTTTCCAAAAATATTTCTTTTACAGACCTTTCTTTTTTATTTATTTTTTAGATATTAGTACTAACATATAGTATGGACACTCCCTGCCGCCCTCTAGATTCCAACCTCACCCCCTCGTCACCCACAAATTGGTGCTAAGCCCGCCTGGCTAGCTACCACCATCTTATCTAAGTCTTGCCGCCAAATATCAATGTTGATATCATTGGTGTGTTCCGGCATGAAGATAAGATAGCCAGTTCCTCATCGCGTTGGGGAATCTTGGTAAGCCCGCTTCCATCTTAGGCAACATCGTCACTTACCACCAGGTGAGATGTTGTCAAGGGTTTACCAATTGTTATTAAAAAAAAAGTTTGGTTCTCGAAATCCTATTTCGCCGTTATTTCGTTTGTTCCGTCATTTGTTTTTAGAAATGTCATGTGTCCAGGGTGTCGTCGTAGTTTTGGACTTTCTTTTTTTTTTCAGAAGTAGGTTATCTTGGGATGCCTCGACTCATAAGTCATAACAGATTTTCAACCACTGTTAAAGTCACAGTGGCCAGAGATGGCTGATGGACGTCACAAACAAAGTCTTAGCGAATTCGTTAAAATGAAACTTACGTACACAGAAGTGTATCATGTGAACGAATTAGGGACCTACATACTGCCAAATTTTTCTCATTCTACAAAACCCATTTTTTTTTCAGTATAAAAACGAAAAAATTCCGCATACCTAAAAAAAACACTTTATTGAAACTGAAACAAACTACCCTCATTACGAAATAATGTTCCACTTTGCGCCGTCTCATAACCGTCGATTATATCCGTTTACACAACCAACGAAATGTCAGCCTTAACACCAAACGCTAAGCTTCAAAATAGACCGACAATCACCAAAGTTAATTTGAACTTGGAATCGGAAATGACGTCATTTAAAGTCAGGCACGTCAGGCGCAGGGAAATTATTTTCAGTGTATTCAATTCCACATTGTTGCATACTAAATGTTAAATGGTGTTGCTCTACTGTTGTGTTTTCTTAAAGTATCTCTTTAAAGTATCGACAATGACGCTGGGTCATATTGACCCGAGCGATTTACAATTGGGGAAATTTCGAAAAAAAACATAATCGTTCATGGTTTTCTCAGTAGCTGGAGATAAGACCTCAATTCATATGATTTGTACCATAGTGTAGTTAGCAAGCGCCAGTGAAGAATGGTAAAATCCCTTTGCTTGAATAAAACGGCTACAGCTCCATACATTTTTAATTCTAAAAGAGAAATTACTTTTGTTGCCCTTTTGAGATTGTTGTATTAAAACTAAATGATAAATTGATATCCAAAGTAACATAAACATCTTGGTACTACATTGACTTCGTGGTCATGCAATAGTTCTTACTTTGTATTAAATTTGTTATAATTCAGCAGATATCCAGATAATTAAGAAAAAAACATTTGGGTCATATTGACCCCGCGTCATCGTCCGCGTTATTTTTTACACGTCATTGGCGCCGGGTTAAGGCTAATGTAAATATCCCCATAGAACTTTTTTTTTAATATATTCACAATTGGTAAGCCCTTTGCATCATCTCACCTGATGGTAAGTGACGATGATGCCGAAGATGGAAGCGGGCTTACCAAGATTCCCCAACGCAATGGGGAACTGGCTATCTTATCTTCATGCCGGAACACACCAATGATATCAACATTGATATTTGGCGGCAAGACTTAGATAAGATGGTGGTAGCTAGCCAGGCGGGCTTAGAAAATGCCCTACCACCAACCAAACCGAGTCTTACAATTGACCCCGCCGGGAATCGAACCCGCGACCTCCTGTGTAAAGCCAGTGAACTTTGCCTCTGAGCTACGGAGCCGGTTAAAACCTATACCACAAATAGACTTAAGTGAGTCTAAGTGAGTCTATGTTGCATATATGGTCAACTTGTAAAAAATAAATGTTGAAATAAAAATAACCTAACCTAACCGATACCGCAGTGTCTTAAGACCAATGTCTTCGACCAGTGTGTGTTGCCAGAGATGACATACGGAACTGAGACATGGTCGCTTACTATGGGCCTCATATGAAGGATCAAGGTCACCCAAAGGGCAATGGAGCGTGCTATACTCGGAGTTTATCTGCGTAATCGAATCAGAAACGAGGAGATCCGTAGGAGAACCAAAATAATCGACATAGCTCTCAGAATTGCTAAACTTAAGTGGCAGTGGGCGGGGCACATAGCTCGAAAAGCAGATGGCCGTTGGGGCAGTAAAGTTCTCGAGTGGTGACCGCGCACCGGAAAGCGTAGCATAGGCAGGCCTCCCACTCGGTGGACCGATAACTTGGTGAAGGTCGCAGGAAGCCGCTGGATGCGGGAAGCGCAGAACCGGTCGTCGTGGTAATCCTTGGGGGAGGCCTATGTCCAGCAGTGGACGTCGTTCGGGTGATTTGATGATGATGATGAACCATTCCGAATGCCGACAGAAGTGAAACCTCCTTGGAAAAGATTGAGGCAGTTAAGTTCTCGAGTGGCGGCCGCGTACCGGAAAACGTAGCGTAGGCAGGCCTCCCATGCGGTGGACCGACAACCTGGTGAAGATTGCGGAAAGCCGATGGATGCGGGCAGCGCAGGACCGGTCGTCGTGGAAATCCTTGGGGAAGGCTTTTGTCCAGCAGTGTACGATATTCGGCTGATATGACCAAATTTCATCTTTATAAATGTGATATAAGAAGGAAGGCAATAAGAAGGATCCACACAAAGGGTTATAAAGCGTGCTATGCTCGGAGTTTACCTACGCGATCGAATCTGACATGAGGAGATCCATGGAAAAACCAAGAGATCAGAGAATCTGTAAACTAAAGTTGCAGTGGGCTGGACACGAGCTATGTGCCACGCCCACTGCCACTTAAATTTAGCGATTCTGTTAGCCAAGTCTGACTACATGCCTTTCAGTAACTTCAAAGCGTTGATATCTTATTAACCACAATGAGATATCAACGCTTCAAAGCGATAATTTGAATAATTTAGTGTGTTTGACATAGACGCCCTGCTGACAGGCGCCTGACAGCTTATCACGGAGTATCGTTTGAAGTTCGAATGTGAAATTGAGTTGTTCTAATGACTAGGTCTCGCTAGAAGCATTAAATTTAGCAGAGGAGTTCCATATACAACGCAAGTACATAGGTAAGCACTCAAAAAAAATTGTTTTTCGATTAAATCCGTTCGTGAACAGCTTGCGGCTTGCACACCGCAAACCTTCAAAGACACTCATAGAAATTACTTGTATCAAAGCCAGCAGACTCTGGACTCAAGTTGGCTGAATTAACACTTGTTTGTTAAATATACGATTAATAATAATAATAACGACTCGGTTCTTCTAACCAGAGGTACCGGGTTCAAATCTGGACGGCCAATGTACTAATGAGTTTTTCAAAACTTACGTACATACTTACCGATTGCTTCAACGGTGAAGGAAAACATCGTGAGGAAACCTGCACACGCCTGCGATGAAACTCGAAGGTTGTGTGTGAAGTTGACCAACCCGCACTGGGCCCGCGTGGTCGACTAAGGCCTGATCGCCCTAATTCAGGGTAGGCTCGAGCCCCTCGGTGGGGACGTATATGAGCTGATATGATGATGATGATGAATAATAATAATAACACAATTTAAAAGCCGTGCTCTTGTCGGTGTAGCTCTTTCCAGGTCTCTCTTTCTCACACTATCTCCTTCATTTCTTTATACGTTTCCATCTTAAATATATTAAATATTAAATATACGAGTACGCTGTTCATATTTATTTTTAATAATAGTTGTTTGTTTTATGTAATTTTTGCTTTCCTAATGTTATTTTCTATAACAGTATACGTACCTATTTGTGTTTCAACTTACTTCGTCCATTTTCAAATTTTCATCATCATCATCATATCAGTTGAAAGACGTCCACTGCTGGACATAGGCATCCCCCAAGGATTTCCACGACGACCGGTTCTGCGCTACCCGCATCCAGCGGCTCCCCGCGACCTTCACCAGGTCATAGGTCCACCGCGTGGGAGGCCTGCCTACGATACGTTTTCCGGTGGCGATCCACTCGAGAATTTTCCTGCCCCAACGGCCAACCCAAAAAAAAAACATAAATAAATATTATTATTATTATATCAGCTCATATACGTCCCCACCGAGGGGCTCGAGCCTACCCTGAATCAGGGCGATTAGGCCTTAGTCGATCACGCGGGCCCAGTGCGGGTTGGTCGACTTCACACACAACCTTCGAGTTTGTTCGCAGGCCTGTGCAGGTTTCCTCACGATGTTTTCCTTCACCGTAATGATATGTACGTAAGTTTTTGAAAAACTCATTGGTACATTGGCCGTCCAGATTTGAACCCGGTACCTCTGGTTAGATGGACCGAGTCGTTACCGGTTGAGCCACCGACGCTTTAATAAATAAATAAAATACACAAAAGCTCAAGATTTTCACAAATTATTTACAATTACAAATTTACAACAAATAATTTAAAAATAAAAAAATACGTTTTATTATTGTTCTTTTTTAAATTTTGTCATCTCTTTAGAGGACCGTTATAATATTGTGCATTAAAATATATATATTATTCATTTATTCTAAGGTAACTTAGTACTAAACCCAGTTGTAAACAAGCAGCGACTCGCACTGCTATAAATAACGTAAATGCATAATTCAAATCCAGTGATAAGATTGAAATACAATTTGAGCCGACCTTTTAAGTATAATTGTCTTGACTAACGGACGGGAGATCAATCCATCTAAATCTGATTACGTCCTTTGGTATGCAAATGTGTGGACCAGATTAGGATTTATTGAACAAACTTGTTGAATTAAATGGTTTTAATTAAGAGATCTAAATCACACCGCAATCTGCCTTGGAATTATTTATCACCGCTGCGCCGAATTTATGAAAGGGCTAGCTGTTTCCCGCGACTTTTCTATGACGATTCTATGACTTTTCGAGGGTGCGCAGTGCCAAAAAAGTAGCCTATTTGCTAATCCAGATTATAACCTGTATTACTACAAAATTTCAGCCAGATCTGTTCAATAGTTTTTGTGTGAAAGAGTAACAAACATACGTCCATATATTCTTACAAACTTTCGCGTTTATAATATTAGTAGGATGGTAAACAAATTAATTTCCCTGGAATGAATAATTAAACGACAGGCGTCAATCTATATCATAAAAAACTCTCAGAAACACTAGGTTTTTAATATTTTTTTATCTTAAAATCTGGAATTTTCGGATCACTTTTGTTTTCTGCAATTGGTGAGCCCTTGTCATCATCTCACCTGAAGGTAGAAGTGGGCTTACTAGTTTTCCCCAACGCGTACATTACTCAGTTGCTGTTTTTTTAATTATTTTTAAACATTCAGGGTTCTTCGAATTTTAACCCACATAAATCATTAAAATATGTATAAAATATTGTGTTTCTTTGATTTTGTGCAGGTTTTTTTAGATAATATCTAAAATTAAATAAAAACTAAATATAATTAATATTAAATAGAAATCTAATCTGGCTGATTTGAACCTCGAGTCTCTCAAAACTGATAGCATTGGCGGCAATGGAAATGGATATACAAATAAGAATAAGTTCAAAGAAGTCAATATTTTAACTGTTACTAGTCAATTTATTTATGAAAACATCATGAACGTTCGCAAGAATATGCATTTATTTCCTAAAAACAGTGACAGGCATAATTTGAATTTAAGTAATGTAAATAAAATAGATATAACCTTTTCGAGACTGAGTAAGGTTAAAAAGTCATTTGTGGGGCAGTGTATAAGATTCTACAATAAAATTCTGGAAAATGTAACTAGTTTGTCAAAGAATAAATTCAAGACTCATTTTAAAAAAAATCTTGTGCTCTAGAGGATATTATAAAATAATATATATATATATATATATATATATTCTTTATTGCACATAGATATTTACATGAAAAACAATTAGAAAGGACATGTACAAAGGTGGACTTATCTCTGAGATCTCTTCCAGCCAACCTTACCGGGTGTTATGAGAATTCAAAGGACGGGGGGCAAACCTATGTGTACCTAAAATTATACTAAATAAAATACTAATATAATAATATAATGTAAACTAACCTGATCTACTCACATAAATAATACATACCGATAGTAAATAATTTAATAATATACATAATACATACCTAAAAATAGAATACTTACTATTCTTACTAAAATTAAATATATACAAATAAACTTACACGTTTTGTAGGGAAAGAAGATGCTCTTTAAGTTTGATTTTGAACGAGTTAACAGAGGGGCAGTCGCGAATGTTGGCGGGTAATTTATTCCAGAGGTTCGCAGCTTCAACAGTGAACGAGTTGTAGAAGAATTTGGTATTGCAGCGGGGAACTACTAGAGTTTTGGTGACGCATAAACGTCTGGGTGGGGAAGGCACGGGTAGTAGGTGGAAACGGGAACGGAGATATTCAGGACAGGAAGGATTTTTAAGGATTTTGTACATGAGTGTGAGGATGTGTAGATTACGACGCTGACGAACAGGGAGCCACTTAAGCCGAGCGCGATATTCAGAAATATGGTCGAACTTTCGCAAGCCGAACACAAACCGAATGGCGAGATTTTGTAAGCGCTCGAGCTTATTAAGGAGCTCCTCAGTGGCGTCCAAATAACATACATCCGCATAATCGAGCAGCGGTAACAGAAGTGTTTGGGCGAGCATAACTTTTGTTTTATGAGGCAAAAAGAACTGGAGTCGCTTAAGGGAGTGGTAAGAAAAATGCATACGCCTGCTGACGTCATTGATGTGAGAGGACCACGACAGGTTGGAGTCCATGATAAGACCCAAATTCCGGGTCTTCTCAGTGAACGGTATCGCAACGCCATCGTAGCATATTGAGGGTAAGCACTGATCCAAGCCACCCCTCAAGCGACTGCTACCGATAATGATAGACTGTGATTTGGAAGGGTTGATCACGAGACCGAAAGATTTAGCCCATTTTTGTACCGCTGCTAGATCATGTAAATTATGTAAATAGATTATGTAAGTGACAAAGATATATATATATATATATATATATATATATATATATATATGTTGATTCTATAACAAATACCATTATCTGAGACTGTAATCTTAATCATGACATTATTTGTAATATACAATAGTTTTTTTTTACTATTTAAAAATGTGTGTAAACATCTATTTAAAATAAATTATTTTGATTTTGGAAGTCTGAGCGGCTTGTGTACCCACGGCGATTATTCGACTTTTCGTGCAAACGGTGGTAACGATTTTCACCACCATCATAAAACAATTTTTGTTAGGTTGTCAGTCAGAACAAAAGTTAGGCGCGTTTTGTTTTTTTAATTGCTGATTATAATTTAAAAAAGGCCGAAATTAGTTTTGTATGAAAACAAGTGAACGACAGTAAATAAAATTATGCTTATTAACTTTATTGAAAACATAAAAACGGGTACGCCTAGCTTTTGTTCTGACTGACAACCTATCAAAAATTGGTCCAAATCGGTTAACATTTAAGAGGTGAAAATCGTTATCGCCGTTTGTATGAAAATCAGCAGCTTCACAATCCTTTTAAAATCTTTTATTTAACTTGCAATATATATATGTAGGTATGTTAGTTAGTTTGTGTAGGTGGGTCCAGAGATATGCTATGTGGGTCAGATCTTACAAAAGATTGCAGAGCGACTTATCAGAAATTTGATTGAGCTGAAATATTTTGGTATGAAGTCGTATTTCCTATTCCCGGTGACAATAGAACCTTTTGGTATTTTGAAGATGATTTGATGATTAACGATGATGATGATAATGATGATGAAGGTTGTCTGGAAGAGATTACTTTTAGCAATAAGACCGCCTACTGTACACTATATTATAATATCTCTATGTATTAGCTTTACGAAATAGTTTTTGGTGTACTATATATAAGTGTTAATAAATAAATCAACTTTTCTCGTGGAATCACAGAATCAAGGTACCAGATCATCTTTTATTTTCAATAGAATCTAGTATCTAGTATCTAGTGATTCTAGTACTAATCCTGTGTTAAAATATAATAAAAAAAACCGGCTGCGTGTGAGTTGTACTCAAGCTAAGGAGTCCAAACTAAATAAAAAATATTTTTTTCTGTCGCTCGCGCTCCTTTCTTTTGTTTGTGATGAATAGATATACATACAAATAGGTACTAGTGTAGAGAGGTGTGGTGGTACGGAATTACGGAACCCACGGTGCGATTTTCGCCATCATATCAGCTCACATACGTCCCCACCGAAGGCCTCGAGCCTACCCTGAATTAGGGCGATCGGGCCTTAGTCGACCACGCGGGCCCAGTGCGAGTAGGTCGACTTCACCACACAGCCTGCGAGTTTCTTCAAAACCTTTCCTCACGATGTTTTCCTTCACCGTAAGAGCGTCGGATAAACGTACAAACGAAATCGAAATTCGAAATCACATCGGTACGTGGTGGGATTCGAACCACGACCTCGTCCTACAGGAGGCGGTGGCCCTAGCCGTTATGCCACCGACGCTCTTCGTTTATTTTATACGGGTGCTTAAACAGCAACAAAAATATTCCGAAGGATCGAAAGGTCACAATTATTATTTATAATCTTCTATCTATAGATATAAAATTCTCGTGTCACAGTGGCAGGATTCGAAACACAACCTCCCGGACAGGAGGCGGCGGCCCTAGCCGTTACGCCACCGACGCTCGTAAGTAATGATAACATTTCAGGGCTTGTTTGAGAAAACTTATGGATATTTTCCGTAACATCGTTATATTGCATCATATATCTCCCTAACTGCCCCGGGGAGTTAAGATGTGACTTATCTGTATCTACTATAGAATTCGAGCAGAAAATAACCTTAAGATCGACATTAATTTATGTTTAAGTATGTTATGGCAAAGTATATAATATATTAGTACTAACATACTGTATGGACACTCCCTGCCGCTCTCTAGATTGAGCCCTTACCACCATCGTCACCCAGATTGATACAGATTGGTTACAGTTTTGTTCTCGAACGTATATGGGATTTCGTCGTGATTTTGTTTGCTCCGTCATTTGTTTTTAGAAATGACATTTCACGACCATTTGTATATTTGTAGGTTTAGTTCAAATCTTACGATCGACTTCACAGCGAATTCCAGAAATTTAGCCTTATATATACAATACAATAGACAATATATCCTTTAAGTATTTTAAAATTGATCTGATGGTGAAATTTGGAGGTGGAATCAACAGGATCAATGCATGACCTCATTTACCCAGCTCCATTCCACCTTCGGTCAACGAGAAGAAGAGAGAGGTTCCACCCCTATGTTGTTGATATTCAGCCTATACACACGAAGCGTTACGCTTCCTCATTTATTATGTGGACAGCGCTGGAGTGGAACTCCTTGCCTTCGTGTGTGTTTCCTGACGTGATGTGATTTATGACAAAATGTAATTAATGATAAAATGTTTTGTTTACATGTTTGACCATTTCCAAACAACTAGACTTTACTGTGCTCGTCTTTTTTGAATTTGGAACCATTAGAATTAGAAATATAATTATTTCACATTTGTGTTTTTTAACATAAAAACTCTTTTCAAATAAAAGCTTGTACCTAAAAGTTTGTAGATTTTTCCATATTTTTGATGTGAAACATCTATCATCATATCAGCTCATATACGTCCCCACCGAGGGTCTCGAGCCTACCCTGAATTAGGGCGACCGGGCCTTAGTCGACCACGCAAAAACATCTATAGCCGCACGTAAAACCGATATCTGGCGCGGCGACGCATGCCGTGGCGACGCGTCACCACGCTATACGATGGTATATACAGGGTGTAACAAAATTTGTGTAGGTCCCGTTAACTGGGCCTTCTACTCGTCATACTGAACAACTTCCTCAAGGAACCCATAGTAAATTCTCAAAAAAAAAATTGTACCCTCCATACTAAAATGCACAAACTCGGTCGATCAGCTGATCGATTTGTATGAAGAGTAACAATTTTTTTTACGTTTTTAGCAAAGTCGTAGAACAAAAGTTGTTCAGTATGATGATTAGAAGCCCCGTTAACGGGACCTACACCAATTTTGTTACAGCCTGTATATACAGTATATATGTAGTAGTGTGTGTTTCACATCTGCCAGGCGTCCTGTGACGGCTCATTTTTTTTTATTCAGGGACAAATCGCACACGGTCATCGGGCCCATACTAGTATTCCCTGTAGTATGGCAACCAGACACTGATAAACATACGTTTAAACAAATACACATGTAGATATTCAACACCCAGACACAGAGCAAACAAAACTGGTCGTCACACGAATGTTTGCCTTGTAAGGATTTTATTTGATCTAAGGCTATCTCAGTTACCCCTGAAATCACTATTTTTTTAGGGTTCCGCACCCAAAAGGTAAAAACGAGACCTTATTACTAAGACTCCGCTGTCCGTCCGTTCGTCTGTCACCAGGCAGTATTTCATGTACCGTGATAGCTAGACAGTTGAAATTTTCACTGATGATTTATTTCTGTTGCCGCTATAACAACAAATACTAAAAATTAGAAAAAGTGAAAGTCTCCATACAAAAATCGTGTATGATGATAAATCTAGTATGATGGTACGGAACCCTATGTGTTGCGGAGAACTTATATAATTAGAGAATAATATAATAAGTAATGGACTAGACATGGCATAGATCGCGGTATCTTAGTTGAACACTGTGCAGTGTTTTATTTTCAGGTCTCAATCAAAGTAAGGGAAGATAAGATAGCCAGTTCTCCATTGCCAAGGGCTTACCAATTGTGAATAAAAAATAAATTTAAAAAAAGATTCGGTAGATTATAGTCGTGTGAGTGTTTGCGTGAAGTTGTATTTGACTAATTTTTGATGAGATTAATGTATGGATAGGGCCGGTCCATTATGTTTGTCGGCAATACTTAGATAAGATGGTGGTAGCTAGCCAGGCGGGCTTAGAAAATGCCCTTCCACCAACCAAACCGAGTTTTACAAGTGACCCCACCGGGAATAATCGAACCCGCGACCTCCTGGTGTGAAGCGAATGGGCTAACCATTACGCCACGGAGGCGGTTAAAATATAAACAATGACAGAGATAGAGAAACGTACTCGGAATGTAGCACGAATGAGATAATAAATTTACTCACTACGACCAAAGAATACTATATGCTTCGACCTTCAACCAATTTGGGGAATACTAATCGACTAAGACGAATTGAGCGAGTTCGCTCATTCAGTAAGCAACAAATTTACTCACTACGACCAAATAATACTATATGCTTCGAACTTCAACCAATTTGGGGAATACTAATCGACTAAGACGAATTGAGCGAGTTCGCTCATTCAGTAAGCAACAAATCCGGTCCATAGCTGTTATATTGGTCGAAGAGTGTCAGTCGTACTTGGGCAAAGAGGGGCTCGTGAAGGCTGAAAGGCTTTTATTTTCAGTACGACGCTCTAAACTCTGGAATTTAGCCTCGTCCATAGATATTTTAGTTCAGAGAAGGTCTTTGACTGTGAGCGTTTCCTTTGTAACATAATCTTGCGTGCGTTTGTTATAATTAATTTTGTCAAAAAAGTTTCATTGATTTAGTTTTAGAGTAACTTCGTGTGAAATTCGGTAAAAAAACCGGCCAAGTGCGAGTCGGACTCGCGATCCGAGGGTTGCGTACCACCACACCTCTTTACACAACAATGACAATGTTACCTATTCACATTACAAACAAAAGACATCAACGCGAGCGACAGAAAAATGATTTTTTTTTAAATTTGGACTCCTTAGCGCGAGTATGACTCACATTAGGCCGGTTTTAACTATATGATTTTTTATTTTTTATTAAATATAACTTTATGATATTAAGGGCTCATCAATTGTAGATTTTAAAAAAATACTCTAGAATTAGTAGCATATTCACTCCAAGTTTCACTCTAGTGTGTATTACCGTTTTACGATAGAACTTAATCAAAAATACCTAAGTATATTATATGGGGACCCTGCTTTATTTTTTATTTTTTTTTAATGTTTATCATAGTTATAGCGGCAATAAAAATACACAGTGTGAAAATTTTAACTGTCTACGTTTCATGAAGTACAGCCATAAAAAACGCGTTTTTATAGGTGTTTTTAATTTAGCTCTATCGTAAAACATTTATTTTTTTATTGTTTCATTATAGTTCAGCCGAAGGACGTCCACTGCTGAACATAGGCCTCCCCCAAGGATCTCCACGACGACCGGTTCTGCGCTGCCCGCATCCAGCGGTTTCCCGCGACCTTCACCAGGTCATCGGTCCACCGAGTGGGAGGCCTGCCTACACTATGATTACTGCTTACACTGATATGATGATTATAGTTATAGGGGCAATAGAAATACCTTCTGTGAAAATTTCAACTGTCTACGGTTCATGAAATACAGCCTGCTGACAGACAGACAGACAGACGGACAGCGAAGGCGTAGTAATAGGGCCCCGTTGGCACCCTTTGAGTACGAAACCTTAAAAAGTCCACTTCACGTGACGGCGAACGTTAAAAGCCTACCCTGAGGGTGGGAAATCCATTTGTATTTATTAATTTTCTCAGTGGAAATAGGTGGCCCGTATTTTTCGTGACGAAACTAAATTGATTTCAATTAACTCGCGTCGCGGAAAGGAAGTTTCGTGTTTATACACGTACTTAACTGTTTTGTGAAGGAACTTTGTTTCTCGTGCCAAATATTATTAAACTAGCTGATTTTATCCAAAGGGCGATGGAGCGTGCAACGCTCGGAGTTTCTCTGCGTAATCGAATCAGAAACGAGGAGATCCGTAGGAGAACCAAAGTAACCGACATAGCTCTCAGAATCCGGTATTTGACTGCTAGTCATTTGAGTTACTTTTTATCAACTGTCAAAAACGACATTTTGTTCTGAAATTGTTCGTATTACAAACTTGTGACGTCATTGTCTTTGACGAACTAATTTAGTGATTTTGATAAATATAAAATTGAAATGTTAAATGAATAAGTTTTTATGCTTTTGTAGGAGAAATGCTATTTAGTGAATAATATTTTAGAATTTATTTTAAACACTGTCAAATACCCTATTGCTAAACTTAATTGGCAGTGGGCAGTGCACATAGCTCGTAGAACGGGTGGCCGTTGGGACAAGAAAGTTAAACCAAAGTAACTATTTAGTAATCTGTGGTTAAACGTAGCGTAGGTAGGCCTCCCATTCGGTGGATCGATGACCTGGTGAAGTTCGCATGAAGTCGCCGGATGCGGGTAGCGCAGAACCGGTCGTCGTGAAAATCCTTGGGGGAGGCCTATGTCCAGCAGTGGACGTCCTTTGGCTGATATGATAATGATGATTTTATCCGGCTGAGCCTGGGAATACATATTATATGCTTTTAGTCTCCTTTTTAACCCGACTATACAAAAAGAAAGGAGAACAGAAGAGGAAAGAAGATGAGACACCTAATTAGATACGATAATTTTATCAAGAAGATAGTAGAAGGAAAGATCGATGGAAAGCGCGGAAGAGGAAGACCTAGAATTGCTTATATAGACTAAGTTAAGAAGAAAGTTAAGGTGGAAACGTATAGAGAAATGAAGGAGATAGTGTGGGAGAGAGAGACCTGGAAAGAGCCACACCGACAAGAGCACGGCTTTTAAATTATGATGATGATCCAAAAAGACGGTAATGTTTTTTGGATGTATGTATGTATGTATGTATGTATGTTTCTGTATCAATGTTGATATCATTGGTGTGTTCCGGCATGAAGATAAGATAGCCAGTTCCCCATTGCGTTGGGGAATCTTGGTAAGCCCGCTTCCATCTTCGGCAACATATCACTTACCACCAGGTGAGATGTTGTCAAGGGTTTACCAATCGTGAATAAAAAAAAAAAATGAGCCTGTAGCCAAAACGGCTTGACGGCTTTCGGAGTACGAGGTGTCGTTAGATTCGTCTTGATCCCGTGAGTGAGAGGATAACTTTTTTACCCGACTGCTAAAAAAGAGGAGTAATGTTTTAAGCTGTCAGGTTTTGAGTTTTTAATTAAATTGGTTAGGTTTTGTGTAATAAAGTCTCACCAATTAAGATATCAACGGTTTGCGTCCACTGATCAGTATTCACATTAAATTTGCATTTCTGCATATTACAAATGAATATTCATTTTAATGTTGCACTTATTTACAAGTTATGGAGCCAATTAGCAACTTTTGCATTCCGTTTGATAACATCTCAACTTTTTAGTGTACGAATTTAAACTTTATGCCTTTGAAATAGATTTAATGTAAAGCTTTAATTTACAAACGTAGAATCTGTATAATTATTCTATGTAACTGGATTGCGTACGATTGTGACTACACTCCGCATAAAAATTGCCTCTTGCCACTTCTTGATTAAAGGGTTACCGTATGCTGTTATGTATTAAAATGGCTATTTCTGTTAGCTTATATTATTTCTTCTTCTTTTTAATGTAAGAGCACTGCTCTTGTCTGTGGGGTATTCGCTAATTCTTACTATCCTCAGCTATCATCTTACGGTCTTGATACGACACGACAAGACATGAGAAGCTTAAATTACAAATGAACAAATTGTTTAGTCAAAAAATTGTTTAATACAGTGTATCTTACAATTCTAACTTCGGTGCCTTTAATCTGGAGAGTTTTTTCTCGGATGTATAGTTATCTGTTAAACGAACTAAAAGGTGGTAAACTGACTGACTGTATAACAGGATTTCGGGACATGTGATGAGGCACTTAGGTAGAGTTACCTAGGTAGGGGCTGGAGCGGACTGTATTCCGGGACCAGATTGCACAAATCGCGCATAAAAGGCCAGTATAACTGACAGCCCAGCTCCTCAAGAGTCTCTAGTAGCCCCAAGCCTCCACTGTCCGTCTGTCTGTCGGCTTTATTTCATGAACCGTAATTGATAGAAAATTAAAATGTTCGTAGAGTGTGAATGTAGAAAATAAAAATTTGTTCAGTGTATTTATGTTGCCGCTGTTACAACCCTACAACCCTGTTACAAGCCCTAAACAAAAAACGTGATTATTTAAAAGTTTTTTTTTTTTTAATGTTTATCTATCTTTAAAAACGGTACATAATATAAATAAGCATAAAATCTGTTGTAATTATAGTACTTATTCTAAAGTAAAACAAAAAATAATAAAAACCCGCCATTATACAACAAAAAATAATAAAGACCGTGCTCGTGCTAAGAAGTTCGAACTGAATAAAAAGGGCATTTTCCTGTCGCCCGCGTTTATGTCTTTTGTCAAAAATGAATAGGTATTATTGTTATAATAGTGTAGATAGGTGTAGTGATATGGAACCCTTGATGTGCGAGTCCGAATCGCTTTTATCTATGGGTTCCTAGTTCAGTAGGTGTCTAAATAAGGATATATTATTCTATTCAATTGAATTCACTCAAGTTCCATTTTGTTCTATTTTATTATATTATATATAGTATGATGAGTAGAGTAGAAGTATCCCCTTCTCCTTCAATAATTTACGCATACAGATAAAATGCGATAAGAAGGTGAATATGACGTCTAAAGACAACGCATCTAGTCTTACTTATATTGTTTGATTGTTAGCTGTGCTCGATTTTGTGAGTTGGAATAAAATTGGCAAAATGCAAGGCTCCGTTATTATCAGCGTCTGTTACTTAGTATAAAGACAGAGACAGATATAGGATTTAACCCAAGCAGCGAAAAAACAGTAAATTGTATCAACAAACAGAAACGTCGGAACACATGAGAAGCAAAATTACGTTTGCTTTTGCACAAACTGCATTTTATATAGCAGTCTCAGGCAATTTTCAGCTTCTGAGCTGCATTTCCAACCTTGTCAATTTAGATAAAAGCCGGATACGTCAGTCCACAGATTCGTAGAACAATGGAAGTATTTTAAAAGGAAACTGCGGTTTCCGAAATGTTTTTGAGTCTTTTTTAAATAACTCGTGGAGTATTTTAAATTTTAAAATACTCCACGTTTAAGTTGCTTAAGAGGAGTGTATCCCTGACGCGCACCATAAAAACGAAGTTTGATTGTTATTATTAAAAAAACCTTTTATTTTATTTCATTAATAAATAAAAAAAAACTTCGAGCGAGACCTACAGTACTCGCATATGATGTGTAACATGTGACAAAATACTTTATAAAAGGACGGCAAAGATACGGCAGACTAGGCTGTATGGTCATAGATACCTTTGCCTTTTCCGCGCTTTTAAAGCCTGAAAAAACGCGACTCCCTGTTACACATTTCCGTCCCATGGGACACATTTCCGTCCCATTTCACGAAATCACTCCCACAAATTGCAGGAAAGCGAGAGCAAAGATGTTACACATCAAAAAGCTTTTTTTTAACGTTACTGGTTACCTTTATTGTATTTTGCAATTAATAATTTACCCACTTCCACTGAAGTTGTAGGCACAGATGAGGTACTAGTTACTTCTATGGGTCTGAAATTCAACACACGTTTGCTTCACATGAAAAATGATAATGCACGATTATTAAATAAAAAAACTTTTCTTAAAAAAAAAAAGGTTACATTTACTTCACTTTTATGTATCCAGGAACTTAGGAATCAATATTTCACCCACTTCCATTGAATCTTTCGGGCTGAAATTTGACACACATTTGTGTCAAACCCAGGACACTGCATAAAAACGGTCGTGAATTGACATTTCCGTAAACAAATGACGGAGCAAACAAAATCACGGCGAAATCCCATACGTTCGAGAACCAAACTGTAACCAATATGTATCAATCAGGGTGTCGAGGGGGTGAGGTCGCAATCTAGAGAGCGGCAGGGAGTGTCCATACTGTACGTTAGTACTAATATATATACTTTGCCTGTATTTCTCGTGACAATGCACCATTATTAAATAATAGCGTTTACCTCAAAGTTTAAAGGATTATTGAAAATTATTACTTGAATATAAGACAATCCAAGGTATTGATATTTTGTAAACACGTTTTTTGAACTAATATATGTATTTGTGGTTTGTCCGATTTCAATTTAAAAAATGTGCAAATCGATTTAAGTTACAAAAAATGTGCAAATGTGCAAAAACGGCTGTAGGGATTTATTAATTATCACTGATCGGTTTACTCGTCGGTGGCGTAAAGGCTATGGCCGCTACCTCCTGTCCAAGAGGTCGTGGTTCGAATCATGTCGCGTACCAATGTGTTTTACAAGTATGTACGTTTATCCGACGCTCTTACGTCGAAGGAAAACATCGTGAGAAAACCTGCATACGCCTGTGAAGAACTGCGAGAGTTGTGTATGAAATCGAACAATCCGGACTGGGCTCGCGTGGTACACTAAGGCCCGATCGCCCTAATTAAGGGTTATCTCGAGCCCCTCGGTGGGGACGTATATAAGCTGATTATGATCATTTTTAGGGTATAAATGTCTAGAGTTCGCGAAAAGATATACGAGTAACATGATTTGTCAGATTTCACATGCTAAAAAGTCCGAACTAATTTAAAATTTTTTAATAATAAAAAAAAAACGACGGGTTGCACTCCGGTAGTGCCGGCAGAAGTGAAAACTTGAATATTAACGTTGTGCATTTTTGATATTTTGGAATGATTAGGGAATAATTTTGCACGAAGTGCTTTGATTATCAGTATAAAAGTACTATCATTTATGTGGTAGAATACAATATTTATTTATTGCGCTATCGTACACAAACATGACAATTTATATTGCATTAAAAAGTTTATATCTCAGAAAAATCAACAAATAATCAACTCCATCCGTCTTACGAATTTTCGATCAGGTCACGTGTCCTGACGCGAGTTTAACATTTTTTACCCATTACAAAAAAAGTTCACAACGCCGCTAAAGAAGTATTCACTTTAAAAAAAATGCATTTCATGTTGATGTCTTTTGTTTGTAATGTGAATATGTATCATTGTCATAGTGATGTGATGGTACGGAACCTTCGGAGTCCGAGTCTGACTCGCATTTGGTAGGTTTTTAATAATTATTCAACGTCACACATAACAGACTATAAGGATTTTTGTACGGACAAGCCTGGCATAGTTCCCAAAGTACTGGAAAAACCTCATTCATTTGCACGCTTACCACCACACACACTCGAAGACAATAACGAAACCGATGTCCACGCGGGCGAAACCGCGGGCAAAAGCTATAAGAATATAAACTAAATAACCGCCTCCGTAGCCTAGAGGCAAAGTTCACTTGCTTTACATAGGTGGTCGCGGGTTCGATTCCCGGCGGGGTCAATTGTAAGACTTGGTTTGGTTGGTGGAAGGGCATTTTCTAAGCCCGCCTGGCTAGCTACCACCATCTTATCTAAGTCTTGCCGCCAAATATCAATGTTGATATCATTGGTGTGTTCCGGCATGAAGCTAAGATAGCCAGTTCCCCATTGCATTGGGGAATCTTGGTAAGCCCGCTTCCATCTTCGGCAGCATCGTCACTTACCATTTGTGAATAAAACAAAACATAGACGAGATACCAAAATTCGTGAGTTTCACATACCGGAAAATTGGCTTAGTTAGGCAGACAAGGCGATATTAGAAAATACGAGGCGTGTAATAGTATCCCTTGGTTGTAAATAATAAAGGCTTTTTTACATTGACAAAAAAGTGAAAGCGAGGTTTCTTTCTATAGATTCTTGAACATGGGTGGTAAAAAAAGTAAGACAAAGACCTTATTTCTATGGAAAAGGCCGTCGGATGGAACATTGAAAAAGGCACCGTTTCTTGGAGCCTGCCACGTCAAAAAGACGTAAGTCATAAGCTAATTTTAAGGCCATCTTCAAGGGCCTCATTTGTTATCTATCAGCCTTAGCTTCATATTGAGGTGAGACTTGCTTAAAATTGAAATAATGACCGTGCTTCTGGTTCTTGTATACTTAATGCTTTTACATATTAACAAAACATTAAAAATCTCCTTTAATGTCTCGAAAGGGGCTGTCCATGGATATAAGGTCTTTGGGTAAGTGAAAACACGACTTCGCCGTTCTCTCATTGGAAAAATTCAATCAACTCAATCGTGATACAACGAGTAGGTTATTAAACTACAAAGGGCTTTTTTATGATCAGCTGGTGGTCCATTACCATTTTCTGACCACCTCGATGATGTTACATTTTGTTATCAGAAATTGTCGTGAAGGCAAATCTTAAGGGAGACTTCCACGCCTTGCGGTTGACACATCAGCCGCCGGCGGCTGTCGCAGGTAGGGTTACCAGATGTCGAATTGTATAGTCCTGACAAAAATCCTGACATTTTACTGAAACGGGCACGCGCGGTTTGACGACCACAGTCATAGTAATAAAATACTATTTATGATATTCCTTTTGAGTGCCGACTGGTCACTCGCCGACCGACAATCTGCCATTGAGGCTTCTCTTACTCTCCACACAGTGACAAATCACCGTTGATATAAGACGATGAGCTGCAACAGTACCATGATGAAGCCTTAAAAAGAGCACCTGAATTATCCAAAAAAATCCTGATATTTTCAAAGTCCGGCCGGAATACTGACAGGTGCCTAAAAATCCTGACATGTCAGGACAAATCCTGACATCTGGTAAGCCTAGTCGCTAGCCTCGCAAGCGACGCCATACATTTTCATAGTGCGAGTACATATCTCCGCCGGCGGCCAACGACTGGTATCATTTTAGTCATAAAATGGAGTTACGGCGAGTTATTGATTGCAACAGTTGTCTCTGTCTTTTTCTTTACGTGTAAAGAGTAAAGAAAATAACCAAACCTTTTCACTTTTTCAATGGTTTTTCGTTTAACAATCAAAAACTACAATGAATGCTAGTGAAGTGCCTTAATTACCAGAGATATCGATATTTTTTTTGCTGATGGTTTTTTTTTTTCATGGATGAGATCGAATGAAAGAAGAAAATAAAATAATTCAAATCCAAAACATTTCCATACAAAGCTCGGGTGCAAACAGAAACGATTGAAGGCATGCTAAAACATAACACGATACCTTCTTGAAATTAAGAGTCGAAATATCGATTTGAAAATATCTACATCACTCACGATGGAATATACGACTACATTAAAATACCACCTAAACATGATACTGAATTACCAGTTTCAAGGATGCATATGTTTATCCAAACACGCTGAATTTTCTTTATTTAAGTTAACCTGAGTAGCGATGAAACTGACACACCTATCTTGTTATTACCGACATGTTTCGAAGTTTAACCTACAACCCACCATAAAAGTATCGGCTATATGAGCCATGTTTCCGTCGTTCAGGCGGAAAAGAGTAAACATCTTGGCACAGTGACAAAACTGGAGGTATGGGGCAAGTTTGTACGTAAAACACACTACTTTCCCGTTATTATTTTATAGACTATTTTATTTAGTTTCTGCAGCGGCTATTTATGTATTTACTACACCATCAGCTGATGTAATCAAATTGACTAATAGCTCCTTTTACAAGCTTTTATTTAAACTTGCAATGTATGTATGTTTGTTCGGATGGAATCTTGCAACTCAATTTTAAAGCAGATATCATCAACCGATTTAGCTGAAATTTTGTATACACGTTCAGTTTGAATGACAACGCATGGTTAGACAAAAAAAATAAAAATAAAAACAATTAAAAGCTTGTACTTAAAAGTTTTTAGGTTTATCTAAATGAGCTTATCTTATGTTTAGTATAGTTTTACTGTTTTTACCCGACTGTCAAATTGAAAGATAATGTGTTTCATTCGTTTGTATGTATGCAACTCTGTCTGTTTCTTTGGATGAGACTGTAGCTTAAATGGCTTGATGGATTTTGTAGTGCGAGTTGTCGTTAGATTCGTCTTGATACCTTGAGTGACAAGGATACATTGTGCTCGCGCACCGCGCATCCTCTAAATATACTTGTATACGCGGTACATTTTGGTACTGAAACACTCGCTGGAACAAGTTCTTTCATTTGAGCTTCGTCCACTTAAATGAACTTAAATTAACTTTCCTTGAACAAATAAGGATATAATAATATGCAAATTTATTAACAATTATACATATTTGCTGATTGCGCTCATTCACGGCAACTTTAACAAAATGAACACCCTCTATTGCAGTTATTGAACAAATTAGGGAATAATATGTAGATACTTTAATCAGCACCTTTATAGAAATGTTTCAACAAATTAGGGTTTAAAATTTGCAGATATTAAAGGTCACATTACCAAACATTTATAAAATATAACTTAAAATGGAAATAATCATCATTTGCATTTGCAGATTTATCAGCAAATATGCACATTTGCTGATTTCGCACATTTACGGTAACATAGACAAACTCAACAACCTCTATAACAGTTTTAAGGCGGCAAGTTGCGTTATACTTGTTATGTAAGGAAACAAACAAGTTATAAAGAAATTGTAATTTGTGCAATTGACTTCTTTTATTGCTGCTTTCTGTATATTCAGCCCCCATTTGGGATCATACCCAAGGATTGCCATGCCAATTTAAGCTTAATCCGACTCGGTTGTGACTGAATTGGGGTAATGTTTTGTTTGGACCGTTTTTTGACGATCTCCGCTGTTTTATACTGGCAACTCCCTCTAATATGGTTGATGGGAGCTATGGCTGACTTTCACGTTATACTCGTGAACGAATGCTGTCCGTGTGAATTGACCTACTCTTGTCAAAGGTATCAATGATTTTTATGTTTAAATTTTCGTGTCATATTGTTTTCATGTTCTAATGACATATTCTGGTTTATTTCAAGGATTGAATTTTGACATGATTAACTAATGATTGTTAATTTTTTTGATATTTCACAAATGAAATTATGTTATTATTATTTTATGACTATCAGGAGTGTAATTTGCACATATTTTGAATAAATACCTTGAATCTAGAATCTTGAACTGAGAAGAATGCGAGTTGCGTAAGTAATAGTGATGACGAATGCTAGTCATTTGAGTTACTTTTTATCATCCTGTCAAAAACGACATTTTGTTCTAAAAATGTTAGAAATACCTAGGCGTAACTTCATAGTTTAGCAGCGTCATATATGTACTCATTTTGTGATTTTGGTGAAATAAAAATCGAAGACTTGATGGAAAACAAAACGAGTAAGGTTTTTCGAAGTTTAAGTAGGAGGGCAATTTAGTGATCAAGAGTTCATAATTTATTTCTAATGCTGTCGTCATCCCTATTCGATAAAAAGTTTAGTTCGAAAAACTAACTCTTTTAGGTACAAGCTTTTATTTGTAATTAACTTTAATTATTTCGTATTCTTCTCAGCAAGCCCTTTTATTTGATATCCATATCACGGGGATACAAAAAACTGGTCTGCCATATTTGGGAGTCCACCATATTGGATTTAGAATGACGTGACTTAGCTAACCATGCCTTGTCATCCAAACTTAAGTTGTACTTATGAAAAATTTCAACTATTCTTCTCAGCAAGCCCTTTTATTTGATATCCATATCACGGGGGTACAAAAAACTGGTCTGCCATATTTGGGAGTCCACCATATTGGATTTAGAATGACGTGACTTAGCTAACCATGCTTTGTCATCCAAACTAAAGGTGTACTTATGCAAAATTTCAGCTTAATCGGAAACCGGGAAAAGGGTAAAATTTAAGCTTGTTTTAATAGGCGACAGTATATGTGTGTCCAGGGTCCAAGATAGGCATGAGTGGCGGATGTATCCGGCAGTGGAGTAATATGGGCTATATGACTATAGTAAATTTATCCTTATCTACCAAATATTATCCTTACATAAAATATTATAAATGTGAAAATGTGTTTGTTTGTTTGTTACCTTTTCACGCTTCAACACCTTAACCAATCTTGATGAAATTTGGCATGCAAGTAGCCTATGTCACTGGGAAGGACATAGGCTACTTTTTATCCTACGAACAACAATCACATATATCGGACGGCATCAAAAGTACACAAACAAGGGGATAATCATAACTGTGAGATAATTTTAATGTTGTTCGTAGTTTTTATCCCGTGAAAATGGCATAGTCTGATGCAGTTCCTGAGGGATCTGAAAATATACTCTTTTTTTGGTTAGTTTCTTTAACATCGCAACGGAACAATGGATTGCTGTGATTTTTTGCACAGAGACATGACATAATTTAGGGGTGGGAAATGACATAATTTACTAATTAGCATATCCTGACATAATTTCCGAGGGATCTGCGAAAAGCTCATTTCCGCGCTCGCGCACGTCAGCATCGCAACGGAGCTACGGACTGAAGTGGTTTTTTGTATAGAATTGGTTGAGGGGGTGGGAAAGTGACATAGACTTCTAATTATAATAGCCCGATATCGTTCCTAAGGGATCTGAGGAAAACTCATGTCCGCGCATCACTCACCTTAAAAGACAGTCATAAAAACGATGTCCACGCGGGCGAAGCCGCGGGCAGAAGCTAGCAATAGATAAATTCAAACCCTTTAATTGATACCGGCAAACTGTTAAAACTGTGGGAAAATAATGAAGCTACAGTTTAAATCAAATTATGGATATTAGCATGACCCGCACAGAGTGCCATATTACAAAAGCATTACCGCCAGACCTGTATAAATTAAGTTAATATTTACCCAATCGCCCGAAAAGGAGGGTCATGTTTTTCGGGTGTATGTATGTCTGTTTTTTGGCCGAGCCTGTAGCCGCAACGGCTTGATGAATTTAGGAGCGCGAGATGTCGTTACATTTGCCTTGATCCCCCGACTGACATAGTATATATACATTTTTACCCGCCTGCTCAAAAAAAGGGCGTAATGTTTTATGCAGTCAGGTTCTTCATTTTTAGTTAAATTGGTTAGTTTATTAGCTTTTTTTCTTATAAATGGAGGGTTACAACTTAGAATTGCAAACTCAGTCTCAGCTGTTTTCGCGACAAAAGCTCGCCTTAATTGCTCAAGCAGAATTACTAGCTCACTGACAATTAATAAGGATAAAGGAATGGCCACCTTAAGACATTTTGGATTAATGTATTGTGAATAGGTTAGTTACGTATATATTTCTACTAGTATGACAATTCTACGTACCCATGGTATAATAAAATTACAGCGCCTGGTATTCTTATTAACTTTCGAGAAACAGTGGTGACGTGGGTGACACTTTACGTCTTCTTTTAAAAAATATTTTAACGTCTCTGGATACAAGCCCTTTTGAGGCAGTCTTCATTTATTCATATTCTTTTCTTTTTTGATTTGCAATGCTAGTGCCGGTGCGTTACAAATCTTTTCTGGAGATCTGGACTACATTTGCAGCGATTTGTAAAACACTCCGTATATAAATCTGCACCAAGAATAAAATAAAACTTCGAATGTGTTCAACATAAATCCCGCCAAAAAAATTCGAGCGAGACCTACAGTACTCGCATATGATGTGTAACATGTGACAAAATACTTTAGGTTAGTTAGATTTGATGACGATATTGTACCTGGGTGGCGGATCTGACAGTAACGAAAAAAACCAACCAAGTGCGAGTCGGACTCTCGTAAAGTAGAATTCCGCGCTTTCGCGACTTCCTGTTACACATTTCCGTCCCATTTCACGAAATCACTCCCAAAAATTGCAAAAACCGACCAAGTGCGAGTCGGACTCTCGTAAAGTAGAATTTCGCGCTTTCGCAACTTCATGTTACACATTTCCGTCCCATGTTACACATACCGTCCATTTGGCATACAGATAGAAATTATGATGAAGGCATCCGCTGAGAAAGGATTTTGGGAAATTCCCAAAGGAACGGCAAAAAACGGGATCTGCGCGAATGAAGCCGCGTGCAACAGGTAGTATACATTTATACAAGAATTGAGTATTGATTTATGTTTCAGCAAAGTACGATATCCATGAGTGATTCGGTTTAATACATGTCAATCATTAAACCCATAGGTAACCACTTCGTACGATTAAAAAAGGCTTAGAGTCAATAACCTTCAAACAAAAAATCTAAAACGTCTTAACCCAATTCTCAGACATCCTGTAAATCGTTATACACTTGACAGTTTTCGTGATATCCTTACTTAGCCCGTCTTCTTTCCTCGTATGGTGTTTACTGAAGTGAAAAAGGGATGGGTGAAATAAATCTAGCGTTTTAGGCGTGGGCCGGACCCTTTGTAACGCGATATCCGTGCGTCTGAACGGGTGTTGTAGGGATGAGCTATGGAATCTTTTCTGTCGATAAAATGTAGTTTCGATGTTTATTTTCTTAGGATACCTAGGAGTTAATTTGAATAATCTAAATCAAAAGGCAATTTTTAACTGAAGTATCAAGAAGTAGTTAAGTAATCCTATGTTAAAAGAATTTTCAAAAACCTAAAAACAGGTACAAGCTTTTATAGGTAATACATTCGAAAAAAGGTTAAAAACTCAATAAGCAATATGCGCAAATGAATATAAATACATGTTTCCCAATTCAAAAAAAAGGTAAGCACAGTGTTTCCCTACGATTCTATTGAAAATATAAGATGATCCTGGGACCTTGATTCTACTCTCATAGTTTATCTTCACATCCACTTCAAAATACTGCTATGTTAATTTTTCAAACAAACTTTTTTAAGCAATATCTGCCTATTTGCTAAGAATATAATTTTCGTTGAAAAAAGTGAGCATTTATAACTAGTTGTAAAAAGTTAATTTAATAATAACGTTGTTTGTTGTTTTTTGCGTCTATGAGCTGTTTTGTATAAAGTAAATTAATGAATTTATAAATTCAATGAATTTCCCTTCGTACTACAGGCTTAGGACTGTCTGAATGTGGTCTATAATTACAATTTACAACGTATTTGAAATCAAAAATCTTTGTTTTTCTCGTCGATAAAACAATAAGAAAACTAATAATAAAACAGCAAACAACGCGCTCGACAGCAACGTTAAACACACTGAGAAATTAAAAAAGCATATAAAGCAGGCAGGTTAGGTAAAACGAATTAAATTAATGTCGTTTATTTCATTATTACTTTTGATAATCCTACTAATAGTAAATTTGACAGTGTTATCTTTCAAGGCACTTAGATAAACCGAACGAATTATAGTGGTTCTCTCTTTCTTCGTGTTTGCTACAAGTCACGTCATATTAAATTTAGTAAGGTTCAACTCACGAACGGTTTTCGAACCTAGTCAAAAGATGTCGTGTTAAACGGGTTGGCGGGGTTTCGCCCGTATTTTAATTAGATAAAGCTCTTTTTTGACTGGTGAAAAAAAAGCATTTAACGATATGTGCTACAAAATTTTTACTTGCTTATATGCTTAATCCGAAAAGAAGTGTTGTATTAAATGCTTTTCGTTTAAACGCTCACCTCTATTTATGATAATTAAAGCTCCAAGTCCTTAACTTCATGAGGACCGATTTTCAACCGACTTTCAAGAAGAAGGAGGTTCTCAATTCGGTAGATTTAAAAAAATATGTTTGTTACCTCAGAACTCCGTCATTTATTTATCGATTTGGAAAATTATTTTTTCGAGTAAAAGGTGTATGCTGCCAGGTCGGTCCCGTATAAATTTTACAAAAATCGAATCAGTGTATTTTTAGATATACAACAAAAACATAAAAAATGTAGCAAAATTGTACTTGGTTGGTGCGATTGAAATCGGTTTTTAGGGTTCCATACCCAAAGGGTAAAAACGGGACCCTATTATTACGACTCCGCTGTCCGTGCGTCTGTCTGTCTGTCTGTTCGTCTGTCACCAGGCTGTTTTTCATGAACCGTGACAGCTAGACAGTTGAAATTTTCGCAGATGATGTGATTTTCTGTTGCCGCTATAACAACAAATACTAAAAACTAAAAAAAGTTGAAGTCTCCATACAAAAACATGTTTTTTTAACGTGAAGAAACTAACGCCATCTTGTAAGATGGTAAGGAACTCTTTGTGCGCGGTTCTTACTAGCACTTTACAGTTTTTTTCATGTGTTCAGCGTGGTAAAGTTAGCACATATTCGTTCATTTCACAGCCTTGTTTACTATGTGATAACTTCTACATTACGTTGTTTCAACAGTGGGTTAAGGGTCCCCAGGAGGCTCGAGTTTCCATACAAACTTAGTTCCGCTTTAATACAAAAACTACATGCCGGATTGAATTCAAACTTAGCTACTATATTGAGTAGACACATATCGATGTTTTTAATTAGTTTTCATCGTAGTAAATTTAAAAATTACTAAACGGAGACTTAAATTAGTTTTGTACTGAAAGTTTGAAACTGCTCTTATTTTTTTCCGTTTTATATTAATACATCGAAAACTAATTACAAACATCGATATGTGTCTACTCTATATATTCGCAAAGTTGGGATTCAATCCGGCATGTATAGTGTTTGTATTAAAGCGGAACTACGTTTGTATGGAAACTCAAACCTACTGGGGGCCCTTAAAGGCAGTTAGTTCTCTTACACCAATTTGATAATAGAATGTCGACCGTCATGTTAATATAGATAATAACTAGTAAATGACATTTTATAGATATCGATATCCCACCAGAGTACATCACTATCCCGTCAAATCCTACGTTACAACGAAGCGATCCCGTTAATTCGAAACAGCCCGACAAAGTGACAATGTCCCAAACATTTTTGACACGTGTACTTAGTAACCAGATACGGTTAGTAGAAAAGTATAGGTACTTAAGAGGATTGTGAAGCTGCGACTTTTCATACAAACGGTTTTGCCTCTTAAATGTTAACCGATTTGGACTAGTTTTTGATAGGTTGTCAGTCAGAACAAAAGCTAGGCCTATACGTTTCGTTTTTTAAATTACTGATTATTAATAAACAAAAAAAATATGGCCGAAATTAGTTTTGTATGAAAACACGTGAACGACAATAAAATTAAACTTATTAACTTTATCGAATAAACAAAAACGTATAAGCCTAGCTTTTTTTCTGGCTGACATCCTATCAAAAATTGGTCCAAATCGGTTAAAATTTAAAAGGTGAAAATTTAAAAGGTGAAAATCGTTAACGCCGTTTGTATGAAAAGTCGCAGCTTCACAATCCTCATAATATATCATTTACGTTTGGCCCGAAAAAGTCGTCGCAAATATTATAACGGCCGTAATAATCCTCCTTTTGGGTTTAACTACAGTCGGTTAAAAAAGCAATAAAAGCTTACAAGTTGTTATTACCCGACTGCACCAGAAGAAGAGTTATGTTTTTCGAGTGTATGTATGTATGTTTATTTCTTTTCGTCTAGATCTCGTTAGTGACATCCGAGTTAGCCCAACTGGTCAAAAAAGAGGGGTTAAGTTTTAATGCTGTCGGGTTTTTAATTTTGAAATTAATTCGTTTAGTTATTTATCCATAGTTGATAACCCTTGGCATCATCTTAACTGATGCTAAGTGACGATAATGCCGAAGACGGAAGCAGGCTTACCAAGACTACCCAACGCAATGGGGACTTGGCTATCTTATCTTGAACCCGGAACACATAAATACTATTAACGATTACGTGTGGTGGCAAGACTTTGATAAGATGGCTAGGCGGGCTTAATTAATGCCCTACTATCTACTAACCAAACCGATTCTTAAAAAAAATAAAAAACTTTTTAACAAATAATTAAATAGACGAAAAAAGAAAGGAACTGAAAAGCGAAAAATAAAAAGAAACTTTATTGTCTAACTGAGCTTCTTATGTAAATAGGTACCTAAATATATTTGAGTCGACGCCAATCAAACAAATAAGCAAATTGATTATTACGTAAAATCAAAAATAAAATCATAGCAGCGGAATGCACGGCGGCGGCGACCGGCGACGTGATGCGTACCTTTGTTGGCAATTGCCTAACGTTCCGTTTGTTTGTTTGGCACCGACTCAAAATTATTTAGGTATTTACATAAGTGTAGGAGCTTAGTTAGACAATAAATGTTCTTTTTATTTTTCGCTTTTCAGTTCCTTTCTTTTTTCGTCGGTTTATTTTTTGTTAAAAAGTTTAGGTTTTAGTTTTTTGTGGCCAAAATATATTAATGGTTGCTAGTCTTCTAAATCACCTCAACCTCAACCTCCAACATTATGATTATTTTTTTAAATCCAACTAAAACCTAAAACTTAACTGCAGCAACGATAACATTATTTTAGGTGATTCACCAACTCCCCACGAGGGACTGGTTGGACACGCTCGTGTCCACTTGGTGAAACTCAACATAAGTACCATCTGTTATTTGGTTACCATGTTCTATCTAACACCTATTCATTGAGACTATTCCAAAGAGCCCAAACACTATATCTCTGCTGTGAGTTGGCGAGGAGTTAGGTAACCTGCATATTCCAGCGGATTCTGCAGCATCAGGTCAAGGTTACCATGTTCTATCTAAGTCCTATTCATTAAGACTATTCCAATGAGTCCAAATACGATGCCTCTGCTGTAAGTTGGTGAGGAGTTGGGTATCCTGCAGATTTTAGGAGATGCTGCAGCATCAGGTCAAGGTTACCATGGTTTTGCAATATTATTACAGTAACAGGGCACCAAATTTTTAATTCGATCAGACCTGTATAAGTTGCCCACATCCCTTCATCACCTAGATAAGAGCTGATGATCCTCAATGAATAGATCTTTTTACATTATAGTTAAGAACCGCCTCGATTACGTCAGCTTTCAAACAAAAAAAACCGCATCAATATCGGTTGATTCGTTTAAGAACTACGATGCCACAGACAAACACACAGATACACTGATATACAGATACACAGTTACACACGTTAAACTTATCACACGAGGGGTAAGTATAAGTTGCGTCGGTGGTCAAAAACGCTCTTCCCAAACATTTATTTTTATTTGATGAAGCCCTTTAGTCTGGTAAGAATAATAGGCCGGAGAAAAACTTTCTTCGTATTTTGTAATTATAAATTTGTAATTAAATCTCTTTGCTTCTGTTATTTGTACCTGGCTGGTTATCCTTACTTAACATTATAAATGTGAAAATGGTTTTGTTTGTTTGTTACTTTTTAAGGCTTCAAAACCTTGACCAATCCCGATGAAATTTGGCATGCAGGTAGCCTGTGTCACGGGGAAGGACATAGGCTACTTTTTATCCCGTAAAAATAGTATAGTCCGATGTCCGATCCTGGGGGAACTGAAAAAATAATATTTTTTTGGTTAATTTCTTTAACATCACAACGGAATATTCCCCTCTCGTATATCTACCTGATACGCTAAACTACCAGGTTTTTGATAGGATTTCACAACAGAACAATGGATTTTTGTGATTTATTGCACAGAGATAGTTGAATGGGTGGAAAATAATATAATTTACTAATTAGCATATCGTGACATAGGTCCCGAGGGATCTAGAGAAAACTCATTTCCACGCTCGCGAGCCGTTTGCGGCTTGCGCACCACCAACCATCAAAGACAGTCATAAAAACTATGTCCACGCGGGCGAAGCCACGGGCAAAAGCTAGTAATAAAATAATAAGGTGAACATTCCAACTTTCAATAAACTAAAAAAAAACCGTCATTTTTCAATTGTTTTTTTCTGTCTACGAAAATGCTTGGAAGTAACGAAGAAATTGGTGTTGATTTGTGCTGTTTATGGTCTCTAATGCAGTATTAGTCATAAGGGCAAACTTGGTTCAAGCGGTTCCAGTCTGGAAATTGCAACGCTCAAGATGCAGCTCGCTCTGGTCGCCCTGTTTGAATTTGCATACAAAATACGAACAAACTTTTTCCTTGACCTAACATTATGTTCCTATACTAAGTTTAATAAAAACGCACAAAATGTGGGATAATTATTAAATTTTCTCAAAATTTTGTTGATTTGATTTGCTGACTATACCTGTTAGCAGCGTGGGCAGGATTCAGGGGCGTTTATAGTTATTTATTTTTATGTAATAGACCATAAGTATTTTCGAATATGTAGGTTAATCGGCTCTTATAAATGTTGGTAATCCGAAAGTTTGTTTGTTTGTTAGTTTTTACGGCTTACAAAAACCATTTGACTGAAAATGAAAAGTAGTTATGTTCATTGGTAGTTTCTGATTGGTAAAATTTATTGAAACTAGAGCTTCTGTCTGCTCAATTTTGTAAAAAGTTTGATAATATGTTGAGTCACAAATTTTCCTTTATTATTATTTTTGTTAAATTTCATGTCATGTTTACTTTTTTGGAGCAAAAAATAAATAATGTCTATATCTAAAAAAAAATCATCGTCACGCCTCCCACAAGGATTTCCACGACGACCGATTCTGCACTGCTCGCATACAGTGGCTTCCCGTGACCTACACCAGGTCATCGGTCCACCGAGGGGAAGGCCTGCCTACACTACGTTTTCCGGTGCGCGGTCGCCACTCGAGAACTTGAGTACCCCAACGGCCATCTGTTCTACGAGCAATGTGCCCATGATATTACTGTGTATATGATCAGTTAACATATGAGATGACTGAGCTGCGACTGCTTCTATACTGTTGATCAAATCGATCAACATATACGCTCATATACGTCAATACGTCCCCACCGAGGGGCTCGAGCCTGCCTTGAGTCTACCACGCGGACCCAGTGCGGGTTGGTCAATTCCACACACAACCTTCTAGTTTCTTCAGTTTCCTCACGATGTTTTTCCTTCATCGTAAGACCGTCGGATAAACGTTTAAGTGAAATCGAAATTGTTATATGGCAGGGTTCGAACCACGACCTCCCGGCAGGAGGTAGCAGCCCTAGCCGTTACGCCACCGACGCTCACATACCGACGATCAAATTGATACCATAGTGTTGTTTACGTTTTATTTTAATGCCCTGCAGGAAAAGATGGACGCTGTGCCCTAATAAGGATATAGGATACTTTTTATAGCATTTGAACCGAACAAGAAAATTCATTATAAATCCCACGCAAAGTCAGACGCCTTAGCTAGTTTAGTGTGATATCAAAATTCAAATTGCTTAATAGAGAGCGAAGTTCCAATAATCGTTAAAACCAGAAATGGAGTTGATGTGGGTATTTTAATAGCATAAGTACTTGATTTAAATATAAAAACAGCTTATTTATTGTTTTTTTGCATTTTTTTACCCGACTACCTCAGAAGGAGGGTTAGGTTTGTCGAGTGTATGTATGTTTGTATGTAGATTTCTATGTTCCCTGCTACAGCCTGAACGGCTTGAAGGATTTGAACGTATAAGGTATCGTTTGATTCGTCTTGATCCCAGGAGTGACATAGGATGACCCGACTGACCGAAAAGAGGGGTTAAGTTTTTACGCAGTTAGTTTATTAATTTTTAATAAATTCCTAGTTATTTTCTTGTGTGACCTATATTTTTAACCCCCAGCGTATGTATCTGTGTCAGTCTGTGGCATCATAGCTTCCAAACGGATAAACCGATTTTAATTTAGTTTTATTTTGTTCGAAAGGTGACATGATCGAAAGTGTTCTAAGCTTGATTCAAGAATATCTGTCCACTGTCCAGCCGTTTGGAAATCACTAGTTCTTTTCGATTTGATGAAGAT
This sequence comes from Coleophora flavipennella, assembly GCA_947284805.1. Taxonomy (NCBI): domain Eukaryota; kingdom Metazoa; phylum Arthropoda; class Insecta; order Lepidoptera; family Coleophoridae; genus Coleophora; species Coleophora flavipennella. Next base: position 6,822,649 of record OX369258.1, on the reverse strand, counting down.
ATGTAAGCGACTATGACAGATATCCTGTTACTTAAATGATATTGCAAGAATATGGTAACCTTGACCTGATATTTCAATATCACCTGGAACCAATCTCCAGCTCCTCACCAACGTAGATCAGATGTATCGTGTTCGGGCTCATTGGAATGATCTCAATGAATAGGTTGATATTTGAGCTTGCGTGTCACATCCTCGGCTGCATCGGCACTTACCATCAGGTGAGGTGCAACCAAACGCACTCAATTTTTTAATTGAGTTAGTTTACCGCCTTCGTAGCTCAGAGGCAAAGTTCACTGGCTTTACACAGGAGGTCGCGGGTTCGATTCCCGGCGGGGTCAATTGTAAGACTCGGTTTGGTTGGTGGTAGGGCATTTTCTAAGCCCGCCTGGCTAGCTACCACCATCTTATCTAAGTCTTGCCGCCAAATATCAATGTTGATATCATTGGTGTGTTCCGGCATGAAGATAAGATAGCCAGTTCCCCATTGCGTTGGGGAATCTTGGTAAGCCCGCTTCCATCTTCGGAAACATCGTCACTTACCACCAGGTGAGATGTTGTCAAGGGTTTACCAATTGTGCATATAAAAAATAAATAAAAAAAAAACGGTTCTGGTGATGGAGCAGGAAAGAGAAATGTCCGAAGGTTTTACCCGACTGCCCAAAAAGGAGGGTATGTTTTTCGAGTTTATGTATGTATGTAACTATGTAGGTATGGAAATGTCTGTTTCTTTGTTGCGTCAACGGCTTGATGGATTTTGTAGAGCGAGGTGTCATTAGAATTGTCTTGAACCCCTGAGTGACATAAGATACATTTTTACCAGACTTTTCAAAAAATAATGTTAATGTTTTTGTGCAGTCATGTTGTTAATTTTTGGTAAAACTGGTAAGGTTATTTAATTCTTAATTTAGAGCTATAGGCTTCTTATACTTAGTGATAAAAAAAATCGCATAAAAAAATTGGACTACACCAAGTAACTACGGTAAGTGTTGCCAGTCATGAAATACGGAACTGACACATGGTCGCTTACAACGAGTCTCCTAAGAAGCTCAGGGTCACCCAAAGGGCGTGCTAAGCTCGGAGTTTTCCTGATTGAATCAGAAACTAAGAGATCCGTTGGAACCAACCAAACTAACCGATATAGCTGTCAGAATCGCTAAGTGGGCGAAGCAAATAGCTCGTAGAACAGATGGCCGTTGGAGTAATAAAGTTCTCGAGTGGCGACCGCGCACCGGAAGATATAGCGTAGGTAGACCTCTCACTCGGAGGACTGAAGACCTGGTGAAGTTCGAGGGAATCTGCTGGATGCGGGTAGCGCAGGAGTCGATGTGGAAAACCTCTGTGTAGCATTGGACGTTTTTCGGCTGATATCTTAATTATGATGATCATTTTACCCACAGTTTTAAGAAGACGCAAGTCAAGAGTCTAAATTATTAGGCCTATTGTACATTACTGCAGCGGCCTCCAATAGAGGCATTGGTGGATCAACGTGTAAATGTTCATATATGTACACATAATAGTACGTAAGTCCAACTATGTCTAGTTGTGGCCAAGGCTTGTATAGTACTTTACTCAAATAATGTGCGGATATTGAAAGTACTTAGGCAAAACTTTTTATTTGAAAATATAATTCAAAATAATATATTTTCATATTTTTTTTCAATAAACAGCTTTCTATTTAAGCTTTGATAAGTTACCTCCTTGGTTTCCATGTTCCGGAGTGAAAAGTCGTTCCATTTTGTTAATTTATTTGGCCGCTAAAACACGACAGATATGGATTTTCATAAAACTTTTGCCGGCCGCTGCCCGCATGTATTTGGCCAGTACAGCAATTTCGATTTATCTCGAAGAAGGTTGTCAAAATAATGCTCAAATTTCAAAACGTTTCAAAAAAAATTGTTAAAAAACTGGGTTCGATAAACAGGATCGTACTTTTTGTATCGGACCAAAATTCACCTTAAACAAATAAGTCTTAATTTTTTTTTTCATTCGCTTGTTGCTAAAAATCTCGTAATTCTCATCATCATCATATCAGCTGAAAATCGTCCACTGCTGGATAAAGGCCTCCCTCAAGGGTTTCCACGACGACCGGTCCTGCGCTGCCCGCATCCATCGGCCTCCCGCGATTTTCACCAGGTCGTCGGTCCACCGCGTGGGAGGCCTGCCTACGCTACGTTTTCCGGTACGCGGTCGCCACTCAAAACTTTACTTCCCCATCGGCCATCCGTTCTACGAGCTACGTGCCCTGCCCACTGCCACTTCAGTTTTTTATATATTCACAATTGGTAAACCCTTGACCACATCTCACCTGGTGGTAAGTGACGATGTTGCCGAAGATGGAAGCGGGCTTACCAAGATTCCCCAACGCAATGGGGAACTGGCTATCTTATCTTCATGCCGAAACACACCAATGATATCAACATTGATATTTGGCGGCAAGACTTAGATAAGATGGTGGTAGCTAGCCAGGCGGGCTTAGAAAATGCCCTACCACCAACCAAACCGAGTCTTACAATTGACCCCGCCGGGAATTGAACCCGCGACCTCCTGTGTAAAGTCAGTGAACTTTGCCTCTGAGCTACGGAGGCGGTTAAAAGTTTAGCGATTCTGTGAGCTATGTCGGTTACTTTGGTTCTCCTGCAGATCTCCTCGTTTCTGATTCGATCACGCAGAGATTCGTAATTCTTTGAACATAATATTCCCATTAATGATCAGATTTTTTTCTTTACTTTACTAATAGCATTATAGTAGGACAGTGGCGTAGCTACTGGCGGGCTAGACGGGGCAGTGCCCCGGGGCCCCCAATTTCGGGGGGCCCCTCGGACTTTGACTTACAAACTATAAATTTAGAACAAGCCGCATCAAGTTTAGATTTAACCGAAGTCATTAATAAATTTGCGAAACGATTAAAGATAAACTAAACTTCCGACTTTCATATAATAACCAGAGGATATGCTTTATAGAGATAAGTTAACCTATCTAAATGACGTCGCTAAATAATTTGTTTTGGATCTTTTATGTACAATAAAGCAAAATAAAAACTTTTTGATTTAGGTACTTAGTTTTAAAACCAATACCTATATTAATTATTTATCCAATTAAATTAATTATTTATACAATTATAATTCCTAAAAAATATTCTGGAGTACTTCGAATTCGGAACAAACGATTTTAAATAGTTTAGTTGGGTGGGGCACTATTTTATTTTTTTCCCCTAAGGGCCTTTGGTTACCTAGCTACGCCATAGAGTAGGTACTTACCTAAGTACACACAATTTAGCCAAGTCAAGGCTGACTAGGCTAAAAACGATTGACGTGAAAAGAATCATTACAGGCTTTTCAAAGTCTTTGTTGGAGCATTTTCTTTGTCGTTAAAGATTTTAACGTTTTTGTTAGAAGGGGCCTATTGGATAACGTGAAACTGCAAGTAACGCTGATTTTAATATTTTTTTATCATATTATGTCGCATTCGAAATACTCTTAAAAACCGGCCAAGTGCGAGTCAGAACCGCACACGTAGGGTTCCGTATCGTCATACTAGATGGCGCTAGTTTTATGTTGAAAAAAAAACAACAAATACTTAAAATTAGAAAAAGTGAAAAATTAAGGGGGTTCTCCCCTTATTTTTTCATACTAGATGGCGCTAGTTTCACGATTTAAAAAAAAACAACAAATACTTAAAATTAGAAAAAGTGAAATAATAAGGGGGTTCTCCCCTTATTTTTTCATACTAGATGGCGCTAGTTTCATGTTTAAAAAATATATAGAGAAGCCCCTTATTTTTTCACTTTTTCTAATTTTAAGTATTTGTTGTTATATCGGCAACATAAATAGATCATCTGTGAAAATTTCAACTGTCTAGCTATCGCGGTTCATGAAATACAGCCTTGTGACAGACGGACAGACAGATAGACAGCGAAGTCTTAGTAATATCGTCTCGTTTTTACCTTTTGGGTACGGAACCCTAAAAACATATGTAGGTACAGATAAAAATTCAGCTTCCGTATGTTTGTGTTCGCAAAACTCGAAAAGTAGGCGATTAATTACGATGAAACTTTGTAACATAAAAAAACCGGCCAAGTGCTACTCGGGGTCACACAAACAGGGTTAGGTGCCACTTACATGAGAAAACAAAAACAAGATAAACAAAGCAAATAGGTAACCAAATAGGTTCCGTGATTTGATTTAGTCTTAAGAAGTGAGTTAACTGTCTTTTTGAAGAATATGTAGTTCTAAATTTCTTTTAAATTGACCAAATGATTCACTTTTTTTTACAATTGTGGGTAACTTATTATAAAGTTGTGCAGCCTCGTAAGTAAGCATTTGTTTACCGAAGTTAGTTCTCGGCTTTGGTAGCACTAGGTAGCTTGCTCGTCTCGTGCTGCGTTTGGTAACGTGTTTTACTTGAGTAAGTGTGATCGATGTATGAATGGTTTTAGTTCATATTTTGCGAATTAGTATACAGGAGTGATACGTGTAAAGCTGTTTTATGTTCATGAGGTTTGTTTCTTTGTATATTTTGAATGTAGGTGTTAGGTAGGGGTAATGAAAGAGGACCTTGACTATCTTGTTTTGTAGTGTTTGTAGTTCCGATAGTTTAGTTTTGTATCCACTGCCCCATATTTCGATAAGGTAGATGAGATGGGATTTTATCAATGAGTTATAGATTAACATTCGTGCTTTTCGTGGTATGCAGCGTGTTGTGCCACGCAAAGAGCCCAAAAGGGAAGACAACTTTTTTTTTATATGGTCTATGTGATCGTTCCATGATAATCTATTATCTAATTTTAGTCCTAAATATTTTTCAGTGTGTTTTTCTTCTATCGGTTTGTCATTTATTGTCAGTGATGTGTGTGTAGGCAAGCGTTTGTTTTTAGGTTTATCGCAGTGGGCGGATCGCCCACCATGCACCCTCGATATTCATCAGCTAGTATTCCACATAATATTGTATATCGCACGACCGATAACCACTGGATAAAGCGAGTTCTGGAGTGAAGACCGCGTTTAGGTAAATGTAGGTAAACGGCTAGGTGGAGCGATGACTATAAGTGGCGAGCCTTGGGCTAGGGGGAGGCCTGTGTCCAGCACTAGACGTGATAATGATTATTTTCTAGCTCAGGGAATCTTTGGTCAAAGGAGGTTTCAATCAAATCGCCTTCATAACAAGAGCTACTCGACTACATTACAAAGAATGATTCCGTCAGTCGCGATCGGTTTTTAACTTTTAGCAAATAACACTTACTCAAACTTAAACTCAAATAACTCTTTATTGTACATCAGAATAAACAAGTAGGTACTACAAGTACAAAACAAAATCAATAACTAAGAGACGTAGAAGGTGGGCGCTATAACCAAACCCCGGACACTCCATACAACTGTCGTGAAATGACATTTCTGAAAACAAATAACGGAGCAAACAAAATCACGGCGAAATCCTATACGTTCGAGAACCAAACTGTAACCAATCTGTATTAATCTGGGTGACGAGGGGGTGAGGTCAAATTGTAGAGTGCGGCAGGGAGTGTCCATACTGTATGTTAGTACTAATATTATGTATACTTTGCTGTAACTTACTACTTTAAGCTTTTTGAAGTGAAACATCTATATAGATGGGGGGTATTCGGATTTATTCTGTCACAAAAAAGCGTTACGGCCGCGTGGAGGAGGTAAAAATATTTATTTTTTATTGAAATTTTATTTATTGAATTTTTTTTAAATGTTTTTTGATTTTTCTTTAAAAATAGTTTTTTGGAATATTTTTTTTTTAATATTTCCTTGTCAGTTGATGTTTCTTTTTTTTAATTGATTAATGTAGTTAGTCAACTTTCTTCACAACAGCAGGACGCGGGTTCGATACCCGGAGGGGTTTAACTTTGTATTAGGACTCGGTTTGATTGGTACTAGGGAATTTTCTTAGCCCGCCTGGCTAGCTTGGCTAGCTAGCTCGGCTATCACCATTTTATTTAAGTCTTTCTGCCAAACATCAATGTTATTCGGTATTCACTTCCCCATTGCGTTGAGGAATGTTGGTTGGCCGCCTAAGGCTTACCAATTGGGGGAATAATCGGGTGGGGTTTTAACGTGAAACTTCTATTATAGGTTTTATCAGTGAGCTGACTATATAAGCTAAATCATCATATCAGGTCATTTATGTCCCCACCGAGGGGCTTGAACCTACCCTGAATTAGGGCGATCGGGCCTTAGTCGACCACGCGGGCCCAGTGCGGGTTGGTCGACTTCACACACAACCTTTGAGTTTTTTCGCAGGCATAAGCTAAATAATGACACTAGATTCATGTTTCTGCGACTAATTATAAAAGCAAGACGATATAGACCATATTCGGCTGATATGATTATGATGATGATGGTGATGATGATGATGATGATGATGATGATATAGACCAATTCGTTACGGTCACTTTTACGCTAAACTACCAGGTTTATGATATAGCGTCCCCACTCACCGACAAGATGGTCATCATCGGTCATATGGTGAGGCCCGCTATTCCTGCCAACACCATAAGTTGAAGGCAAAATGAGATGTGGTATTTTCTCTAAGGTTCCCCATATTTTTAGGGTTCCGTACAACAACAAAAAAGGAACCCCTATAGGATCACTCGTGCTTCTGTGGGTCTGTCCGTCCGTCTGTCACAGCCAATTTGCTCCGAATCTACTGGACCAAATCAGGTGAAATATGTTAGGATCGTGTAATCCTAACCCAAACACAGATGTGCAAATTAAATAAAAAAAGGGTCATTTTCGGGGGACAAATTAGGAAATTTAAAAAAAACAATAAATGCAAACCTTATTGTGCCATATATCAAATGAAAGGACTCGTTATGAGAATCTTAAATACATTTTTGTAATTATTGTAAAATAAATTGTTTTGATGTCATTCATGAAAGAAGACGAAAATTGACGATATACAAAATATAGGTCATTGCTTGTAGATTACAGGAAAACCTATAAGAATTCTATCAATTGAAAATAAAGTGGTAAACTCAATATAATACGTTTACTTACGGAAAATAGTTCACTAAAACACCACATGATAGCGATAATTGTAGTTAAATCGTGTCTTACTGTGAGAATTTCAAATGTGATATTTTGTATTTGATTTTGGCATTGTACGGAACCCTCTCCACGCTAGTTCAACTCGCACTTGGCCGGTTTTTTTATTCCTTGTTTATTCTGTACATACTAACTTCGCACATTCAAATTGTTCAGCTGATCTAAAATTACGAGCTTTCAATGGAAATCTATAACGCTCCAAACATTTTCATTTCCGGAATAAATTCCTGCCATATTTTCCGATAGAGGCGAACTAAACGCAACGGAAATTGGTAGAATATCCGAAATTTTCGAAACTTTTCTCGATGAAATGAATGGGGGATAAAAGAGTGAGTTTCAGTGTTGCTAGGAACAATATTGTAAAAAATGTGCCGACCCCGAATGTATCCTCATATAATGTGAACCGGGTTTTTTCCAGGACCGTCATAAGGATATATTGTGGGTCATTCGAAAAGTAATTGATGGATAATGGAAAAATGAAATATTTTGTGAAATCTTTGGCGACAGTTGAAAAGTATAAATCTATTTTTCCAGTGTGATGCTATTAACCGTGTCATGTGGGGTATCGTATGAAAGGGTTTCATTGACACAAGCTCAAATAGATTTTTAATATTTTTTATGATGTATAGTTTTTAATTTATTATTTTAAGGTACCTTATCCTTAATTTTTTTAAAGGCTACGGAACCCTGCCTTACGCGAGTCCGACTCGCACTTGGCCGTTTTTTTTTTTATCTCAGCGTGACTTCGTGTTGTGAGCGTGTAACGTACAGTCTTACACGTTCAGTAAACATTATTACCCGTGTTGTGGATCAGTGGACTGTATATTAAGGTCGAAATGAAACAATAGGATCGAGTTCAAGTTCGCAATAACCACACAACAACTTTATTATCAATGCTCTATTTACATACTAAATCTGCGCCTCCCAACTAGTTAGAGTCTAAGTGAGCACACGTTTTCTCAGTGCGTCCCTGTCCCGCGCCGCGTCTGTCTCGCTCGCTCTTTGACGCCCTCGGAACTGGCGGTGATCTCAGTGACGCGGTGCTCGGTGGCGTCCTGTTTGGCTCGCTGTCCGTAACATCTCTCCCCCCGGCGCAGCTTGCGTAGCCTTCCTCTTTCACCAGGACGGCGAGCTTGCTGACTGGACGACGGAAGATGCCGGTTCTTGTTCTGACGTCGGCGATCCGTACTTCGCCGTCCGGCCCGGCGTAGACTCGTTCGACGTGCCCCAAGGGCCAGACGTTGCGTGGCAGTGTGTGATCTACTACCACCACGATGTCGCCCTTGTTCAGCGCCCGGTGATGACTCGCCGGCTCGCCTCTCGGTACCAGGGTCGGCAGGTACTCGCGAAGCCAACGTCGCCAGAAATGATCGGCGAGCGCCTGGCTAGCTCTCCATGTCCGTCGATCTGCTGTTTCGCAGGGACCAGTCGTCGGCAGCCCCGTCGATGATCCTAGCAGGAAGTGGTTGGGCGTGAGCGCCTCTGGGTCTCGCGGGTTCACGCTCACGTGGGTCAGAGGACGAGCGTTGATAGTGTGCTCGGCCTCCGTGAGCACGGTCTGCAGCACCTCGTCCGACGGTATCTTTTCCTGTAGTGTCGCTCGCAGGGCTGTCTTAACCGAGCGCACCATGCGCTCCCAGGAGCCGCCTTGGTTCGGAGCGCCGGGAGCTATGTAACGCCACTCCATCCGGTGTTTCAGGCCTTCGTCCCGCCTTCGTCGTGGTCTGCCCCTCGGAAGTTGGTCGCGTTGTCCGAGTGCATGACACGTGGCCATCCTCTGCGTGCTGCCATCCGTCGCAGTGCCATCAGCGCGGAGTCGGTCGACAGTGACGGTACGACCTCGATGTGCACTGCTCTCATGGTGAGGCACGTAAAGAGCGCCCCCCACCTCTTTTCTCTGCGGCGTCCCACTTTCACGGTCATCGGCCCGAAGTAGTCAATGCCACAGTTGGTGAACGGGCGGTGGAACGGATCTAAGCGGGCTCGTGGTAGGTCTCCGATGGCTGGCGTCTGTGGTTTCGCCTTGCGCACCCGGCAGAGGGCACACCGGTGCTCGATTGCTCGTACTGTAGGCCGCAGATGGACTATCCAATAGCGCTGCCGCAGATCATTTGTCACGCGTTCTCTGTTAGCGTGGCCGGCGGCGCAGTGTTCTCGCAGCACGATGAGTTTGGTGAGGTGGTGGCGGCCGTCTAAGATAATGGGCCGCTTCAGCTCGTCCGGGGCGTCGGCAGCTCCAATGCGGCCTCGTACTCGCAGGACGCCGTCGTCCAATACTGGGTCCAGCTTGTAGAGACGGCTCGATCTGGGCAGGCGGCGGCCCGCCTTTAGCCGTTCTAGCTCCTCGGCGAAGCTGTCCTGCTGTGCTCTCTTCCAGAGCTCTCGCTCGGCTCGTTCGATGTGCCGTAGTTCCATGCGCGTGGCTCGGCGCCGGCAAAGGTCAGTGAATGCCAGCGCGCGCGCGGCAGCCCGCACTAGCGTCTCGTACTTTGAGAAGCGAGTAGGCTCGGGTAGCCAGTCGGTGTGTCTCTTAGCTGGCTCGGTGAGATGTAGGACTTCTTCCTGGTAATCCGCGGTTCCTCGTTCAGCGGGCCAGCTTTCCTCGGGCTCGTGGAGGAAGCTGGGGCCCTGGAACCAACGCTCGTTCCGGTCGATGGGCGTGCGACTGTGCCTTGTGGCGTCGTCAGCCACGTTGTGCTCTGTAGGCAGCCAGCGCCACTCATCTTTGTGTGAGAGCTCAGCCAGCTCACCCAGGCGGTGTGCGACGAAAGGGGTGTACCGTCGCGCGTCGTGTCGCACCCAATGGACTACTGTCGCTGAGTCGGTCCAATAGACGGTGCGATAGATCTTAACACGATGCTCTTTCTTGATAGTGTCAGCCAGTCGTGCGCCGATGACAGCGGCCTGTAGTTCTAGGCGCGGGATGCTCTGCGCGCGCCGCGGTGCCACTTTCGCTTTGCCGGCGATCAGAGTGACGGAAATGCTCCCGTCGCGGTGAGTGACTCTCCAGTAGGCCACGGTTGCGTAGGCCTGCTCGCTCGCGTCGCACAGGATGTGAAGCTCTATGCGGTCGTAGCTCCCGAACGCATAGCAGCGGCGTAGCCGTAGCTGTGCTACGTCTGCCAGCTGTCTCAGCCAGCTCGTGAAGAGTTCGGCTTCTTCTGGAGGTATCGGTTCGTCCCATGTGATCTGGAGGCGCCACAGGTTCTGCAGGATGATCTTGGCTCGTATTGTGTAGTGGCTCAGCAGCCCCAGAGGGTCGTAGATGGACATGACCGCGCTTAGGGCTTCTCTTTTCGTGGGTGCGCGGGACTGCATGCGCACCTCGGCTGGGACTCGGTTCATGGACGTATTGAACCCCAGCTCATCTCGGTCGGCGTCCCAGTGAAGCCCAAGGATCTTGGTCGCTACGTCCTCGGTTCCCAGCTGAGAAGGTGTGGTCGATCGTAGCTCTCGCGGGACGTCGCGCAGCACGCCGTCGTGGCTGGCGTTCCACTTGCGCAGCGTGAAGCCAGCAGCCGCGTGCACCTCACTTATCTCGGCAATGGTGAGGCGGGCCTCCTCTTCGCTGTCGTAGCTGTCCACCAGGTCATCCATGTAGTGGCTTCTCGTGATGGCCTCCAGCGCGCGCGGATGTGTCTGCGCGTGTTGCTGTGCGTTGTAGTTTCGCACAGTATGCGCCATGAACGGAGAGCTCGCTGCGCCGAAGATCATGCTCGTCATCTTGTAATGGAGGGGTGGCTTCGTTCTATCCCTGCCTCTCCACAGAAACAGCTGAGCTGGTTGATCTTCAGGGCGGATCTTCACTCTGAGGAACATCTCTTGGATGTCCGCGGTCACTGCGACTGGTTTTTCTCGGAACCGGAATACGATGCCCTGCAGTGAGGTCAGCAGGTCCGGTCCCTCTAAGAGCTGGTCGTTCAGGCTGGTCTCGCAGCTTCGAGCGGCCGCGTCAAACACGAGTCGCCATTTGCCTGGCTTGTTTGGGTTCTGCACGGCGAAGTGCGGCAGATACCAGCAGACGCGGCTTTCTCTCTCGGTGCCGGCGCACGGCGCTGCGTAGCCTTTCTCCAGTAGGTGGTTGACTTGTGCGATGTAATCTCGTTCAAATTCAGGGGATGCATCCATTTTCTCCTCCAGTTTTCTTAGGCGCCGCTCTGCAGCCTTGTAGCTGGGTGGCATGGTGACGTGATCGTATCGCCACGGTAGGCCAGCTTCGTATCCACCGTCGATTTTCCGCAGCGTGCTTTCCACAATGCTCTTTGCGCGCTGGTCATCCTTATTGACGCGCAGTTTGTGTGAGACGCCCAGTGAGTCGATGCTGAAGTGCTTCTCCACTAAGTCATGAAGCTGTTGGTCGCGCCTATCGGGCGCGTAGATATGCAGCACGTCCTCGCTGCTGCTAACCAGGCTGCGTGGCATCGTTCCGTGTATCACCCAGCCGAGTTTAGTTCGTGACGCGGCAGGTTGTCCAGGGGCTCCGATCCTTAGCTCGCGGGATACGATCATCTCCCAGTGGTCGGTGCCGATCAGGATTCGTGGGCGTGCCTGGTGATAGCACACCTCGTCCTGCAGTAGGTCGCGCAGGTGTTCGTGTTGAAGCAGAGTTCTGGGTATCGTCTGCTGATGGAGCGTGAGGTTCTTCACGGTGCGTGCTCGTACTGGATGAGAGGCGTTCTCGTTCTTCCCCCGTACTTGGATAGCGACGTTCTTGCTGTTCTCTTCGCTCTGAGCCATGTTGACCCCGTGTAGGTGCAGGGGTTGAGAGGGTCCTTCTGCACCCACGGATCTCGCGAGCTCTTCGTCGATCAGGGTCACTGTCGCGCCCTCATCCAGCAGGGCGTAGGTCTGAGCTTCTCCTCGTGGTCCGGAGATGGTCACAGGGCACGTCTTCAGTAAGGCAGATCGTGTGCTAGTGGCGAATGAGGTAGCCACGGATAGCACTGCCTCATTGGTGTTTGGAGGCGCTGAGTTCGTAGCAGCGCTGGAGCTGGGACTGGCTGTAGTCGGCTGTTCATCTTCGTGTAGCGAAGGGTGATGCGGTCGGCGGCACTGGTTTATGCCGCACGGCTTGGCTCTGCAGAAGTTGCGTCGATGTCTCTTCGCTATGCATTTGAAGCACAGCCCCTTCTCTCGTACGAAGTCCCAGCGCTTATTGATCGTTAGCGCCTTGTAGGACGGGCACCGCGTGAGTGGGTGTGCTTGTTCGCAGCTCAGACATTTCTCGGTCTGCTCCTCCGTTGTCTCTGTTGTAGTGTAGACGGCGGTCGTCCTCTTCCTGACACCGCTCTGATTTGTAGCGGGTACACGCGTAGCGGCCGATGGACGCGCAGGCATGGCGGTCGACGATGGGGCGTAGGTGTATTTTAGCGCCCGGTCTGCCTCGCGTATGAGGAAGCGAGACAGCTTGACAATTTCCGCATCGGAGGTGCCTTCATGTTCGTCGGCGTAATCACACCACCGTGATTTGACGTGGGGGCTCAGCTTGTCCAGCACCTCGCGTACCAACATCGGGTTGTGCAGATAGCCCCGTCGGTCGATAGTCTGGAGCACACAGACTACGTTCTGTAGCCGGATCGCGAAGTGATTCAGGTCGGTCGCTGACGCTCCAGGCCTCGGCAGCTTCCTTAGATCTTCGAAAGCACGATCGATGATTGCTTCGGGGCGCCCGAAGCATTGTTCGAGTGTCTTCATGATGACCCCAGGGTCAGTGGCCGTATGAAGTAAGGCAGCCACTGCGTCGCGGGCCTCTCCCTTGAGGCAGCTCCGCAGCCGTAGTAGTTGCTCTCCGGCTGGTAGTTCGTACATGTTCACGAAGTCCCTTACTGCTGCTTTGAATGGCAGCCATTCGTTCGGCGCGCCGGAGAATGTCGACTAGTTCCGCTTCCAAATCCAACTTCCTTTTCTCGATCTCGAGCAGCTTCTCCTTGGCGGCGAGTTCGGCGCGTCGCTGTCGAGAAGCAACGCTCATGTTGGAGCGCTGCGAGCGTGCCGATGAATGACTTGCTGCTCTGCTGATTTGCCGTGTATGTGCGACAGCCGTATCCGTGGTAGTAGTTACTGGTAACCCCGTTCCGTAGGTTGTAGGCGGCAGCTGGTCAGTTTGAATGTTCGTTGCGGCAGGCGACTCAGGCGGGTTCAGCGAGAGACGTCGCCTCCGCTCTGCTTCGATGCGTTCTGCTTCGATTTGTTCCGGCAGCTCCATCTTGTCAGCTTGGCTTCTTGTCACAACCATCTCGTTCGTTCGTAGTCGTTCGTGCAGGTGGATTCACGTTCAAATCTCGTTCGTTGTCGTTCGTGCAGGTGGATTCACGTTCAAATCCGGCTCGAAGGACCAGACAAACTGTTGTGGATCAGTGGACTGTATATTAAGGTCGAAATGAAACAATAGGATCGAGTTCAAGTTCGCAATAACCACACAACAACTTTATTATCAATGCTCTATTTACATACTAAATCTGCGCCTCCCAACTAGTTAGAGTCTAAGTGAGCACACGTTTTCTCAGTGCGTCCCTGTCCCGCGCCGCGTCTGTCTCGCTCGCTCTTTGACGCCCTCGGAACTGGCGGTGATCTCAGTGACGCGGTGCTCGGTGGCGTCCTGTTTGGCTCGCTGTCCGTAACAACCCGAATGCCAAAAAGGAGAGTAATTTTTTTTCGTGTGTATGTATATGTATGTATATATGTATGTCTGTTACTTTGGTTGAGCCTGTAGCCCAAACGGCTTGATGGGTTTTTGAGTGCGAGATGTTGTAGATTCATGGCATAGGTAGGATACATATTTAGCCGACTGTCCAAAAAAAGAAGGGTAATATTTTTATGCAGTCTAGTTATTAATTTTTAATCAAATTAATTGTTTTTGTGTAATTAAAATCATCATCATATCAGCTCATATACGTCCCCACCGAGGGGCTCGAGCCTACCCTGAATTAGGGCGATCGGGCCTTAGTCGACCACGCGGGCCCAGTGCGGGTTGGTCGACTTTACACACAACCTTCGAGTTTCTTCACAGGTGTGTGCAGGTTTCCTCACGATGTTTTCCTTCACCGTTAAAGCAATTATGTTATTTAAGTATTTTTATCATTCACTATCATCTTCCAGCCGAAAGAAGTCCAATACTGGACAAAGGCCTCCCCCAAGGACTTCCACAGCGACCGGTCTTGCGCTGCCTGCATCCAATGGCTTCCCGCCACCTTCAAAAGGTCTTCTGCTATAAACAATGACTTCTATATTGCTTTAAAGCATCATGTTACCGAGATATTTTGTAATATAGAGAGATATATTAGTGTTTTGACAACCTTTAACTCCTAAGGGCCCAGCCACAGCCACAAGCGGCGCGAGTTGCGACGCGGTTAGCGGCGCGGCAAGCGGCGAAAACAAACGTAGGAAATTGTATGAAGTATGCACAGATTTGGACAGAAGGATCCGCCCGTCTCCATATTTACTCAGATTTTCTTCATACAAGCAAAAAGTAGCGCCATCTACCATAACTCGTACGAACTAGTGTGGGCTAGAGTTGATCTCAGTGCCGCGCTAAAAGGACCTCAAAAAGACCTTGGTAGAATTGTCGCTTTAAAAATGCTTTTATTTTATTTTGCTTACAGGAAAAAAACAATGATACGATCTCTCATGTTTCTTTTTAGCCTTTCTTTCATGATTTTAGAGCCTCTAACAACACTTTAGGGCTTTTTTATATGGAATATATTTCTACCGCATTCTACAATCTCCCGCAGACGACTGAGTCGCGAGTGTGCGAAACTTTCGATTTTCGCACCAATTCGCTGGCTCGCGCGCGTTGTCTGGGTCCTTACGCCAGTTTGGAAGTATGCGATAGCTACCGACGACGACGACGCGATTGCGACGCGAACTGCGGAGCGGCGAGAGCCGAGCGATTCGCGGCGGCGGTAATCGAATAAAACAAAATATTATGTACAGGGCGGCTACTCAAGGCTGCTATAGCTTAGAGTGTAGCGGCAAAGTATATATATTAGTACTAACATACAGTATGGACACTCCCTGCCGCTCTCTAGATTGCGACCTCACCCCCTCGTCACCCGGATTGATGCAGATTGGTTACAGTTTGGTTGTCGAACGTATAGTATTTCGCTACCACTTTGTTTGATCCGTAGTTCGTTTTTAGAAATGTCATTTCTGGCCCGTTGTATGAAGTGTCCAGGGTGTAGTAGCGGCGAGGCGGCTATAGCTCAGAGCGGCGCCCCCGGCGGCGCAGGCCGTGGACGTAGTCGCCGCGGTCGCATATTTGAGCTATGGTATACCACCTTCGACCAATATAACAACTGTGGACCAGTCTACGCGAACAGCGGCTTGATGCCTATAGAATGAGCGCATTTGCTCAATTTGCCTTAGTCGATCAGCGGCTTGATGCCTGTAGAATGAGCGCATTTGTTCAATTTGCCTTAGTCGATCAGCGGCTTGATGCCTATAGAATGAGCGCATTTGCTCAATTTGCCTTAGTCGATCAGCGGCTTGATGCCTATAGAATGAGCGCATTTGCTCAATTTGCCTTAGTCGATCAGCGGCTTGATGCCTATAGAATGAGCGCATTTGCTCAATTTGCCTTAGTCGATCAGCGGCTTGATGCCTATAGAATGAGCGCATTTGCTCAATTTGCCTTAGTCGATCAGCGGCTTGATGCCTATAGAATGAGCGCATTTGCTCAATTTGCCTTAGTCGATCAGCGGCTTGATGCCTATAGAATGAGCGCATTTGCTCAATTTGCCTTAGTCGATCAGCGGCTTGATGCCTATAGAATGAGCGCATTTGCTCAATTTGCCTTAGTCGATCAGCGGCTTGATGCCTATAGAATGAGCGCATTTGCTCAATTTGCCTTAGTCGATCAGTATTTCCCAAATGGGTCAAACTTCGAATATAGTGAAATAAAATTCATTCGTGCTACATTCCGAGTGCTCTCTACTCGTATGTCTGTAATTATTTATATTTGAACGAGACTATCTAACGCTCTGACGGCAAAGGAAAAACATCGCGATCAAACCTGCACACATCTGCGAAGAAACTCTAAGGTTGTGTGTGAAGTTGAACAACCCGCACTGCGCCCGCGTGGTCGACTAAGGCCCGATCGCCCTAATTCAGGGTAGGCTCGAACCCCTCTGTGGGGATGTATATAATATGAGCTGATGTGATGAACTAGACTTACTAGACTATAGTGGCGTGAGTGTGTGTTTGCGTCTAGTTGTATTTGACTCATTTTTTATGAGATTAATGTATCAATAGGGCTGGTTTTAACCGCCTCCGTAGCTCAGAGGCAAAGTTCACTGGCTTTACACAGGAGGTCGCGGGTTCGATTCCCGGCGGGGTCAATTGTAAAACTCGGTTTGGTTGGTGGTAGGGCATTTTCTAAGCCCGCCTGGCTAGCTACCACCATCTTATCTAAGTCTTGCCGCCTAATATCAATGTTGAAATCATTGGTGTGTTCCGGCATGAAGATAAGATAGCCAGTTCCCCATTGCGTTGGGGAATCTTGGTAAGCCCGCTTCTATCTTCGGCAACATCGTCACTTACCACCAGGTGAGAGATGTTGTCAAGGGTTTACTAATTGGGAATAAAAAAAAATGGTACATTATATTTGGTCGAAGCATACCACCGCAAATCGCGCCGCTAGCCTCAGTGTTGACAAAATTGATGTGTTCCGGCCTGAAGATAAGATAGCCAGAATCATAGTAATCATAGTAAGCCCGACGTTCGGCATCATGGTCACTTACCATGAGGTGAGATGTTGCCAAGGGCTTATCAATTGTGGATTTTGAAAAAAACCGCACATCCCGCCACGTCGCCAAAAAAAATTATGTACATATTGTAGTCACAATGCCTCACTCCATACATACTTACAGCTAACTTTTGACTATAGACCGGAACATCCCTAAAACATTTTAATTGGAATATCGCTGGGGATGCCATCGGAAAAAAGGGATGCGGAAAATATGAAAAAGGTTTGATTGCGCAAAAAATGGGCTTATTTTATTAATTTGTGGAAACATTTTATTTTTGACACACGACAATTTATTGTGATTCTGTTTTAATTCTTTGCGGGGTAAATTATTTCATTTTTGCATATTCATTTTTTGTCCACGCCATTTGAAAGAGAGTCAAGTAGGAATCGGACGCAACGTCGTGTTTCATGGAAAACTCAGATATTCTCAACTTGATAACTAATGTCTCTGTAAGCTTGACCCCGGGAGTTTTTCGAAATGGCTGACATATGATGTTTTTACAAGCTTTTATTTAACTTGCTGTTTGTTCGGGTGGAATCTTGCAATATAAATTTGACCCACTTCCCGGTTTCCGATTGATTTGAAATTTTGCATGCATGATGTATATCGCGTGAGAATGCAATATTATGATGACATGAAGCTGATCTGATGATGGAGCTGGAAGGGGGCCATAGGAACTCCGCGATAAAACGACACAACCCCATCGAGTTTGGGCTCGTTTGATTCGTATTGACGAGTACTTTGATCCTAAAAAGCTTGAACCTAAAAGCTTTTAGATTTTTAGAAAATTATTTACATTTTCAACCCCCATATGGATCCGCTTTTGGAAAAAATCCAAAAACTGAATCGACAAAAAAAACTTGCAATTATCGAATCTGCTTACAAAATTTCACGAGAATCGGTTGAGAAATGAGACCTGTAGAGGAGAACAGCTGGATATCTGCCTGACATAAGAAAGCATTTTTGCCCGAGCTGAAATCGCTCGCTTACTTTTGATTTAAACGCAAAAAATTGTATGTATGGATGTTTGTTACTCTTTCACGCCACAACAGATTAACGGATCTAGATGAAATTTGGTAGGTAGACAGATTAGGACCTGGATTAACATAAAGGCTACTTTTTTCTACGCTCGCGAGCCGCAGCGGCTCGCTCACTGCGCACCCTCGAAAACAGTCATAGAAAATATGTTCACGCAAGCGAAGCCGCTGGCAAAAGCTAGTTATTTATAAATTTATTATTCGTAACTGTAAAATACCTTGATTAAGTAAACAGGAAAACAAAGAAAGTTACATCTTCATGGCAAATTACCCTAACAATGTCCAAATTAAGAATAATAAAAAGACCGTAATGTACCGAAAATTTCTTGATTAAACTTTTGTGTCCGTATTTTCTTTGTAAAACAAATACCGGCATAATAAAATAATGAGGAACGGCTGTTATCAGAGAATGTCTTGGGAATTTTAAATGCGGTACAAGCAATGAGCTTTTTTTTTGATTATTAAAAATTTGGGTGCGTTTAGCTGCACCTCACCTGATGGTAAGTGCCGATGCAGCCGAGGAAGCTCAAATAGTGCCTATTCACTCTCGAATTGAAGATTTCCGAGATATACGGATCGGGGAATACAGACGCCGGCAGGGAATTCCACTTCTTGGCTTTTTGCGTTGGGAAATCTTGGTAAGCCCGCTTCCATCTTCGGCATTATTGTCACTTACCATCAGGTAAGATGATGCCAAGGGCTTACCAAATGTGAATAAAAAAAAAAGATATACTCTTTAAAAAAACCGGCCAAGTTCGAGTCGGACTCGTGCACCGAGAGTTCCGTACCACCACGTCTCTCTTCACGAGTTTAAAAATACCCGTTCATTGCAAACAACAGACATAACTAAACGTTACGCGAGTGTCATTAAAATGCTTTTTAGGGTTCCGTTCCTGAAAAGGTAAAAACGGTACCATTATAGGATCATTCGCGTTTCTGTCTGTCCGTCCGTCTGTCACAGACCATTTGCTCCGAAACTACTGGACCGATTGAGTTGAAATTTGGTGAACATATGTAAATTGGTGACCCAAAGACGGACGTGCAACGTAAATAAATGAATTTTAAACATGGGTCCACTATTGAGGGGTAAATTAGAAAATTTAAAAAAATGCAAACTATATTGTGTGACCTATCGAATTGTGAGAATCAAAATTTTAAGACTAATATCATCATCATCATATCAGCCACAAATCGTCCACTGCCTCCCCCAAGGATTTCCACGACGACCGGTCCTGCGCTGCCCGCATCCATCGGCTTCCCGCGGTCTTCACCAGGTCATCGGTCCACCGCGTGGGAGGCCTACCTACGCTACGTTTTCCGGTGCGCGGTCGCCACTCGAGAACTTTACTGCCCCATCGGCCATCTGTTCTACGAGCTATGTGCCCTGCCCACTGCCACTTCAGTTTAGCGTTTAGTTTAAGACTAATAATTTTGAAGTTATTTAAGAAAATTGGTGAAAATTGACTGAACCTCCTTATTTCCGAAACTGCTAGGCCTAAAATCTTAAAAAAATAACAGTATATTAGGTTGAATGCATAGATTACAAATTTACAAAGTCCACAATAAGTACACTGAGGACAATAATAGACTAGACGGTCGTTGAGACGTTATTAAATCAAAGCGTTAAGTAATATTTTGATGGGTAATTTGGAATTGACTTAAGAATTTAGAAAAAAACATCAAAAAATGAAGTCGCAAAAACGTATTTATTTAAGTGAAATACAGACAGAAAACTTTCATTTCTTTTTGTATTTTTTTAAACTGTTAATGTCCAAAAATTTACTTTTATAAACATAATTATTGGAAAATCTGTTTGTTTCCATTTACTTAGGGCTGCTTGAACCGTATACACGATGAGGATTCATTAACAAACATAAAACAAAATTAAATATTTATTAATATAACATTACATCAATTAACAATCAATTTCCATCCATTTTCTAATCATCACTATCGTTCAATAGGTACTCCCGTCTCTTTAAGAAGCATTTTGCAAAGCACATGAGCACGTGAGAACATTGCGCAAACGCGTGTAATCTTTGCTAAAGCGCGGGCCACCCAGCGGATTCGGTAAATGTGCGCAGACTACCTTGAGTCGCTCGAATACTTTGTCTGCGCTGTCCTTTGAACTGACAGCTCCTATGTGTACACGGTGAGGGTTTATCAACAAACATAAAACAAAATTAAATCTTTATTAATATAACATTATAGAAATTAACAATCAAAATCCATACATTTTCTAATCATCACTATCTTTCAGTAGGTACCCCGTCTCTTTAAGAAGCATCTTGCAAAGCACCCACATCAACCCTGGCACCAAATTGGATCCAGGCGAGTTATCATTTCCCAAATACGAGTTGCCATTGCGCAAACGCGTGCGAACTTTGCGCAAACGCGTGTAATCTTTGCTCAAGCGCGGACCACCCAGAGGATTCGGTAAATGTGCACAGACTACCTTGAGTCGCTCGAATACTTTGTCTGCTCTGTCCTCTGAACTGACAGCTCCTATGGAGACGGTCCTCGTAACGCGTCCAGGTTTAATTGTTTCCAATTCGAAGCTATCGACGCTGTATTTAAGGTTTTTATTCCTTTGCCTGCAAAAGACGGATCAATTAGAACTATTTTTAGGGTTCTGTACTTCCAAAGCACCAAAAGGTGATCAACGGGACCTTATTACTTAGTTTCCGCTGTCCTTCCGCGTTTGTCTATCAGCGGACTTATTTCATGAACCGTAATAGATAGACAGTTGAAATTTTCACAGAGTGTGTATTTCTATTGCCGCTATAACAACAAATAATAATAAACTGTACAGTCGTGCTGTACATACTTATATTAACAGTAAACTTTACTCTTACTTAGTAGAAAATCATTAACGGCTGGAGATATAAAAATAATATTGCCCTAACGCGAATTTTACCTAAATCCGTCCAGTAATTTGGGAACTAGAGCACCGGACGGACGCCCAGGCACACACACACACATTTTGATTTCATCACAATTATGTAACACAATTCATCCCCATTAAAATTTCCACTTCAATTTTTTTTGCCATCCATCGGGAATTACATGAAATTTATTATCACTAGTATCTTCTGATTAATGATGATGATGAAAGCTACAATTTCCACTTACCTGCAATCATCATCGTCATAACAAATCAAATTATTCAAATTAGGTTTCTCTGCACTGAAATCATCATTAAGATCTCCATTTTCAATATTATTATACGAGGACAGTTGTATCTCAGAACTGCGATCATCACTAAGATCTTCATTTTTGATGGTATTATGCGATTTGGCTTGTATCACAGAACTTAGATCATCACTAAGATCTTCATTTTTGATGGTATTATACGATGGCAGTTGTATATCAGAACTAAGATCATCACTAAGATTTTTATCTTCGATAGTATTATACGATGGTAGTTGTATCACAGAACTGAGATCATCACTAAGATCTTCATTTTCGATGGTATTATACGATGGTAGTTGTATCACAGAACTGAGATCATTACTAAGATCTTCAATATCGATGGTATTATACGATGGCAGTTGTATCACAGAACTGAGATCATCACTAAGATGTTCATTTTCGATGGTATTATACGATGGCAGTTTTATCACAGAACTGAGATCACCACTAAGATCTTTATTATCGATGGTATTATACGATGACAGTTGTATCACAGAACTGAGATCATCACTAAGATCTTCATTTTCGATGGTATTATACGCTGGCGGTAGTAGGAACTGTGACTCCGGGTCCCTTTCCACCAGGGGTAGCATGGGCAATTCCTTTTGCACCAGCGGTAGCATGGGCGGTTCCGTATCCACCAGGGGTAGCATCGGCAATTCCTTTTCCACCAGCGGTAGCATGGGTGGTTCCCTTTCCACCAGGGGTAGCATGGGTTCATAGAGCATGGCCCTGTATCCGTAATGCTTTTTTGACTTCTTATTGGTCAGATCTGGCTCAAAGATACGGGATAGGAGTTGGAGGTTGGATATTCTTGCGCTAGGCTGGTAACAACAATAAAGTTTATATTAGATGTTCGTAAGTTTTTGGCATTTATCTTACCTTATATGCCCGAAGTATATTTGTATTATCTCTACGATATGCATGTTTTTTTTTTTTAATCCACATTTGGTTAACCCTTGAGATCATCTCACCTGATGGTAAGTGACGATGATGCTGAAGATGTAAGCGGACTTACCAAGATTGCCGAACGCAATGGGGAACTGGCTATCTTATCTACAAGCCGGAACACATCAATGCTGTTAACACTGATGCTTGGCGGCAAGACTTAGATAAGATGGCGGTAGCTAGCCAGGCGGGCTATGAAAATGCCTTACCACCAACCAAACCGAGTTTTACAAAGTTTACTCCGCCGGGAATCGAAACCGCGACCTCCTGGTGTGAAGCGAATGGACTAACCATTACGCCACGAAGGCGGTGAAAAAATGATTAATGGATCCCCTACGCAATTATAAACTAGCTATTTTATCCTGGGTTTGTTTGGTGGTAAGACATTCCTTCGACCACCTGGCTAGTTCCTATCACCTCATTTAGAAAGTCTTGCCGCCAAGCAACAATGTGTGTACCGAATTTAAAAAAGCATTATAATAAAAATCCTTGGTCCTCGTGACATAAACTTCTAGCTTCTAGCTCTGTGTCGCTCACACGAAAAATTGAATAATGATCATGTCGCAGGCAAATACATTAATTAGCCATTTCATTAACGGGCTAATGGGCTGTATATAAAACTTGGATTTTGATGGACCCTTTTTACGGTGACACCAGGTAGGCGTGCTGAACAACTTTAAACGTAACGGTCTAAATTCAAACTCAAACTTTTATTTGCGGTCATGATTGTGTTACAACAACACGGTGTCACAATTTATTATATATGGCGCCGGGATATTGTCAAAACTGCGATGTTACAATCCCACTGCACTAAATTCATTTAGATTAAATTATGACGGTAAATTGTCAATCGGCTTACAATTTCACGGCCCATTCGTGTATCTCTGAATAAAACCGATTATTTCTTCTTCTGCGAAGCATTCTGTTACCCAGGGGGGTAGGGGGTGATCCTTGCATGGCGAGGCTCTTTGACTGTTAAATCAATCAAACCTGACCGAACACAACATCGCTCGCTTCGCTCGCTCATTTATTTTAATTTTATTCACTTCGCTGAGTGTTATTGTAATGCCACTATTGAGATTAAAATGACATTAGTAAAATTTTAAGCAGTATGTTACGGTTCACAATCTTTCGACAGTTCACAATGTCGCGAGATAGATCCCGTTAGATTATAATCTAACGGTTTTGACAATTTTACGGTGACATATACATGATGGCCCTGTAAGGGCACAACAAAAGAAAAACCGGCTAATTTCATGAAATACGCTTAGTATTATACGATTATAGTCGACCAACCCGCACTGGGCCCGCGTGGTCGACTAAGGCCTAATCGCCCTGATTCAGGGTAGGCTCGAGCCCCTCGGTGGGGACGTATATGAGCTTTTATAATAACGCTTAGTAATAGGGTTCCTTTGGTCACTCTTTCGGTGTACTGAGCCCTAGAAAGTTAAAAACTTATCTCTATATTGTTTCTATTCTATAGTTACTCATGACCATTTATCGGACTGCTTCTTTTTTCGGAGGCTTACTTAACGTAATACACGTTTACACGAAGATAGCTAGCGGGCTAGCCCTAGGGCTATTTTGAACATTTTTAGCTGATACATGAAAATGTACGACCGGCCGCGGTAAATTTATACAGCGAAATCTATCGACCAATAACTGTGCAAGATTTCAGTGCGTGTAACAATTATTTTGTATTGCCTTTGCGCGGTAGTGTTGCGAAAACACTTGGTCGAAAAAATATGGTTTTACCAGGTTCAAACTACGGTATTCTTCAGTCCCCATACAAAATGAGCGAAAGATTGTTTATATAGGGTGTAACATAAAGGTGCAGTAATACTTTAAGGTGGCCTTGTTTTCATCAAACCGAATATCTTTTGTTCTACAACTTTGCTGAAATCGCGCATTTTTTTTGGATTATTCATATAAATCGGTCCGCTAGTTTTGTATGAAATATAAAAAAAAATTCGCGATGTCAGCAAAGTTGTAAAACAAAAGTTGTTCAGCTTGATGAGTACAAACCCACCTTAAAGTATCACTACACCTTTGTGTTACACCCTGTATATAGAGCACTGATGTCAAAATTACGGTGTTTGTATGAAAATACTCCAAATTCAATACGATATGCAACCCGAGACAACGAAAATACGGTATATCTACCGTAATTATATTGTAGTTGGTAACACTGCCGAAGATCGCGGAAAGGCGATGGATGCGATCAGCTTGGGGGAGGCCTTTGTCCAGCAGTGGACGTTTTTCAGCTGATATGATTGTGATGATGAACACTGGTGCGCGGATACTTCAAACTTAGATCACACTGTACCAAATACTACTCACGTCATTACTGTTATGAGAATAATGCTGAGATTGGTATGGCGACCGCAGCGCATACGGAACTTCTGGCGATACCGTTGGTAGCGGGATTATGACTGACGCTTGCGACATGCCCTGGTAAAAGAGAAGACGCTCAAAGACGTTCGTTCGTTCCTCAACTGCGGGGGCACGGGTCTCTTCTAAACTGAAGGTTAGGCCATATTCCAGTAAAGGTTGGTGGAGGTCGTAGGGCTCGTCGTGAACCCACAAGGCAAAGTTGTGAAGTAGCATAAGTAAAGTTAGATATTAATTTGCCAACGAGTTCAATAAAATATTATCTTTTTGGCATCCGACTCCAAAAAAAGGAGGAGGTTACGCCAGTAATATGTCATTGGAGGAGGTCCTCAACTCGGTTGTATTTTTAAAAACCTTTTGTTACCTCCAAACTCCGTCAATTGTAAACCGATTTGGAAATTTCTTTTTTCCTTTAAAAGAATATACTTACAGATTGGTCCCATAGAAATTTCATCAAAATCGGTTCAGTACTTTTCTAGAAAATCAACAAAAACAAAAAAAAAAATGCGGGTGGTGGGGGGCAGAAGCTAAAGCTTTCGTGGGGGAGTTCGGAAGACCACTGTGACAGCGAGGCTGCGACCCCCTGTCCGGCTCCTACCTAGTCCAACGTGTTTCTGTGGCTATCCAGCGCGACAACGCGGCTGGAATCATGTGAACATTTGAGCCAGGTATGAGTCGCGACGGGATTTCAACGTGACGAAGCCAGTGGCCGATTTATTGTTCGTGACATTTTGTACTCAATCAAAATTATTTATAATACATATATATGTAGAAAACAAAAAAAATAACTTGGTTATTGTGATTGAAATCTGTTTTTTAACGTGTTTCCAATTACATAGAAAAGTTACTTACAATTGCAAATGCAAATAATTCTAAGAAACCTATCATTTTGCGGTGCACCAAAGCAATCGAGCCAAGTTTCCAATCAAAATATCTGTAACTACTAAAATCCGTACAAAATTGCCGATGATTCCTATTATTTCCGTCATAAAGTCAATAATCAATTATAAAGTCATGGATATAGGTAGTTAAACCTCGTCTTTAATTTAAGAGCACTTCTCTTGTCTGTGGAGTAATCGCCAATTCTTCTTATCATCAGCCATCGTCTTAATATCTTAAATTTTATACAGTGGGCAGAAAATATTTTTTACAAATTCACAATTTATTGTACACATAAAACGCCAAACATATGGTGCAGCTTTTTTTTACAAGAAATCTTTTCCAGCAGACCGCAATCAGTCAGAGAAAACCAGCCAAGAACGTGTCGGACCACGCGCAATGTAGGGTTCCGTAGTTGCCATTATCGCGTCCATATCTAATTTTCAAATTTCCGAATAAGCCTATTTTTTTCGAAAACGCAACCCTAAATTATAAAATGGTCTTAGAAGACTCACAAATATTTTTTAAGCTCTAATCAACGATACCCCCCCACACGACTGGGTTTAACGAGAAAAAAAATCATCTCTACTTTACTTGTAGGGGAGGTAGTTTTTTTACAGTTCTCTCCGCGTTGTTATTATATATTTGCCAAATTTCAGCTCTTAACTACTAACAGTCTAGTAGCTAGGCCGCGGACAGACAGACGGACAGATGGACAGACGGACAGACAGACATGACGAAACTATAAGCGTTCCTTGTTGTACTACGGAACCCTAAAAAGCGACAAAAGAACGGCAGAAGACGAGTACAGACAATTTTAGACTTATGTTTGATTACTTACTAAAATATATTGTAGGCTTCTAACGACTGCCATCTAGTGATAGCAACCACCATCAATGTGGCTTGCGATACGAAGCACGGAAACACATGCCACTAACAGTCAAACCTATTCAGGTATTGACCGTGCTTCAGGTCAGTTAACTTGAGTGATTGACCCAACCACGCAAGTCGCACAGAGAGTAGTTACAGATCGCGAGGCTTAAGCCAAAATATAATATTAGTACTAAAATACACTATGGACACTCCCTGCCGCTCTCTAGATTGCGACCTCACCCCCTCGTCACCCAGATTGATACAGATTGGTTACAGTTTGGTTGACGAACGTATAGGATTTCGCCGCCAATTTGTTTGTTCCGTCATTCTTTTTTTGAAATTTCATTTCTGGCCCGTTGTATGAAGTGTCCAGGGTGTGCTCAAGCTCAGCTTGGCATTTGTGTAAGTGATCGCCAAAATTGTTAGGGAGGTGACGCGCAAGGAACGAGCAGCGTCTCAAGCCGGTTGCAAAAAACAAGTGTAAATTGGTTTAAATGTATTACAGATTTTCGTTATTTTTGACGTTACCCAGGGCAAACATTCCTGTGACGAACAGGTTTGTTTGCTATGTGTTTGGGTGTTCAATATCTATTCATGTATGTACGTAACCGTATATAAGGTGTAACAAAATTAGCTGAAACTGTTTTAACTCGTGCCTCTACCCATGAAACTGAACAAATTCCCCATGGAACCCATAGTAAAATCGCAAAAAAAAAATGGCTCCCCCATACTAACTCGATCAGCTGATCAGCCAACTTAGTATGGAATAGTAAGCACCAGTTAAAATAGTTTCAGCTAGTTTTGTTACACCTTATATAAGTATGTATATCAGTATCTGGCTCCCATAGTAGGTACAGGGAATCCTATTTTGGAGTCAGATGACCGTGTGTAATTTGTCCCTGAATAAAAATATACAGTGTAATTTCTATATAACACTCAAAGGGACCGGGCATTTTGTGTCGTTATTGAGAGTTTTCGTTATACAGAGAGAAATTAGCATTAAAGTAAACCAACTGAAGCCAGAAAATTTTTGACGTTTTAAGAGTGAATCGTTATATCGAGTGACGTTATACAGAGTTTACACTGTATACATTTATTTCTTAAAGGACGATACCCACCCACAGCCAAATAAAGGAAAGAAAAAAATAGTTTTATATGCGAATAACTGTGATGCTTTACTCTAACTAGGTACCACTTTTTGATGACCAATATTCCCATTTCAAAAATATATATATTTACATATAATAAAATGGTACCCCTGAATAAAAAAGATAAATAATTTATATCTCAAATAAGAAACCCACAGCCAAATAAAGAAAAAAAAAGTTTTATATGCGAATAATTGTAATGCAATACTCTAACTAGGTAGCACTTTTTGATAACCAATATTCCCATTTCAAAAATATATCTTTACATATAATAAAATCGTAGTCCCTGAATAAAAAAGACAAATAATTTATAACTCAAAGAAGGAACCCACAGCCAAAAAAAGAAAAGTAAAAAAGTTTTGTATGCGAATAACTGTGATGCAATACTCTAACTAGGTAGCACTTTTTAATTACCAATATTCCCATACAAAAAATATTGTTAATACCTCCTGGACTTGTGTAAGAGGATTTACTATTTCAGTTAAAAATGGCTTAAAGTAGTAATCCACTTTGCATTTTTGTTGTAGTTACAAAAGGGATTCGTTTAAAATGTTTACACAGTAACATTTTATTAATATTTTTTAAAAGATTAAGAGGTGATTTTTAGGGTTCCTTACCCAAAGGGTAAAAACGGGACCCTATTACTGAGACTTCGGTGTCCGTCTGTCCATCCGTCCGTCTGTCACCAGGCTGTATTTCATGAACTGTGACAGTTGAAATTTTCACAGATGATGTATTCCTGTTGCCGCTATAACAACAAATACTGAAAAATAGAATAAAATAAATATTTAAGGGGGCTCCCATACAACAAGCGTGATTTTTTTTCTCGGTTTTGCTTGATATTGATAACGGTAACAGGTAGACACTTGAAATATTCACAGAATATTCAGTGATATACCCGCATTAAAAATAAATAATTGTATTAAAATAAAACAAATATTTAAGGGGGGCGGGGCTCCCATACAAAAAACGTGATTATTTTGCTCACTTTTGCTCGGTATTGATAACGGCAACAAGTAGAAGCTTGAAATATTCACAGAATATTGAGTTTTTGTAGTAGTTCACTATAAAAATAAATAATCAAATTAAAATAAAATTAATGCAACAACATCCCATACAATAACGTTATTTTTATAGATAATGGTATGGAACCCTTCGAGCGCAAGTCCGACTCGCACTTGGCCGGTTTTTTTCTTCAATCTTATCGTTGATAATTTTATGGTTCTCACGAATTAGATTACGGGTCTCATAAAATGTATTTGTTTGGAAAAGGCCAAACATGTTAAAAAAACGTGAAGTGTTTTCTTGAAAATAAAACCTCTTTGAATAGATAACTATTTATCTATTCAAAGAGGTTTTGTTAGATAAATAGTTATCTATTCAAAGAGGTTTTATTTTCAAGAAAACACTTCACGTTTTGTTAACATGTTTGGCCTTTTCCAAACAAATACACTTTATGACCTATGTCTTCAATAAACACACAGAGTTGATTATGTGAATAAATTACTAGTAGGATCATGCTCAATGTCTAATGATAAATATTTTTGGCCATTTCAAAACAAATAGATTTTACGAAATCAGTGGGAGAAACTGTCCGCTTTTAATTATAAAGTCCGCCTAATGATGACATTTGAAGTTGCAATTAGCAAAGAATTTTTTTTTTAGGGTTCCGTACCCAAAGAGTAAAAACGGTACCCTATTACTAAGACATCGCTGTCCGTCCGTCTGTATATGTCTGTCTTGTCCGTCTGTCACCAGGCTGTATACCATGAATCGTGATAGCTAGGCAGTTGAAATTTTCTCAAATTTTGTATATCTGTTGCTGCTATAACAACAAATACAAAAAAAAAATTCGAGCGAGACCTACAGTACTCGCATATGATGTGTAACATGTGACAAAATACTTTATAAAAGGACGGCAAAGATACGGCAGACTAGGCTGTATGGTCATAGATACCTTTGCCTTTTCCGCGCTTTTAAAGCCTGAAAAAAGGACGGCAAAGATACGGCAGACTAGGCTGTATGGTCATAGATACCTTTGCCTTTTCCGCGCTTTTAAAGCCTGAAAAAACGCGACTCCCTGGGACACATTTCCGTCCCATGGGACACTTTTCCGTCCCATTTCACGAAATCACTCCCACAAATTGCAGGAAAGTGAGAGCAAAGATGTTACACAACTTACACATCAAAAAATAAAAGGTAAAAAATAAGGGGGTCTCTATACAAAAATGTGTTTTTTTTAAACGTGAAGAAACTAGCGCCATCTAGTATGATGGTATGGAACCCTATGTGTGCGGTTCTGACTCGCATTTGGCCGGTTTTTTTAGAATGAGTCTCTACATTTTGTTATAGCTAACAAACACCTTTATTGAAAACGCAAAAAAAAATAACTCTTCATACGAATCGATCAGCTGATCTACCAATTTTGTGCATTTTTGTATAGAGTCTTACTCCTAATTTGAAACTATTTTTAAAAGCTTTTATTTAACTTGCAATGTATGTATGTGTATGCATGTATGTATGTATATATTGTAATGAGTTAAGAGGATAAAAAAATATTAAAATAATGAAGTTAATGAAAATAAAGTGTGACCCATTTAAAATCAAATTAAATATAAAGACTAATTGGCACTAAAATGCATACTTGCGCTTTCGCTAAATAAATCGAAGGATGCATGGAATACAGTTGTAATAGGAAAAAAACATACATTACACATCTAGTTAATAAGCTCTTTTTTAGGTTACACTTTTTTGGTCCGACGCAGTCATATAGTTCACCAACCATTAGTACCTTACCTACGTGTCCTATCTGTATAGTTCACTTTTCATTATCTATGATTTTCAAACAAAATGTCGGCATGTGCTTGAAAATAATGTAGAAAAAAAAACTAGTTTTGGTTGTTTTTAATTAATAATTTGTTAACTTACCGATGATAAGTCATGGCACTATCTTTTTTTTCTTTGCAGTGGATCGATTTTTACAAGTTTTTAACACGCAAGCCGGCATTTTTGGATTGTTCTTAAGTATCCACACGCGGGCGATCGCTGACAATTGTCAACAACACACGGCGCAAAAAACTGGTTCGCGGCGTCGGTTCCATACGTAGTAGTACTAATTCAATGGTCCTTTACCAGTTTTGTTACACCCTGTATAAATTCTTTGTAAGTATACGATTTTTGCTGTTCCCTGTAATTTTATTTAAATTTTTATCTCAGTTCTAGAAGATCTTATCGTAAAGAAGTCTGCTTAGAATAATAACTGTCGGATAATGCTATGCAGACTATAAAAGCTCCACACAAATTAAGTTATCAAAACCACTGAACTAAAAACGGCGCAGAGGACCAAAATTTGTATCAAGATTCTGAATTCAAATTCTAAATTTTAAAAAGAGAATAGAGCAAACTCCATAAATCAACACCTACGCAGACAAAGGCCGAAGTTCATTCAGATCGCTCCAAAAAGGGCGCGTTCCACAAAAATGCTTTCATTGTTCTCTAGTATTATTTTTTTAAAGATAAACCTTACATTAGGCTGAGGCACACACTATAGACGACCTCCCGCAGTGTAGACTCTTTTGTGATGCTGGTCAGAATACAGGCCGTGCCGTGATTAATAGAAAAGAAAAAATAAAAGCGCGGGTTTTTGAAGTTTACACCTGTTTCTTTCAAATTAAATTTGAATTTGGAATGCTCAAATTGAGATAGTTGGTTTTGTTATGTTCGAAATAGATTCGAAACTTGAGAGATTTCTTTAAAAATCTTTTTAGTTTATGTCAAAGTATATATATTAAACACTCCCTGCCGCTCTCTAGATTCCGACCTCACCCCCTCGTCACCCAGGTTAATACAGATTGGTTATAGTTTGGTTCTGAAACGTATAGGATTTCGCCGTGATTTTGCTTGCTCCGCCATTGGTTTTTAGAAATGTCATTTCACGACAGTTGTATACAGTGTCCGGGGTGTGGTTATGTTTTAAAAATTATATCATGGGCACACCCTGGACACTTCATACAACGGGCCAGAAATTACATTTTAAAAAACGACTGACGAAACAATTAAAATGGCGGCGAAAAGCTATACGTTCGACAACCAAACTGTAACCAATCTATATCAATCTGGATGACGAGGGTGTGAGGTCGCAATTTAGAGAGCGGCACCCTGGACACTACATACAACGGGCCAGAAATGACATTTAAAAAAAGGAATGACGGAACAAACAAAATGGCGGCGAAATCCTATAAGTTCGACAGCCAAACTGTAACCAATCTGTATCAATCTGGTTGACGGGGGGGTGAGGTCGTCGCAATCTAGAGAGCGGCAGGGAGTGTCCATACTGTATGTTAGTACAAATATAGGTACCTATATTTTTTTTCTTGTTTTTTTTAAAAAAACCCTTGACAACATCTCACCTGGTGGTAAGTGACGATGTTGCCGAAGATGGAAGCGGGCTTATCAAGATTCACCAACGCAATGGGGAACTGGCTATCTTATCTTCATGCCGGAACACACCAATGAAATCAACATTGATATTTGGCGGCAAGACTTAGATAAGATGGTGGTAGCTAGCCAGGCGGGCTTAGAAAATGCCCTACCACCAACCAAACCGAGTTTTACAATTGACCCCGCCGGGAATCGAACCCGCGACCTCCTGTGTAAAGCCAGTGAACTTTGCCTCTGAGCTACGGAGGCGGTTGAAATATACTTTGTCAGTGGATTGTTTTAATACATAGCAGTAGTTTACTCGGCAATAATTCCATAAGACCTCACAAACAGACAATGAAAAGGATATCCCAATCCAGATCATTTAAAATAATGGAACTTACTTTGATACAAGTAGCGCAATTTGTGTTTCAGTGTTCGCAGAGTTCGCTAAGTACAGTCAATAAATTAAAATGTCGAGAACAAAAAAAAATCCATAATATGTAAGTTTATAAAATGAAATTTTATATGTCTCATATGTGTCTCGGTTCAAGCTAAAGATTAGGCGAGTTTTAAGTAAGTTTTTTATTATTATTCATAAATGGTAAGCCCTTGGCATCATCTCATTAGTACGTCCATATTTACTTTTCAGAGTTCCGTAGTCTAGTAGGAACCCTTATAGTTTCGCCATGTCCGTCTGTCCGTCCATATGTCATAGCCGGTTTGTTCAAGGAAAAAAAGATAAAAGAAAAAAAAAGATCAAGATTTGGTGTGGTCGACTATTATAAGAGCGATGGTAGCATAACGGCTATAGGGCCACTACCTCCCGGCCCGAGAGGTCGTGGTGCGATTCCTGCCACGTACCAATGTGTTTTCCAATTTCGATTTCATACGTTAGTTTCTCCGACGCTCATGTAAGTTTGTCCGACGCTCTTACGGTAAAGAGAAACATCGTGAGGAAACCTGCAAACGCCTGCAGAGAAACTTGGAGGTTGTATGTGAAGTTGACCAACCCGCACTAGGCCCGCGTGGTCGACTAAAGCCCGATCGCTCTAATTCAGGGTAGGCTTGATCCCCTCGGTTGGGTGGGACGTATATGAGCTGATAGTTCGATGACTATTCTTTTTTTTTTATTATTTTCAGATGTTTCAAAAATATGTATACTGAGGGTGGATTTTTTTGTTTATATGTACCAGCATGTGGGGTATCGTTGAATAGGTCTTACAAAACTATTGAGGGCCTACAATATTATTATTTTTTGATAAATGATTGGTTTACGAAATATTAAGTTTTACATGGCCCCCGCACCCTACCAGCTAAACCGCTTTCTGGGAAAATTTGAAAACTATTGGAAATATTAATTAAGAAATAGTAATTAATTCAAAAGGAAAATTACTTGAATTTTTTTTTTTTTTTTTATAGATTTTTTGTACAAAATGTTCCATACCAATTGCAACATAACCTTGGTTTTTTAAATACACTTTGTTTTTGTAAAGACTGTGGAAACCTATTTTATGCGTGGTTCGACACGTACCTGGCTACTTTTTTATTTTGACTGTCTTTTAACATTTTAGTCCGAGTCATAAAATATATCAGTTATTTTCTCTCAAATAAAATTTAAATATTTGTTTATTATATCAGCTTATATACGTCCCCACCGAGGGGCTCGAGCCTACCCTGAGTCAGGGCGATTAGGCCTTAGTCGACCACGCGGGCCCAGTGCGGGTTGGTCGACTTCACACACAACCTTCGAGTTTCGAGGCGTGTGCAGGTTTCCTCACTATGTTTTCCTTCACCGTTAAAGCAATCGGTAATTATATGTACGTAAGTTTTTAGAAAAACTCATTGGTACATTGGCCGTCCAGATTTGAACCCGGTACCTCTGGTTAGATGGACCGAGTCGTTACCGGTTGAGCCACCGTTTGTTTACCAAAGTATTTTGTAAACAAATATTGTTTACCAAAGTATTTTAACACTTTAAACTTTAAACGATTGTTAATTATGAAAAATTTAATGCGGGACTGAAGTGAGATGGAGGTGTTCCTGTGACGCGCCGGCCTCGATGACTCCGCTCCGCGGCTTCAGTCTGCTCGCGACCGACCATGACTATCGAAGCATAGTCCTATAAAATCACGTCAAGTCCCGCTTTCAATTTGTCAAAGGATTTTTACTTAAATAACGCAGAAAAAGCAATAAATAAATGAAACAAAACCTTTTCATGCACACATCGTACTTATACATTATTTAAGTCACGTCAAAATCAATGGACATATAATGCATAATTACGTGGGCGACTGTACATTTCGTGTTTAAACAGTAATAAATTTGTTCGGAGCGAGCTCGCTGGTACATTAGTTACCTGTTTACCCTATTCGGTGGCTGTTCTGGTCAATTATTAATTTTTACCCCACTGGCTAGGGCCGGACTAACGCCCGTTGATTTAGGGGACCCCTTAGTCCTCAACCCCCAAAAGAAAGAATCGGAAACAGCAACAATAGGCTATTTTACCGTACACAAAAAAAACTATTCAGTAAATAGCACTTCTTACAGAATAGCAAAAACACTTGCTCAATTGAAATATCAAACTATTTTTAATTTCATTTTTATAAAAACAGTAAATTAGTTAGTCAAAGACTATGGCACTTATGAAGCCACTATGTCAGTAACGCGAATAAATACAGAGCAAACTTTAGTTTTTGACAGTTGATAAAAAGTTACTCAAATTACTATTAGTAAAATACCGTATTGCTGGCACAAAGATCTCAGTAACTGGCTTTTAAAGCACTAATGCAGAAACAAATCAAGGAATGCTTTTTTTTTCTTTTTTTTATTTACAATTAGTAAGCCCTTGGCATCATCTCACCTGATGGTAAGTGATGATATTGCCGAAGATGGAAGCGGGCTTACCAAGATTCCCCAACGCAATGGAGAACTGGCTAATTTATCTTCAAGCCGAAACACATCAATGTTGTTAACACTGATGTTTGGCGACAAGACTTAGATAAGATGGTGGTAGCTAGCCAGGCGGGCTTAGAAAATGCGCTACCACCAATCAAACCGAGTCTTATAAGTTGACCCCGCGGGGAATCGAACCCGCGACCTCCTGATGTGAAGCGAATGGACTAACCATTACGCCACGGAGGCGGTTAACGGAGCTAATGTAACAATGAATTGGCACTGAGTTGACAATTTTACTAAGGAGGCGGGTTTAGGATAATATCTAAACGCTACCATCGACCAACCAAACAGGGTATTAACATTTCTAACTCTGCCAAATTTAGAACCCAATAATTTTTATAATTAGAACCCAATAACATCTTTGGGTGGCCTGGAAGAGATGGCTTTAATCAAAAAATTCGCCTGAATTGTACAATGTTAATTTTTACTATCTGTACAATATTACTTAGTATTTTTAAATGTTTGTAGAATCCTTCCTTTTTGTACAATAAAGTATATTTGATTTTATTCACGTATTATTCAGCAACCCAGCCGCTTGAAGCAAATATTATTTTGTTAGCGATTTATTAGGTATATAATATACTAAAAACATCACAAGACTCAACCCACAATAAATAAAACGAACATTAAAGGGAATGAACCACAGGGCCTTTCCTTAATCCATCTCTGCGCAGCTTCTATGGAAGTTGGCGAACGTAAATAAAGCTGTGTTCGGTGGCCCGTAAATTAAGTGAATGTGTTCTATTAATTATAGTGTCGCTCCACTCTTATAAGGGCGTTATGCGACAAGTATTTATTTTCAAGTGCAAAATGGAGCAAGGTTCTGTTTTTTTTTTGAAAGGAATAAATTTATTGTGAACAAGCACAAGGTTTAAAAAATGGTGAATCAGGACGAACTTCAAGCAAAAAGTATTCCCTTCGCAAAAACATTTCTTTTTACATACTATGTAAAAGTATTTTAAATAGTTTTAAATATATTTTCCTATATTACATCGGCTTTACTTATAAGTTTTAATATAAATATATTATTTGCCTTTTTCATCTGTTTTTTTAAGAGTTTATTTGTTTGTTCGTGAACCCTTTATTGTACAACAAAATATACAATTATAGATACAGAATAGCAGTAGCATGCACAAAGGCGGACTTACCCCAAACAGGGATCTCTTCCAGCCAACCCTTAATAATAATTACGAATAACTCTTATAAATTTTGGAGTATAGTTTTGTTTTAGTTGTCTGTTGCTGAATGCTGATAAGCTTCTCAATTTTTAGTTTCGAGCCTCGCAGGAGTGAAGAAGGTGTCGTGATCGCAAAAAAATCCAAGGGATCAAAGGTTGATCAATAGGAGCCCAGAATAAGTAGACGAGAGGTCTTCTTTTGTTGGTAGATAAGGTTTTGTGTGACCCCGAGTAGCACTTGGCTGGTTTTTATATGCGATCTAAGTCGATTGGCTTTATTAGTTGTCAGGTTTATGTGTTTAAAGTTCATATCAAAACCATTCAAATTTTAAGCTCAATAAGGGATCGGACTGCATCAAAAATAAAATCTGAAATATGATTTCCTAAATTGCTCTCCTCTTGAAGTTTCAAGAAACCTTACTTGTTTGTTTTTCCGTCACGTCTTCAATTTTTAATTGATCAAATTCACAAAATAAGTTCGTCAATGACGCTTAAAATCTATGACGTCACTTGTGCGTATTTCAAACATTTTTAAGAACAAAATTTCGTTTTTGACAGATCATAAAAAGTAACTCAAATGACTAGCAGTTCGATCCCCTATTGTCTTACACTACTAGTCTAATAATTGAAAACGCTGAATACGTTAAAAAACCGACTTCCATCGCAACACCTTAGTACATTTTTGCATTATTATTTATGGTTTTTGTTAATTTTCTAATTAAGTACTAAACCGATTTTGATAAAATTTATATGGGACCACACGGGAAGCACTAGCTTTCAAATAAAAAAAGAATCATAAAAATCAGTTCACCTAGTCAAAAGTTCTGAGATAACACACATAAACAAGAAATATACAGTCGAATTGAGAACCTCCTCCTTTTTGGAAGTCGGTTGAAAAACAAAAAAAAATAAAATGTCTGTGCAGCCATCCGGTGTTCTAGTTCCCAAACTACTGGACGGATATGGGTAAAATTTGGGTTATGGCAATATTAATTATAATGCTCTAGCCGATTTTTAAAATTTCCCCCTATCTTCATTTTTAAGGGTTGCCACCATAGTTAAAAATTACATATTATTTTTTACTCAAAAATGGCTATACACATTTGGATGAAACTCGGTGCTTTACTATAACTTTATATATGTACCAAGTAAAACCGGAAGATGTTAATCCATTACACTTAATGTAGCGTCAATGCACAATTTATTTAATTTGTTACTGTTTTGTGCGCAGTCAGTTTATTTACGCACGTAATGTATTTTTACCCGACTGCACAAATAAGAAAGTTTTTTTTAATTCACATTTGGTAAGCCCTTGGCATCCTCTCACCTGATGGTAAGTAACATTTTTCGGGTGTATTATGTCTGTTTCTTTGGTAGCCTATAGCCTAAGCCGCTTGATGGATTTTGGAGTGTGACGCGTCATTAGATTCGTCTTGATCCCAAAAGTGTTTTTAATTGATAGGTTATACTTTCATAGTGATCCCATATAAATTTTATAAAATTTAAAAAAAAAACATTTTTTTTTAGCTCACCAAACTTGGGTCCCCCAAAATTCACCAAAAAGTGTTTTTGGTTTTTACCTACAGAAAAATGTGTGGTATTGTAATAAAGTTATCAACCCTAGACCTTACGAGCTACGTCACTCCATACAATGAAAAATAAGTACCTACCTACAGTTCATGCTATAGGTATAGGTGCTTCTCTTTCTAACCTCACTCTCATCGTGTCGCATGACTCACAGATATTTAGTTTTTATATATTTATTTATTTACTTGTCGCTAATTTCACAGCTTATTACACATAAATATGACAATTATTGATTTTACATTTTAGAAAACAAATTATGAAATTCAACTACTTAATTAAAATTTGAAAATGAACGAAGTAGGCTTAAACACAAATAATTTAACAGAAAATAACATTAACAAACCAAAAATTATATAACCAAAAAAAGTACAATAAAAGAAATAACATTTTCTTTGGTATTACGCCAAATGTATGCCAAATCTCAACTTCTTACGTTAAATTAGACTCTGAGATAATTGAAAACGCCACACACGTTAAAAAACCGACTTCCGTCGCAACAACTTAGTACATTTTTGCATAATTATTTTTGGTTTTTGTTAATTTTCTAATAAAGTACTACACCGATTTTGATAAAATTTATATGGGACCACACGGGAAGCATTAGCTTTCAAATAAAAAAGAATCATAAAAATCGGTTCACCCAGTCAAAGGTTCTGAGGTAACACACATAAAAAAACATACAATACAAATTGAGAACCTCCTCCTTTTTGGAAGTCGCTTGAAAAACGAGCGTGACGGACACACAGACGGACAGATGGACGCATAAGCAATGTTATAAAGGTTCTGTTTTGTAAACGATACCCTTAAAATGTTTGGAAGGACCAGTCTTGATGTTGACGTTGGTATAATCACAGAATAGAAGAATTCTATATAACGCTGAAGATGATCTCGTAATACTAGCTCCAAGCGAGTCAGTAAACACGTACAGCACTGGGAATTGTTATAAACTAACCTCCCCGAAAAACAAAAACACAAACCTATACAACCAGTAAATAAAAATAGACTTTAAACTGTGTAACTTAAGGTTGAGTTTATTAAAATTGACAGAATGACAATGGTAAAGTGATACCAGGATAGTAAAACTGCCCAGTTTATTTGTTGAGCATTTAAATATTTTTTATTATTTTTTAATAATAGTTTATTTTTATTAAATGAATTTAGAGTTGTTGTAGGGTTCGAGACCCTTTCTTGGTTAGGGGCCAGAAAGAAAATGCATTTATTTATATTTATAATGCACACGATGCATCCACGTCAGCTCGCTGTGGCAGCTAGTTGTCAAGTATCACTCACTCGCCTGCGTGCTTTTATTCGAGACGTCACAGTTATTAAAGAGAATGTAGTACACTATACCTTATATCAACCAAAAAAAAACACAATGTAAACCAACTTAGTAGGGATTTGACAGTTATTTCAATTTCATAGTGCTTGCTTTTTTTTTGTTTGATTTGCAGTCGATTAGCGATTTCTTATCTCTCAAATCTCGTGTAGCGACACACTCGCTTACATTGTGCTGTCAGCATTATTGTATGGGCGAACCCCCCGCTTCCAAGTTACTGTATAAAGCAGCCACATGTTTTGTAATAAGTAAATTAAGTTAAATATAAAATATAAGTTATATCCTAAAATAACTTTAGTATTTTGTTTACGTACATTTAATTGACAATCTTTTGATCTGGACAATTAAATAACGATAACAGTAGATCATTAAAGTGGTGACCCCGACGTGATCTACTGTTATCATTATTTAATTGTCCATTAAATAATGATATCAATACATCATTAAACTCGCATAAAGCTTTTTGGTCACAGAGCAGCATACATTTACCTATAGTATTTGTCAAAAAAATATTTTTTAACATAGTTTTTTTTTTATTTATCTATGATTTTATGATTTATCTGTCTGAAGAATGCTTTGCAAAACTGAGACCTCGCTGTAAGCTCTTCAGTAACGAAGTCAAGAGATCAGCTCGAGAACACTTGTCTTAAGGGAAACATGGTTTTTAATTAAAGTATCAAATTACTTAGCAAAAATGAATACTTTTAATTTATCTGTGTTACAATCGTGTTTCAAATAACTGAGGAATGTGGAATGTAATAAAGTGGAAAAAGCGAGTCGGGATCGCGCCTCGCGCACTAATGGTTCGTACATACCTTTTAGGGTTCCGTACCAGGTAACGGGACCCTATATTACTTAGCTTACGCTGTCCGTCTGTTTGTCCCTCTTGGTGGCTGGCTACATTTTTATAGAATACTAGCCGTCCGCCCGCGGCTACGCCCGCATTGTTTTCGATTTTCACGTGGGAATAAGACGTTTTCCCGGGGTAAAAAGTAGCCTATGTCCTATTCCAGGACCTAACCTGTATGTGTGCCAAATTTCATCCCGATCCGTTCAGTGGTTGAAACGTGAAAGAGTAACAATAATCCATACATACATCAATACATCCATACATACAATCTTTCACATTTATACTATTAGTAGGATGTGTTATTATGGGGGAGTCACTAAAAAATAATGAAAATTTAAAAAGTGGAAATTTAAAGGGGACCCCCATACAAAATAAACGTGTTTTATTACAGGTTTTATGTTTGTCCTCTATTGTAAAAACAGTAGTTATACATACAATCGTCACTTATCATCAGATGAGAAGGTGCCAAGGGCTTACCAACTGTGTATAAAAAAAAAGTGAAACTAAGTGTGATTATAGTACTTGAAGTAAAATAACAGGTAATAATAACCGACCGAGTGTTTAATCGTACAAGCGCTAAATAGTCAGAACAGAATAAAAAAAAACATTTACGTAAAAACATTACCCCTATTTTTTGGACAGTCGGGTGAAAAATTATCCAATGTCACTTTCGGGATCAAGACGAATCTAACAACATCTCACACCCTAAAATCCATCAAGCAGTTTAAGCTACAGGCTCAGCCAAAGAAACAGACATACATAAAAACTTACACCTGAAAAATATTATACCCTCCTTTTTAGGCAGTCGCTTAAAAAAAAAGAGTGTGTGGTTTTATGAAACCATGGTAAAAGTGAAACTTTTTTTCACATTATAGACATTTACAGAGCACGAAACGATCATGGCTGCTCTCGTCTTGGAGCTACGGTACAGAGGACGAAACGATCATGTAATAAAAGTTTCACTCCTCTTGGAGCTACGGTACAGAGAACGAAACGATCATGGCTGCTCTCGTCTTGGAGCTACGGTACAGAGGACGAAACAATCATGGCTGCTCTGACGAAAAAGTTTGAAACGATGTAATAATCTCTTTGCCGTCACGCAACACACAGACGATAATTGAAAACGCTAAACACGTTAAAAAACCGACTTCCATCGCAACAACTTAGTACATTTTTGCATTACTATTTTTGGTTTTTGTTAATTTTCGAATAAAGTACTACACCGATTTTGATAGAATTTATATGGGATTACACGGGAAGCACTAGCTTTCAAATAAAAAAAGAATCATAAAGATCGGTTCACCCAGTCCAAAGTTATGAGGTAACAAACATAAAAAAAAACACAGACGAATTGAGAACCTCCTCCTTTTTGGAAGTCGCTTGAAAAAGCTTGAGACGATGTTATAAAAGTTTCACTTTAATATTTTTATGTTAAAGTTTTTTGTTTCGTAATGAATAGGTATCATTGATATGCTTGACTAGAGAGGTTTGGTGGTACAGAACCTTGGAAACGCGAGTTCGACTCGCGCTTAGCTGGTTTTTTGATCTTATTTTTTCGCACTACACCCCAAAATTAGGGATCATCTCACGAGCCTCGTCTTGCATCCATAATCAAGGATGTACCTAACTCAACCCTTGAGTAATGATCTAAATAACACCCCAGCTGCCTGTAATTTGAGACCGATATATCATCGCTGATGCTTTTATTCACTGGTATTATGGCACAGTATTACAATATAGCGGCTTACAGTAGTGCAACGAATGTACTTACGCAGAGCAACGGAAGGGTACTTGCGGGGCAGCCAGCGGCGGGACACAGGAATTTGCCAGGCTGGGTATAGCCTAGTACTGCTAGTACCTACGCCGTGGCAGCATCGTGCGACTTCAAAGGCGTTGCGCTACTGTAAGCCATATCGTAATACTGTGATTATGGTATCGAGGAAAGCCTCAGGCTTCTGATGAGTAGCTACATGGGTTACAATAAGCGCTTTTCTTATTTTTCAAGTAACTTAGTTCTCTTATAGTTTAAAAGATGGCAGTGTACTTACAATAAAAAAAGAATGTTTTATGGTTTCAAAAGAAAACGGCTACGCCTTTCGACCATGGTGCAAAACTTCTTTTTTTTATTTAGTTGCTCCATCTGTTATTTTTTTCTTTGCGTGGCGTAAGATACCGAAAGAATGAAGGGAATTATTGATTTTTACTATTATTTTCAGAGTTTTTAAAAATATAAGATGTCGTTCACATTCTGAGAAATCACACATAGAGTTTTATTATATGTTTTTTTTAAACAGTTTTGCTTGCAACAGGCAAAGGCATCATGGTCATACCGCCTAACATTACATAATATAATATTAATAATTGTTGTTTTAATTAACAAAGAATACATTATATTCCGAGATTATATTCTTAAATTACAATATAAATGGTATATGGTAACCTGCTGGACTTTAGCCTTGTGTCTGTGTGGGGCATAGGTACTTTTCCTAGTGTGGGAAGACATCTGAGCCCCAGCAGTGGGAAAGTTTATGGGTTGTTCACGACAGTATAAATGTGTCCAAGTGCTGGAAACACTTATTAATCATATCAACGGAAGGATATCCACTGCTGGACAAAGGCCTCCCCCAAGGATTTCCACGACGACCGGTTCTGCGCTGCCCGCATCTAGCGGCTTCCCGCGACCTTCACCAGGTCATCGGTCCACCGAGTGGGAGACCTGCCTACACTACAATCTCCGGTGCGTGGTCGCCACTCGAGAACTTTACTGCCCCAAAGGTCATCTGTTCTACGAGCTATGTGCCCACTTATGGAAACACTTATTAGAGAGTAGTTTTTATCGTCTACCTGATGTTGTAAGGGTAATTAGCCGCTGGTTTTGCAAATATTTAAAAATCATCATCATATCGGCGGAAAGACGTCCACTGCTGGATAAAGGCCTCCCAAGGCTTTCCACAACGACTGGTCCTGCGCTGCCCGCATCCAGCGGCTTCCCGCAAACTTCATCAGGCGTCGGTTCACTGAGTGGGAGGCCTGCCTACGCTTCGTCTCCCGGTGCGCGGTCGACTTTCTAGAACTTTACTGCCCCAACGGTCATCTGTTCTACGATTTATGTGCCCTGCTAACAGTGATTTAAAAATAATTAAATTAAATTAGAGTAATACCTATAGTTATTTGGTATTTTTTTTAAGTCTGGGTAATGTAATAATTACAATTTTGAAGTCTGAGTTATAAAGTGTGCGTGGTACGTATCTTTTAAAATTAATACCCTCCATTGTCAATAGCTTACCAATTGTGAATAAAAAAAATAAAAAAAATGTTGTATAAGCCGAAACACAATAACGTAACCTAACCAAATAATTAAAAAAGGAAAAAAAAACCGACTATATATTAAGCCTCAAAAGTAATCAATTTTATTCAGGGTATCGAGACGAATCTAACGAAACCTCTCACTTTAAAATCCATCAAGCCGTTTAGGCTAAAAGCTCATTCGAAGAAACAGACATACATACATAGGTAGGTTCATGCAAACGTACACCCAAAAAAACACATAGTTTGTAATAAAACACTGTCTCAGCCGAGTAGAATTTTTCAACGTATCACCTCTATTACGCGAGATTGTATCGAGTGGATATATTGTAGATAGCCCGTCTCCTTACTTATGTTACCAGGGCCGTCTCTAGTTGTAGCGTAATATAATAAAATAAAAAGAAGCATACTTCACAATTTGCAGACACTGTCCCGAGTAGCAATTTGTTGCGTATCACTATCACGCGAGATTATATCGAGTGTATTGTAGCGTAGACAGCTCCTTGCTCATGTTGCCAGGACCACCTCCAGTAGCATGTAGGAGGGCCCCCGTATTTCTCCTATTTTTATTTAGAAGAGAGTGCACAATGTTAGTATTTTGTTTTTTTTTTTTTATATTACGTACTTACCTACGCAATACGGAGTTCTTACTTGCAATCGGTTGAAATTTGTATGCGCACGAATTTGAAACTGTTTGCCAAGTGAGAAAAAAGTGTCAGTCGTAAATCAGAAAATTTAACCTAATATTTTCGATCTCAAATTTATTTTTGATTTTACTTTAGAGGGACGAAGAAGTGATGAAGGTATTGTGGTGGCAAAAAAAATCGAAGTTGAGATTTTGATGGGAATCGATTGTGTTACACTCTATACTTATAGACAGTCTAAAAATAAAAAAATGAGTTTGTGTGTGTGAGTGTGACTGTGTGTCCATCCGGTACTCTAGTTCCTAAACTACTGAAAAAATTTGGTTATAGGGTTATGTCATTTTTATATCTCCAGCTGTTTTTTTTTTCAAATTTCTCCTCTCTTGATTTTTTGGGGTTGCCACTATAGCATAGTCCAAAATCACTTAATATTTTTTCTCAAAAATGGCTCTATACATTTGTATGAAACTTTACGTTACTATAAGTTTATATAGCCTAATGAACGATGTAGTTCGTTATTGTGCGAAAAATTTGAATAGCGTAGCTCCTATGCAAACCCAGGTTGTTTATTACTTTTTCTCCAAAATTTTTCTAACGATTTTAATGAGTTTTTATTAATAGCAAGTCTTACCGCACTGAGTAATTCATTGTTCCATAAAAATCGGAATAAGCTACCTTCCGTCCAAACTCAAATTATTTGTAAAATTTTCATCAAATTTAATACACCTTTTTTATTGCTACCAGGTAAGAGAAATTTTCATTATTGTTTGTG
Source organism: Coleophora flavipennella (assembly GCA_947284805.1). Classification (NCBI taxonomy): domain Eukaryota; kingdom Metazoa; phylum Arthropoda; class Insecta; order Lepidoptera; family Coleophoridae; genus Coleophora; species Coleophora flavipennella. Next base: position 6,778,319 of record OX369258.1, on the reverse strand, counting down.
TATGCCAGACGGTGAATGCTTCGCGAAAATTAATTATATGGATTAGATTAAATTACATTTATTTATCACACGTCACAAATTTATAAAATATACTAGTCAAAATAATAAGGTATGTCAATAGTGCGGTGATCGTCAAAAAATAAATTTTAAAACTAATAAAAACAAAAAGTCAAATCACAAAAATTAAAATGTCAAAAAGTAAACTGAACAGTAATTAAATAAATATAAATTAATACATTAAAGTATTTAATTTCTAAAAATTCGTCAATTGAATAATATTCCATATCCAACAAAAAGTTTTTCAAATGGTATTACTGAAAATACATTAATACTATTATTAAGCAGATGCTATTTAAATGAGCCTTTCGTTTAGAGCGTTGCTGCTCTTAACTCATCTCATTAGTGTTGCCAGACCCTCGTCCATTTAAAACGTGCACTGAAACAATTATGTCGAAGTCAGTGCTACTCAACATTTTATTCAATTATGAGATACTTTGTAAAATTTCTTAGTATGATCTGTAGCATAAATGAATTAAAAATCTGTTTTATAACAATGCTACATGATACGTAGAATTTTGAAATATTACCTAATAGTTGAAACCTATGTAAGAAAAAGAAAATTGCATGGTAAATATAGAAATGTAATCAAAGAAATAGATTAGAGGATTAAAAGAAGATTATAAAATAGGAATGTCAAAAAGAAGATTATAAAACAGGAATGTCAACAATTAAAATAATGAAATATTTAAATATACGGTAGCAACCACGCACGTGCAGAGTTGCTATGACAGATGGTTTTCTTTTAAAAAAAATATTAAGTTAGCACACAAAATCTAAAAATAAATGGCACTTGTAATCTTCACTTAAATTTAAAGTTCATTTAATTCCTACGTTTGGGTATCTTCCATTTCGCGGGAGAGAATAAATAAAAGGTATTACTTGAATTGCAATCAACCACGCTGTCCACGCTGAGGTGTACCCAAATGAGGGCGCTCAAACAAAAACCGGTGGGCCGGACGAAGAAACGCACACCCTAGTTCTTTGGTGCTCACAATGACGAGCACGAGCTGGCTCTCAGCATTGTTGGGGCGTCGTAGGCTAAGACCCTAAAACGTAAAAGGACCGTGATTCTCATCACCACTTGACACAAGTTAAAACGATGAAATAAATATGGAAATACTTACCTCTTAAAAATATCGTAGAGGGACCGAGTACAATAATTAGAACATCTTGCTGAGCGAAACTGGCACTAATGGATAAATTTATAAAATATTTTCGGGAAAATACAAATAATAGTCCGATGACGATTCCTTTCTCTAAAAAACAACAGACGGCAGTTTGACAATCAATCACAATTTTTCAAAACAATTCGGAAAAGTGAATATAATCCAAAACTGAAGGAGCCAACAGCGGAAACCAAAAAGAATTTAATATGAAACAGCAACAAAGGAGATCGGCTCGAAACGATAGTTTGCGTTTCAGATCTTGATCATAAAATTAAGACATTATTAATTTTATTTTTACGTTACAAAAATATAATAATTTTAAAATAATGAGATTTGTTTTAATACTGTTAACTAGTCTAACTCATACATTATCATTTCAACTAATACTATTTAAGAGTAACTAACAATAACATAACAAATTTGACTATAGACAAACAAATAACAACGTTGATGAATTATCACAGCACTTAAAAACTAAAACCGGCCCTGTCACGTGTCAGCAACATCATGACGAAACTAAAGGGTGTGGTGTTCATTGATTTTCGATTAGGTGCTCATATAGTTCTACCGAAAATAAGACGTGCGTGAGGCCGGGTCAAATGGGTAGATCAAAAAAAGGATGAAGATGTGCGTTCGTTAGTGGCCTCTCGTATTCGTTTCGTTTCGTCCGAGACCTGGCACACTGAATATAGAGTTTCTTTTGCAAAAGTAATTAATCCCTAGGTATCCTTTTCTAATTAAAAAATTAGTGCAATTGACTTAATCTCTCTCATATGACGAAAAGTGAGGTTCCAGCCAGCCAAGGATGGAACATTTCATCATCTTCATAACAGCCGAAGGACGTCCACTGCTGTACAAAGGCCTCCCCTAAGAATTTCCACAACGATCGGCCCTGTGCTGCCCGCATCCAGATACTTCATCTGACTTTCTCCAGGTCGTAGGTCCACCGAGTGGGCGCCTGCCTACACTGTCTTATTTTGGTTGAGATCTTTACTAACCCAACAGCTCTCTGTTCTACGAGCTATGTGCCCCGCCCACTGCCACTTAACTTTAGCGATTCTGAGAGCTTTTTCGATTACTTTGGTTTTCCTACGGATCTCGAAAACTCAAATAATACAAGCGCGTGGTAAGTAACAGAAGTAAGAGAGTTAATTTATTTTATTGCATGCCTAAATTAATCGACTCCGTAGCCTAATAGTTAAGTCCATTAGCTTCATATCAGGAGGCCGCGGGTTCGATTCCCGGCGGAATCTAATTGTGTAAGATCCAGTTTGGTTGGTGGAAGGGCATTTTCTACGCCTGCCTGGCTAGCTACCACCAGTCAACTATCTTATCTAAGTCTTGCTGCTAAATATCAATGTTAACAGCATTGATGTGTTCCAGTTTGAAGATAAGATAGCCAGATCCCCATGGCGTTGGGAAATCTTGGTAAATTTTTGGCACTGTCTATAGCATCATGGAAGCTCGTGTCAAGAACGGTGCGAGACTGGCCCTAAATATAAAATAATCAACGCCTCAATATTTTGACTATTTTTGGTAACCCTGCTTCCTTCTAGCAATGAATTTGAATGATTATTGGCTTATAGGGGACCTGATGCATTTGGTTGGTCACCGACGTGGGTCTTCTGTTAAAGATGACACAAGACGCTCTAGGTACTAAATGCCACTATTTTCTCTGACTGAGTTACCATATTTATCTATTGCCATATAAGTGTTGGGGGGTTTTTGTAGGAAGGGAATTTCCTGTTACATGTATTTGATTGACCTAGATTGGTATGGATGTGTGTGACAGACTGATCACTAAGGGCAATATTCAGATTAATTACTCTTTGAAATAAGACAACCTTAACATAGTCAGAAGAGATAGAAAGAAGAGTTACGCGATAGAAATAGAGGCAATTTGTAGGTGAATGTAACTGTAGGTAATTAGGGTTCTGTGAGTGTGACCTGAATTGCACTTTATTGTGTCGTAGCAAGAGTCGCTATTTATTTAAATGAATTTACGAATTGAATCTTCTGTTACGTAGTAAATGGTCTTTTTTCTTTGCTGGAGGTAACTCTTCAGCCGACAAAAAACGCAACTCAAATAGTGCTACTCAAAAAACTAAACAATTTTCTTTTATTGTAAAATAACTTACCTACAGACCTCGACTTGCAACAGTTAATGTTGTTAAAAATAAACTTTATTTTATAGGAAACTATATAAATTTGTGTTCCTCAATTTGGTTTAAGTCAATTTACAAAGTATGGTTAGTCTATAGTTTTTGTTCCGACTGTAATGGTTTTTGTGGGATTAAGTTGTTCATATCCCTCTGGTACATTTTTAAAACCCGAGTGGTAGGGTAGCCCTTGGCATCATGCCACCTGATCTTCACCAGATAGTGAGTGACGATGATGCCGAAGATCGGAGCCTCTTACTCAATGGGGAACTGGCTATCTTAACTTAATCCTTGGGGGAGGCCCATGTCTAGCGATAGACGTCCTTCGGCAGATATGATAATGATGAATGTTATATCTAAGAAGGCAAGGGAGAAATACTATCTAAGCATGCCTATACATCTTGCCAGTGTGGTGCTCCTCAGACTGCTCCACTTTTGTTTCTTCTTTTATGGGCCATAATTGCACCTCAAAACATCTAACGATGCAACACCTGAAGCGATCGAAGTGGCACGATTTTGGCAAAGATAATGATTACGGAATGACACTGCCACACGAAAAGAAGAAGATCTAAGAAGGCCCATAAGAGTTTACCAGTTTCTTTGAATAGTTAAAGAAAACATCACAGTGCGTAAGGAAATGCACAGCTGTAAAATAATCAAGTAATTATGCTTATAAATAACATTCGCCATGTACACAGCTCCACAAAAAAAAATTGTTGCCCTGGATATCTTAGCAAATTTTGATGTTTTTTAGTGCCCAGATTACTAATTTATTAATGAAAGTATTGAATGTGCTCTTGTTTTAATTATTATTGATCAATTATCTGCTTGTTAGTATTAAAATTTATTTTCCCAGTCATGATTAGAGTTCTGCGCAAAAAAACGAGAGCAAATCTTAAAAAATCATTGATAGTTTCATGAATTGTGAGCATATTAGTTGTATTGATGTTTTTTAACTAGCTCGTACGTAATTACGTGTTTCTTTGTCCTACTAAGTCCTCTGTTTATTATTGCAAAGGTTGACTGGAAGAGATCCCTCTAAGGGATAAGTCCGCCTTTGTACTTAAGGTTATTTTTTTTAATACATTATTTTAAGTGTATATTTTGTACAATAAAGAGTTTACAAGCAAACAAACAAACAAATATATCCAAAATCTATCGTATATCTAGGGCAACAAAACCACTGTAGACATCGGTGTTATTTTTGAACATTTGACTAGTTTCTACCTAACGTGTCTATTTTTTTGTATTTTTAACACACTTTTATCAGCTTTACCTGTTTAGATACAAACATATCTTTGTAACTTAATTCTCACCCACTTCAAGACGTCCGATTAAATCGGAAACTTGCACTCGTAGTTAGAACCGATGACAACACAATAATAACAAAAAAAAAATTATTTGTAATTTGACATCAAAGTATGTTTTTTTTTTTTTAAAACTGTAATTATTCAGTACCGAAATTGAGTAATCAGGTGACTTTGGGCTTGTGACATTCTCAATGTAATAAATACGGATCCGGAAAGCTTTATATTGTTACAAATAATGTAATCATTATTTCGATTGTGACAATTACTTCAATTTAGTATCATTAGTGACACAAAAGCCTTTTCATAGTAAAACTATTAGGTAGATAATAGGACGGTTTTGTGTTATAGTAGCGCTCTAACTTATTCATCAAATTTTGTTGACCCTGTTCTAAAAAGTCCGAAAACTGGCCAATCTAAGGATTTACTGAAACCTTTTGTGCTAAGTATGTTTAAAATGCAAAAAGTTATGTGTGTGTGTGTTCGTTTGTGTGTGTGTGTGTGTGTGTGTTTGCGTGTGCGTGTTGGTGTATGTGTGTGTCTACGACTTTACTGAAATCGCAAAAAATATATTTTACGTACAAAACGATCAACCGGTTGAAGAATTTTGTATGGAGAAGCCATTTTTCTTGAGAATTGAATATGTGTTCTTATATGTGTGTTTTATTCAATTTATGTGGAATTAGTGTAAATATATACCAAAATGAGTGATATAATGTTCCACCAAGAATCTACAATCAAAAGTATCACTAGTAACTATTAAAAGTCCAGTTTGCGCAGTTTTACTTCAACATTACGACAATAACTTTTAGTAAACGAGTCACAAAATTAACTTAATAGGTTGGGACGTAATGTTTTTTCATTGCCTACTACCACTCCTAGTCCGCACGTCAAATAGATTGACAGACATCAAAAAAGTGTTTTTGTGTATTTTTGTCTGACTGCCTCAGACATGTATGCAGGTATCAAAAACTGTTTCCGCTCCTCATTCAGTTGATATAACTAGTAACTATTAAAAGTCCAGTTTGCGCAGTTTTACTCCAACATTACGACAATAACTTATAGTAAACGAGTCACAAAATGAACGTAATAGGTTGGGACGTAATGTCTTTTCATTGGCTACTACCACTCCTAGTCCGCACGTCAAATAGATTGACATACAACAAAAAAGTGTTGAAACTGGTAATTCAGTATCATGTTTAGGTGGTATTTTAATGTAGTCGTATATTTCATCGTGAGTGATGTAGATATTTCATATCGATATTTCGAGTCTTAATTTCAAGAAGATATCGTGTTCTGTTTTAGCATGCCTTTAATCGTTTCTGTTTGCACCCGAGCTTTGTATGGAAATGTTTTGGATATGAATTATTTTTATTAAAGTGAAACTTTTATTACATCGTCTCCATTTTTTTTGTCTGTGTGTTGCATGTCGCGTGACGGTCGCTTTCGTCTGACGGTATCATCGTTTCGTCCTCTGTACCATAGCGAGAGCAGCCATGATCGTTTAGTCCTCTGTAAAGTTTCACTTTTACCGTGGTTTCATAAAACCACACACTTACTTTTTTGTGTATTTTTACCTGACTGCCTCAGATATGTACGAGGGCGGTTTGATAGGTCCATGACTTTGCAAAGAAGAAACACTCTTTTTACATATATATATTTTTATTTTTCTACATAATCTCCTTTCAACTCTACGCACTTAGTCCAGCGATGTTCCTACCTCTTACACCCATCAAAAAATATTTTTTGTCAAACCCTGAAAAATAAATAAATATTCTGGGACAAATCACACATGGTCATCTGGCCCCAAAGTAGGATTCCCTGTGTTATGGGAACCAGAGACTGATATACATACTTATATACGTTTAAATACATACATATATAGATATTTAACACCCAGACACAGAGCAAACAAATCTGCTCATCACACAAATGTTTGCCCTGGGTGGGGATCGAACCCACAACTCTCGGATCAGTAGTCAAGAGCACTAACCACTGAGCCACCGAGTCAGTCAATAGGCCTCAGTTTCGGCTACCACCTCTTCGTTTGACGAAAATCTTTGCCAGCCAAGCCATTTCTTCATGTTTGGGAAGAGGAAAAAGTCACAGGGGGCTAAATCTGGCAAATAAGGAGGGTGTGGCAAAAATTCGTATCCTAATTCGACAATTTTTGATGTCGCGATTGCAGACGAGTGGGCCGGTGCATTATCCTGATGAAATATAATTTTTTTCTTTGCTAGATGCGGTCGTTTCTTGATCAACTTTTCATTGAATCTATCTAACAATGCAGCATAGTAAGCTCCGGTTATTGTCTTGCCTTTATCCAAAAAATCGATGTAAATAACACCTTGACTGTCCCAAAAGACTGTGACCATCACTTTACCAGCCGAGCAAACAGTTTTTTCCTTCTTTGGGGCACGTTCCCCGGTAGAAGTCTATTGCTTCGACTGTTGCTTAGTCTCTGGTGTATAATGATGGACCCAAGTTTCGTCAACTGTTATGTACCGACGCACAAACTCACTCGGATTGCGATTAAACATGGCTAGGCATTCCTCAGAAGCTGTTACACGATTTCGTTTCTGGTCGACTGTTAGTAAACGCGGCACCCATTGGCTTTTTCATGCCCAGAATATCATGCAAAATATAAAAAACTCGTTCAGTCGAGATGTGCACAGCATCACTTATTTCGCGTATCTTCACTCGACGGTCTGCCAAAACAATATCATGTATTTTACTAACCATGCCCTCCGTAGTGACCTCAATCGGCCTTCCTGGGCGCTCCGCGTCATTAGTAGTAGTAAGTCCACAACGAAATTCAGTGAACCACTTATGTACCATTCCATGAGAAGGCGCAGAATCACCATAATACTTTTTCAATTTGTCTTCCGTCTGCTTAATAGTTTTACCACGTAAAAAATAGTGTTTAATTAGCACTCGAAACTCGCTTTTCTCCATTTTCAAAGAATACTTAGAAGTCGCCTAACTTTTTTGTTTCCAAAAAGCTTGTTGTCGCTCCAAATTTGAAAAAAGAAAGGCATGCGCTTCGTAGTGAGTTTGCAAATATGAGACAAAAAAAAATATTAAAAAAGTTTTTATTTAACCTTAAAGTCATTGAGTTGTCAAACTGCCCTCGTATGTTATTATGTATTGTTTGTTTGTTTGTAAACTCTTTATTGTACAAAATATACACTTAAAATAATACTTAAAAAAAACTTAAGTACCAAGGCGGACTTATCCCTTAGAGGGACCTCTTCCAGTCAACCTTAGGAATAATAAATAGAGGAGTTAACTAGGACAAAGAAACACTTAATTAAGTACAAACCAGCAAAAGAACATGAATAAAACGCAATATCACGTAGGTATGTAAGTTAACAAAAGACTGGACTGGACACTAATTATATATTTTAACCGCCTCCGTGGCGTAATGGTTAGCCCATTCGCTTTACACCAGGAGGTCGCGGGTTCGATTCCCGGTGGGGTCAACTTGTAAGACTCAGTTTGGTTGGTGGTAGGGCATTTTCATAGCCCGCCTGGCTAGCTACCACCATCTTATCTAAGTCTTGCCGCCAAACATCAGTATTAACAGCATTGATGTGTTCCGGCTTGAAGATAAGATAGCCAGATCCCCATTGCGTTGGGGAATCTTGGTAAGCCCGCTTCCATCTTCGGCATCATCGTCACTTACCATCAGGTGAGATGATGCCAAGGGCTTACCAATTGTAAATTAAAAATAGGAAAAAAAAAGAGTAGAACCCCCAGTTCACGGGTCCTACACCAATTTTTTTACATCCTGTTTATCTTCTTAAATTTTATCTGCGATGACTCTCTGGTGCACTAATGTTATGGATTTATTCGTCATATCTTCTACAGAACAGATTAAGCTAAAGGCTTCAGTTATAAGTTGGAAATCACAAAAGTCAGACCTATATTTGTAGGTACGCATTATTTTGTAATTTTTGTTGAAACATCAATAAAAATCTTAATGTTGTTTGCGTAACTAACTACTCATACCATTCCGTAATGAGCCCACATTTAGGGATCAGCACGGAAAATGGCAAATCAATGGGGTGTGTTCCACTGCAGTCCAAATTAAACCAGGTTATAAGAAAGAAAAATAAAACAACAGTATTAAGTTGTGAGATGTTGTCAAGGGTTTACCAATTGTGAAAAAAAAAACAGTTTTTCTGAGAAATTGCAGACATGTTAAACTTTTTTTACACTATACTCATCAATATTTCGTCGAAAAGTTGTCCTACGTGTATTTAGATATTCTGTTTCCGTTGATAATTGTTTTTGATGTACGAGTATATGCGTTGGCCTTAGAGGTGTGTGTTGTTGTGACTTTCATTATTTATCTCTGTAACTGCTACCCTGATTTTCATGCAGTTTACTTTATATGAGAGCTGGTAATAGGGATGAAGACAGCATCCTTACTATAATATTATAAATGTGAAAAATGTTTGTTGGTTTGTTACCTTTTCACACTTCAACGCCTTGACCAATCTTAATGAAATTTGGCATGCCGTTAGCCTGTGTCATGAGGAAGGATATAGGCTACTTTTATTCGGTGAAAAAAGCATAGCCCAATGCAGTTCCAGAGGGAACTGAAAATATACTCTTTTTTAAATAATTTCTTTAACATCGCAACGGAACAATGGATTGTGTGTTTTTTTGCACGAAGATGGTTAAGGGGGTGGAAAATGACACGATTTACTAATAAGTATATCCTGACATAGTTTCCGACGGATCTGGAGAAAACTCACGTCCACGCTCGCGAGCCGCTTGCGGCTCGCTCACCACGCACCGTCTAAGACAGTCACAAACACGAAGTGCACGCGGGCGAAGCCGTGGTCATAAGCTAGTCAGAAATAAATTATGAACTCTTGATCACTATATTGCCCTCCTACTTAAACTGCGGAAACCTTACTCGTTTTGTTTTCCATCAAGTGTTCGATTTTAATTTCACAAAAATCACAAAATGAGTACATAAATGACGCTGCTAAACTATTACGTCACGCTTATATTTCTTAAATTTTTAGAACAAAGTGTCGTTATTGACAGACGATATAAAGTTACTCAGATGATTATATTAATTCGTCATCCTTATTGCGCGGTAGTTATGAATGTTTGATAAAATCGGTTCACGAATATCCAAGATATTGATCTTTATTGTCATTAATTAAAGGGGATATTGGTCGGTTTTATAACTAGAAACAACCAGATTCTTTGCATTTCAAATGTCAAGCCAAAATTACACTTGATATCTAACAATGAGGTTTATTTAATACCTCAACTCTTAAACGTGTTTAAGTGCTCATTTAAGTGAGTAGTTCTTACATCCCTGATAACGAGTTTGTGATGATGACCCGGTTTTTCATATCTAGATCTCACCTAAAAATGTCGCATCAATTTTTTGTCGCAATATGCACTTCATCATATCAGCCGAAAGACGTCCACTGCTGGACAAGCCTCCTCCAAAGAATTCCACGACGACCTGTCCTGCGCTACCCGCATCCAGCGGCTTCCCGCGACCTTCACCAGTTTGTCGGTCCACCGTGTGGGAAGGTCTGCTTACGCTACGTTGATAATATGCACTTAGGGGCATATTACATTATCATAGATATGTGATCATAATATGTGATCATAGATCTAGTACATTGCTGCTTCTGTAGGATCATATTTTACAGTACGCTGTCAAAAATCATCATTGGGCTACACCTAGAACCATATGTCTATGATAGTGTAATATGGCCCCTTAGCCATGGCACAATATGGTCTGTGATATAAACTGTTTGTACGGTGCAGTCCAAACGTTGACACACTTAACATCGTGCCCTGCGTGCCCCTACAACTGCACGCAGGAAGACCTCATGACAGCGGCTGGAAATGCTGTTAACGTGGCCAAATTCTGGACTGCTACAGTGTAGTGTGTGCCATCGACACGCTAAGAAGAAGATGGCACAATATCTAAGCGCAAAGCGGAAAAGCCATCGATGGATCACAATGATTCGTATTCATGTCTCGCAAACCAATTCGCCGCACGCATGCCCTTTGCCAAAAAGTAATTTTTGTTTCAGAAATAAGGGTCACCTCTATTATAGGTACAGAAGCTTTTTCCACAAGCCATTTTGTAAAATGACATGATTAGAGGGCAAAATTACAAAAGAAATGAAATAATGTAAAAAATGTTTTTTAGGGTTCCGTAGTACAACAAGGAACCCTTATAGTTTCGTCATGTCTGTCTGTCCGTCTGTCCATCTGTCCGTCTGTCTGTCCGCGGCCTAGCTACTAGACTGTTAGTAGTTAAGAGCTGAAATTTGGCAAAGATAGGTATATATCTTCTTCTTATTCGTGTGAGAGTCACAGCTGCTTGAGCTAATGTTTCACGACCGCCACGGCTTGAGGGGAGGCTGATGCCAGGTCCTCGTCAGTGCAAGTGAACGGGCATAATAATAACGCGGAGAGAACTTAAAAAAAAATTTTGATACAAAAACTTATAAAGGGTAAGTACCTCCCCTACAAGTAAAGTGGGGATGATTATTTTTTGTCGTCAAACCCAGTCGTGTTAAGTATCGTTGGTTAGAGCCTAAAAAACAGTGGTTAGTCTTCTTACACAATTTTATTATTTAGTATTCCGTTTTCGAATAATAGGCTTGAAAGTGCTAAATTTTTTTGGAGTCGAGTGTCCCCACCCCCTAACAACTAAACCGCTGTATTTGGAAATTTGAAAATTAGATATGGACGCGATAATACATTGCGCGTGGCGCGACACGCACTTGGCCGGTTCTTTTTATATGTATGTTAAATAAAGTACTAGTCTATATATAATCAGCCAACATGTAGCCCCGGGCTGAGTGAATAACGCAAATATAAAATATCTGCGAATGTGTCTCAAATCTACAAGGCCGCCCGCATTTTTTTCATTCACATTTTTAGAATAGCATTATATTTACATGTTATATTTATTTATTTATTTAACAGTTTATGTAAATTATTTATTAGTAACAAGTTAATCAGTGCGTCGGATAAACGTACATATAAAATCGAAATTTGAAAACACATTGGTATGATGGTACCTGGCAGGGTTCAAAGGTAGCGGGCCTAGCCCTTATGCCACCGACAACTTATACAGGTTGGTTTTTTTAACACCGAGCAAGCCGTTAAGGGTGGGCTCTACTCATGAAACTGGACAACTTTCCCCACGAAACCCATACTAAATTCTCAATTTTTTTTTAGACTTTTTCATAGAAATCGATCATTTCGATTAGCCAACTTTGTATGGAGAGTCAACTTTTTTTGCGATTTCATTATGGGTTTCTTGGGGAAAGTTGTCCAGTTTCATGAGTAGAGCCCATCCTTGACGGCTCGCTCGGTGTTAAAAAAACCACCCTGTATTAGTTGTCGGTGGCATAAGGGCTAGGGCCGCTACCTTTGAACCCTGCCAGGTACCATCATACCAATGTGTTTTCAAATTCGGTGAAGGAAAACATCGTGAGGAAACCTGCACACGCCTGCGGAGAAACTCGCAGGTTGTGTGTGATGTTTACCAGCCCGCACTAGGCCCGCGTGGTCGACTAAGGCCCCATAGCACTAATTCAGGGTAGGCTCGTAGAGACGTATATGATCTGATGATGATGATCATAGAGTGATCGTTACATTATTTCCTCCGGCTTTGCCACCAGGTATTGAGAAGATTGTGGCAAGCCGCTGGATGCGGGCAGCGCAGGACCGGTTGTCGTGGAAATCCTTGGGGAGGCCTTTGTCCAGCAGTGGACGTCTTTCGGCTGATATGATGATAATTGAGAATATCTACATCGTTGCTACATCTTGTAACATTGGCGCACGTGTCCATAACACCACGGTTGTGATACTAGGGTTGTAAATAGGTCATTTCAAACGAGATGACATTTGTATGCCCGAGCCGTAGGCCAGGCCAGATGCGGAAGCGCGCGTAAATATTCATTTTTGAGCCAAAATTGGTAGTAAATATATTTTTTTTAAGGTATTTATCATCGTATCAGCTTATATACGTCCCCACCGAGGGGCTCGATCCTACCCTGAATTAGGGTGATCGGGCCTTAGTAGTAGTAAGGATTGAAACCATATTTTTAAATAAAAAGTTCTGCCTAAGTACTACTTAATTTTAATTTCCGCGCATTATTTGAGAAAAGTACTATACAAGCCTTGGCCACAACTAGGATGGCATTGATGGACTAAAAGTGTATGTGTACCTCGGCTTCGTCTCGTCCCACATTTACACGTTCGTCCATCAATGCATCTTTTGCTGGCCGCTGCATTAATGTACTATACGTCAAATAATTTAGACTTTTGACTTGCGTCTTCTTAAAACTGTAAGATATCAGCCGAAAAACGTCCACTGCTAGACAGAGGTTTTTTACTTTGACAGGTCCTGCGCTACCTGCATCCAGCAGCTTCCCGCGACCTTTACCAGGTTCTCAGTCCTCCGACGTGAGGGGTCTTCCTACGCTATATCTTCCGGTGCGCGTTCGCCACTCGAAAACTTTATTATTCCAACGGCCATCTGTTCTACGAGCTATTTGCTTCGCCCACTTAGCGATTCTGAGAGCTATATCGGTTACTTTGGTTGGTTCTCCTACGGATATCTTAGTTTCTGATTCAATCACTCAAGAAAACTCCGCGCTTAGCACGCTCCATTGCCCTTTGGGTGACCCTAAGTCTTCTTAAGAGACTCGTTGTAAGCGACCATGTGTCAGTTCCGTATGTCATCACTGGCAACACACACTGCTCAAAGACCCTAATGATAGAGTTTTTTTTCGGGATTTGTGCTCTTTACGTTTGTATTTTTATTTTAGTGTTTTTCCATTGTCATCATCTTCATATAAGCTCATATACGTCCCACCGACCCTGAATTAGGGCGATCGGGCCTTAGTCGACCACGCGGCCCCAGTGCGGGTTGGTCGACTTCACACACAACCTTCGAGTTTCTTCGCTGGTTTGTGCAGGTTTCCTCACCATGTTTTTTCCTTCACCGTTAAAGCAATCGGTGAGTATCTTCGAAAAACTCATTGGTACATTGGCCATCCGGATTTGAACCCGGCACCTCTGGTTAGGAGGACCAAGTCGTTACCGGTTGAGCCACCGACGCTTATGATATTTACCTTCGCTACTTTAGGAAGGTTTTCTAACTAATAAGATGAAAAAATATATTTTTGTCTTTTTACTTGTTTGTGTTTTGTGAATTTTGTTTTTGTATTGTTCCATTAGATCGAGCGTTTTTTTAAATTAAATCATATCCAAAAGGGTAGAATCTGCTATATTTTTTTAAAAGAATGAACCAGTCATTTTTGTAAGCAAAATCTTCGTTGGGTATTTCATGGTTTGGAATTTATTTCGTAACAAATCTTAACAATCTCATTGGTTTCGCCATTGTACCCTCTCGGCTTTGACTGACGTTTTTGAGGCCAAGAATGGATTCTGTAGCATTCAATTTTAAAAATTATACAAAAGACGGCAAGAAAAAGTTTTGGACGAAGCCTATGTCCAATAATTTGAAACGCTAAACTCGTCAAAAAAACTGACTTGACCATTGCAACAACTTAGTACAATTTAGCATATTTGTTTTGTTCATTTTCTAAAAGAGTACTACACCGATTTTAATTAAATGTATATGGGAACAACTCAGTAGCATATTCTATCGAATCTCTTCTCTCTTATCGTGTGGCACATATTAACCGTGCTATCCAAGGGATAGACGACGGCGGATGCCTGGTGCTGCACTTAGCATCACCCGCGGTCACGTGTAGGGCATTTAGATTTACACCTACGGACGTGTGCAACACGATGTTTTCCTTCACCGTTAAAGCAATAGGTAAGTACGTAAGCTTCGAAAAACTCATTGGTACATTGGCCGTCCGGATTTGAACCCGGGACCTCTGGTTAAGAGGACCGAGTCGTTACCGGTTGAGCCACCGACGCTTCATCTTCATTTTTCATCGAATAAAAAAGAATCATGAAACACGAAAAAAAATATAGTCGATTTGAGAACCACCTCCTTTTTGGATACACATACACACACTTATAATCAATCAATTTCTTTTGAAACGCTTAAGAAAAGGTACGAAAATGGGTAAATGCTAGGGCTGGCACTCAATGGAATAGAGATGATGACTGCAACTACATTAAAAAATAAATTATCAATTAGTAATCACTACATTGATCTCCTTTTAATAATTATTTTAAATTTATTTCGCTTTGTCTTCATACAAGTCTCGAAATTACAAAATGAGTACATAAATATCGCTAAAAATCTTTGACGTCCCATATTTGTATTTAAAAAAATTAAACAAAGAAAATACAATGATTGATTGATTGAAAACACTTTATTGCACTACATAAGAGAAAAAAAGATACAATTATCAAGGAAGTTGTACATATAGGCGGTCTTTTCGCTTACAACATATATACATAGAACCTCCTCCTTTTATGAAGTCGGTTTAAAATGTAGTTTTGGACAGGTGATAAAAAGTAACTCAAATGACTAGCAGTCAATATCCGTATTGAAATTATTATTCTTTAAAAATTCTTGTATATTGCCAAGCAGCGACGACCTTGGGGGAGCGCTGGCCGGTGCGGACCACGCACGCCCGCACAACGACCAGTGACCAGATCGATCGAAGCCAAAAGGCGACAATAACTTTCTATTTCATTATACGTACATTATCTTTAAAATCATAATATTTTTTTAATTATTACATCATCTATTGCATCAGCAAGCTTTTGGAAATGGTTTTACTCATCATACTGAACAACTTTTCCCAAGGAACCCATAGTAAATTCTAAAAAAAATTGGATCGTCCATTAAAAAATTCACAAAAGTGGTCGATCAGTTGATCTGAGTTATTTTTTAGGGCTCCGTACCCAAAGGGTGAAAACGGGACCCTATTACTAAGCCTCCGCTGTCCGTCCGTCCGTCTGTCACCAGACTGTATTTCATGAACCGTGAGAGCTAGACAGTTGAAATTTTCACACATGATGTATTTCTGTTGCCGCTATAACAACAAATACTAAAAATTTGAAAAATGAAAAAATAAGAGGGGCCTCCATGCAAAAAACGTGTTTTTTTAAACGTGAAGAAACTAGCGCCATCTAGTATGATGGTACGGAACCCGATGTGTGCGGTTCTGACTCGCACTTGGCCGGTTTTATTCGATAGTATATGCTCCCGAGTAGGTCCTATATACATTTTTTCACAATCGGTCCTGTACTTTTTTCACAATCGGTCTTGTATTTTTTTCACAATTGGTCTTGTACTTTTTTCACAATCGGTCTTGTACTTTTTTCACAATCGGTCTTGTACTTTTTTCACAATCGGTCTTGTACTTTTTTAGAAAATTAACAAAAACCAATTATAATAATTTAAAATGGTACTTATTTTTTCCGATAGAAGTCGGTTTTTAACGGGTTTTTGCGTTTCCAATTAAGAGGTTTGTGAAGCTGCGACTTTTCATACAAACGGCGTTAACGATTTTCACCTCATAAATGTTAACCGATTTGGACCATATTTTGATAGGTTGTCAGTCAGAACAAAAGCTAGACTTATAGGTTTTTTTTTTCGATAAAGTTAATAAGTTTAATTTTATTGTCGTTCACGTGTTTTCATACACAACTAATTTTGGGCATTTTTTGTTTATTTATAGTCAGTAATTTAAAAAACGAAACTTATAAGCCTAGCTTTTGTTCTGACTGACAATGGCGCATCGGGAGCCGGGTCGTTCCTTTCCCACTAATGTGGTTGATGGGAGCGATGGCTGACTCTCGCGTTATACTCGTGACTGGGTGCTGTCCGTGTGAACTGACTGGCCTACTCTTTTTAAATGCATTTAATGATTTTTATGTATTACTTTTCGTGTCATATTGTTTTCATGTTCTAATGACATAATCAGATTTATATCAAGGATTTAATTTTGACTTTATTAACTAACTATTGTTTATTTCTTGATTCTTCACAAATGACATTGTTATTATTATTTTATGACTGTCAGAAAGAGTGTGATTTGCACCTATTGAATAAATATATTGAATTGAATGGAAAAAAAAACCTATCAAAAATTGGTCCAAATCGGTAAACATTTAGGAGGTGAAAATCGTTAACGCCGTTTGTATAAAATGTCGCAGCTTCACAATCCTCTTAATAACATTTCTTCCTTTTGGCCTAATAGTACTCATATTATACTTAATGATGATTTACATTACTTAAAAAACAGTTTGACGCAGATACGCCTACCAGCTGTTAACACCGGAAATTTATTTTTTTAAATATTTTTTATTTATTTTTTTCTAAGCTAGTAGAACGATTAAAAATCAGATGCAATTAAAAAAAAAGTAATTTCCGTAGTAAGTGGGTTGTGCAAACTATTTTCAGCCTTGTCCATAGATAAGGTCTCCGGTTATAGCAAATATCCTGACTCCCTAACAATCTACTTAGTATTTATCGTACAACCAAAGGCCAGTTTCCTTGCGCACACGTGTATTCCATATAAAACTGTGTTATTATTGCTATGATCTGTGATCGTATTGTGCGTGCTTCTCTAGTCATATGGAACAAACGGAGCTGCGATAAAGGAATGCCTTTGATGGTTTGATGCAGTTTTACGATCGCCCGGCTATGATTGTGTGTAGGGATGGGATAAGCTCCTATCGAGAAAAATAAAACTTTTAGGTACAAACTTTTATTTGAAATGAGATGTTAAGTTTATCGTACTTTATTACAATTCCAATGATTTGATCGAAAACAATAAACGATCCTGGGTCCTTGATTCCACCTTCACAGTTCATCATTAGATTAACTTCAAAATACCAAAATGATTAATTTCAATCAATACGGCTTCATACCAAATTTCAGCTCAATCGGACCCCTAAAAGCTAGTTAAATAAACCTTGTAAAAATAGGATTAAGTACACTGTACAAGTAGGATACCTATCTTCCGTTGTCTGTCCGTCCGTCTGTCCGTCTATCAGCGGGCTGATAACTATTTTCACGCGAGTAAAGCGTCTGGCAAAAGCTAGTATAATAAATATCGGCCAAAAGTGAGTCGTACTCGCGCTAAGGAGTCCGGACTGAATGACAAAAAAGCATTTTTGTCAGTCGAGTTGTTGTCTTTTGCTTGTAATGTGAACAGGCATCATTGTCATTATACTATGTAGTTATGTGGAGAGGTATAGTGGTACAAAACCCTCGCCTGAGGGCTAGTCCGACTCGCACTTTGCCAATTTTTTTCTCTCTATCCTAATACAGTAACACACACAGGCGTCAAACTAGATGTGATTATATTGCAAATTCTAAAATTAAACTTAAATAAAAAAATTAAAACAAACAAGTTTAAGTCACACTCGTGCTAACTATCCCGAAATTAATGAAAGGAAAAACATTTATAGTGTTGGTATCGTTGATGTGTTTTTTACTGAATAACCTAACTAAATAATGTAAAACATTATCATTGTTGTAATTTAGGGTAGCAGTGTAATATGCAAATGAATTTGCACGTAGCAAATCCTATCAATATACCTGGGCAAAGATATCTAAGATTTCCATTAAAAATAAAAACGTTGCGCCATCTTGTCTCCTCTGGAAATGTGCTAAAAAACGCACATTTTGGTACAGAATTTGGTTCTAGATTCTAGTTCTGGGCCCATGTAGGCCTATAAAGAATCTGTTCTTTTCTTTTCAACTATCAACCAGAGTGTCCGCCACTACGGAAAATATTTATTTAATACAATTAAATACTCGTTAGTATGCGTTAAATTATGCCATAAAATTAATGGCCTCAGCACAACCATTTTGTAAACATGAATGAAAAAGACTTAATTATCATGCTTCATATTCATTCTTCCTATACCACCGACACACTTACTTAACGATTTTATTATCATAAGTGTTAAACACATTGATGTGTTCCGGCATGAAGATAAGATAGCCAGTTCTCTATTTCGTTGGGGAATCTTGGTAAGCCCGTTTCCATCTTCGGCATCATCGTCACTTACCATCAGGTGAAATGATGCCAAGGGGTTACCAATTGTGAACAAAAAAAAATCTTCGTTTTCATATGAGCCAAAAGATGTCAACCGTTCAAGAAAGATATTCTCTAAGGATATCCACAACGGGCAGTCCTGTGTTGCCCGCGTCTAGAGGTTTCTCGCAACTTTCACTGGGTCGTCGGACTTCACGATTAATAGGTATTTATTGAAAAGGTACCTAGTACATACCCAATGTAAACTTCGATATCGATAAATAAAGCTCCCACCTGTACCTGTCACAGCACTAATCCGTCTAAACCGCGCCAGGTGTGCTCAATCACTGGCCCAGAATCCAGTTTTAACAAAGCGCTTGTTATAATCTCCACGATCCCGGGAAGTGAGATAATCGGGGACCAAAATCGGCCGAATCGTTATTTTGTGGAATAATAATGAGATGCCATTGACGCCTGTTCGGCCAGGAATTAAAAAAAAAGAAAAATGACGGCGGCGCGCCGCGAATCCATTATGTTTAGGTTAGAAATTGTTTGGCGCGAAAGAATTTTGATACGTTTTTTGTTTTTTATTTAAATGTTTTTGGTGTTCCGTAATCAAACTAGTTTCACATTGATTGATTGAAAACACTTTATTGCACAACATAAGAGAAAAAAAAGATACAAAGTTCCCCATTGCGTTGGGGAATCCTGGTAAGCCCGCTTCCATCTTCGGCAACATCGTCACTTACCACCAGGTGAGATGTTGTCTAGGTTTTACCAATTGTGAATAAAAAAAAACAATGATAAGGAAGTTGTACCTACACATAGGCGGTCTCATCGCTAACAACCGATCTCTTCCAGACAACCTTTAGGTGAAGAAGAATGAAAAATCATTATTGTGGGGTAGTAGTGGGCTATAAACAAATTCATAGAGAAAAAAATTAAAAATAAATATACATTCTTAAAAATCTTCATTTATAAAAGTAAATATAAATGATATAAACTAAAATACATAGACATAATACATACATAACATATATAGTATAATAAGTACATACATAAACGTGATGATGATGAAAACAACTAGACATAATATGTAAGAGATTATACAGATTTATAAAATTTACAGAATTCGATTTTTTGATTTCTGTTAATGACAAAGAAATTCATACAAATACATTTATTGCATAACATTTTAATAAGTTGTTGCAATAAAACTTGATGGGGTTTTCTGATATAAGAACACGTTAATGAGGCTATAAAGAAAGTCACTATCTCATTTGACTTCTTTTTTGAACTAAATTCGTGAAGTTTGACGTGCGCTCGTTAGCAAAGCGCGCGCGCGTTCATCGCCTGCCATCTGCAGTCCCGGATTATCCATATGGGTCCGGCGCTGCTTAGGGGCCACGAGTGGCCTCGAGACCCGCGACCAAAATAGGTTTATATTTTAAAATATTCAAATTTAATTTTGAACAATATATTTCGGGCTAACTTCCCTCGCCCAGATTCAAGATGCAAGGTATTTATTCAAAATAGGTACTTACACTCTTTCTAATAGTGATAAAATAATAATAACATAATGTCATTTGTCAAAAATCAAGTAATAAACAATCATTAGTTAAAAACGTCAACATTGAATCCTTGAAATAAACCAGATTATGTCATTAGAACATGAAAACGATATGATACGAAAAGTTATACATAAAAATCAGTGAATGTCATTAATGCTTTGCCAAAAGTAGGTCAGTTCACACGGGCAGCACCCGGTCACGAGTATAACTCGAGAGTCAGCCATCGCTCCCATTAAACCAGGACATATAATGCGTTGGCCCTGCCTTCAATTTTAAGATATTACATATACTTAAAAGTACAAATAGGTTCAAACAAATTGATTCTTACCAAATACACTATATTATGCAAAAAAATAACAAGTTACAGATCGCAATGTGGTACGCAGCAAAAGTCCATGGAGGAAGATGCTGGGTTGCCAGCTTGCTATTAAAATTTGATGTTCCAAACAAGCCGTACGGAGCGTCTTCATTTAACGTTGACGCCCACCTCGGGTATTTGACGTGCTTAAAAACCAATACTGGTTAGAAGAGTGAATATGCATTATTTGAGTTTGCGTGTTTAATCTTTCGTGATGCAGCCAAACGTTTTCCCAATAAAAAATGTCGCATAAAAGAGAAAGGAGCCCCGGCACTTGCATGGACTAGGGCCTTTCCATGGCTTAATCCGTCCATGGTCATCTGATAAGCCTTAGCTTTCATGACTTATTTTGGTACAGATGGTCTCATGTCAAAAACATTTATTTAAAAATACTAAATGAAAGAAGGTTTTTATTTTGCTAAACAAAAAATCTTTATAAAAATTTGTTTTTTTTGTCTTTAATTACGCAAAGCAGAAAGGTAGCACAGCGTTAAAAGTTAATTACAAATGAAACAAAAATAAACGAAACACCGGTCTTTTATTTTCTGACAATAATAAAAACCAAGATGGTTGCCTAACAAAAATAGTTCAAATAAAGACATTAGACGGAGTTATTTTAATGGGCTATTACAATGCCCAGAAAAATATCCCGTGATTCTTAAACTCAGAATGGTGGAAGAAAAAACCTTTTTATTGTCCTTGAAATAGGTTTTTATGGATCTTGAGGGGACGCGAGCATTGTCGTTAATAAAAAAAGTTATATATGTATGTTTTAAGGGAGAAATATTGCCCGTTTAGGGAGTCTATTACAGAAACGTTTAACGTTTGTCTCCAGACGAAATTTTTTAACGGTAGTTTAACACAGATAGATAATTAGATAGATAAACCATTTATTCACCGACCAGGCACAAAAAACAATAAGTAATAGGTTGGTAATAATAAAAGATTACACCACTAAGACTAACTTATAGCTACTTACTAATAAATACAATAAAATACAATGAATTTACAGTTAGTGGCAGGCTAGTGAAAAGGTCCTGGCTCAGCATATGTTAAAGGTGAATGCCCATAACGCTGATATTCTGCCAGGGCCCTCACCAGTCTGCGTACCGCGACAGTATACTAATAACAGGAATAATAACTCATAAAAAATACGTATAAGCTACCTGCAGAATAAACTACATAGTTTGCAGTTGCCTACTTCTACAGTAGGTACTTAAAAAAATACATAATTCAAAAAATAAAAATTACAAAGAACAACAGTAGTTTTACTTATAACCAAACAAATTCAATTAAAAACTAAAAACATTACTCCTCTTTTTTGGAAGTCGTATAAAGATGTATCCTGTGTCACTCACGGGAAAGACGAATCTAACGACACACCTCGCTTAAATCCATCAAGCCGTTTAGGTTTATAGGCTCAGCCAAAGAAGCAGACATACATACATACACGTTAAAAAAAACATTACCATTATTTTTTGGGAGGTCGGTCGGGTAAAAAAAACCCCGTGATTGGTAAGCCCGCTTTCATCTTCGGCATCCGTCACTTTCCATTAGGTGAGATGATGCCATGGACTTAGTGAGTCAGTAGGTACCGTTTTGGTACACATTATAACAATTTTAATAAATTTTATTTCAATGTTTCTTTTGTTTGTACCTGGATATTATTGTAATGTGCTCTAAATAAAAGGTTTTCTATTTTATTTTAAATTTTCACTTTCGAGGCCTGTATTGACTGGTTGTGAAAATGAACTTTCAAACCACGCAAGGCTACCTTTTCAAACAACTGTATGAGAAAAATCGAGAAGGATTCGTCAGGTCATACGACCCTCTTTGGTTCAAAGTGAAACCTCTTTGTCTAGTAGCGTGGCTTGGCAGCTTTGAGACGCTTCCGAAACCGCCCCACTCGCTCGCCACCGGACATTGGGGTACTTTGCGTGGCCCATAACCAACCCTTTTTCCAACAACAGCCGTGTTTTAAATTTCCGGCGGCTCTAACACTGGCTAAGGCCGACATATAGAACTTTTATATTTTTTCATATGTTTATATGTCCAAAATTATACATATTTTTATTTATTACTTTCCTTAAAAAAATTCATAAATTAAAAGTATTCGGATTTACCCCAAAATTTGTTTCTTTGCTAATTTCCTCTATTAGGCAGGCCTTCCAAATTCTACGTATGATGTGGCGAATTCTATGGTGATATTTAGCCGTTATCTTTTAATTTTAATCGATCGGTCTATCTATATAAACTGTATAAACATACGAAAGAATCTCTGCGCTATCACGTGTAAGTCCTAAATTACACCAAATAGAAAGGAACGAGAGTGCCGGTTTCGCTCATTCTGCGCAGTTCCCGTCCCCCCGTCCCTCAGGGGCAACTATAAAAGCGAAATAATCATTATTTCATTATCATTATAGTGTCATTTGCCACTGGAGTTATGTATTTAGGACGAATAATTTTTTAATAATTATGAAAGTAGAACAGATGGCCGTTGGAGCAGTAAAGTTCTCGAGTGGCGACCGCGCTTCGGAAAACGTAGCGTAGGTAGGCCTTCCACTCGGTGGAGCGATGACCTGGTGAAGGTCACGGGAAGCCGCTGGATGCGGGCAGCGCTGAACCGGTCGTCATGGAAATCCTTAGGGGGAGACCTATGTCCAGCAGTGGACGTCCGTCGGCTGATATGATGATGATGAAGGTAAGACTATATTATAGACCTTTTCGTCACGGTTCACTTTTCTGTCCTGCAATTGATGTGATTTTAAAGACTTTTCACGTCAAGAGTAAATAAGTAGGTACTTACCTAACCTAGCTATGAAGTTATTCGTTTCTTTTCCTTATGTTCAAAAGCCAAGCTACATGTTTTCCTTTTTCCTTAACTCTATTTCTATATTTTCTTACCCTCACATAATGAAAATTAAGGTAAAAGCAATGCCGCCTCGCTATTACAACCGGTTCATTAACACGCTCCTTCATTAATTCGTCCCATCCCACGTCCCTAGTCAACACCTAGACTGAATTCTTAAGAATCATTTTTAATAAAAAAAAATATTGCCCCCATGGCTTAGTGGTTAGTCCATTCGCTTAAATTTTTCAATTTGTTTGTTTATTTTCTCACTACAAACTTGTCTCTAATTTATACATTTATCGTTCATAACAATATAAAGTAGTTTGTGGGAGACTGGAGCCTAAACTAGGAAAATAAAATTTCCTTTATTTTCACTTTACATTATGAAGTCGCGGTTCGATTCTCGGTGGAGCCCAACTTTTTAAGACTCGGTTTAATTGATGAAAGGGCATTTTTTAAGCCCGCTACCACCATTTTAATCAAATCTTGCACCAAACATCAATGTTAACATAATTAGCAAGTTCCCCATTGCGTTGGTGAATCTTGGTAAGCCCGCTTCTATGCCAAGGGATTAAAAAACCATTGCATTTTATTTATTTATTTATTTACTTAAGGCAATCAACAGCAAACTTATTTAACATTAAGCTTATTGAGGAGAGAAACAGCAATGCAAATAATAGATTACCCTAGATAAGCCAAACACTATGCACAAAAAACAGACAGTTAGGTTAGGTAGCACATAAATTTTACGATAGTATACACATTTATTTTAAAAAATAGCTCAGATACAGTGTGAACTAAAAACATGCGTTTGTTGCCACGAGTTAATGTAGGTTTTTATATATGCATGAGGTAATGAACTTGTGTGTGTGTGTGGTGTGAGGGTGGTGTGTTGTATATGTGTGTGTGTGTGTGTGTCTACAAGATAACATCCGCGTCTTACTATGTTGGCTACAATTCGAGGAGAATTATACGCACTTTATCTTTGAAAGAATTCTTTGAGAGCAGGTAAGGATCGCAATCGGAGAATAGTTTGTTGTATGTATCCGCAATACGTGTCAGGGTTTCATTGCTTCCGTAGTTAGTGCGGTGTGAGGGTACATGCAGGAGGCGAGTATTGCAAGAACGCTGTCGCCGTCGGGGCGCGCTGAACCCCAAGGCTGCGACTAGCTCCGGGCAGTCAAGGTTTGAGTTTAATATGTCATATAAGAAATTCATATCTAGTTGAATACGTCTCTTATCAAGTAAACTATGAGTTTTGCAACTGTCATCATATGATTTATTGGGATTATTTGTGCGATAATTCAAAAATCTGACGAAGCGCTTTTGAATTTTTTCGATATTAATTGAGTATTTGTCATAAATAGGATACCAAACAACGGAACAATATTCAAGGGCGCTGCGAACGTATGCAAAGTAAACGCTTTTAATGCTGGTGGAATTACGAAATGGGGAGCAGGTTCGCATAACAAAACCTAACATTTTAAAAGCTTTATCAGTTATTTTATCTATGTGGTGAGTTAAGGAGAATAAGTAAATGGTACACTGCTATTACTTATAGTGATAAAATGAGGAACAAAAACATCTTAAGTGATAGTTGGAGTTGGTAATAGTAAATAATTTGGTGTACTGATCTCCAAACTAGATTATGATCAAATAGTATACCAAGATCACGAACTAAGTTAACCCAAAATTGCGCCATTGATGTGATAGTTGTAGTATATAGGACGGTGTTTCAGTGTAAATGAAATTACTTGACACTTGGCTGTGTTAACTACAATACGATTAGATTTATAGTACTGACTTAGTCGATCAAGGTCTTGCTGTAGCTTCAAGGTGTCATTTTCAGTGCCTACATCTAAAAATATTTTGGTATCATCAGCATACATCAAGAATTTTGAATTGCATATAAAGTTAAAAATGTCATATAGGTAGGCATTGTAGAAGAGTGGGCCCAGAAGAGAGCCCTGGGGTACACCAGAAGGTATAGTAATATAGTCTGATTTAAACCCACCGAGGACAACAGCTTGAGATCTATTAGTCAGGTATGATTTTACCCACCGAAGAAGATCACCATGGATACCAAGTGCGTTAAGTTTTGAAAGCAGAATGACGTGATCCAAGCAAAACAACAAGTTTGACCCACAGGGTAAAAAAACATCGTAATAATTTAATCAGAGTATCGTGTGACTTATTAAGATAACGTAATAATTCAATAGATTTTATTAGTTAGCTAAAATATTTTTGAAAGGGTAACAACAAACATAAATTATTAATGTAGGTAAATTATTAATCTTTTAAAAAAAAATCATTCTGGGGCCTATACTTTTTCTTCTTCTCGTGTGGAAATGTCAATTCCTTTAAAATTATCTAAAGGTAAACTTCCATGCCTTGCTGACATACTCGCACTATGGAAACGTATAGCGCCCCTTCTGAGGCCTGCGACAGCCACAAGCGGCCGATCGCTTTGATTTTGGCAAAAGTATATTTTGGCCTATACTTTTTCAAGGTAGCAGTGAACATTTCATGAATAAATTCGAAAGGCGTTCCGTTTCGTTTCGTTTGGTAAATAACACTTTTTGACATAACTTAAATTTATTTTAGATGCAAAATTGACAACCAAACTTAATTATAATTTTACTGTCTCCGTTCACTTTCTCGTCCCGTCGGGGCCGGTTTATTTTGGGACGAATCACTGAGTCATTCGCAATAACCCTAAGCATTCATCTAAACGTAAAAGGCGCCATATATTAGACATTTCATTACAGCGTGTTTTGTGAGGGAAATCCTGTACTGGCGATAAAAACGGCTTCACACATTAAAGCAAACGAATGGGTTTACTCAGTTTATACGATCGATAACGTGCCCATATTAAAAGGAGTTTTAGATATTATTTTTTTTATGCACAATAGGTACAGCCCGCGCAACGAATTAAGAGCGCTCGGCAAAAGTGTAGGCGGGCACTCGGGTATACTTTTTCTCACTCACTCACCCCGTAAGCGAAAGAGAGCCGGATTCTCGAGTATCACTCGCCGCTTTTACCGAGCGCTCATAAACCGTTGTGCGAGCTGTAAACCCTTTGCATCATCATACCTGATGGTAAGTGACGATGATGCCGAAGATGAAAGCGGGCTTACCAAGATTCCCCAACTCAATGGGAACTGGCTATCTTATCTTCAAGCCGGAACACATCAATTCTGTTAACAATTATGTTTGGCGGCAAGATTTAGATACGATGGTGGTAGCTTGCTAGGCGGGTGTAAACAATGCCTTTCCACCAACCAAACCGAGTCTTACGAAGTTAGCCTTCGCCGGGGATCGTACCCGCGACCTCCTGATTTGAAGCTAACGGACTTAACCATTACGCAAAGAAGGCGGAAGATCTTCAGATGGTACTTAGTTATTCAGAATATATTTTCACCCCCGACTGCCAAAGATAGAGGCTAATGTGTTTACATGTATGTATGTATACTGTAACAAAATTGGTGTAAATACCTGTTAACTGGGGCTTCATTTCATCATACTGATGGCTTTTCCAAGAAAAAATCTTGAGAATTGAAACGATGACAGCATAGAATTCAAAAAGAAGAAACCGAAACTAATTACAAACATCATTATGTGTCTACTCAATATATTTCTTAAATTCACGTTAAAATTATTAGGAATTATACTTGCACATTTATATTTTAGACCAAACGTTGACATAGTCCTTGGTGATTTGATTTCTGTTCCGTTTTCCTGCGATGTACCATTCCGTAATAATAGGATGTACATGTTATCATATTTATCTTTTATTCCTTTGAACAATAAGGGCGTTTAACCCTTCGCATACAAGTTGACAAAAAGTTACGTGCCATACAAAGTGGGGTCTAAATGACCCGAACATAAGTGACTCCTGTGTAAATAAACTTTAAAAATACATTCAAAAATGCGTTTTTATCAATTTAGAGGATAGTTAGAACGACAATGAAAAGCCTTTTTTTACTTGCAATCAATGGTTTATTTTAATTTTGCAGTGAAATATAAGGCTTATGAGGTTCATCAAACTGAAAAACTAAGCATAGACAAATCAGTCTTAAAACCTCGTTTAAATATAAACAGTGTTAGAAAAAACAGAATATAATATCAAGTCTTAAAGTAGTAACTAGTGTTGGGAACTTCCAGGTATATTTTTTCATTTTTAAGACAATCTTTACAAAACAAATATGCGTCTCACTGACTCTAAATACGTCTATCACAGTCAAGCGCCCGCGCAGCACTGAATTAACCCTACAGGTGGACGTGGCAGCGCCGCAAACCCAGCTACTCAAAATTACAGTACTCGCCGTAACTTTTTTTTTTTAATATTAGATTTTAAAACCGTTGGAGTCTAAAAGACCCCACCTTGTATGTGAAGGGTTAAAAGGTATGGGATCATATCTATTATTCCAGTATCTTTTGTATGTCGTAGTTTTAGATAAATACTTTTTCCCGCCTACAGGAAGGGTTTATGAATCTTACATGCTATGTATGTAAACATGTATGTACACATGGTGCATGTATGTATGTTTGCGGCGGCGTCGGCGTACCCTCCACTACGCTGCGACATGCACAAAAGGAGTAACTTATGGAGGGAAGGGCAGGGTTCTTTTAAAAAAGGTAAATCCACCAAAACTAAATTAAAATATATTAAAAACGTAAAAATGGAAAAATGACAGTATATGGTTGTATATGTCACCGGGATATTGTGAAAACCACGATATTACAATCTCACTAGTTAGATTATGATTTAACGGTAAATTGTGAATCTGGTCACAATGATTTAACGGTAAATTGTGAATCTGGTCACAATTTCACGGCCTATTCTTGTACCTCCGAATAAAACCGATGATTTTTTCTGCTGCGAAGCATTCTGTTACCCATGGGGGGCTCTTCGCGAGGCCCTTTAACTGTTTATCAATCAAAACAAACCTGACCGAACCTAGCATCGCTCGCTTCGCGTGCTCATTTATTTAGTGTTTTTCACTTCGCTCAGTGTTACTGTAATGTTACTAGTGAGTTTACAATGCCACTAGTGAAATTGTAAACAATATGTTACAGTTCACAATCTCGTGAAATAAATACCGTTAGATTGTAATCTAACGGAATTTACAATATTACGGTGACATATATTACATGTTTAGTTTATTTAGTAATCAAAAACTACGACATACCAAAGTAATATCAGACAAGAGCGAGTCGGGCTTGCGCACTGAGTGTTTCGTATCACTTGTGGAGTGGCTCGCGCACCGCGCATCATTTTTCAACCGACTTCCAAAAAGGAGGAGGTTCTCAATTCGGCTGTATGTTTTTTTTATGTGTGTTACCTCAGAACCTTTGACTGGCTGAACCGATTTTTATGATTATTTTTTTATTTGAAAGCTAGTGCTTCCCGTGTGGTCCCATATAAATTTTATAGAAATCGGTGTAGTACTTTATTAGAAAATTAACAAAAACCAAAAAAAATAATGCAAAAATGTACCAAGTTGTTGCGATGGAAGTCGGTGTTTAGCGTTTTCAATTATTAAATTAGTGTGTACGATAAAAAGAATTTATCCTACCTAATCTATTTTACTGTTTTTTGTCAAAGAGGTCATAGTAACAGGTATTGTGTAAAATTTACAAGCTGCTACCTATTACGGTTATAAAGATACAGCCCTGTGGTTCGACAGGCAGACATACGGACGGAACAGGCGTAGTGGTGAATCCATTCGTTTCACATCAAGAGGTCGCGGGTTCGATTCCCAGTGGATTTTAACTTTGTAAGACGCGGTTTGGTTGGTGGTAGGGCATTTTTCTGACTGGCTAGCTACCATCATCTTATTTAAGTCTTGGCGCCAAATATCTATGTTAACAGCATTTATGTGTTCTGGCATGGAGATTAGTAGCCAGTTTCCCATTACGTAGGGGAACCTTGGTAAGCCCGCTTCTGTCGTCGGCATCATCGTCACATACAATCAGTTGAGACGATGCCAAGGACTTACCAATATTAAAAAAAATCGGCCAAGTGTGAGTCGAAACCGCGCACTGAGGGTTCCGTATCAAAACACATTTGGGTACGAAACCTCTCGGATTGACATACAAAATTAATTTTGTATTAAAAAAAGTGTTCTCCCATACAACGATATATGTCATGGTAAAATCTTTAACTGCAAATGTAAGTTGTTAATCGCAAAAAAACTTTTTGATGTCTAAAAATTCACAGTTTTAGGATTTTTACTTTACTTGTGCTGTGAGAACTTGCTTGTTGCCTAATTTTATGAATCTAGGCCAACGGGAAGTACCCTATAGGTTATAAATTACTTGATAATGTCAAAATATGTGACATAAATGGATCCGCCATTTTGTTCTTTCACTTAGAAGTTTAATTTTTTTTACAGCTTCAAAGGACTGTAGACCTAGGTATTAGGTATTAATTTCAACTTGATACCTCCACGCGTTCCTGATAAAAAGACTGACGGGCAACGAAGTGATCCTAAAAGGGTTCTTTTTTCCTTTTAAGGTACGGAACTCTAAAAATAGAGACCCGTTCTCACACTCACAGTAATCTAGACACGACTTTTTTTCAGTTATCTATGAGGCATGACTACATCATCAGAAATAAATTAAGAACTCTTAATCACTAAATTGCCCTCCTACTTAAACTTCGGAAAACTTTACTCGTTTTGTTTTCCATCAAGTCTTCGATTTTTAATTCATCAAAATCACAAAATGAGTACATAAATGACGCTGCTAAACTATGACGTCACGCCTAGGTATTTCAAACATTTTTAGAACAAAATGTCGTTTTTGACAGATGATAAAAAGTATTTCAGATGACTAGCATTCGTTATCCCTATTGCTCGACTGCCCAAAAAGTAGGTAATGTTTTATGTTACAGTCTGGCATGTCTCACCATAAATATGGAAGAAACGAGGAGCTGACTGACATTCATAAGCGCTTCCTCGGGAACCAATCAAGTCACGTGCTAAATTCTAATACAGCCATAACTTTGAATATTAAATCACATCAAAGCCGTAAGAAAGTAATTTCACCTTCCAATTAAAATTTAATTTCCACTCGTTCTCGTTAAATAATAATAATTAAACGCGAGAATAATAGGAAATATAGGCTTTCATGATCTAAGAATAGAAAGGAAAACTGAATATTTAATAATTTCTCGAAGTCAAAATGGCTTCCTTTATAACCGTACACTTTGCAAAGGAGTCCTAATAAATACGAGTTCATAATTTAAATAAAATTT
The DNA here is from genome assembly GCA_947284805.1 of Coleophora flavipennella. Lineage (NCBI taxonomy): Eukaryota > Metazoa > Arthropoda > Insecta > Lepidoptera > Coleophoridae > Coleophora > Coleophora flavipennella. The sequence goes on along the minus strand of OX369258.1, from coordinate 6,747,598 downwards.
AATTAACATATACACCTATCAGGGTTATTATGAAATAAAATTTATTTGTGTTGTAATGTAATGTACACGTGGTGGGAGTAGGTAATTTACATTTTTCAGTCGTTTAAAAGGCATGTAAATAAAATTAAGTTAAAGAAAAACCCAAAAACTTTTAGATACACGCTTTTATTTGAAAATAGTTTTATGCTAAAAGGCCAAATCACAGATGAGATACTAGTTACTTGCCAAATGCTCACGGTGCCAAATGTGAATACACATACACGTTTCCAAATTTAAAAAAGAAGGCGAGCTCAGTTTTTTCTACGGTTCTATTGAAAATAAAAGACGATCCTCAGACCTTGATTCCACCTCCAAAGTTTATAGGAATTCTGGGCCAGGCCTCCACCAAAGCCACTCCACCAGGCCGGAGCACCAAAGTTGGATGTTTTAGGATCCGCCATTTCCAACTTTGGTGCTTCGGCAGGGGGGTGGGATCCTGGTCCAGAAGTTTCGCTATTCCTACTACTAACGGGCGTTGCTCCATAACGCAACCGAATATTTGGTCAGTTTTTGTATAATTGTCATGAGTACAACTAGTACTTTCAATTTTTATCTTACTCAGCCATTTTCCTTATCGTTTTTTTTTTGGTTACGATAACTAGTTTTTCAGAAAGTACATATAACGCAACCACTTTGCGCAGGCAGACCGACATATTTAACATCAGAGTGTTGCCATTTCTCCTCTCAACCTAAGTTTATCCATTTCCGTTATCGTTACCAGGTTTGTCATGACCTCCTAGTCTATTTTAAGATCATTTCGTTATCCGTCTGTCTGTCTGAATGTCAGTCTATCTGTCTGTCAATACCCTTTATGTCAGGAACACGCAGAGGTAACAAGTTGAATTAATATCAAACTACCCTTTATCAGCGGCTCCACGTTATAGATATAGAGGGTGCGCGATGGGCAAGCTGCAAGCGGCTCGCCATCAATGGTGCGCGGTAAGCGAGCCGCAAAGAGAGTTGTACAGGCATTTTTTTTTACTTAGTTTAGAGAAAAGACAATGAATACGAATTTGCATAATCTATGGTCGTATTGAACATAAAGTCTGTCTCTTTATTTTGCGATCCGTGCAAGTACTACGCATTTCTAAACGTTTTCCTTGGATCTAGAATTAACTTGTAGCTGCGTAATAGTAATGAATGTTTATTTTCATCTATCTCATGCGCAGTTCGAAGTAAAATGAACTGAATTGAAGGCGATGTTGCTCGAATTGAACGGTGAATGAACGTATAAATCAGAAGTAATCATTGTGCGCAAGAACTTTAAGACATTTGCTCTTAGAGAGTGCAGCTTTAGTTAGCGATATCTTAGACTAGCTAGACGTACCTATAGTAACTAAAAACATTAGTGATATGGAACAGAACTTAAAAAACTAGCTCGATCTCACGCAAAGGGGTTTTCATACAAAAATACAATTTAACTGCGTTCTTTACATCAGCTCATATATACGTGTCCCCACCGAGGGTCTCGAGTCTACCCTGAATTAGGGCGATCGGGCCTTAGTCGACCACGCGTTCTCAGTGCGGGTTGGTCAACTTCACACACAACCTTTGAGTTTCTTCGAAGGCGTGTGCAGGATGTTTTCCTTAACCGTAAGAGCGTCGGATAAACGTAATTATGAAATCGAAAACAAATTGGTACGTGGCAGGATTCGAACCACAGCCTCCCTGACAGGAGTTAGCGGCCATAACCTTTATTCCACCGACGCTCATAAGTACGACGTACTTATAGTAACTAAAACATTAGTGATATGGAAAAGCACATAACCCTTTCATGAGCAACGAAACTATGGCGAACAAGGTAAAACTGAACCTTATTCGAGCTCAATACAGTTTAATATTGATTCAGCAGCCCTGGCAAACATATCACCAATGCTCGTGAAAAGGTTAAAAAAGTAGCCAAGTGCTAGTCGAAGTCGCGCACAGGGGTTTTCATACAACAATACAATTTAACTGCGTTATACATATGTAAAAAAAGTGTTTTCTTTGATTCAATTAGTGCGCCTTAGCGCGAGTACAATTCTCACTTGGTCGGTTTTAAATTATTGTTATAGTTTGTACTATAATTGCACTAACTCAAACTCAAATAACTCTTTATTGTACAAAAAAAAAACATATACATACAAAATTTAATAAACAGCTAAGAGACGTACAATTTAGGCGATCTTATCGCTGAGAGCGATTTCTACCAGACACTAAGTTCGGTGCTTGGTATGAGTTTCCGTTTTGAAAACTAAAACCTTGAAAAAGACACGTTTCTTGCTAGTTAGTCTGTCTGACTGTCTGTTAGTTTGAAACAAATCTTGGAAACTAAATTAAAACCGGTTCCCCATCGAGCTCAAATTTTGCATACATTTTAGGTTTGGACAACATTAAGTGTCGTCATTCTAAATCCAATATGGTGGGCTCCTAAAGATAGCGGATCAGTTTTTTATGCACCTCCTTAATATGTTTGATATGTATGAAAGCAAAGGGTTTGCCTAGAAAAATGTAAAATAATTAAAATTCTTTTCAAATTAAAGCTTGCATGTTTCTAAAAGTATTTAGGTTGGTCGATATTGGTTATTTATAATTTGTCAGGAAATCCGCCGTAATAATAATAATAATAATTGTTATCATCATTATATCAGCCGAAAAACGTCCACTGCTGGTCTCCCCCAAGGATTTCCACGACGACCGGTCCTGCGCTGCCCCAATCCAGTGGCTTCCCAGGTCGTCGTAATAATAATTATGTGAAAATTTAAACTGGCTACTTATTACGGTTCAAAAGATACAGCCGTTTAAAGGTCGAACAGACGGAATGACGCAGGCGGTTGGAGGGATGGTGTAGTCAAGGATGGGGTGACTTTTAATTAGTTCTTTATAGCAAAGGATATGAATGTATTCATGATTACAAACAACTTTCCTAAAGTAACTATACGTCAAATCAGAAAAAAAAAATTGGTCCTTGGTATTATAACAAGTTATCAAATCGGCAAAAATGTATGAAGGACCAAATTTTTTTTTCATATTTGACACATAGTTTCTTTGAGAAAGTTGTTTTTTAATCACGAAAACATTCATATCCTTTGCTATCAAGAACTAATTAAAAGTCACCCTATATATTAGTACTAACGTAGTGTAGTGTAGGCTTAGTAATAAAAAATCTAACTGTAATGAGGTTCCGTTAGCACCCTTTGGATACCGAACCCTAAATAACCGGCCAAGTGTGAGTCGGACTGGCGTACCGAGGGTTCCATTGTGGATTCCGCACCGCTACACAAAATATTTGTATTAAAGGTGTATATATACCAATAACCAAAGTAATTTAACATAAAAAATAAAAAATCGACTGCATTATATATATGATGTGTATCTGATATATATCTGATATATATATGATGATATATATGATGTGTATCTGATATATATGATGTGTATCGAATAAACACAAAAAACGAGGAGAACAAACCAATAATTGTACATTTCACTAGCGTACTAACTAAGGAAAACGTACTCAAAAGTTACAAAAAGTATAATAAAGAGCACTACAAGGGCGACGGACTTAACACAGCTAAACTTGCAATCAAGGGAGCCTCAAAAACGATATACATCTCCGAAAACTTGACACTAAAAAGTCGCAAACTGTTCTTTCTGGCCCGTGAGTTTGCTAAAACCAACGCATATGCCTACTGCTGGACTTCGTTTGGTAAAATATTCCTACGGAAAGCAGAAGGCTTGCCGCAGATCCGGATTGATCATGAAGAAGATATTAAAAAACTTAGGAGTAAGTGATTATTCGCACGGGTTAACGACAAAAGGCGTGCAATCACTTTATTGTGCCTTTACTAATTTAAGTAATTTTGTGATAATCTTAAACTCTATGCTATATTGTACATCACATACAAACTTACACTATCAATCACATAAAACAAAAAAAAACACTCACATCCCGTCACTCAATTCATTAACTTCTACATACAGCACTGTAAACTCACCTATTGGTATGAATCTGGTCTCAATCGTCGTGTCTTACGGAACTCTTGTTGTTTGGTTGTTTTTGGTGGATTCTCTCAGGATAATCAGTTTCAGTCACTTGCAGTTACTCTTTTACTACACGTATTTTACCATTGCGTCGAGAAAAACCCAAGACATATTATATTTGCACAGTGAAAAACAAACAAATCAACCTGGATACTATACTTAATAATATTACGCAAGATTTGGATACATTCGATGCTCATTTATGTTCGTTTATCAATGATCCACATCATTGCTCAGAGATAATTAATAATGAAATGAACTGCTGTAAAATTCCATTTTCCATATTAACAGTGAACATTCGCAGCATTTATTGCAATCTGGATAAGTTACTTTTATTTTTAGATAGTCTTGACTTGTCTGTAGATATTTTAATCCTGACAGAATGCTGGACAAGCGATGATAAACCTCCTCCATCCATAAATAATTATGTAACATTTTTTACTAAAAAAAGCTATAATAAAAGTGATGGAGTGGTTGCCTATGTACGTGAAGGAATACATATATCATCTTACGAACCGGAAATTGAAGAGGGAAATTGCCTAGTTTTAAAAATAGATAGGAAATACACTATAATTGGCTCTTATCGACCCCCTTGTTTTACAAATCCAAATATATATATCGAGTCACTAGATAAACTATTTCAAAACATAAAAACACCGAACATTATTTTTACGGGGGATATTAACATCAACATACTACCTGGACAGGTCAATAACCATGCAGCGCATTATATAAGCCTCATGGCCTACTATGGGCTTTTGCAGGGTATTGATAAAGTTACTAGGATTGATACTTGTGTCGACCACTTTATGGTTAAAAGTAATCTCACATGGCGTACATTTATCTTTGATAAACTAACCGACCACTCTCCAATCTTACTATATGTCAATAACTCCGACATTAATGTAGCTTCCGAGACTAAAAAAAGGATTATAGTCGATTTTGACGCGGTTAGAAGAAGTCTTGCGGATGAGACATGGGAAGAATATCTGTTAATGTCTGATGTAAATTCTGCTGCTGAATACTTAACTAATAAAATAATTACAATAGTTGAAAAACATACTTCTGTTCGAAAGCTCCCTAGTAGAAAACAACCACTTAAACCGTGGATGACAGTGGGTGTGCTCAAGTCAATTCGTAAAAGAGATAGTTTACAAAAAACACTTAGGAAAAATCCTTTTAAATTAGAACACAGAACAAGATACAATAAATACCGTAATATCTGTAACTCCGTGATTAAAACGTTAAAACGCCAATACTATTGCAAACAATTTGAAAAATCTGCAGGTAATAATAAAAATACTTGGAAACTTATAAAAGACATCTGCAACCTCAACAAAAGAAAAGAATGTCCTAAAGAACTTTTAAAGATGCATGATACTGAGCTTGATTCGCTAAATGAAGTAAATAAATACTTTACTTCAATTGGACAGGAGTTGGCTAATGACACTCTTAATAGATTGGGCGTTTCGCATGACGTTTTGGCGTCTTCTGCTAAATCAGTTAATTCCCCATTGAACTCCTTTTTGCTCTATCCCACAGATCCCTACGAGATTGAACGAATAATTAAATCTCTAAGATCAAATTGTGCTCCGGGGCATGATAATATTTCAACCAATGTAATAAAATCTTCATCTGAAATTCTAGCCTTTCTGTTTACACACTTATGTAATTTAAGTTTTGAAACCGGCATGTTCCCTAATATTTTTAAGACAGCCATAGTTACTCCAATTTATAAAGCTGGGGACAAAAAACTACCTTCTAATTATAGGCCGATATCGCTTCTACCAACTCTTTCGAAGATTCTGGAAAAACTGGTTAATAAAAGATTAGTTTCCTTCCTTGAGACTTACAACCTCTTAGCTCCCAAACAGTTTGGATTTCGTCGTGGAAGGTCGACTGAGGACGCAGTGCTTGAACTCACCAACTCAATTGTCAAACATCTAGACAAGAGTGAAAAGTGTATTGGAGTCTTCCTGGACCTTCAGAAGGCCTTCGATACTGTATCGATCCCTATTTTGATTAATCGGCTAGAAAACACGGGAATTCGAGGTACGCCACTTGCTTGGTTTCAAAGTTACTTAACCGACAGAAATCAAGTTTTGCGCATTGAACAAGCGACCAGTGATTCAGCAACATGCAGTTTCGGAGTGCCACAGGGTAGCACACTTGGTCCCACGCTATTCTTGGTCTATATAAATAATCTATGTAAAGCCACAAACAAAAACAGTGACATTATTATGTTTGCTGATGACACAGTTCTTCTTTTCTATGCCAAAACGTGGCCAAGCGTATTTAATGAGGCTGAACAAGTTCTTAAAAAAGTAACAACTTGGCTTGAAAATAGTCTACTGACTTTAAATACGACCAAGACTAAGTACCTTTGCTTTAGCCTCACGAACGCCACACAGCCAGAAAGTAAGTTAAATTTGACTATTCATTCTTATCCTTGCAATCGTAATCTGACCCGCACTGAGGAATGTAACTGTAAAATATTATCACGTGAAAGTCAAATAAGGTACTTAGGAGTAGTAATCGATAATAAACTTAACTGGAGACCCCACTGTTCGGCTCTTTCAGCTCGTATCCGCAAACTAATTTACATTTTTAAGCAGCTCCGAGATTTTGCTGACCACAGGATTTTGTATCAAACTTACAAGGCCCTCTGTGAATCTATTGCTGGCTATTGTGTCTGCGCCTGGGGAGGAGCTGCAAAGACTATCCTAATAGAGACCGAGAGAGCGCAGAGAGCCGTCTTGAAAGTTATCTGGAAACTGCCTTTTAGATTTTGTACGGATGAATTGTACAGACTGTGTCATGTTCTTTCTATTCGTAAACTATATATTTATGCTTGCACTCGTAGGTATCATCATGTATCAGTCCCGAAACTTAACAACCCTAAAAACAATAGAAGAGTAACATTTGCAAAACCTTTTTGCTCAACTTCGTTTTCACAGCGCCATTATGAATTCAATGCTCCTTCTCTATATAATAAAATTCTTAGTTTTAAAAATATTACACAACTTCATAATTTTGATGTAAAAAAAGTGATTAAAAACTGGTTGACAAAATTAAACTATGATGAAACGGAAAGTTTATTTGTGAGACCAAAGTAAACACAACAAACTATCGCACAAAGACACACTCATTCACCCTCACATACACACACATCCCCACACACACACACACACACACACCCACACACACACACACGGATTACGTATGACACTATATAAATTAGGTTCTTCTGAATTATTGTCCTTATGCTGTAAATTAAGATTTCGCTAATTAGGTACCTATACTGTTTTTACATTACGTCTAATCTAAATTATTTTTTTCTATAAGTTCTCATAAATTTTAATATCTCATAATGTAACCTGTAATGTAAGTTCTCTTTTATCTGTTCAAGATAATGGTGTTCTGGCAATTTTGTTATGCGTTTACTGGGGGAAGACACTGTTACCTGTAACACAGTTTCTAACTACCACGGGTAACAGGGATTCCATCCGCTTTTGTAACTACACCTTGAGCCAATAAAGATCTTATCTTATCTTATCTTATTAAGACAGTACCCTTTTTTTTAGGCAGTTGGGTAAAAATGTGTCTTAAATCATTTTCGGGATAAAGACGAATTTAACGACACCTAGAACTTCAAAATCCATCAAGCCATCATTCAAATAAACAGACTTACATACATACACACGTACATAAATACTACATACATCTAAAAATATGACTCTTCCATTTTAAGCAGTCGGGTAAAAAGAATCAGGTTTTTTATTTTGGTTTGGGATGCTTAGCACAAGTTCAACTCGCGCTTGGCGGGTTTTTATTGCTCGTTGTTTTTGTTTAGATTTTGCTCTATAATCAATTATACTTATTTTGACTTACTATAACAGCAGAAACAAATAAATCGAAAAAATCACTTTTGTCTAGAGGTTGATAGGTTTATAAAATTAAATAGCTATTAATGACGAGGGATTTGAACCAAAAGGTATTGAACATTTTGATAAAAAAGTATTGAATATTTTTGTCAAAATATTCAATACTTTTTGGTTCAATTCTCTCGTCATTAATACTTCTAAGGAAATAGGAATTTCAAGGAAAAAAAAATCAGAACGTTATTAAATAATTTGTGTATTAAGACTTAATTTTAAAATTTAATTGAGTGAAAACTCCTTCATTTCACCTAAAAAGGGTATATTACTGTGCATTAAAATTTAAAGTTTGAGTGGGTACTAAGCAAAAGTTTACGAAGAGCAAAATTAAATTTCATTCAGGAAGAGTTATTTGGAATCTGTTAGGTAGGTAGGTACTTGTATTTATGGATCTGCCAAATTTTCTTAAATAATGCAGAACAAACAATAATAAAATAAAATAATTTTGGAAAACTTAAAAACTTTTGACACAAGCTTTTATATTAAAAAATATGAGTGTGCTGTAGACCACACGACTGAAGTAAAACTTCTTTAGCTCCATCTATATATGTTTGAAAGTAAATACTTAGTCTTCAGGAAATTATCTAATCTTTTTTGTCATACGGAGGTATAGACAGTTTATGAAAAGAGTTTCATTATCCTCTGAAAATGATTAAATCTTTCTTATCTTATATGTTTGTTTTGATTGTTTTGACAACCAATATTGTTGCCTTGGCATCCGATATTGTTGGTATACAAAAATAAATAGTATCTCTTTCTATCTTCACTATTTTATATATCCCTCTCAACATCCGTTCGCCTCGCCCGACCACACTTCCGTAACGCTCTCGTCAAGCATCCACCAGCTTACTCCCCAAGTCAAACGTGCGTCAAGAAGTTTAACTTCAAAAAGTTTTTATGATCATGAAGCCAAATGCTCAGTGTGCCAAATGTGAATATAAAATACGTTTCTAAATTCAAAAAAAAAGCGAACACAGTATTTCGTATTATTTGAAAACAAAATACGATCCTGGGACTTTTTTCCACTTCCAAAGTGCATCATCTCATGACACCGGAAGACCTCATGACAGCGGCTGATAATGCTGTTAACGTGGCCAAATTCTGGGCTGCTACAGTGTAGTGTCTGCCATCGACACGATAAGAAGAAGAAGTGCATCATCAGATCATTTTCAATATACCAAAAGGATCTATTTTCACTGGGATTACGACTTCATACCAAATTTTAGCTCATTTGGACTTCGCTCTAACATCGTTTACAAGATTTGGTCTACCTAAACAAGCTGACTAACATACATACATATTGTAAGGTAAATAAAAAAAAAATCGAGCGAGACCTACAGTACTCGCATATGATGTGTAACATGTGACAAAATCCCTACTAATTATTATAAATGTGAAAGTAACTCTGTCTGTCTGTTACGCTTTCCCGCAAAAACTACTGAACGGATTTGGCTGAAATTTGGTAGGTAGACAGATTAGGACCTGGATTAAGACATAGGCTACTTTTTACCACGCTCGCGAGCCGCTTGCGGCTCGCGCACTGCGCACCCTCGAAAAGTCATAGAAACGTGGTCCACGCGGGTGAAGCCGCGGGAAACAGCTAGTACTTTATAAAAGGACGGCAAAGATACGGCAGACTAGGCTGTATGGTCATAGATACCTTTGCCTTTTCCGCGCTTTTGAAGCCTGAAAAAAGGACGGCAAAGATACGGCAGACTAGGCTGTATGGTCATAGATACCTTTGCCTTTTCCGCGCTTTTAAAGCCTGAAAAAACGCGACTTCCTGTTAAAATGGGACACATTTCCATCCCATGGGACACATTTCCGTCCCATTTCACGAAATCACTCCCACAAATTGCAGGAAAGCGAGAGCAAAGATGTTACACATCAAAAACGATAAAGTGCGAGTCAGAACCGCGGACAATGGGTTCCGTACCATCATACTAGATGGCACTAGTTTTTTAACGTTTCAAAAAAAGCACGTTTTTTTATGGAGATTATTTGTTGTTACAGTGGCAACTGAATTACTTACATCATATGTGAAAATTTCAACTGTCTAAATATCACGGTTCATGAAATACAGCCTGGTGACAGACGGACAGACAGACGGACAGCGGAGTCTCAGTAATAGGGTCCCGTTTTTACCCGTTAGGTACGGAACCCTGAAAACCGGCCGTCCGAGTGGGACTCGCACACGAAAGGTTCCGTACCATCTTATGAACAGTTTGCCCGCGGCTATTAGACTCGAACATAAAAAAAGTAAATTTAAAAAACGGTTGTCTGTAAAGTCGGTTTACTGATGATAGTTGAACGTGACAACGTCATAAGAAAAAAGCCTTAAACGGAACGCCTCACGGAACGCCTCAGAGCGAGGTAACGACGCATTTTTCGGAAAGCCTCAGAGCGAGGTAACGACGCATGGTAACGACGCATTTTTTCGTGCGTGCAGCCGGCTCCATCGAATTATAAGACGTTATCACGTCAAAATCTGCTAAAAAAAATTTTCATGAACAGCCTGTAAGGTAGTTTTGCTCTTGCCTACGACGACGTACCGATTCACTTAGAATCTAGTTAAGTACCACAGTCTTATCTATGATTGTAACGAATAATTGTGAGACTGTCGATCCCACAGACAAACTGATAATTTAGTTTTGTGGGTCTAATGTTTACCTATGTACTCATCTTTTCTATTAATAAATAAATAATAATAATAAAAAATCGTACAAGAAAAAAAACACGTTTCTTGTATGGGGGTTTTCACCATTTTTTTTTTCATTATTACAAGTTATAGCAGCAATAGAAATACACATTTTATGAAAATTTCTACTGTCTTCTTTCTACGGTTCATGAAATACAGCCCGCTGGCAGACAGTCGGACGGACGGACAGCGAAAACATATGAAGAGTGTCCCGTTGGCACACTTGAGGCATCAGTATTAATATATGTGTCGCTGTCATCTGGTTGAATCTGCTATTTGATTGAATGACTAGCGCGTTCATTGAATGACGACATTTAATTGAATGACTAAAGGACAACTCGTCAAGTTGTTTAATGTAACGTTCAACGTTTTAACTGAACGTCATTTAGACAAGTTGTTAAATGGGATATTCTGAATAAAAACCGAGGATTTCTTCTTCTGCGAAGCATTCTGCAAACCGTAAGGGGGGGAGGAGCCTCGTTTCGCTCGCTCATTTACAGTTTTTTTAGAAAAATCTAATTTTTGCCAACTCCCTTTTCGTTGTATGGAATTTTACGTTCACAATGTGAACAAGAACACTAAATTACAAAGCCCTAATTCTCACAAATAAACTAAATAATAACTATGAACTAAATTTCAATCAAATGACTGATTGTACGTCCGCTCTGTTCAACGGGCTATGTTACAATCCGCTAACTAGTTGGACGTTGAGTGACGCTTGTTTAATCAACGTTCGGCCTAGTCATTCAATTGAATGTCGTCTTTCAATGAACGCGTTAGTCATTCTATCAAAAAGCAGATTCAACCAGATGACTGCCACATATATACTGTGCTTTAGGTAATCCTTATAAAAATACAACTAAGTATAGAGGCCAGCACATCAAGCTAGACACTTTAGACTTTGTACCGTTCTTGTGTCGTACGCGTAAGGATCAGAATCGCAGTACGAGTGTCCAGCTTGATGTGCTGGCCTCTGTACCTTTCTATTATCATTTTGTTAACAATTTGTCCGACACAATATGAATTGTTTGGATTTGAACTTTCATTTAGCAGATCGAATGATAAATTGGACTGCCATTGTCTTGTGACTGAAAATCTATGTAAGTATGTATTATATTTTTCCATAAAAGTGATAGACTTATTTGAGTAGGTGTAGCAGGTATTGGCAGATGAGTAATCGATCTCACTCTACAATCACACTAATATTATAAATTCGAAAGTTTGTGAGTGTGTATGTTTGTTACTTCTTCACGCAAAAACTACTGAACGGATCTGGTTGAAATTTGGTAGGTAGACAGATTAGGACTTGGATTAACTCATATGCTACTTTTTCCCACGCTCGCGAGTCGCTGGCGGCTCGCGCACTGCGCACCCTCGAAAAGTCATATAACGTTGTCCTCGCGGATGAAGCCGCGGGAAAAAGCTAGTGTTAAATAACAGTAGTTTTTCTACTCTCATTTGGTAATTTGCGTAATACATAAACTTAAATCATATCACAAAAGAACGTAAGGAAAAACATCAAGCACTGATCATTTCAAAATGAGACAACTGGTACTTACTACAATGAAACTTTTTAAATATTTTTATGGCTTTGGCTTAAAAAATTAAGTGTTCATTCCTGCAAGTCGTTTTACAATGATCATTTCAAAACGAGACAACTGTACTACAATGAAACTTAAAATATTTTTATGTCTTTGGCTTCAAAAATTAAGTATTCATTCCTGCAAGTCGTTTTACAATGATCATTTCAAAACGAGACAACTGTACTACAATGAAACTTAAAATATTTTTATGTCTTTGGCTTCAAAAATTAAGTAATCATTCCTACAAGTCGTTTTACGATGATAGTTTCAAAACGAGACAACTACCATCTTACCATCAGGTGAGATGATGCCAAGGGCTTACCAATTGTAAATTAAAAAAAAACTATACTACAGTGAAACTTTTTAAAATATTTTTATGTCTGGCTTCAAAAATTAAGTATTCATTCCTTCAAGACGTTTTACAATGACCATTTCAAAACGAGACAACTGTACTACAATGAAACTTTTTAAATATTTTTATGGCTTTGGCTTCAAAAAATTCAATATATGATTATGAAAAAAATTCAATGTATTTTTATTTATTTCATGGTCGTAGAAAAAGTATTGTATGCCACTGCACGCAATTAGCCATTGTAACACTCGTGCTGTCTATTGTTACAAACTAGCACTCAAGTTACAATAGCTCTCAATACTTGGTAGTGGCATAAATAACTATTATCTACTCTCATATCGTAAAGTTTGCATTATCAACTTCAAAACGAGTTTATAATGGCATACTTTTATAAACACAATACCGTAATAAAAAAAATATATTATGACATTATTTTGTGAGAGAAATAATGTTATAATGTTTTTTTTTCCATTACGACACAAGTTAAACCAAAGAGATAATATCATCAACGAAGTTCCATATAATTTTTTTTTTTATTGGAACGCACATGCGGTCCGCGCCATTTTTACAGCAATACAAAAAGTTTTCATTCCAATTTTTACTTGTCTTTGACAGCGCCCGTGTAATGCTATAAAAAAATCGCCTACGACTCGTTTTTTAACTTAAGCTCGTATTTTAAGAACCCTTATTATGCAACAGTTTCATAAACTACTATTATGAAACTGTTGCATAATGACGGGTAAAAAAACACGAGTGTGATTTAAATACTGAGCCTTAGCAAGGTTTATAATAGTATCACTTTTTTATATGTAATTAAATATTTGAGTGCGTTTGGCTGCACGTCACCTGATGGTAAGTGCCGATGCAGCCAAGGATGTAACACGCAAGCTCAACAAATAGTGCCTATTCACTCTCGACTTGAGGATTCCTAAATTATACAGATTGGGGAATACGGACGCCGGCGAGGAATTCCACTCCTTGGCCGTTCGTATGATGAACGAAGAAGCAAGACGCTTCTTGCATAAAGGAGGAACATTATCGACAAAGGGGTGGAATCACCCTCCGCGCTTGGTCGTCCGATGATGAATGGAGAAGCGGGAATGAGGTCGTGAAGTACCAGCTCCAAGGGCACACTCTCCGAAATGAATCCTTTAGAACACCGATAGACACTCACACACGAGTGCAATCACACGAGTGTTTTGATACCTAGTTATGTGCAGTTTCATACACTACTTTATCTAATCTCATACATTGGGATGGAACCTACTAAATTAAAGATCGAAGTTAAAAGTGTAAAAATCCTTCCGAAATTCAGTACAACAAAACGTATTAATAGCGCCAAAACCCAGCACATCTCCGCGCGTGCGCTAAAGTGGGTGCTGTCACAGACAGGAAAAAGTTGGAATCAAAACTTTTTTGTAATGTTATAAAAATAGCGCGCCCCGCTTAATAATGCGTTTCATTAGAAGAAAATAATTTACGGAATGTCCTTGATAATATTAACTTCTTGATTTGTCCTGTATCGTTATGGTTAAAAAAAGTTTTTACATAAAGCATTTTGTTAGAGAAATAGTATTATAACACGATTCTATTTTTAAATTTCGTTAAGGTGTTTATAAAGTATGCCATTAAAAACTCTTTTTGAAGTTTATAATTCGAATTTTACAATATGAGAGTAGATAAACTCATTTAAACTTCCAACCAAATATGGAACACTTGATCAATTTGGCCCTCTCCCTTAAGCCGAGCCCATAATAATTAAACTGATGGGGGTTACCCCACAAAAACCCATAACTGAGTTTGGGATTCCGGAAGCATTATTAATTGAATAACATCGGCTGTGATCCCAATAATCCGGGACAGTCAAACATATGGTTGTGGATATCAAAATATGGATACTAGTACATTTCGATATATCTACTAAAAGTATCCATATCCGGATATCCGTACACTAACGAAATTATATATTTGTTTATCTCGCAGAAGAGCGAATAAGTACATGGTGTGTATCCAAAATAACGATATAATTACTTTCGATATAAGAACGTCGGTGGCGCAACGGCTAGAGCCGCTACCTCCTGTCCGGGAGGTCGTGATTCGAATCCTGCCACGTACGTATTGGGCCCTCGTGGTCGACTAAGGCCCGATCGCCCTGATTCAGGGTAGGCTCGAGCCCCTCGGTAGGGACGTGTATGAGCTAATATGAATGATGATGATAAATAACTACAAAAACTATCCATTTCAAGTACCCGTACATCACTATTGAATTTATAGATTATATTGCAAAATATTAAAAAACCCCCGACAAAAAACCTCTAAAAAGTAGAAAATAATATGTTTTGCTTTTGGCCCTTTAAGTTTAATATAAGTAGTTAAATTATGATCTAAGAGTCGTTTCGTAAGTGACCCGCTAAGTAAATAAAATAAAAACAGAATACAACTGTTTTACTTAACTACAACTAATTACTAATAATTTCACACTTTAGCGGTCCCCTATGTAAATTAGCTGTGCCCGCGGCTTCGTCCGCGTAGAGGTTTTTAATTTTCCCACGGGAGCTCTTGAATTTTCTGGGATAAAAAGTATCCTATATGTTAACCCGGGCTATAAGGAACCACCATACAAAATTTCATCAAAATTGGCCTGGTAGTTTTTGCGTGATGCGCGAACAAACAGACAGACAGACAAAAATTCCAAAATTTGTTGCTTAGACCTCTATATCGTTAGCAATGTCCACCACAGTTATTATTTTCCAAAAATATTTCATGTACAGACATGGCCCTGTTACAGTTTTATTATGTCACAGAAGAGTGAAGAAGTGTATGTCTGCTTATACTGTGTTTATGTTGAAAGCTCAGAATAAACTACATATATTTATTTTTCGTCACTAGTAGAAAGTCGTATGTATTTTTTTTTGCATTATTATTCACCGTTCACTACTTTATTCGATGATGCATTTTTGAACATTGGATTTGAATTGATTTTGAAACATTGAGTTTATAATATTAGGTCTTTACCTATGAAATTGCCTATTGTATAAAAAAGTTTAAAGATGGAAATTAATATTAAAAACAAAAGATATTAAAACAGAATTTATTCTCAAAATAGAATTAGACTATTAGAAATTAAATGGTGATAAACGTACGCATATTGTTTAGATATTTTGAGAGCACGGTGGGTTTAACCCCATGAAGTCGGGTTTTTTTGTCTGAATAAATCGCCTTTATTGAGGCAAAAAATACACATTTTTAATTTTAAAGTATCGCAGCAGTTTCTTCGTTACTAATGTTTGGGAATTACCCCGCATAAGTTTTCGTCACTTTCAGGAAAATTCAAGAAAGTTAACTAGTCAAAAAAATTGCCCCAACTGACCGCTAACAAAACGCCTTTGTTCCATTCAATGGTACATAGCTCAGGGGATTGGAACATGAGAGACATGCCACTAGTTACTAATAAAAGACCATAAGTAGTGTCACCATAAGGTCAATATAAAAAAACATTAACTTTTTTATTTTCGATAAAAATTGGCATTGAACTTAAAAAACTGAAACGGCAATTTGATAGATAAAGACCTATTATAATGTACAGTACATGTAGTTTATAACGAAAATAAACATCGGATATTAGTATCCGAAAAAATCCTAAAACTTTATTCATCGCATTCCTATTCCTAGTCATGACAATTCCAGCTATGTCCGTAATTTGTCATCATGTATTTAGTGCTGGCCAATACGGCGAAACGCTCATCGGGGGTTCCGGAAATTACTTAATTGAATTTTTGGTTATGTGACGAATTACTCGGTCGGTTTGTTTATTAACTAGTTGTTTCCCGCGGCTTCACCCGCGTGGACAACGTTTCTATGACTTTTCGAGGGAGGCAAGCGGCTCGTGAGCGTGAAAAAAAGTAGCCTATGTGTTAATTCAGGTCCTAATCTGTCTACCTACCAAATTTCAGCCAGATCCGTTCAGTAGTTTTTGCGTGAAGAAGTAACAAACATACACACTCACAAACTTTCGCCTTTATAATATTAGTGTGATTTTATTTTATTTTATTCGGAAAACAAACAGTGAAACAATATCTTAATAGTTAACTTAAATAGCAACAAAGCAGCATTTAAATGTTTTCACATATTATATAGATCAATAATATTAATAAATTTTGATATAATGAATTATGGTTTAAAGTAATATTGTGTGGTATTTGTATTATCAGTAGCATTGAAGCGAATATTATTGTAACGGTTTTCAATTACCGACATTTCTCATAATGCGAATATTTATATTTTATTTATACAGGGTGACTTTTAATTAGTTCATGATAACAAACGATAGACATGTACTCGTGATTACAAAAAACTTTCCTAAAAAAACTATAATATGTCAAAACAAAAAAAAAATAGTCCTTTATACATAGTAATTATCAAATCGGCAAAAATGTATCGAGGACAATGACTTATTACTGGCGTATCTGTGATCGAGGACCAACAATTTTTTTTTTCATATTTGATATATAGTTTCTTTGGGAAAGTTGTTTGTAATTACCAGTACATTTATATACTTTTCTATCAAGAACTAATTAAAAGTCACCCCATATATTTTGCAGCTCAGTCAGAACTTGAACTGGACACCACGTAGGATGAAATCAGTCAAGAAATCGGGTAGCTAAAGCTCCGTTCGTCGCCATAATTGGTGCTAACATCACAATTTTTTTTTTCAAAGCCGTCCAAAGACCCTAAGAAGGCGAATTCAAAATACTTTACATACTGAAGTAACCTGTCGTCACACCCCGGACACTGCATACAACGGTCGTGAAATGACATTTCTGAAAACAAATGACGGAGCAAACAATATCACGGCGAAATCCTATACGTTCGAGCACCAAACTTTATCCAATATGTATCAATCTTGGTGTCGAGAGGGTGAGGTCGGAATCTTCAGAGCGGCAGGGATGTCCATACTGTATGTTAGTACTAATATATATCTTCGGCTTACTGCAAGACATCATTAGCTGCAAAAAAGTGATTTCGAGATAATCGCAGTTTTATTTTTTTCATTATCTTTGCAATAACTTCAAAAGTTGAGGACATAGAAAAAAAAATTAAACACCACCTTAAAGGTGAGCATCTTCTTTATACGATTTCAATATGGAATACATCCCTAATGCTGCACTTTTTTTTAAAAAGCCGGAAAAAAAAGATAAGGACTTCTTGCGTTTGAGCAATACAAGCAAAACGTGAAAATAATGATTTCTGTATGAAAATCGTTCAAAAAAAATCAATTATTACCATAAAAACAATGAAAATAGTGTTCTTTTTTTATTATTATCAAATTAGAAGCTTTTACAATATTATTTTTGATATTTTCGGGTGACCTAAATCTAATTTAACAACTTAAATGAAAGTCGCTTAAATTTTTGGCAAAAAAAAAACAAGTGATAATAAAGGTATAAGATCTACTTATTGTAGACAGTAAAAACATATCATCTAATCAGCCGAAAGAAGTCAACTGCTGGACAAAGGCCTTTCACAAGGAATTCCACAACGACCGGTCTTGCGCTACCCGCATCCAGCGGCTTCCCGCGATCTACACCAGGTCGTCGGTTCAACGCGTGGGAGACCTTCCTACGATACGTTTTCCGGTGCGCGGTCGCCAGTCAAGAACTTTACTACCCCAAAAGCCATCTGTTCTACGAGCTATGTGCCCTGCCCACTGCCACTTCAGTTTAGCCATTCTGTGAGCTATGTCAGTTACTTTGGTTCTTCTGCGGATCACCTTATTTCTGATTCGATCGCGTAGGGAAATTCCAAGCATAGCTCGCTCCATTACCTTTTGGGTGACCTTGACCCTTCTTATGAGGCCCATAGTAGGCGACCATGTCTCAGTTCTGTATGTCATCCATCACTGTAAACACACACTGGTCAAAGACCTAAGTCTTGAGACACTGCGGTATTTGGGATGTGAAGATATTGCGATGCTTCCCGAACGCTGCTCAGCCGAGTTGTATTCGTCGATTGTTCTCTTTCTTGAAGTTGGACCTACCTAGCTGGACTCTTTGTCCATGGTGTACATATTCGTCAATAACTTCCAGTGTAGAGTCTCCAACCTTTAGAGGGGTGGGTGCAACACTGACATATTTTCGTCTTGTCTATGTTCATTTTAAGACCCACTTGTTGAGAGACTTTACTGAGGCTATCGAGCATTACACTTAGGTCTTCCATAGTCTCAGCCATGACCACGATATCGTCAGCAAATCGATGGTGGGTTATGTACTCGCCGTTGATACTGATGCCGAGTTTAGAAGTTTGAAAACATGTTCCAGAGCGGCGGTGAACAGTTTCGGAGATATAATCTCGCTGTCTCACCCCTCGCTGCAATTGGAAGGTTTCGAGTTCTGGTGTGGAGGTGAACTAAAGTAGTGGCGTTTTTATACAGATACTTCAACACCGTAATGTATCGATAGTCAATTTAGCACCGCTGGAGAGCCTGTAGCACAGCCCAGGTTTCGACTGAATCAAAGGTTTTCTCATAGTCCAGAAACGCCAAGCATAGTGGCTGATTGTACTCTTCAGTCTTCTGTATAATCTGCCGCAGCATATGTATGTGGTCTATGGTACCCAAGCCTTTTCGGAAACCGACTTGTTCGGGAGGCTGGAAGTGGTCAAACCTGCGTGCGAGACGATACGTAATGAATCTCGAAAACAGTTTATAGACATAGCTCAGAAGTGAGATGGGTCTGTACTTCTTCAGCAAGGTGTTGTCACCCTTTTTGAAGAAAAGCAGGATCGACCAAACTTCTGTGCCATTCGTTAGGCGTTTGTCCCTCGAGTATAACGGAATTCAAAACTTCTGAAGAGCTTTGAGTACCGGTGATTCACCTGCTTTCAGAAGTACAGCCGTAATTCCATCGTCACTCGGTGCCTTGTTGTTCTTAAGCTGTTTGAAAGCCATTCCAGTCTCGTACAGGCTGACTTTCGGGATATTTTTTATTTATGCATAATTTGTCGCCAATTTCATAGACCATTACACATGAATTTTACAATTATTGGTTTTGCATTTTAAAAAGCAAATTATGAAATTCGACTAATTGTAATTTTAAAAAAGACAAAGTAGGATTAAACGTAAATTATGTAATAGAAAATAATATTTATAAAGTAAAAATATATAAAACAAACAAAAAAAGTACAATTAAAGAAATAAGAACAAGAAGTTTGAAATGGGCAGCGCAAAGTGTTATACGTTATAATTGTGTAGTGTGTTTGTGGCATGTGTAAATGTTGTGTGTGTATTGTGAGTGTTTGTATGAAGTCGTATAAAAATTAATTTCATGAATTGGTTACGTCGCATCGGAGGAAGAATATGTCGAATATCTATGTAGCTTCGGTAAAGTGTCGGGTTAGTCTGGCTCTGGAGTCTTTAGCCAGATCGCTGACAGGCAGACGTGTGGTCTTGTACAATTGTCCGTAGAACTTTTTAACTTCTTCCAGCAACTCAATCTTAGAATTCTTAGACGATATGATCATGCCACCTCAGTTTTCGGCTTGGTCAGTTAGCTTTGTCCTCTCGTTGGTTTGATGTCTCGCGAACACTTTTGAGCCTTTGTTGTGCTCAATCGCTTCTTTAATACAATTTGTATTATACTCGCGCTAATCGCGAGCCAGGGACTTAAGAAATCTGCCTGTTTAGTTGTCGATATTAAGTAGCATCTTCAGAGGACTGCAAAACCAATCTGCGTCGTTCTTCCATAAGGTTGCTGGTGAAGTCTGAATTTTTTTTGTTCTGTTTGAACGGCGAGTTTTAGGAATCTTAGACCCGACCTTTTGGACCATTTCCACTAATTTGTCATTATAATCGTCCATATTCTCGCAGTATCCTAGGCATTCGAAGCGATTTTGCAAATCGAGCTGAATGCTCTCGGGGTTTTGGAGCTGTATGTGCGCAGGTCGGAACGTAGACTTCATCAGTCGGCATCTTTCTAGGTTAATCTTTAGATTCAGTGTGCCTCTTACCATTCGGTTATCGCTTCCTGTTTTTACTAAAATTGATCACAAAGACATCATTGAATATTTGTCTTCTCGTCGATAAGATGAAATCAATCTCGTTCTTCGCTATGCCATTGGGATGCAACTATGTCCACTTCCGCTGTTGTGACTCTTTGAAGAAGAAGTTCATTATAAAGAGGCTCTCTTTTTTCATAAAGTCGGCCAGCATCTGACCACGTGCATTTATTACTCCATATCCAAATTGCCCTACTCTCAGCTCACCATCGCCTCGTTTACCCAGTTGCACGTTGAAGTCCTCCATAACAATGGTATAATGGGTCTTGGTTCTACGTTTGGTTGTAGAGATTTCCTCATACATTATCTCTACCTTATCGTCGGAGTGTTGCGTGGTCAGCGCGTATACCCGTAAGACTTATCGAATACCGTTTTGTGATTCCGAGTATAAAGTATGCTACCCTTGTCGAAAAGATCATGATCTGGACCACTTTGTTAATGAGGGACTTGTGGACGAGAAACCCGACACCACCCTGGGACAGTTGGTCATCCTCCCGGAATGAGAGCAGGTTTCCGGATTAAAGGATCATGGTGTCCTCTCCCTTTATTTGGACTTCACATAAACGTACGATATCCCACCGTAACCTGCTCAATCCTTCTTCGAGTTCTGTAAGCTTCTCGTCAGTCCGCAGTGTACGCGTGTTGTAAATTGCCAGGGCCAAAGGTCGTTGGGTTTGGTAGCCTGGCATCTGCTGGAGATTCTTTGCACCTCCCGCCCCATCGTTACCAGGTCTGTTACCGGAGCCAGGAATAACAGTGTCGCCGGAGACAAGGGGCCGTTTCCTGGGTGTGTAAGCAAGATGTAGAATTCTTATTTTTAATTCGTGGCTATAGATAGCAGATTATAAATTAATATGATGGTTTATAGTAGCTTGTAGCTCTAAGGGTTAATATTTATTGTAAATAAAATAATAGATTATAAATTAATGGAGCATAAACATACCGGGAGATTTAGATCAACTTCGAGACAAAAGTTGTATTCTGGTCTTAATGTAGAAAGCAAACTGCGGCATTGTTTCCGCTCGCGGCTCGCTTCACCTCTCCCCCTCGCTCGCCCACCGCCTTACAGCCAGCCTTCGCGCATCATAGTGACAAATAAATCGAGTTTCTATTATCCTAATTACTGTTCCCTATATTTTAATCTACAAATATCTACTCTATGAACTTCCGTTTAGTGTCATAAGGTAATTATCCGATGAAAATAATGGAATTTGTTTGTCAGGACCAACAAAATTCATATAACTTTTGTATACAGTTTAAGCAAAAAACTAATTAATATGATTATAAAACCTTTTTATATTGTGCAGAACCCAACCAGCAAAGACGTCCTATAACAATAACTTACATCACTAAAAAGCTTTTTAAAATATGTATAGCAGCGTCGCGGTGACAAGCTTGTTATATAACAGCGTTTAATGAGATGATTTTGCTCTGTAGTCATACACAGCAAATTTGTTGCATAATTAGGTGATGTAAACGTTTATATCACCTTTTTATACGACATTTATAGAGTAGCACTTTACCAGATTTTAATACAGCGATAACAGAGCGATATTAGCGTATAACAGAGTTGGTAAACCCTTTTTTAAAGCAAATAGGTGCAATATACGATTCCAGGGTAACCTTTATAGTCCCATGCCTATAGCAGCGCCAAAAAATCGACAACAGGACAATTTAGTGTTGTAATGGTATTCCTTATTGTTATTATAGCACTGTGAATATTCATGGTTGCTAAAACTCCATAATAGAGCAATTAGGTGATATAACCGAGTTTTATATCACCTCTTTGTAGCTTAATTGAACTATATTAGTGTTTTTCTACCCACTATAACGCAGTGATGTAATAGCTAAATGCTCGTAGTTAAAGGACTGATTTACTGTATAAAAGAGTTGGTAGCTCTGTTACATAGCAAAAACGGCGTATAAATGTAGTAAAATGCGACACTTAAGAGAGATATACGACCTATAAGAGAGTTTCTTTCACTTTAAAAGAACAAAAATCTGCCATTTTGTCAGCGCCGTATCGTACATAATTGAAGGGTTCTTTTTATTAATTATAGATTTACGCTAGGTAGGTAGTACAAATAGGTAGGTATTAAGTACTTCCATTATTTTTTGTGAGCTGTTATGTCTACGATACAGTTAAAAGAAAAAAAATATTAAGACAACGGACTCGGAATAAGAAAAAAAAATGTATTTATGTGGCATGAGCACAGACTTCACATTCATCACAGATGTAATGATCATAAATGGCCGTAATACGACAATCCCTGCACCAGAAATCATTGACGTCTATCAATATTTGCATGTTTTTTTTGTATGATAAAGTGATTTCGTAAAGTACAATCTGTACTAAGTCCACAGGCGAAACATTTTTTCGATAATATAAAATGAGTCAGTGTCCATGGCCATTCCATTCCATTAAGTTGCTCGAAATCATGTCTAGTAAGAAACTTGTCAACATCCAGTACGATGACCATTGTCGATCTTTTAATTTACACTAAAAAATACAAGAAAACATAGTATGTTTTCCGTAATATTATTCCGGTTTTACTATTTACATCGGGGAACCCTAATTAAATCCATTATGATATAACAGTTGTCAAAATATCAAGAACTGTATTGCGGACGTATAGTAGCCACGGAGTTACTATTTCGCACCCTATGCAGCAACTTGGTGTAAAATTAGTTTTTAATTACTTAAAACTCAATAATTCGAGGGGGGTATTAAAAAAACACCGTAATCATGCATATAATCTATCAGTCAAATTTCATTCACAAGTCAATTTAAGTATCTAACATAATTTACAACGTAACAAAAATGAATGGTCACTATGATTGTTTCTATCGTTATTATGAATAATATTTTAATATTCTTGTTTTTTCACTCCAAAACTCAAAGATACAATAGAAGTTCTACACGGTTTACCATTTTGTACTATAATAGCGTCGCGGTGGCTCTTACATCACAACTTCGCGCTATAAAAGATTTGTAGTTACTATTATAACACAATTTCGTGCTATAACAGCATCGCGGTTCCTTTTATACCACTACTTCGCTCTATAACAGCATCGCGATTCTATAGATGTACTCTTCTATAGGTCTAAATGGCATCTAAATTGCTGCTACAGCAACACAATAACACCAAATGGCTTTATAAATGCGCCACTTTCGGGTTTATACAACGTTCTTATCACCCTTGTGGGACTACCGATTAGCACCTCTGAAACGTTCTTATCCCTTCTATAGAGCAACGATTTGCTGGTTGGGAACTAACTAAGTACTTTTAGACCTTAAATTTTTTGGTGTGTAGATTTGACAGAAATCATTATTGTGTAATTATTAGATTGAATCCATATAGTTCTGCTACTCACGCTCCCAGAATTCATTAAAATTATATAATTTTATACAACAAAAACACTTATTATCGTCTAAAAAAATAAATCACAAAACTTTGTTTTGTCAGATCTCAATAAGTATTAATTCAAGTGACCATTTTCTATTAAAAGTCATTTAAGTTTTATAATTAGTTTAATAGACAAGTATAATGTGACTAAAAGACAATTAAAGGCATGTAATTATTTTTAACAAAATCATAACTTATATGCATTTCTGTCGTTCGTCGTTGCTCAGACGTCATTGAAACAATATAATGACTTTTAGCAAAACGTTATACGACAATTTAAGTACTCTAGATGTCACTTATGAACTTTATCAACTTAATACAAAATGTAAAGATGTAGTAAGCGATATATTCGTGAAACCTCCTTAAGTAACAAAAATAATTTAATTATTTATAACGAAAATTGTAAGTAGTGATGAATCATACATTTTCAAATTTCAGATGAAGACACTAAGTATCATTAGTGTGTAGTTGTAACGAAAAAAATCTTAATACTCAATATAAGGTACTGTAATGATTGTGAAAACTGAAAATTGCAATCAGTATCTTTTTGCCTTAGACATAATGTTCAATTTCTTTAAAAGTATAACACATACAGAAATAATGATTTCTGATTATTGTAGAGCGTAGCACGGCCTATACACTGGTATCACAAATGCAGTTAATGACTTTTTGCGGATAATGACTTCTTGCAGTAAGCCGACGATATATACTTTGCTATCGTTTCAGTTATTTAAACTGGTACCTTATTCAATTATTTATTTATTTACTATAGTTTGTAAATGGTAGCAAGAACAAAAAACTTAAAATTTTAATTTAAAAAAAAACCGCTAAAAAGTAGAAAATAATATTATCTGGCCCTTTAAGTTTAATATAAGTATAAATATTTTGATCTAAGAGTCGTCGCGTAGGGGGACCACCAACTCGATCACGTCAGCTTTCGAACCAAAAAAACCGCATCAAAATCGGTCATTCCGTTTAAGAACTACGATACACACGTTAAACTTATAACTCTTTTGCGTCGGGGTTTTTTTTGTTTTCTATAAAAATCAGCACTAATAAAAGTAATATAATTTTCACCTCTCACACGCTCGGAAAGGTTATTTGTCATTCAATTTTAGCGCGCAAAATTTCGTTTCATCCGCTAGCCTGGAAATAGTTTTTTTTAAATTAGAACCAAATAATTATTAAGCCGAGACATTGATGGCAACAGTCGCATCTGTTGTATTTTTTATCATTCACCTCATCATCATCATGCCAGCCGAAAGACGTCTAATACTGGACAAAGGCCTCCCCCAAGGATTTCCACAGCGATCGGTCCTGCGCTGCCTGCATCCAGTGGCTTCCCGCACCTTCAACAGGTCTTCAGTTCACCGAGTGGAGCCACTAAGAAACTGCTCCAATGGGCATTTGTTCCATAAGCTATGTGCCCCGCCCACTGCCACTTAAGTTTAACGATTCTGTGAGCTATGTCGGTCACCTTGGTTCTCCTACGGATTATTAGTTCCCAACACATAAATGATAATCTTTGTTTTTCTGTTGTTTCAGGTAAGTTCAGCACAAAGAGAGAATGGTGAAACGTCAGTGTGCCCCTATACAGCCCCATCCGATTTTTTTCTTTTGCACACGATATAACCCTTTATTTCGATAGGGAATGCAAATATCAACCGAAAATATGTTAATGCGAGGCATTTGATTGGAACAGTTGTCTCTGTCTTTTTCTTTACGTGTAAAGAGTAAAGAAAATAACCTCACTTTTGCACTTAATCAATGTTTTTTCGTTTCAATCAAAAACTACAATTAATTTTTAAAAATCTAACTGCTATATTGAAGTGTGTGTTTAGACTTATCGACTAAGAAAATTTAGATTAATCTCTGTTTTAAAAAGGTTTCTTTAATATATTGTTTTCTGTTATAAAAATTTACGAATCGTGTTTGTGCAACTGACAGTTTACAAAATATCAATTTCGTTTTGTAATTTCTGAGAAAAATCGACATCCTTACTTAAGCTGTTTTTCTCGGAATTCTGTCTTTGAATCCTAAAATCCTTCACTAGTTCAGGATAAAATACACGTACGTGACACGTACAAATGTTTTATTTCACGAGCGCGGGTTAGCCGTACTTGTGTGTGTAAAGCGTATCGACACGCGCTATTGTGTGCTCTATTGTAAGTTGTGTCTATTGTGTGCGCTATTGTAAGCTCCCGAGCTTACGCACTCAAAGACAATATGCATGTACATTCACACACACAAGTATGGCTAACTCGCGCTCGTGAGATAAAACATCTGTAATTCTGTATTGCATAACAAATAACTATTTCCGACGGTACCTCCAGATAAAGAGAGCAGGTTCAAAGATATTCTCAAATGAACCGAAAGGTAAAGCTCCCGTATATTATTTTTAAGGACATTCGATAGCGCATTTGTAAATACATGTGGTGCTATCTATCGGCTTGCTTAGGAACTATTTGTAAGACTTAACTGATATTCCAACTTCTTATATTATCTTTGTAAGTGGGGGCTGCAGTTGCAGCGACACTTCGACCCAATGGGATCTTTTGTGTCTACCCCTATAATCTTTGCACCCCAACCTACTCGAAGATGTGCTGTATTAATGCAGCAATTCCGCTGATTGGAAGGTGCTTGTAGTCCTCCGGTTTTGGGTAGCCATCATCTAGGAGGTACATACGCTTGCTAGCCAGGACATGGCAGTGACACAGTAAGTGT
Source organism: Coleophora flavipennella (assembly GCA_947284805.1). Taxonomy (NCBI): domain Eukaryota; kingdom Metazoa; phylum Arthropoda; class Insecta; order Lepidoptera; family Coleophoridae; genus Coleophora; species Coleophora flavipennella. The sequence continues at coordinate 6,720,782 of OX369258.1, read as the reverse complement.
TCCATTGATTCTATATCTTCACCACAGGCCCTGCAGGTCGGGTCGTGCGTCAGGCCGATTTTTTGCAGGTGTGCGTTTGTGGCAAAGTGGCCCGTCAACGCTCCTGTTATCGCCCTGACTCGCGTCCTGCTGTTATTCTAAATGTACTTGGTTGCCCCTGTGGTGACCTCACCGATGAAGAGCTTAGAGTGTTTATGTCCATCTCAGGATAGCCATGTCAATCCGTGCCTGTTCCTTTAATGCCCTTATAATAGTGCTCCTTGGTAGCCCTATCCTCGGTTCTGGACCACACATTGTTGTTTGTGATCTGTTGATTGTGTCTGATTCTTCATTGCCTTCCACTCCTACGTGTCCAGGGACCCAGACCAGTTGCAGTTTGTTGTGTCGGCCCACCTTATTGAGGACCTTTACACAATTTAGCACTAGCCCGGAGTCAACCTTGAAGGAGTCAAGAGCTTTAAGAACAGCTTGGCTATCGCTGAGAATATAGATGGTTTTGTCTTTGACTTCCTTGTCTATAATCTCATGTGCACATGCAATGATAGCATAAGTCTCCGCCTGAAGACTGTTGCATATTGCCCTAGACTAATACTCGCTGAGTAATCCTTAGCATAAACGCCTGCACCAGCACCAGACTCCATTTTCGATCCGTCTGTATACCATGTAAGAGTGTTTGGTCCTTGTTGTTTAAATCCTTTACTCCATTCTTCCCTCGTAGGAACATAGATTTTATATTCTTTTTTGAATATGTGCACAGTCTGTATTTTGTCACATCCCATGCGCATAAGCCTTTCCATACCTGTGTCTAGTTGTAGATTGGTATGTCTGGTTTTGGGCATGTCAAAATTCCACATGCCATTTAACGATAACCTCTGTAGGGCCTTGGCCGCCTCTGTTTGAATGTGTATTTGAAGCGGCTTTAGATTTAGCAGCATTTCCATAGATGCAGTAGGTGTTGTACGAAATGCTCCGGTAATTGCCAGGCAGGCCAACCGCTGAAGTTTTGTCAGTGTTTGCCTGCACATGCCTAACTCCGTTCTAGGCCACCACACAATTCCAACTTTGTACGAGGCTGTGGTTATACACCTTAAATTTACTTCAATAGGTTTTTAAACAAGGCTTATACAGGTTGTAACAAAACTGGTGTAGGTCCCGTTAACTGTGGGTTCAACTCATCATACTGAACAACATTTTGTTTTACGAATTTGCTGAAATCGCATTTTTTTTAACTCTTCTTATAAATCGATCAGCTGATCGACCAATTTTGTGCATTTTTGTATGGAGGGTTAATTTTTTTTTTGACATTTGACTATGGGTTCCTTGGAAAAAGTTGTTCAGTATGATGAGTAGAACCCCCAGTTACCGGGTCCTACACCAATTTTTTTACAACCTGTATAGAGGCTATATAATTTGAGATTTGACTATGAGTTCCTTGGAAAAGGTTGTTCAGTATAATGAGTAGAACCCCCAGTTACCGGTCCTACACCAATTTTTTTACAACCTGTATAGAGGCTATATAATTTGAGATTTGACTATGAGTTCCTTGGAAAAGGTTGTTCAGTATGATGAGTAGAACCCCCAGTTACCGGGTCCTACACCAATTTTTTTACAACCTGTATAGCGGCTATATAATTTGAGATTAGACTATGGGTTCCTTGGGGAAAGTTGTTCAGTATGATGAGTAGAACCCCCAGTTACCGGGTCCTACACCAATTTTTTTACAACCTGTATATGTAGAGGCTATATAATTTGAGATTTGACTATGAGTTCCTTGGAAAAGGTTGTTCAGTATGATGAGTAGAACCCCCAGTTACCGGGTCCTACACCAATTTTTTTACAACCTGTATAGAGACTATATAATTTGAGATTTGACTATGAGTTCCTTGGAAAAGGTTGTTCAGTATGATGAGTAGAACCCCCAGTTACCGGGTCCTACACCAATTTTTTTACAACCTGTATAGAGGCTATATAATTTGAGATTTGACTATGAGTTCCTTGGAAAAGGTTGTTCAGTATGATGAGTAGAACCCCCAGTTACCGGTCCTACACCAATTTTTTTACAACCTGTATAGAGGCTATATAATTTGAGATTTGACTATGAGTTCCTTGGAAAAGGTTGTTCAGTATGATGAGTAGAACCCCCAGTTACCGGTCCTACACCAATTTTTTTACAGCCTGTATGGTTCTATAGCTACACATTGGCACACCCTAGACACTTCATACAACGGGCCAGAAATGACATTTCAAAAAAGGAATGACGGAACACACAAAATGGCGGCGAAATACTATTCGTTCGACAACCAAAGTGTAACCAATCTGTATCAATCTGGGTGAGGTCACAATCTATAGAGCGGCAGGGAGTGTCCATACTGTATGTTAGTACTAATATATACTTTGACATTGGGTTCCACTTATTTGTGTTTTGGCCGTATACGTTCGTGAACTGAATCTAAAATTATCCAATTTGGGTGGATTTCCTTTGGCCACGGAGAGGCGACGACACATCAGTATGGTTTGGGTAACTTAGGTAACCCAGAGAGAGGTAAACTTATATGTATACAATACTAGCTTTAACCCACGGCTTCGCCCGCGTGGACATAGTTTTTATGACTGTCTTAGAGGGTGCCACAAGCGGCTCGCGAGCGTGGACATGAATTTTCTGCAGATCCCTCAGGAACTATGTCAGGATATGCTTTTTAGTAAATCATGTCATTTCCCACCCCTCTCAACCATCTCTGTAGAAAAAAATCACACAATCCATTGTTTCGTTGCGAATTTAAAGAAATTAACGAAAAAAGAGTATAATTTTTAGTTACCTCAGGAACTGCATCGGTCTATGCTATTTTCAAGGGATAAAAAGTAGCCTATGTCCTTTCTCGTGACACAGGCTACCTGCACGCCAAATTTCATTAAGATTGGTCAAGGCGTTGATGCGTGAAAAGGTAACAAACAAACAAACATATTTTCACATTTATAATATTAGTAAGGATGTAGATGTGTGAGAACCTAAATGTGATTCTCATTTTATTTTCCATAGAGGTAGCAACATCTTCACGTCTCAAATGCCACGGTGTCTCAAGCAATAGTATATTTAACGATCCCGTACACATTCGTCACTTTTCGACTAAGTTCCTAAAAACGCGTTTATGTATTTTTAGTGCACACACAGAGGCAACCAGGGTAGTTGAATAGATACTCTTTACATTTCGTGATTGCCAAGTCAGAAAAATACGAGTATCTTTATAAATGAGATGAAATAAAGTTCTAAGCAAGAAAGATGCTTAAGATATATTGTTAATAATTTTAAGTTATTATTATTTACTTAGTATGTTTACAAAAAGTGTCGGTGTCGTAACGGCTAGGGCCACCGCCTCCTGTCCGGGAAGTATTGGTTCGAATCCTGCCACGTACCAATGTGATTTTGAATTTAGATTTCATATGTACGTTTATCCGACGCTTTTACGGCGAAGGAAAACATCGTGAGGAAACCTGCGCACGTCTGCGAAGAAACTCGCAGGTTGTGTTTGAAGTCGACTAACCTGCACTGGGCCCGCGTGGTCGATTAAGGCCCGATCGCCCTAATTCAGGGTAGGCTCGGCGGGGACGTATATGAGCTTATATGATGATAAATAAATAAATATTCTGGGAAAAATCACACATGGTCATCTGGCCCCAAAGTAGGATTCCCTGTGTTATGGGAACCAGAGACTGATATACATACTTATATACGTTTAAATACATACATATTATATAGATATTTAACACCCAGACACAGAGCAAACAAATCTGCTCATCACACAAATGATTGCCCTGGGTGGGGATCGAACCCACAACTCTCGGATCAGTAGTCAAGAGCACTAACCACTGAGCCACCGAGTCAGTCAAATGATGATGATGTTGTTTAAAAGATAACTAGGGCGCAATTGTCTAAATATAGGTTTTAAAAAAGTAACCTACCGCCAGACTTGGCTTCATCTTAGATCTCATATGTTTTTTATGGGAGACCCACAAAAGACTTGTCGGATTTTTACATTAAAATGCTTTTGATGGGTTAACTGCTAAAATAACATATTTTTAAAATATGCATTTATTTATTTAAAAGACTACAGATTTTTGCACGAGCTCCGACACGCGCTTGGCCTTTTTTTTCATTCTTTTTTTTCTATCCACTGCGGGACTAAGAGTAACATATTTTATTTTCGAGGTAGTATTTAGAGGTCTCCAAAAAGATAATGATTTAGTATTTCATTCGTATCGAAAATTGTTCTATCTACACCTTTGCAATAAATTTAGTCACGTCCTTGGCTCTAAATTTAAACCAAGCTATAGCAGATACAACACCAACGTATGAACACCTAACTCACGTAAAACTCGGGCGCAGTTACAAATTAACAGCACGATTGTTCTACACCTTTGCAACAAATTTAGTCACATCCTTGGCTCTAAATTTAAACCAAGCTATAGCAGATACAACACCAACGTATGAAAACCTAACTCACGTAAAACTCGGGCGCAGTTACAAATTAACAGCACGATTGTTCTACACCTCTGCAACAAATTTAGTCACATCCTTGGCTCTAAATTTAAACCAAGCTATAGCAGATTCAACACCAACGTATGAACACCTAACTCACGTAAAACTCGGGCGCAGTTACAAATTAACAGCACCATTGTTTTACACCTCTGCAACAAATTTAGTCACATCCTTGGCTCTAAATTTAAACCAAGCTATAGCAGATACAACACCAACGTATGAAAACCTAACTCACGTAAAATTCGGGCGCAGTTACAAATTAACAGTACGATTGTTCTACATCTCTGCAACAAATTTAGTCACATCCTTGGCTCTCAATTTAAACCAAGCTATAGCAGATACAACACCAACGTATGAACACCTAACTCACGTAAAATTCGGGCGCAGTTACAAATTAACAGCACGCCAGTTCAAAGTTGAACGCGGCCGCTCTAATAGTAGAAACTTCATTGGCTTTTACCCAAAACCGGAAGATATCACTTAAATATAGCCTTTAGAAATTATAACTCTATAACTGACTACCCGCATTTTGTGCCAAATTACTTGGAAAGTCTTTATTGGTGAAATAACGGATGTAGTTTGCTAATTAGACAGTGATTTTGAAGTTATGATCGCTGAATCCGAGCAGGTTGATACGTGTTTCAATAATATCGAAAGTAAGTCTATACTTTCGTTTCTCGGTGGTCTGATGACCTGGTGAAGGTCGCGGGAAGCCACTGGATGCGGGCAGCGCAGAACCGGTCGTCGTGGAAATCCTTGGGGGAGGCCTATGTCCAGCAGTGGACGTCCTTCGGCTGATATTAGGATGATGAAGTATATTCATTTTAAGTTCAAATCAATGCGGGCTTCAACATGGCTGTTACGTTGAAACCGAACGCCCAATTTTCGATGTTTAGATGTTTTTATTACTTTTCATCACTTTCAAAATAAGTTTAAAAAAAGTATGTTTAATTAAAATGAAAGGTCTTAAGGTCACCGATTTTAGTGTGTTGGTTTCATTCAATATTAAATATTAATTTTCTATAAATTTTGCAATTAATGCCAAAAACAGGGTTTGCGGTATATTTTTTTACATCAAAATTGGTATTTTTTTAAAATTGTATTCAATTAAATCGATTTTTTTATCACTTTCAGTATATAACATATTTTTTCCATGGTGATAGCTTAACTTAGTGTTTCAATAATTTGAATTGAATATTGTCATTTGACATGATAATGTGATATCCGCTTTTCGGATTTACAATCCAAAATTGGATTTAAGAGTTCTTAGCTCCCCTTTTCGAACATTGTATGTTTATTTTTAAAAACTTTTTTAATCACTTTTTGTCTCCTACGGTCGTAGGAACACGACAAACTTTTTAATTGCGCCATCATGAAAATTACAACAATAAAACAAACTTATTCACAGTTTTAATTGCTTTTAAAATTTATCTACCAGAAATTGGCCATGTTTTTGTTATTTACGATGAAGATCCGTGAGTTGTGGCTTTAAAGGAAGGCTTTACAACCCCTAAGCCTTTGTTTGCAGATAATCTCATGATTAACGCCTGGTTAAGATGTTGATGTATCGGAAGCTTTCCTTTTATCGTTTTTATTGGTTTTGGCTGAATAACAGCAGCGTTGTGAGTATTTTAAGACCCACAACATTTATGCTGAGTCTAGACCACTTTCACTAACTTCTGACACTGTTTCATCACTTTTTTCATCATTATTATATTTATTATTCAAAATTGGTAAGCCCTTGGCATCAACTCACCTGATGGTAAGTGACGATGATGCCGAAGATGGAAGCGGGCTTACCAAGATTTCCCAACGCAATGGAGAACTGGCTATTTTATCTTCAAGCCGGAACACATCAATGTTGTTAACACAGATGTTTGGCGGCAAGACTTAGATATGATGGTGGTAGTTAGCCAGGCGGGCTTAGAACGGAGGAGATTTTATGATCACAGGCACTTGGTCTAAGTGGACCAACGGATGTTAGGTCATAAAGAAAAGTCTTGTAACAAATAATGAATGACTCATAATATTCGTATTATTCTCTATTCATATGCCTGTATACATGTGCAGTTGTTTGACAGGATACAAAGGAAGAAATATACAAATATCTGTTGACAGAAAGGGGTTTACATTTATTTCCTTTAACAGTTATAGGCATAATAGGGATGACGACAGCATCAGAAATAAATTATGAACTCTTGATCACTAAATTGCCCCCTACCTAAACTTCGGAAAACCTTACTCGTTTTGTTTTCCATGAAGTCTTCGATTTTTAATTCACCAAAATCACAAAATGAGTACTTAAATGACGCTGCTAAACTATGACGTCACGCCTAGGTATTTCAAACAATTTAAGAACAACATGTCGTTTTTGACAGATTATAAAAAGTAACTCAGATGACTAGAATTCGTCATCCCTATTTAAATTTAATAAATGTAAATAAAATAGATGTAGCCTATTCGAGACTGAGTAAGGTTAAAAAGTCATTTGTGGTGCAGTGTATAAGATTTTACAATAAAATTCCAGAAAATGTATTCAGTTTTAACGATAATAAATTAAAGACAAAAAATGACTGTCCTCTAGAGGATATTATCAAATAAAAGTGTATGTAAATGACAAGGACATATAAATATGTATTGATCCACCAGCATATACCATGACCTGAGACTGTAATCTGAATCATGGCATTATTTGATTATTTGTAATAGACATTAAGGGTTTTTTTACTGTTTTAAAAAGGGGTACCTAATCTAATCACTTGTGTGTGTTGTTTTAGGAGCGTCGGTGGCGTAATGGCAAGGGCCGCTACCTCCTGTCCGGGAGGTCGTGGTTCGAATCCTGCCACGTACCAATGTGTTATTACCGACTTCAAAAAGGAGGAGGTACTAAGTTCGACTGTATTTTTTTTTATGTATGTTCACCGATTTTTCCGTCAATTGTGGTCCGATTTTCAAAATTCTTTTTTCATTCGAAAGAGTATACTCCCCAGGGGGTCCCATTGTCACCAAGTCAGGATCTGATGATAGGATCCCAGGGAAATTGAGGGCAACCCTTCAAAAATAATGAAAAATTCGATATTTAAAGGCACTAAATAAGTGATTCATATGTTTTCTAAAGCTAATAATATACTTGTGTATGTTAGTCATATTCACATGTTGATAAGCTGATGTAGGAAGGTACAACTCCTTAACGGTTAGGAGTTGCAGGAAAATTCTTTTGAATGTTATACATAGATATATACGTAGGTATGCATAGACCGATAGTTGTATTCCTTCAGGTTATTCAGATGAGCTGATGATGGACGATTTAACTCCTTAACTTTCATGCTGCTGAGATGATGATGGAAGCCACAGGACTCTGTATCTGTTAATGAAACACATGTAGTATGATTTGATAATTCCTATTGGTGAGTATAGGTGATTGGATTTATAGATAGCATTACCACTAAAAATAAAGAAATAAAAAAAACTTAAAACCGACTTCAAAATGAAATTCACTCAAAAGTATGAAATAATATTATTATACTTAAATACACAACATTAACCAACAATAACGAAATCAAAGGCGGGTACGAATTAAATTAGGGGCTTTAAATTTTTTTGAGGTCGGTACCAGCACACAGTTACTTACGTATTAATAATGGTTTAGATTCGATGATTTGCTGACATCGACCTCAAAAAATTTTTTAAGCCTCTAATTTAATTCGTACCCACCTTTGATTTCGTTATTGTTGGTTAATGTTGTGTATTTAAGTAATAATATTATTTCACACTTTTGAGTGAATTTCATTTTGAAGTCGGTTTTAAGTTTTTTTTAACTTTTTTTTTTAAATTTCGATTTCATATGTATGTTTATCCGACGCTCTTACGGTGAAGGAAAACATCGTGAGGAAACCTGCACACGCCTGCGAAGAAACTCGAAGGTTGTGTGTGAAGTCGACCAACCCGCACTGGGCCCGCGTGGTCGACTAAGGTCCGATCGCCCTAATTCAGGGTAGGCTCGAGCCCCTCGGTGGGGACGTATATGCGTCGTATATGAGCTGATTTGATGAATCACCTAGGTAAAATAAATATTTTTAAATTTTTAATTAGGTAAAGCCGCGCAAGTACACTTGCGTGAGTGAAAAGAGCGACTTTACGTTTAGACACTTTTGATGCGTAACCGTGAGTTTACTCTTTCATATGTGTGATCGAAGAATAGAATGAAAACATTACTCCTCTTTTTGAGCAGTCGGGTTAAAATGTATCCTATGTCACTTTCGAGATCAAGACGAATCCAACCACACCTTACACTTCAAAATACATCAAGCCGTGTCAGCTACAGGCTCAGCCAAAGAAACAGACATAAGTACATACATACACATATATCCGAAAAACTTTACCCTACTCTTTGGACAGTCGTGTAAAAAAAAAAGCTAGGTGTCAAGTTTTTTTTTGTTGCGTATTTAAAATTTTCTTGGTGAAAGACTTTAGCAAAGTACCTTTATACATTAGTACTAACATACAGTATGGACACTCCCTGCCGCTCTCTAGATTGCGACCTCACCCCCTCGTCACCCAGATCGATACAGATTGGTTACAGTTTGGTTGTCGAACGTATAGGATTTCGCCGCCATTTTGTTTGTTACGTCATTTGTTTTTTGAAATGTCATTTCTGGCCCGTTTTATGAAGTGTCCAGGGTGTGACTTTAGTGTCATCTTCTTATTTAGTAGGTACCTTATGATTGTAGAATCCAATAACAAACCTCCTTGATAAACAGTTTAAAAGTAGGTTAAGTTAAACGGATTGTTTGTGTATTAAGTTTTACAGTTTAATTATTCGATAGAGGATGTCGAAGCTAAAAAAATCGATAAACAGTTGTGAACAAGTGACTTGATTTCAACTGGAAGAAACAATAGGTAAATTTTAATTAAAAGGATTTTTATTAATTATGTGGGATTTGCTTTATAAGACGAATTTTTAACCGACTTCAAAAAAGGAGGAGGTTTCTCGATTTAAACGTATACCATGATAAGGAAACCAGAATCTGATGATGGCATCCAAGAGAAATCAAAGGGAATCTTCGAAAATCGTAGTGGCGACTAGTGCGTTTGAAATCGTTTTTTTTTTGTTTAAAATTATTATTTTAGTATCATAATCACTCCGGGCCTTCTGGACAGAGTTCTTAGAGAAATAGGCAGGACCTATATTTTATCAGGGAACCTTTTTGGGAAAAACACCGGCTACGTGCGAGTCAGACTCGTGCTCCGAGGATTCCATACCACCACATCTCTCTCTTTGGACTCATTGGAATGGTCTCAATGAATCCTACTAATATTATAAACGCGAAAGTTTGTATGGATGTATGTTTGTTATTCTTTCACGCGAAAACTACTGAACGGATCTGGATGAAATTTGGTAGGAAACAGACCTGGTAAAGGTCGCGGGAAGCCGCTGTATGCGGGTAGCGCAGGACCGGTAGTCGTTGAAAACTGTGGGGGAGGCCATTGTCCAGCAGTGGACTTCTCTCGGCTGATATAATGATGATGATGATGATGATGTATTTCCATTGCCGCTATAATAACAAATAATGAAAAAAAAGTAAAGGGGGCAAATACAAAAAAATGATTTTTTCGAAACGTGAAGAAACTAGCAATATTTAGTACTAGCTGTTTCCCGCGGTTTCACCCGCGTGGACAACGTTTCTATGACTTTTCGAGGGTGCGCAGTGCGCGAGCCGCAAGCGGCTCGCGAGCGTGGTAAACAGTAGCCGATGTCTGAATCCAGGTCCTAATCTGTCTACCTACCAAATTTCAGCCAAATCCGTTCAGTAGTTTTTGCGGGAAAGCGTAACAGACAGACAGAGTTACTTTCACATTTATAATATTAGTAGGGATTTAAATTAACATTTTGTCATGTTTTTACCGGTTTGCAATAAAGGATATTTACTTACTAGCAGTATCTAGTAGTATTTTTATGAAGAAATTTTAATACGAGTCCAACTCGCTCATGGCGGGTTTTTATTTTTACACGCTATACTCGCTGCTCCACCCAATTACGTCATCAAAGGATATTGATATCAAGCCCCTACTGTTTTGCCGACGCTACTCGTGATTGGGGGACCACAAATTGGTCTCGATTGGTATATGATATATCGTGGTTGAGTACTTAACTACCTATCGATTCTGAATACCGCATAGCTTAGTAATCACGTTTTTATTTTTAGATTTGTTCAAAGACAACAGTGGAATCGTAAATTCGTTTATGTAATTAACTATGTCCTTTGTCCAGCAGTGGATGTCTTTCGGCTAGTATGATGATGATGATGATGATGAATGAACTATGATTTGTAAATATAAATGAAACTGAACACTTCGACTGTATTTTTTTTTGTATGTTACGCGATTTCTTTGCCGGCTGTGAAGCGATTTTGTTGACTCTTTTTTATATAATAGGTAATGTTACTAAGTTGGTCTCATATCAATTGTGCCACGTACCTTTTTTAGGAAATTTCATCATATTAGTTCATAAAAGTCCTCCCCGTGGGGCTCGAGCCTTCCCTACCGTGAATCAGGCCTTAGTCGACCACGCGGGCCCAGTGCGAGTTGGTCGACTTCACACACAACATTGCAGGCGTGTGCAGGTTTCCTCACGATGTTTTCCTTCACCGTAAGAGCGTTGGATATACGTACATCTAAAATCAAAATTCTAAAACACATTGGTACGTGGCAGGATTCGAACCACGACCTCCCGGACAGGAGGTAGCGGCACTAGCCGTTACGCTAATATAGAGTTCTTGTATTAAAAATGATGAGTAAACAATACTATTTCTCAATGTTTTGGATTTCTATAAAATATTTTTATCTCTAATATATAAAATTCTCCTGTCACAGTGTTAGTTACCATACTCCTCCGAAACGGCTTAACCGATTTTTATGAAATTTCATATGCATATTCAGTAGGTCTGAGAATCGGCTACTATCTATTTTTCATACCCCTAAGTAATAAGGGCTGTGCACTCGAAATTTTTTAATATTCTCTAGAAATTATTGACATGGCAAAACAACGTTTTCCGGGTCAGCTCATTATATATAAAAATTCATTCACCACATGTAGGACGGACGGAGCATCACTTCAGAACGGATCGAACGAGTGAAATATATTTTTTTATATGCGTAATTGTCAGGATAAGCTATGTATATGTCACTGTAAAATAGTAAAAATCATTAAATTATAATCTAACAGGATCTATCGTGAGATTGTGATGTGAACTGTCGAAAGATTGTGAACAGTAACATACTGCTTACAATTTCACTAATGTCATTGTAATTTTACTAGTGAAATTACAATAACAAGAAGCGAATTGAATAACATGAAATGAGCGAGCGAAGCGAGCGATATTAGGTTCGAAACAGTCAAAGAGCCTCGCGAAGCGAATGAAATGGCTTGCAGAGAAGAAAACGAATTAACTAAAATTATTTTTAAGTAAAAGCACACCCCGAAGACTTCATACAACGGTCGTGAAATGACATTTCAAAAAACAAATGACGGAGCAAACAAAATCACTACGAAATCCTATACGTTCCAGAACCAAACAATAACCAATCTGTATCAATCTGAGTGTCGAGGTGTGAGGTCGGAATCTAGAGAGCGGCAGGGAGTGTCCATGCTGCATACTAGTACTAATATATTTACTTTGGTAAAAGCGTGTAGCAAAAAGTTTTTAGGTTTTTCGAAATGAGTTTATTTTTATCATTTATTTCCTGACCGTACCTACCTCACTCAATTGGTGACAAATACTTTTGTATTAAACGAGCAGTGATTGAAGGCAGTGTGTCACAAATTGATATTGATTGCCTATCACCGTATTGTTGAAATTTGTTACGAAGTCATACTTTTTTGGTTATTTTTTTAGGGTTCTATTATTATGATTTCGCCATTTTCCGTCCGTCTGTCTGTCTGACCGTTTGTCACTAGGCTGTATTGCATGAACCGCTATAGCTAGACAGTTGAAATTTTCACAGATGATGTATTTCTGTTGCCGCTATAACAACAAATACTAAAAATTAAAAAGTAAAAAAAGAGGGGTCTCCTTACAAAAAAACTTGTTTTTTTAAACGTGAAGAAACTAGCGCCATCCAGTATGATGGTACGGAACCCTATGTGTGCGGTTCTGAGTCGCACTTGGCCGGTTTTTATATTATTTTCTTTTTAATTTGTTTTTTGTTATGTTTTCAATTTTTTTGGATATCCCCGTTCTCCGTCTTCTGACTTCATAGCTCATATCTCAATCCTCTTAAGTTATTTTTTGGCGTGTTTTTTTTAATAAACTAGGTTTGGTGGTATCACTATTGTATGGTATTACTATTTATTTTAGGTCTGCCTCCCCCTCCAAGTCTTCGAAAATTTACTTGTGCCAGCTTATAGACGCGGAACGGAGGGCGCGTCGAGGCTGCACATTGTCACATATCGGTACAGTCAAGTAACAAATGGAATATCGGCTTTTGCTTAGAATTATTGTGTACATCAATAGAAAGAATATGAAACGAATTATCATAAAAACACGTCTAGTCCAACGCCAACACTAATAATTTTCCGTTTTTTTTTAGTGGTTCGAAGTCAACAAGGAACCCTTATAGTTTCGCTATGCCTGTCCGTCTGTCCGCGGCTTAGCTCAGAGACTATTAGTACTGTAAAGCTGTAATTCGGCATATGTATACATATTAATCACGCCGACAAAGCTGTACAATAGAATAATTAAAAAAAAATATTTAGGGTACCTCCCATACTTGTTAAGAGAGGGTTTTTTTTTCGCTTAAGTACCATATCGTGTGGGATATCGTTGATTTTTTTTAACTTCACAATTGGTAAGCCCTTGACATCATCTTACCTGACGGTAAGTGACGATGATGCCGAAGATGGAAGCGGGCTTACCAAGATTCCCCAACGCAATGGAAAACTGGCCTATCTTATCTTCATGCCGGACCACATCAACGCTCTTAATACTGATTTTTGGCGTCAAGACTTAGATAAGACGGTGCTAGCTAGCCAGTCGGGCTTAGAAAATACCCTACCACCAACGAAACCGAGTCTTACAAGTTGACCCCACCGGGAATCGAACCCGCGACCTCCTGGTGTGAAGCGAATGGATTAACCATTACGCCACGGAGGTGTTTAAATTTACTTACTAATTTACATTTATATCCTTTCGATGACAACACAAAAACATGTATATGTACCCTCCCAATCTTGTGCCGACCGTACAAGTGAATCGTTTATTTAAGAAACTCCATAAGTCAGAATCGTCAAACTAGTTATGAAAAATAAAAAATAATTTTCTAACAAAACTTGGCATAAAGATGATTCAAAAATGATATGAAATAGTAATGTCAGTATCGTTTAATTTGATTACATGTAGAAAAATTTATTTATTTAACTTGTATCATTAAACAAATCAACCCGGTCTGAAAAGTGACTTAAGGGGTTTCTCAAATAAATGATTCAAATGACGTCTAAAAATTTTCGAACAAGATGTATAGTTAAGGTTATATTGCTTTGCAAAAAGATAGAGACATAAAAAAGGTTGGCAATCTTTGTAATTAAAGAGAAATTCCTCGATCAATCAACTGCAATTGCCATATCAACTGAGATTAATGGATGTACGCACTGCAAAAAAATCCTTCAAGTTTTGTTTTGTTTCACAAAAAAATAATAGCTGTAAAAGGCGATTTAAAAATAGAAATACAATTAATACGTATATTTTCCTGACCTCTTCTCATGTACCTTACCCCACTTCAGCCAAAATAGTTACGGACCTCGCAAAAATTTAAGAAATGGTCAATTTTTGTCTTATTTCGTGAATAAAATCAAAACTATTTATTTTACAATTTAAACAAAAATATATTTAAGATCCTGATAACGAGCCCTTTCATTTGATATATGACACAATAAGGTTTTCATAACTTTTTTTTAAATTTCCTAATTTGTCCCCCTAAAATAACCCTTATTTAAAAAAAATATGTATTTACTTTGCACACCTGTGTTTGGGTCATAGGATTACACTGTCCTACAAAATTTCACCTGATTTGGTCCAGTAAATTCGGAGCATATGGGCTTGGGCAGACGCACGAGTGAAGTGATCCTATAAGGTTCCGTTTTGTTTTATTTGTACGGAACCTAACAAGGAATGATTGATTGTTCTCCTACTAAATTTTAATTTGTGATCCAATTCTGCTGAAACTTGGCACACGTAATTAGTTCTAATGACACTATTAGGCATATGTTTGGTATTATTCACTCATATTAATAAAAACTTTATACCTTACTTATGATTAGTGAGTTACGACAACTCTCGAAGGTCTTATGATGATGGAGATGGAAGGCTGTTAATTATTAACATAGTAAGTCATCTAAAAATAAGTAAATGTCAGAGCGTCAATAAAAACATGAACAATACTAGCTCGAGATACGTTTACATAGATCGTTACACTTTATTAGGATCAAACGTCAGGTATCATACCTGGGCCACAGATTACTAATTAGTTACTACGCCTGGGCGAAACCGGTGGTGGCGTGACAATCGCTTGTACTCGTGAGCCGATCGTATGTGGTAGCAAAGATGACCTATTAACGGTAGGCTGTTTGTGATTGAGGTGGCAGCACTGAGCTAAGAAGCCATATTAGCTGGACGTCAGTCTCGGGGCAGTGTAATCGCTTCATGCGTAGAGCCACGGGCTGCCCGTGGTTTCTACGGAATGAAAATCTCCATTGCGATTTAGAGCTCCCCACCATAGCTCAATACCTGAAGCAGGCATCCATCCGATACTTTAAGTTTTCCGAACACCACCCCAACCCGCTACTCGTAAACGCCGCCGTTTACGAGCTACCCGCGAACCCCATTCACGTAATCCGACGCCCCAGACATGTACTCACTGACCCCGACGACCCGACCACGCTAGCCGTAGCTGCCCTGACCCCACCCCCTAACCCACAGAGAAACACTGCACCGACATTCTGCCCTCGCCGGCGAGGGCGGCGTCCCCCCGCTTCTGGCGCTTACCAGCGCTACCGGCATATACCAGGCCGCTTCTCTCCGATCCTCCCACGTCCAAGCAACGACTTAAGCCGAGGTCCGTGCCCACCTGGGCGCCCTTAGGCAGTTGCATCTTTTTGCTTTGCACTAGGGTGAGTGCCTTTCGTACTCGCCTCCCCTGCCCGGTGAAGTTGTAAAGGCCCCAACGGCCAACAACAAGCTTGTCCTTTCGAAAAAAAAAAATCAGGGCAGTCACTTTTTGACGGAGCATCGAGTTGAACGCACGTGTCGCGCCATTGCTGGGATCACCGCGTTTGCATCCAAGTCATTCTGTACAATTTCGATTGCCCAATGATCAAGACTATTGAAGGAGGACCTCTAAAATATAGCTGCATTATTATTTCAACGTCCACGACCGAAATAGTTAAGGACTGAACCACAAGGCCATTCATAACCTAACCACCCCTCCGACATATACAATACAATATTTTAGACACAAAAAATAAAAAAACTTTTAAACAAAAAATTAAACCATCGAAAAAGTAAAGGAACTAAAAAGCACAAAAATAAAAAAGACCCTTTTTAGTATAACTAGGCTCCTACACACATGTAAATACCTAAACAATTTTGATTTGGTGCCAATCAAATAAATAAACGGAACGTTTGGCAATTTCTAGCAAAGGGACGCATTACGTCGCCGCCACCGCGCTTTCCGCTGCTATAAATAATTTGATCATATATTTGATTGGGCCGACTCAAAATTGTTTAGGTATTTACTGTAGTGTAAGAGCTTAGTTAGACTAAAAAGGGTCTTTTTATTATTCGCTTTTCAGCTCCTTTACTTTTTCGTCGGTTTAATTTTTTGGAAAAAGTGTTTTGTTTGTTTGAAAGGTGACTTTATTAAGAGTGTTCTTAGCTATGACAGGCCCCCGTCACTCGGTCG
This sequence comes from Coleophora flavipennella, assembly GCA_947284805.1. Lineage (NCBI taxonomy): Eukaryota > Metazoa > Arthropoda > Insecta > Lepidoptera > Coleophoridae > Coleophora > Coleophora flavipennella. The sequence goes on along the minus strand of OX369258.1, from coordinate 6,704,293 downwards.
AGCAGGTGAGATACGTACCTACAGCTAGAACGCCGTACAGTCGCCGCCGCAATTCGCGCGCCGCCCGTGTAGTGTACGCAGTTATAACCGCTAAGTCAAGCGCCTTAATACCCATGTTTCCGTGTATTATCTGACAGTGGGAAGGAGTAAGTGAATAAATGCGTAGGTATTTTCGTTTTATAAGGAAGCGCAATATCTGTTACGAAGTAACTAATAGCACAGATTACTAAATAGTTACTTCTAATAGTATCTTATCTGTGGATATGATTTATATTTCAGTCGTATGAAGACCATTTGATCTTTTCTAGTTGATTAAGGGATGTAGGCAACTTCCACTGGACTAATAGATTCAAAATTAGGTGTTCTGTTTCTTCAATGATATCGCAAGAACGTGGTAATCTTGACCTGATGCTGCAGGATACCTGGAACCTATAGAGGTATTGTGTTTTGGCTCATTGAAATCTACTCATTGTAGATAGAAGGTAATCAGGATGATGGAGCAGGTGAGAGGAATGTCGGGGTTTTTTAATTTAGAGTTATTATCTATCGGGTTTGATACATTGATTTAACTATAATTCTACAAATAAACAAAGATGATATTTTTGCAAACGGTACCCTATCTGTTGGTGTTATTACAACAGGAAATACCAATAATATTGCAGTAGCACTTTCATATTCCAGACACCATCTACGACAAGGCCATTTTCTTGTTACACTATTATAAATCGATCATTATATCAACTCAAAGATGTCTATTTCTTGACAAAGGCATCCCCCAAGGATTTCCATAACGACCGGCCTTGCGATCCCGCATCCAGCGGCTTACCGCGATCTTCACCCGGACGTCGAATCGGTGCACCGAAAGGAAGGCCTATTAAATTAATAGTTTACAAATTTATAGATAAATAATAATATAATCTCTTATTGATTCGGTTTTTTCTTATGTACAATAAAGAGTTATTTGAGTTTAAACAATATAGTTTTAATTATGTACACAGATTACCCAACACTTACGGAAAATATGGTACTTAGTCGGTCTTTCGTAGAAAACAGCGCCCCTACCGAACCATAATTTAACTAATGTTGTCTATATAAATGCCTGTAAATATGTAGCGTTTATACCCACAGAGTAATGAGAACTAATTTAAGAATTTGAATGGGTTTGAACTCACGCTGTACGTGTAACTGTTCTACTATTGCGCAGATAATATCAGTTGCGAAATTATCAATCACATTGCTCGGGCAAGTCAACAAGGAAAACTTAATTATAGCTGAATGTGATTTCCCCAAAGAGTAATAAGTTAATACCTATTCTATTCGCCAACGCTAAATGCTATAATAATATAAATATGTTAAACAGCAATGCGTTACCGAAAATAACCCATCCCTCGTCATTTTCAATTTTTGATGTGTAACATCTTTGCTCTCGCTTTCCTGCAATTTGTGGGAGTGATTTCGTGAAATGGGACGGAAATGTGTAACAGGAATTGCGAACGTTTTTTAATTCTCGAAAACTAAGGTTGTCATAGCCATGCCGCCTAGTGTAATGGCAAAGGCAAAGATGACATACTACTATTCGAAGGGTCGGTCCGTGAATGTACGACCCGATAATTAATTAATTTCATAAGTATTTTGTCACATGTTACACATCATATGCGAGTACTGTAGGTCTCGTTTTTTTTAAGACCACCTCTAGTCCGCCTCCAAAAAACAGAAGTCTGTCACGCAAGAAAGCTAAGCAATCAACTGAGTCGTAACGCCAATACCTCCACCTGCTCATGACATTTAACGGTGTCAAGAAAAATAATTGGCACCCCTAAAAGGGCTAGTGATATATGGTAAAGGGATTTAGAAAGTAGAGGGTTTATGGGGGCTTTCACTAAGGTATTGATTTTACATTAAATCTGTTATAATAAACACTCTAATATTTTTCCTCGCATTGGCAATAGTAATTTATTATGCAAGGACGCAGAGTTGTTATTTAGCGCAAGTTGAAACCTGTATTCAAACCTGAGCGTTGTAACGGTTTCAAAAATTTTATTAACACACAAATTTTCCACCTTACTACAGCGAGGAAAATTTTTAGTGCAAGAAAGACGGCTTACCTAATATAGTAACATAGTGTTTAAATTAAAGTAAAATATAACTTAGACTGATTACAGATTATTATTATTGGACGAACCGTTTTTGAACGTACCATTGTAAGTTTCTCTTTGAATAGAAAGGTTCTAATTTTAAAAACTCTTTTCATGCTAGCGGATAAAACGCAGTCTTGCGCGCTGAAATGGAATAACAAACAAAATCTTGACGAGCTAAAATGGAATGACAAACAAAATCTATACGAGCTTAAATGGCATGACAAACAAAATCTTTACGAGCTAAAATGGAATGACAAACAAAATCTTTACGAGCTTAAATGGAATGACAAACAAAATCTTTACGAGCTAAAATGGAATGACAAATAAAATATTAACGAGCTAAAATGGAATGACAAACAAAATCTTTACGAGCTAAAATGGAATGACAAATAAAATCCTAACGTGCTAAAATGGAATGACAAACAAAATCTTTTCGAGTAAGTTTCCAAAAACTTTTTGTATGAGCTAATCAAATGTTAAATTTCGAGTCGAATATCCTATCTTAAACCATACACCTGTATTAAGCACATATGGTAATTTAACTAGTGGGATACAACTGTCAACATCGCTGATTGTTACCGTAATCCCAACAGACCTGGCTAATGAAGGGATATCAAGATAAACTATTCTATAATGTTAATCTATATACACATATAATAAAACTGTAACGGTGCCGTGTCTGTACATGAAATATTTTTTGAAAATAATAACTGTGGTGGACATAACTAACGATGTAGAGGCCAAAACAAAAAAAAAATGGAACTTGTATCTGTCTGTATGTTCGCGCATCACGCAAAAACTACTAGTCCCATTTTGAAGAAATTTTGTATGGTGATTCCATATAGCCCGGGTTAACATATAGAATACTTTTTATCTCGAAAAGTTCAAGAGTTCCCGTGGGAAAATTCAAAACCTCCACGTGGACGAACTCGCGGGCGCAACAAGTTAAACATTAGTGTTTAATTGTTATGGCGAAATGACAATTTCGGTTTACTTTCAAGAGTTTACCAATTGTGAATAAAAAAAAAACTTTCTAAGTAATAAAATTTATTTTTGTACGCAAAAGTTTGTATATTTGATGTTACCTACCATCGTCGCTACAACACCACCACCGTGAACCACCTCCGTGGCGTAATGGCTAAGTCCATTAGCTTCACATCAGGAGGTCGCGGGTTCGATTTCCGGCGGAGTCTGACTTTGTAAGACTCGGTTTTGTTGGTCGACGGGCATTTTCTAAGGTCGCCGGGCTAGCTACCACCATCTGATCTAAGTCTTGCCACCAAAAATAAATGCTAAACATTCTGGCCTTAGACAAGAAGATTCCGGCTTGAAGATAAGATAGTCAGTTCCCCATTGCGTTGGGGTATCTGGTAAGCCCGCTTCCGTCATGGGCGTCATCGTCACTTACCATCGGGTGAGATGATGCCACGGGCTTACCAATTGTGAATAAAAAAAACAAAAAATACATTCTTTTTCAGGGTTTCTTTTCGTTTGTCCGTGTGTCTGTCTGTCAGCGGGCCGTATTTTATAAACCGTGATAGGTAGGCAGTTGAAATTTTCACAGGGTGTGTATTTATATTGCCGCTATTACAGCAAATATTAAAAATAAATGGGCCAGCCCGCATAATTGGTGATTTTAAATGATTTTTTGTTTTTGCTCTATCGTAAAAACGGTGCTCTATACAAACGTGAATTTTGGTGTGACTAAAGAACTAATCCCAAAGTGCTAAAAAAAAAAAAAAACGGCCGAAGTGCGAGTCGTAATCGTGCTAAGAAATTCGAACTAAATTTTTCTGTCGCTCTCGTTTATATATTGTGTTTAAAAATAATTTAATTAATTTAATTTTAGTTATATTTTTTTTTGTATAGACCGACCACTACAAGTTAAAATGCATCCAGAGATCTACCGGCATCTTAGCTAGCTTCATCTAATCGCCAGCGTGTCAACAAATAATTAATCAAATCCAAAAAGGATCTGACAAATTGATTATTGATTATATTCCGATATTAATTTATCAATATGGATAATGATGAGCCATCCGGGAATTGGGGAAAAATAGCTTACTTGGTAAACTGTTCATTGAAATAAAGATATTTATAGGGTATATATACAAAAATAAAAAATGTCCTTAGTGAATTATTGGATAGGGTTTTTGAATAAATAAAAAGGATGAAAATTTCTATTGTAGTAATTTTATCGCCTAAATGTGATTCGTTATTTGCCTGGTTCTCTTCTAATAGGGGATCGGACTGCTAGTCATTTGAATTACTTTTTATGATCTCTCAAAAACGAAATTTTGTTCTAAAAATGTTTGAAATACCCACAAGTGACGTCATCGATTTTTAGCGTCATTGACGAACTTATTTTGTGAATTTGATCAATTAAAAATTGAAGACGTGGTGAAAAAACAAAACAAGTAAGGTTTTTTGAAACTTTAAGAGGAGAGCAACTTAGGAAATCATATTTCAGAATTTATTTTTGATGCAGTCCGATCCCCTATTATAAAACGACGGCAATAGGGATCACGAATGCTAGTCATCTGAGTAACTTTTTAATCATTTGTCAAAAACGACATTTTGTTCTAAAAATTTTAGAAACTAGGCGTGACGTCGTAGTTTGGCAGCGTCATTTATTTACTCATTTTGTGATTTTGGTGAGTTAAAAATCGAAGAGTTGATGGAAAACAAAACGAGTAAGGTTTTCCGAAGTTTAAGTAGGAGGGCACTTTAGTGATCAAGAGTTCATAATTTATTTCTGATGATGTCGTCAGCCCTTTTTTAAGTGATCAAGAGAGTGAGGCCTGTCCCTGTATGGCATGCAATCAGAGTAAATCTTCAGAAAAAGGTCCAACTACTATTATAGACATCCCTCCCCCTCCCCTTCCGCCACGCTTGGCGGCAGCAATTGCTATGTGCCAGTAAGGTGGCTCATTACACGGGAATGATGCTGCTGCCAATCCTCTGGTTGCTGTCCCTTCATAGCCTCTTCCGTCACCTTTGAGAAGAGATGAGATGGTATGGGCTGCACTACTGGCCTTAGTCACCTCATGTGGATACATTTTCCAGGGAAAGCTTTTCTGGTTGAGGAGTTGGAAAGGTCGAGAAGTTGAGCTTCTGAGCAGTTCAGTTTGCATCAATTCTTTCATCTCAATTCCCTCTTTCGGTCGCAACCACACATTGACTTGTTTACAGATGCATGGTCGAGTATCGAAAGGGAATGCCTGAAGTACTGCGAGCGAGTGTGAATGAAGAATGAACTATTTATTATTTTCAATTGACTATTTAATTTTAATTTTTATTTATTTATTTTATTGAGAAACAAACAGTCGTAACTAAATATATAAATATTTCTTAAATTTGGTAGATTACAGACCTATAGTTTCCTATATTTAAGTTTTAGCAAAATTAACCTCAAATTGCGAAACGCAAACAACATATTTACTACACACAAGTATAAATATAGCAAGATTATATGATTCAAGACTAAATTATTTGAAGTAGTTTTTTTCTTAATGCAATGTAAATGTTAAAGATTTAGATGTATCTGTTAATTTGTCATTTTTGATTAATAAATAAATTTGAATCAGATGATGCGGATGGTGGCGCATCGGGAACCGGGTCATTCCTTTCTCTCTAATATGGTTGATGGGAGCGATGGCTGACTCTCGCGTTATACTCGTGACCGGGTGCTGCCCATGTGAACTGGCCTACTCTTGTCAAAGGCATTAATGACATTCAATGATTTTTATGTATACCTTTTCGTGTCATATTGTTTTCAAGTTCTAATGACATAATCTGGTTTATTAGAAGGATTCAATTTTGACGTTATTAACTAATGATTGTTTATTTCTTGATTTTTCACAAAAGCCATTATGTTATTATTATTTTGTGACTATCAGAAAGAGTGTAATTTGCACCTATTTTGAATAAATACCTTGAAATCAACTTTTCTTGAAGGAAAATGTCTTCACGAAACTTCTATGACTACATATTTAAAAGACACATATTGCTATTTTTCTCTCCTTTCTTTATGACTTTGCTCGCAATGTTCTTGGTTTATCGGGCCTTCTACTCATTCTTCTCTTTTTGTAGCCATTTTTTGTTGTGTGCTTTCACTTTTCTGTTATGATGAATCTGATTTTCATTCATTCATATCAGCTCATATACCTACGTCCCCACCGAGGGGCTCGAGCCTACCCTGAATTAGGGCGATCGGGCCGTAGTCAACCACGCATTCCCAGTGCGGGTTGGTCGACTTTACACACAACCTGCGACTTTCTTCACCGTAAGAGCGTCGGATAAACGTACATATGAAATCTAAATTCGAAATCACATTGGTACGTGGCAGGTTCGAACCACGACCTCCCGGACAGGAAGCGGCGGCCCTAGCCATTACGCCACCGACGCTCTCATAAATCTGATACAGATTGCGAAATGGTTGCTTTGCAATAATGGCAAAGTAAGTGTTGGTGTTACAGTGTTACACAAACTCGCGCACATGATCGCATCGTCAATCTGAGCATTTATAACGAATTATTAGAGTTCCCTCGGGTTGCAAAAGCTGTATATAAGAAATCAAGGAACAGTATAATGCTTACTTCTGTAATAAGCTTCTATTGAACACCACAAACACGCCCTAGATGTCACTGTATTCAGCATTTAGTAGTACTGTACTTTACGCGATCAGTCAGTTAGTCACAGTTTCCTTTTGTATATACAGAAGAAAGATTACTTACTTTTTGCATGATTGTCATACTCATAGTTCAGCAGATAATTGCATACAAACAGTGAGCAAAACAAATTGAAAAGGACTTTTGGAACATCCTGTATTTGCAATGTAAATTTTCCAGGAAATGGGGACACTGTCTTCGTGTACCCTTAAGTGAGACGGAAAAACAGAAATACGATCCATCAATTAGTATTATATGATTGTTGATTTAAAAGGTACTTGATCCAAGTTGAAGTGTTATTCTCAAGTTTGGGTTGCAAAAGGCTTTTAGCAATTACTAGTCTTTGTCCGCTGCTTCGCCCACGTGAACAAAGTTTCTATAATTGTCTTCGAGGGTGCTTGGTTGTCGAGCGCAGGAAAAGTTTTTTTAATAAACTTTTTTACGTATTTGACACTTTAAGGCTTATACCGCCGCTGACGACCAAACTTGTAACCACTTTTTATTTCGACTAAGGATTTTTTTATCGAAAAAATATTGTTTTGTAATTTACAGGGTATGAGAAGTGATTTTGATTTCCTCGAACTCTATTTTAATACACAGAACTAAATAAAAAAATATCCTAATGCACCCTTTTTTTCTAGTTGTAGCCATAGAACTGCTGCAATTTTAATCTAAACGGTATGATAATTTATGATCTCCTTAACAAAACAAAGTAAAATGATTTTGTTTTGTTACTTTATGGAAATTCTTCTTATTTTATTAATCATCATCATCATTGCAGCTCATATACGTCCCCACCGAGGGGCTCGAGCCTACCCTGAATAAATGATTTTTTAAAATGATATAATATATAATTATATTAATATTATTATAATTTTATTAATAATGAATTGAAAACCACTATTTCCGCTCGATTCGCCCGCAGCGATTTACGTAACAGTCACATTGCAGTACGAGCTGACAAGAACTTTATTTCCAAGCTGTTTCGTTCATTTTTTGAAATATCATGAATCGAGTTGCTAAATTTAGAACGGAGGAGCCTTAATAATTTTGCGTATTTTGACACGTATAACAATTCAGATAGCGCTAATTCTTTTTTTTATGAAATCGCTAATTGACACATGTGTTAAAAAGTTCCGTCAACTTTATCAGTATCGACTCAAAAATCATTATTAATTATAAAATTAAAATTAAAAACAGTTGTAGACATAAGAAACCGACGTTATAGTACATTTAGAAAACAGTAGGACGCACGTCAAAGCTGTAACAGGAGCATTGACGTGCCATTTTGCCACAAACAAACACCTGGAAAAAAACGGCCTTACGAATGACCCGGACCTGCAGGGCCTGCGGTGAAGATACAGAATCAATAGAACAATTACTGTGTCACTGCGATGTCCTGGCTAGCAAGCGTATGTACCTCCTAGGTGATGGCTACCCAAGACCGAAGGACTACAAGCACCTTCCTATCAGCGGAATTGCCGCATTGATGCAGCACATTTTCGAGTAGATTGGGGTGCAAAGGATATAGGGGTAAGCAAGTAAGTAAGTAATTCTTTATTCGCTTTTAAACAAGGTACTTCAAGTGAGATGCTCTTTTTAACAATACAGAATCACCTGTTTAGCCATTAATACAGCATGCAAATGTTTACACAGCATTAAAAGGTAGGTAGGTATTTAAATCTTACAGTCATACTCATGTTCAATTTTTTTTTAATTCTCCACCACTAACCTGTGCTCCAAAAACTCATCAAGAGAGTAGAACATGTTTTAAAGCAGCCATTCGTACAGAAATTTTTGAAACTGGTTATAAGGAAGGTCTTTGTATGGTTATGGTATTTTGTTATTTTTAACGTAACCTATCTAGTAACAATTCTTTTTATATTTTTATAACAGGTCGTCTTTGGAACGTCGCTCATAACCAGCCTATTAGGGTTCCTTTTTAGTCTGGCATTTACTTGTCGTGCTTGTTGGTAAAACGATTAGAATAAACGGTAGACACAAAAGATCTCATTAGGTCGCCTGCAACTGCTGCCCCCAATGCTTATCTAGCATCTTATCTTATAAAGATAAGATGCTAGATAAGGCTTTTTGCAAGTTGCGCACTTCTTGTGCCGATTTAGTATAAGTAAATATTAAGTACCGCAATTTGTGCCCTTTGCACTTTTGACCTAAGATTTATGACAAAATCGACAAAGTTAATTTGTAATCGTTAAGTAAGTATACATCGCAATTTATTGGTTTCCTATGTAAAGTTATACGTTGTTGTCATAGGTGTTTATTTAGTGATACAAGCTAATAGATTATCGGTAAAGGCTTCGATTACAGATATTAATACAATAATATTGTTGGGCTACAAAGTATGCGATAACGAGTAGTTATAAGAATTTAATATTAAACAGATCATCAGTCAATCAATGATTCTACGTAAGAGAACGTCTACTACAGTCCCCTCTTTTACCAAACGATAAGTTTTAATATCTGGAGACTATACCTATCGGCAATTTGTCTTCAAACCATAGGCCAGGACAAGTCTACAGAAGCAGTACTGCTCTCTAATTTAGTGACCACACTTTTTCTTCGTGCCAGATTCAGCTTTCCAGCACTACCCAACCGTCTCTGCATCCAGCTTAGTGAGTCTTTTCTTGCATGTCCGCCATCACAACCTCATTTACGTTCAGCTAAGCGCTGGGCCTGAAATTTAGTAGCCACAAATTCTAGAAGAATAATTCCTAGTCTTCTTCTTCGTATTCATCATATGTCTGATTACGCTTTCCTTCTTAACCTGTAGCGCGGTAACGCAGTTAATCATTCTTTTTTAATTTGACCTTTTTTCATTCCATTTATTTGTACTTTTTCGCATGCGTTGTCATCTATGAGACAATATGATACAAAAATCAAAATCCGATCCATCAATATTTTTCACCGAACTTTCGCTATCAAAATAAAATTACATACTTTGCATATCTGTTTGTATATGAGACACCTAATATTCTCTTAGACCCATCTCGGGTTGCTAACAACGACGTCATATAACCAAAAAAACAGTGTTTTCCTGTGTTTTGTCTACAACACTAATCACTGCAATTAAACAAACCCATTTTATACTTTCTTCCTGTGTTTTTTTAAAATATTAATAAAAAAGTCGTAATAGTACACTGACAGCGCTGTGCACAAAAAACGTAATGACATTCCAGACACTAGTGTTGCCAGGCGAAAGAGCTAATTTTTTTTAGCTTTGAAATATTGTGATGGCGCTGTATACGATCAGCAAAACACGTCTCGGACAAGGAGAGAGTATAAAAAATTATGTTTTTGTTGGTATAATGTAAAATTTAATGTGTGTAATATTCTTTTGTAATCCTTATGTATATTTACTTTTTAGGTCTTTTATTTCTATTATAAATATCTGTGAGCACGCCACCTGTGCCAGAATTCTGGCGAAGTATATACAGGGTGTAACATAATTGGTGTAGGTCCCGTTAACTGGGGCTTCTACTCATCATACTGAACAACTTTTGTTCTACGACTTTGCTGAAAACGCAAAAAAAAAATTTTACTCTTCATACAAATCGATCAGCTGATTGACCAGTTTTGTGCATTTTAGTATGGAGGGTCCACATTTTTTTTGCGAATTGACTATGGGTTCCTTAGGGAAAGTTGTTCAGTATGATGAGTATAACCCCCAGTTAACGGCTCCTACACCAATTTTTTTACACCCTGTATATTAGTACTAACATACAGTATGGACACTCCCTGCTGCTCCCTAGATTGCGACTTCACCCCCCTCGTCCCCAGATTGATACAGATTGGTTACAGTTTGGTTGTCGAACGTATTGGATTTCGCCGCCATTTTGTTTGTTCCGTCATTCCTTTTTTGAAATGTCATTTCTGGCCCGTTGTATGAAGTGTCCAGGGTGTGATTCGCTCTCTGCGAGGCTTGAGGCCGTGTTCCACGTTGGAAAAAAAGGGGGGAAAAATAAAAAAAAAGGTTGACGATGAGTAAACTCCTGTCGCGCGTCGGAGCTGACACGCACACTTCTTTGTTTCGTTTTTGGGGGTCATTGGGTTTTATCAAATTAAATTTAGATTTAATTGCATTTAATTTAATTTCGGATTCAATTCAATTTTTCTACCAAATCTATTTAATACTGAATAAAAGCCAACTTTGTTTGTCAAGTAAAACCCTAAAGGGTATTTCCCCAAAAATCGTTATTGTCAGTTGCCGATCGGGAAAGTTCCCTTCATGTTTTCACAGTGGTAGTGATATTTAGTAATATAATCAATGAAAGAATATTGATAGCTTTATCGAATTTTTTTGAAAATGTTTTTAAAAATTCACTTTCATCAAAACCCTTGGGTTTTTCAGATGGGTTTTACCCAATTGAGCCTAGTGTGTCGGGGAAAACCAAGCTGACCCTGGCTCACTACTCGTATTTCCCGTATCCACCCTCACTCTCATTGGTCCTACAATTTAGTGGCCCAACATCTCTAATAATATCGTATGTCGCTGTAATCAACTGCTTTTACCGTCAAATAGTCGTAATCCATTGTAGCAGCGAATGTCTGTGAGAATTCTGACTAATTTCGTACCGTGTCAATATATTTTTGACACACGAGCTCTTAAGTTTGAATAATAAAGACGCGGAAAAAAATTAATAACTCTTTTGTAGGCAACGGTAGGATGTTATGGACCAATTTAGTATGAGTTATAGATTATCAAGGTCACCCAATTCTCTGCGTGATCGAATCAGAAACGAGGAGATCCGCAGGAAAACCAAAGTAACTGACATAGCTCACAGAATCGCTAAACTAAAGTGGCAGTGGGTAGGGCACATAGCTCTTAGAACAGAAGGCCGTTGGGGCAGTAAAGTTCTCGACTGGCGACCGCGTACCGGAAAACGTAGCGTAGGCAGGCCTCCCATGCGGTGGATCGATGACTTGGTGAAGATCGCGGGATGTAGATGGATGCGGGCAGCGCAGGACCGGTCGTCGTGGAAATCCTTGGTGGAGGCCTTTGTCCAGCAGTGGACGTTTTTCGGCTGATATGATGATGATAATTTATATTATTATCTATATACATAAAAGAAAGTCGTGTTAGTTACACCATTTATAACTCAAGAACGGCTGAACCGATTTTTATGATTTTTGTGTCTTTGCATTAGTCTTCGTCCGGAATAGGATAATAAGTATTAAAATATGATTATCATCTATAAAAAATATTATCAGTCAAAAAATTATTGGTGGGTAGGGTAATGTAGTGTAGTGTTGTGTAGTTTAGTGTAATGTAGGTGTAGTGTAGTTAGGGTAGGGTAGTGTAGTGTAGGGCAGGGTAGGATAGTGTAGTGTAGGGTAGGGTATAGTGTAGTGTAGGATAGGGTATTGTAGGGTAGGGTAGGGTAGTGTAGTGTAGGGTAGGGTAGTGTAGTGTAGTGTAAGGTGGAATGAAGTTCGCCGGGACAGCTAGTTATTTATAGATCTAAGACAAATCAAATAAGATAACAAGTCCGAATAATTCAAATTCAAATTCTGGTAAATGTTATAGTTTTCTCCGTGACCTTTATTTAACCGTTGGGGTGAGAAATAGTTAGTTTTAAGTGACAACTGGGCTTAGTGAAATTAAGCTTCGGACTTAGACGAAGTATCGATTTGTTATACTTTTTTTCTAGCCTTTTATAATTATTATTAGTTTTTGTTAATTCTCTAAACTAATAATTTAGTGATTTTGATACAATTTGTTTAAGGGACAACCCTGAAGGCATAACTTATCCTTATTATCAAATTATTAAATCGGACTACTCTGTACAAAGTAATGCGTGGTCATACACAAAAAAAAACCGGCCAAGTGCGAGTCGGACTAGCGCAAAGTAGGGTTCCATAGTCTATAATTTGGGGATCTTCAAGGCAAGAGTGAATAGGCATTATTTGAGTTTTCTTGTACCATCCTCGACTGCATCATCACTTACTATCAAAAAAAAAATGAATATTTTAATAAACAAAAACATTTTGTATGGAAAAAAAAATGTACTTATTTCAAATCTTACTGCATACCTTAAGTTGGTTGACTATTACTCCTAAACTAAGAAAGCCTTAGCTGTGATAATTTTCTTTTTAAATTGATTATAAATGTCCTACTATTTTTTTTTTTCAGATCTTAAATAGCGGTTTAGCTATAGGGTTATTAGGGAAGGAGGGGGGGGAGGACACTTGCCTGTAACAAAAATTTGAAGGACCTATTCAACGATACCCATACGATATGGGGTTCAAGATTTTATTGTAAGCACTTTGTCATCGTAACTAATATTATACCCATGCTAAATTACAGCTTTCTAGTTCTAATAATATTTGAGCTAAGCCACGGACAGACGGACAGACAGACAGACATGGCGAAACTATAAAGGTTCCTTGTTGACTTCGGAACCCTAAAAAAAAACTTATCACCTATATTATATTTATAGAGTTTTAGGTGCACTCGTATATTTATTAAGGCCCGGCACACACCCTGGACACTTCATATTACGGGTCAGAAATGACATTTCAAAAAACGAATGACGGAACTAACAAAATGGCGGTAATATCTTATACATTCGACAACCAAACAGTAACCAATCTGTATCTATCTGGGTGACGAGGGAGTGATGTCGCAATCTAGAGAGCGACAGGGAGTGTCCGTACTGTATGTTAATACTAATATATATATTTTGCCCGGCTGCCCTGAAACTTTTGGCTTTGTTTTTTTTTACGTGTAAAGAGGGAATAAAATAACCACACTTTTTTTTGTTTTTTTTTACGTGTAAAGAGGGAATAAAATAACCACACTTTTTAAATTTTTCGATGTTCATCGTTGTTTTTTTATATACAAACAATTTAAAAAACTAGTTTTAGAGGAATGTAGACTATTTTTTAGTGTATTTTCCTATTTTTTAGTGTATTTTTTTATTTATAGTGTTAATAATCTTTTGAAAAATAGTCATAAACTTACTTATCTTTTCATTTTTTATGAGCGAGAGAAGTAATAATTATCGTGTTTTGAGCCTAAGAATAATAAAGAACAGTTCTTAACGACAACATATATTTTTTGTGGATTAAAAAAACGACTATTTCATACCTTAAGACTCAACCAAAAACAGGTCGATTTGACAGGTCCTGGCGTTAAGGCAAAACATAGAGTACATAATCAGATTTATGTCTGCGCAGATAGAACCCTTAACTACCTAATCAAAACTTATCAGCGAAGTAAGAAGTCTCTTCGAATATGTACTGGCAAGAATGTTTGCGACACGTAATATCCTCTTAAATATTATAACAAAATACGAAAAAGCTTCTGAAAAGAAGCGAGTAATTTATACGTGAAAATTAATCTTTTACGTAATTTCGCATGCCAAGATTTACATTTCTGCGTGATATGATAACATGTCATGATTTATTATGACTACATTGATGTGTGACTATCTGGAACTGCCTTTTAAACAATTTGTTGCTGTATAAAAAGTTGTCATATTAAAACCGACAATTTATAAACGGGAATATAAACATTGACAACTTATACAAGACAATATAGATTCAGATATTTTATGCAGGTGAATTTAAAACTGACAATTTATACAGGTGAATATTAAAACTGACAATTTATACCGGTGAATATTAAAACTGACAATTTATACAGGTGAACATATAAACTGTCAACTTATATAGGTGAATATCAAAGCTAAAAAATTATATAGGTAAATGATATTAAAACTGTAATTTTTTACAGGTGAATATATTAAGACTGACAATTTATACACGTGAATATTAAACTTACAGTTTATACAGGTGACTTTTTTCGCTGTGGCAAAGCGGCAAGAGGTTGACACTATTAATTTAAACTAAACACATTTCTCCAAGGAACTTAAACAATTGGAGCAAAATAAATATCCAAGGATCTCAGTATAAAAAAAATTAATCGACTCCGACTGATCAATTATTGTATTTTATATTACCAACAATTTTAAGCCCTTGGCATCATCTCACCTACCTGATAGTAAGTGAAGATGATGCCGAAGATGAAAGCTTACTTCATCATATCAGCCGAAGGACGTCCACTGCTGGACATAGGCTTCCCCCAAGGATTTCTACGACGACTGGTTCTGCGCTGCCCGCATCCAGCGGCTTCCCGCGACCTTCACCAGGTCATGGGTCCACCGAGTGAGAGGCCTTTCACTACCTTTTCCCGGTGCGTGGTCGTCACTCGAGAGCTTTACTGCCCCAACGGCATCTGTTCTACGAGCTATGTGCCCCGCCTACTGCCACTTACGTTTAGCAATTATTCTGTTCTCAATAGCTGAAGCTTGCTTACCAATATAGAAATTGTCATGTTAAGTTTTTTTTGCCCCCATAGGATCATTATAGAATGTTGTTTAGTTTTATATAACTAACATATTATAACATTTGTTGTTTTCAGCAAATTAAAAGTTACATGCATAATAAGTCGTATAAAGGAGACGTCTAGACAGGCCAATCGTGCGGGACCCAAACTGCCATAGTCCACGTTGTTCAGCTGTTTGGAACAACTCATTCCGCCTCAAAAGGCGGAAGCGGAAAAGGACGTGTTACTAGTGTTTTTTATTTTTTTTATTGTTGTTGTTTTTTTTAAGTGTTACTAGTGATGTGGGCTTTGACGCAAACTTCAAAGGTGTAGGACTATTATATGCTTTCTTGCACTGTGTTGAGGCTATGGTTTTATTGGTTATTAATCAACGATTGCAACGAACTGCTAAGATAAATTGACAATCATCACATCACGTCCCCACGAAAAGGCTCGAGCCTACCTTGCAATAGGGCGATCGGGCCTTAGTCGACCACGCGGGCCCAGTGCGGGTTGGTCGACTTTACGCACAACCTTCGAGTTTCTTCGCAGGCGTGTGCAGGTTTCCTCACGATATTTTCCTTCACCGTAAGAGCATCGGATAAATATAAAATAAATATAAAAATAAAATCGAAATTCGAAAACACATTGGTACGTGGCAGGCTTCGTACCACGACCTCCCGGACAGGAGGTAGCGGCCCTAACCGTTACGCCACCGACGATTGATAACCACTGATAACTACCAAACGACCAATCAGCTCAACTTGGGCTCCATTTAGGCACCATCAAACCGGCCCAAGTATTATTGCTGATGAGCCCGTCATCCATTAGGTCTTTGGACGAGTGTTTGGCGAACTCAGTGACCGTGTGTCGCATGTAGCAGTGAATCTTCCAATTATAGGTACAAATTGGATCAGACACCACTTAAAATCGAAACGGAATATTCAATCTGTTGCCATGGCTGCCGAGTTTCAAAAGCACCGTTGGCAGAACAAGTTAATGAATTCGTGTTGCAAAAATGTGAAAAACTAAAGTCAATAAAGACTAGACAAAGGTATCCCTCAAGGATTTTTACGATGACCAGTCCTACGCTGCCCGCATCCAGCAGCTTCCCGCGATCTTCACCAGGTCGTCGGCCTACCTACGTTACGTTTTCCGGTGCGCGGTCGTAACTCGAGAACTTTACTGTTCCACCGGCCTTCTGTTCTATGAGCTATGTGCCCTGCCCACTGCCAGTTCAGTTTAGCGATTCTGAATTCCTTAATTTATTTTAAGTGTATTTCAGAAAGACCTTTTCTAAATGGTTTTAGTAGAAATTTCATTAGTTTACAAAAATTTAAAATTTATTCTAGCTCCTAAAGTTACTAAAATAAGTCCTTTGAGAAAGAAAGAAATCGCTTTGAGCGATAAGACTGCCCAAAGTGTACCGCTATAGTTCCTTTTTTATACCGAGTTTGTTGTTTTATATTTTTTAAGTCAAGTTTTTTCTTTTAAGTTTTTATAATTTGTTTATATTTTTATTAACTAGTGTGTACAATAAAGAGTATTTATCTTATCTTATCCTTTTTGAAGCGGTCGTAGCTCAGTGTAACTTGCGTGGTTGCGTCGATTACGCAGGTTAACTGACCTGAAGCACGGTCATTACCTGGATTAGTTTAACTGTTAGTGGCATTATTTCGACTGCTTCCATGCTTCTCGAGGCATGTTAAGCCGCTGGTGTCAGATCTTATAAACGGCTTGAAAAACTTTTGAAGGAGGCTCAGGTCACTCAAAGGGCGATGGAGCAAGCTATGCTCGGAATTTCCCTACGCGATCGAATCAGAAATAAGGAGATCCGTAGGAGAACCAAAGTAACCGACATAGCTCTCAGAATTGCTAAACTTAAGTAGCAGTGGGCAGGACACATAACTCGTAGAACAGATGACCGTTGGGGCATTCCCTCTCGTATATCTACCAGATACGCTAAACTACCAGGTTTATGATATAGCGTCCCCACTTACCGACAGTAAAGTTCTCGAGTGGCGACTGCGCATCGGAAGACGTAGCGTAGCAGGCCTCCCACACGGTGGACCGACGCTTGATGAAGACCGCGGAAAGCCGCTGGATGCAGGCAGCGCAGGACCGGTCGTCGTGGAAATCCTTAGGGGAGGCCTTTGTGCAGCAGTGGACGTCTTTCGGCTGATATGATGATGATGATGACTTTAAATAACAAAAAAAAACACATATTATAACCTAACCAATTTTTTAAATTGAAATCCCGACTGCATAAAAAAAAACTACTCCCCTTTTTGGCAGTCGAGATCAGGTGAGATGATGCCAAGGGCTTACCAATTATAAATAAAAAAAAAGTCGAGTAAAAATGTATCCTTTGTCACTCGCGGGATCAAAACACGAATCTAAAATTACCTCGTCCATCAAGCCGATTAAGTTACAGGCTCAGCCAAAGAAACAGACATACATACACTCACCGGAAAAACGTTACCCTCATTTTTGGGCTGTAGTGTAAAAAAAATAAAAGATGTTCAAAGGACTTATTTTATTTTTCTACTTCTGCCCGCTTCCATCTTGGGCAACATCGTCACTTACCACCAGGTGAGATGTTGGCAAGGGTTTACCAATTGTGAATAAAAAAAAACTGTTTCCCTTGGCTTCACCGGCGTGGACAACGTTTCTATGACTTTTCGTGGGTGTGCAGTGCGTGAGACGCTAGTGGCTCGCGAGCGTGGAAAAAAGTAGCCTATTAGTTAATCCAGTTCCCAATCTGTCTACCTCCCATATTTATTTAATATTTGATTAGCTGTTCTGGGGTAATTGAATAACTAACATCCATCTATCCAAACTTTCCAATTCATAATATTATAAGTCGACGTTTTTCGGCTGTTATGATGATGATGAAGAGCGTCGGTGGCGTAATGGCTAGGGCCGCCGCCTCCTGTCCGGGAGGTCGTGGTTCGAACCTGCCACGTACCAATTTGATTTAGACAATAGACAGATTTTTATTTGACACAAACACACACCGATTACACAACATATAAAAGAAGTAAAACATATTAAGAGTGAATAGGCACTATTTGAGCTTGCGTATTACATCCTCGGCTGCATCGGCACTTACCATCAGGTGAGGTGCAGCCAAACGCACTCAAATTTAATAATAATAAAAAAAAATAGAAACAGAAAAAAAAGTAAACACAAAAAACAAATAAGACCAACGGAACCGGTGTAGTGCGATGTCAAAATGGACTTTTCTCAGCATTAGCTGGTTTCCAGAAAAGCCCACGGTGTCGTGTTCGTGAAGCGATCGGTACAGTAGTGCGATAATGTAAACAATGTAATAGAATAAATAATTTAGTGAAGTAGATTAAACTGATATAAATAATTTAAAAAACTAAAAAAACCCTCCTGCGTTTCTTTGTAATTTGGAAATGAAAAACCCTAAAACAAGAAAGTCGTCATACCCGATTGCACTTAACTTAAGAAAAATTGAGTAGTCGGGACCCATTCTAGAAAGTCAGCCGTCTAGTCAGTATATTGGAGTAATCTGCAATGTAATATAGGTATGTGCTCTCAATTCACTATGCCTCCATTTCTAGAATGGGTCCCGACTGCTACAATTTTTCTTAAGTTAAGTGCAATCGGGTATGACGACTTTCTTGTTTTAGGGTTTTTCATTTCCAAATTACAAAGAAACGCAGGAGGGTTTTTTTAGTTTTTTAAATTACCGTTTTTTATTTTATTCATTTTTTTAGTTTTATTGTTGAATGAGTTCATTTGAATTTGGCGCCAAAAATCCACCATTTTGTTTTTATTTATTTTGATATACCCAGTGTCATTCTCACAGTAAAAACGTATCTAACGACAACCCTCAAGCTATAATTAATCGAGCGGTTCAGGCTGCAGAGCGTGTCAAACATTTGAATTTTGCGCCATAAATCCGCCATTTTGTTTTTTTTATTTTGATATACCCAGTGTCACTCTCACAGTAAATACGAATCTAACGACACGTCTAAAGCTAAAATCTATCCAGCCGTTCAGGCTGCAGAGCGTGCCAAACAATTATACATACAAACATACATACATACATACATACTCTCGAAAAACATAACCCTCCTTCTGGCGCAGTCGGGTAAAAATAAAACAATGTCAATAAAATAAAAAGCAATAATAATAAAAGGGCATGAGATGGGTTTATTTGTTACCAAAAATCACGGTCCTAATTTAAATCACCTTAAATATGTAGGAATAACTCGAATTTACATTTCATATGTACGTTTATCCGACGCTCTTACGGTGAAGGAAAACATCGTGAGGAAACCTGCACACGCCTGCGAAGAAACTCGTCGGTTGTGTGTGAAATCGACCAACCCGCACTGGGCCCACGTGGTCGACTAAGGCCCGATCTTTCAAGGTAGGCTCGAGCCTTTTCGTGGGGACGTGATATGATGATTGTCAATTTATCTTAGCAGTTCGTGGCAATCGTTGATTAATAACCAATAAAACCATAGCCTCAACGCAGTGCAAGAAAGCATATAATAGTCCTACACCTTTGAAGTTTGCGTCAAAGCCTACATCACTAGTAACACTAAAAAAACAACAACAATAAAAAAATAAAAACACTAGTAACACGTCTTTTTCCGCCTCCGCCTTTTGAGGCGGAATGAGTTGTTCCAAACAGCTGAACAACGTTATATGGCAGTTTGGGTTAATACTACCTCGTCCCGCTCTTCACACCGCACGATTGGCCTCTCTAGACGTCTCCTTTATACGACTTATTATGCATGTAAATTTTAATTTGCTGAAAACAACAAATGTAATATGTTAGTTATATAAAACTAATTCAGGGTAGGCTCGAGCCCCTCGGTGGGGACGTATATGAGCTGTAATGATGATGATGATAAAACTAAACAACTTTCCATAATGATCCTATAGATAATTAGGGCCCGATCGCCCTAATTCAGGGTAGGCTCGAGCCCCTCGGTGGGGACGTATATGAACTGATATGAATGAATGATGATGATGATGATGGAGTAGGATAGGATAGGATTTTTGCTGTCGTTACATTTAAACACTTGTACGCTCAATTTGCCGATTTTCCGCTGCGTTTACCTTCCCATCTAGAGTGTTCCCTGAGTAATGTCTGACATTGAGCTTTTGAGTGCTCTACTGAAGCAATTGTTATTTTGGACGCGATTGTACCTTGCTCTCTTATCGTGTGGCACACATATATATATATATATATATATATATATATATATATATATACTAGCTGTCCCGGCGAACTTCGTTCCACCTTACACTACCCTACCCTACTCTACACTACACTACCCTACCCTACACTACCCTACCCTACCCTACCCTTACCTACCCTAACTACACTACACTACACAACACTACCCTACCCAACCCTAAAACCAATTATTTTTTGACTGATATTTTTTTATTGATGAATATCATATTTTAATACTTATTATCCTATTCCCGACGACGACAAATGCAAAAACACAAAAATTATAAAAATTGGTCCAGCCGTTCTTGAGTTATAAATGGTGTAACTAACACGACTTTCTTTTATATATATAGATTAGTACTAACATACAGTATGGATACTCCCTGCCGCTCTCTAGATTGCGACCTCACCCCCTCGTCACCCAGATTAATACAGATTGGTTACAGTTTGGTTGTCGAACGTATAAGATTTCACCGCCATTTTGTTTGTTCCGTCATTGGTTTTTTGAAATGTCATTTGTGGCCCGTTGTATGAACTGCACAGGGTGTGACTTGACGTTGCTTGAATGACCCGGTGTAGCGGTCACTTTGAAGTCTCCTGAACCGAGGGTCTTGGGTTCGATCCCCGAAGGGCAACAATTCATGTGACTTACAGGTTTGTTTACTATATGTCTGGGTGTTTAATATATGTATGTTTTTAAATGTATATGTCACCGTAAGATTGTAAATTCCGTTAGATTATAAAAAACAATCAAACCTGACCAAACCTAACATCGCGAGCTCATTTATTTAGTGTTTTTCGCATCGTTTAGTGTTATTGTAAACTCACTAGTGACATTAGTTATGGTTTAGGCCGCAGGTGGAGGGTTTTTAAAAACACTTTAATATGAGAAAGTGAGTTTAATAGTAGATAATGTGATTAACAGCTAATTATAAGTACTAATTATATAAATTACGTCCAAGCGCTACCGCGATGGTGCGACAGAAAGGCGGCGGGTCTCGGTGCCCGTCCCTTAAATTAACTTTGTTTCGCAATCATCATTGCATTGAGTCATTGTGTGATCCAGAAGCTTCCATGATGATGGTGTACGAGGTGACAGACTCGTAACTCCTCCGCCCCTAGATGAAAGACTATTGGCCAAGCTTGAGAGAAAATGTTGCAGCTTTTCTTTCTTCTAGAGTCGTCGCGTTGCGTGAAGATTGGTCAGCATGTCTTTCTTCGTTGAATTTTATTAGGTTTCTTAGTGTGTGGCGGCGTCCGTACAATATAGCGAGTGCAACTGTACCAAATATGATGATTGCGTAAACTGGTATTGTTGTATGGAATATGCTCGCTGTTGGGTCCGGTGAGTCAACTGTAGTCGGAATCTCCATTAGTACTTGGTGTTGAATGTTGTGTAATTTATTCAGGTCGATGGATGTCAGGTTATAACGAATTGAATTCTTTGTCGATTTTGCTGGCAACTTGGGAATTGTTATGATTTCGACAGCATGTCCGTGAATTTTGTCATCAATGTTGATGATTGTGAATGATGGAGTTTTGAGGTGGCATTTCTGAGGGATGGTTGCTAGAAAACTGCCCTGTAGTATATGGTGTTCTTCTTGTCCGCAGGATATTTGTATTTTTGTAGGCTTCGGGAACGATAAGATGTAATGCTGGTCATCCAATTCCAGTAGGGCTTCTTTGAGTAGGTTAACGGGGGTAGAGTGACATGAACTGTCTATTTCTTGCTCGTAGATGAGTCGGTGGATACAGTCTTGCTGCATGCGGGTCTGATAGTTTATTTGCTGTTTGCAAATATGCCAGGTTGCGATCTTCGGGCATTCAGCCTCCATGTACACAAACTCCTGGGAGTTGGTTGCCATAAAGGGGAAAGGGGGAAGGATTATTTCCAGGTTTTTATTCGGAACCGGACAAAGTTGGAACAGGTCGTAGGTAGGTAAGGACAATATAGGAAATTTAAGGACAATAACTAGTTTTTTATCTAGAAAATAGGATCCTAAGCTAAGTAAATTGTAGTAATATCTAGTATCTAAGTCTAAAACTGAGTGAGTGCCATATATGTTTTTTATTTTGTGCAACATAGATGTTATATCTTCCACAGATAGCAGGGAGTGGTGCACAGAGCTAGATCGACTAAAAGCTAATATATTACTTAACCTAGTTATTTCATTATGTAGGTCTTGGATATTTTAACCGATTACGGTAAATAACTGAGACAGCTGAGCATATAGAGATATACGTTCTCTATCCTGATTAGTCATGTTAACCATATAAGACATGGCTTTTTCTAATTGTCTTTGATTATTGGTCAGATTTTGTAAAATTTGGGTTTGCTGGGATGTCATGTCTTTATATAGACTTATATGATTGTTTAAGCTTATAGAAATGTCTTTTTCATTCTTTTGAAGAATTTTGAGGGCATTTTCGAATCGTATAGCGTCGTCATTGTCTAAGTTTCCGGATATGCTTTTTATGATGGTTCCTAAGGGGTTGAGTAGGCCACGTTTTACTCTTTTGGGTTCAAATGTCGCCAAAAGGCGTGAAGTTTCGTTCAATTTCTTAAAAAGGTAGAGTATTTGATACTTAAAAAGTATGAAGTTGTTATTAGGAATTTTACTAACGGCATCAGATAGGTCATTTTCTAGAAGTTTAATAGCTTGTTCGATTTTGTCAAAGTCGATTTCATTCAAAAAGGTGTGGTCATGGGAAGTTATTTTTGTAGGTCCTAATTTAAATGGTAGGAGTCCAGGTCCTTCTGTTAGATTGTCAAGTTTGACGTTGGTCTGAAAGTCGGCTCGAGCTGGCGACAGGGTCACCACGTTTGTCATGGTCCTGTAACAATGTAGAATTTACTTTTTTATTACGTTTTAATCTAGTTTTTGCAACGGGACCTTTCTTTTTTGAGGTATATATGTGAATTGGAAGGTTAGTCACAATTTTGTCGTGGGTATAGCGTGGTGCAAGTTTTTTTCTGCTTGCTAGTGGATTTTTAACGTAAACCTCTTGTCCTTCTTCGTAATTTGTTTCAGGCTCCCGGTCACGATTTCGCCTTGTCATTATTGCTTGTCGGTCTCTGTAAGAGTCGTCATGAATAATTTTGTATACGTTTTCCATTTTATTTCTATGATCTTGCATGTATTGCTGGAGAAGGCGTTCGGATAGGTTTAGTTCTGTTGGGTCTCGAGGATCAAAGTGTCCGGATATTACTTCAAATGGTTTACACTTAGTTAGGCTGTGTACAGAACTGTTGTAGGCGATAATTGCGTAAAGCACGAGGTTAGAGGCTGGTTCATTTTTATGTTGAAGTTTTAACAGTCTAAGGTGTTCTAGTAGGGTATTATGAAATCGCTCAACCATGCCTCTTTCATTTGGGGCGTGTGCTGCAGTTAAACGATGGTTTATTTTATGAAATTTAAGAAATTCACTAACGACTTGGTTTGTGAATTCCGTACCTTGGTCTGTAACTAGAGTCACGGGGAAACCATGGTGGGTACAGTACATCAGGAGAGACTTTACAATATTCGGAGCTGTGCAATCAGGCAGTCTATAGACTTGTGTGTATTTTGAAAATGCGTCTATAATAGACAGATATTTTTCATTTTCTATGGTTATGACGTCAGCGAAAGCTTCTTCAAAGGGTTTACTAGGTGGGGGCACTATTTGGAACTCAGGTCGAACTGGGTTACGATCGTATTTTGCGCAATTACAGATATTGCAAGTATTTATAAATTTAGTTATACTGTCTTTTAATTTTGGCCAAAAATACCTATGAGAGATAGCTAGATAGGTTTCGTTGATTCCTCTGTGGTTTGTTTTACCTTGATGGTATTTTTGTATGATTTCTTGTTGTTTAAGGAAATCATTAACATCTTGGACCTCGTATTTAACTAGCACTAGATTCATTGAAGAACTTTTTAGGTTGCGTTGTAATATAGGCACGATGTTGTACATTTTTTCTAAAGGTTCAACTAGTATTGCTGTTCGCATTTTTGGATCTATGTGATTTTTGACCAAGGATATAATATCCTGTTCTAAGTTGTCATCATGAACATAGGCAACAGTTTTTCTAAAAGTCTCAAATGGCTGTGTTACCTTTGGATTAATTTTTATGGGACTGTTCGTAAATTTTATTATTAGTTGCCTTTTGTTTTTATTGAGTGAGTCTTCTAATATGGGTATTTCTAGGATCGGTTGTTCTGCACTTGTATGGTCCGTATTAGTCAAGGGAATGTCTTCAGGGGGCGGTAAATTATCTTCAGGTATGTAAGGTTCAGGGATGGGGCTGTTGTCAAGAGATCTCGGTGAGGGTAATAGTTGGTTTTCCTGTATATCATTGTTAATTTCGGGAATAGGGCTGTCAAGAGGTCTCAGAGAGGGTGCAGTGTCAGTTTCAGATTGGCTTATAATCGGTCTATCATCTGGAGCATCGATTGTGGCTTCCGAGTCTGCAGAGAGTGTAGCTTCCGAAGAAGTAGAGCTAATTTCTACTACGACAGATGATATATCTTCATTGTGTATCTCCACTCTAGAAAGAGCGTCAGCGTTGGTGTTATTTATCCCTTTTTTGTAAACGATAGAGAAATCGTATTCTGAGAGTTTTAATCTCCACCTAGTGAGATGTGTATTTGATTCTTTTAAATTCATTAGCCATTGGAGGGGCTTATGATCTGTCACAATTTTGAATTTTCGTCCGAAAAGGTATGGTCTAAAAGTTTTTGTGGCCCAAACTATTGCTAATAGTTCTTTTTCTATAGTTGAGTAATTTATTTCGCTATCATTTAATGTTCTAGAGGCATATGCAACCGGTCTATCTTGGCCAACGGTTCCTTGGGAAAGGACAGCACCAAGAGCTATATTCGAGGCATCCGTAGTAAGGATAAACTCTTTCGAAAAATCCGGGTATTGCAGGATGGGGTCGTTCATAAGTAACGTTTTACAGTGCTCGAAACAATTGACATATTCAGGAGTCAGTTGAATTTTAGCTCCCTTTTTGAGGCATTTCGTCATGGGTTTTGTAAGATGAGCGAGATTTTTGATAAATCGTCTATAATATCCTAATAGACCTAAAAATCTCCTGATAGCTGTAGGTGTTTTAGGGATGGGGTATTTCTGTATTGCAGCTATTTTTTCTGGGTTGGGCTTTACTCCTTCTGGTGTTATGATGTGGCCTAAGTAGGGTGTTTCATGTTTGACAAATTCGGATTTATCCATTTGGATTTTGAAGTTGGATTCTCGAAGTCTGTCAAAAATTTTTCGTAGATTAATCATATGTTCTTGTAGAGAGGTGGAAATCATCAAATTGAATTTCAATTTGAATTTGAATCATCAAGTGGAATTTCAGGATATCATCTAAGTAGACTACACATATAACGTTTTGTAAGCCTCTCAAAACGTTGTCCATGACCCTTTGGAAGGTCGAAGGGCTATTTTTTTAGACCCATGGGCATCCGTAGAAACTCGTAGTGCCCATTTCCATCTGCTACACTAAACCCAGTTTTGTGAATATCTTCCGGATGCATCTCGACCTGATAAAAGCCAGTAGCTAGATCTAGCGTAGTGAAATACATGCATTTACCAAGCTTATCGAGGATATCAGCGATATTCGGGATGGGATATTTATCATCTATTGTTTTTTCGTTTAATTTTCGGAAGTCTACTACTAATCTCCATTTGACCTTTCCTGACGCGTCCATTTTTTTGGGAACTATCCATATGGGCGCGCTCCAGGCAGAGGTGGATGGCCTTATTATGCCTTGGTCTAACATATTTTGTATTTGTGTTCTAACTTCTTCTCTGTGTATGTGGGGATATCGATAAGTTTTCGTATATATGGGATTTTCATCTTTAGTTTTTATTCTATGCTTGATTTGATTAGTAAATGTCAGGGGTTCACTGTCAAGATGAAATATGTCAGAGTATTCTTGACATAGTCTAGTTAAATTGGCTTTTTCTTCGCTATTCATGTGATTGGTGCGTAGTCGTGACAAGACTGTTTTTTGTCTGTTGGTCATGTTGTCTGTTGCGAATTCTTCACTAAAAATGCACGCCGATATGGGTTCGGTCAATCTAAAGGGGACGTCTCTATTTGTAGGGTTCGTAATTTCTATGAACGCATAGTTATTCTCCGCGACTGATATACATTCAGTAATGTTGCATTCACATATGTTTTGGAAATTAATTAGTATCTCGCCTTTAGCAACGTCTGTCGGCGCCCTTACGATACGACTGGAGTTCGCGGGAATCAGCGTTTCGAAGAAATGAACGCCCGGCGAGTTGAGTGACTCATACATGTAAATTGGATTGGTCGCGTATTTGGTTAATAATGTACGTGAACCAAGGTCAATTTTTGATTCCCATTGTTGTAATAAGTCTAGTCCAACTAATCCATCGAAATATTCATGAAATCGGTATATGAAAAATTTTAATGATTTTTGGTCATTTAGTTCGGGGAAACATGGGATTGTGATCGAGTAGTCATTCCTAGTACTTGCGTGTATATTTGTCACTACGAACGGTTCATAGTTGAGGGGAAAGTTTGGAAAAAATGAATGTACTACTTCTGGGCTAATAAATGATTTATTTGCGCCAGTGTCGATTAATAGTTTTAGCGGGGGTTGGTTAATTTGGATATAGGGTAATTGTTTTTTATCCTGTAGATTTAATTCTATTCTGGGGGGTCCGGTTTCGTAATTTTGGAAAAATTTTCTTCACTTAGTTGGGAAGAAATCTCATGGTTTATGTCGGCTTGGGGAAGGGGTTGATATTCTATTTCAGGGTTGGAGTTTTGTAAGTATAATTCACTGTAGTCATAGTTTGTATAATTGTCATAATAATAGTGAGGTTCGCACTCATAGTAGGGGTTCGGTTCATAGTAAGTCTCGTTCACGTTAAGTTGATTCTGGGGAGTAGGTGGTAATTTCCTCGCAACTGGGTAGCTGATGCCACTCATAGGCTTAGGGTAGTTTGTGTTTTGGTGATTTTGGAACGGACGGGGTGCGATTCTGAATCCAGTAGTCATGTCGGAGCGAGGCAATGCTCTCATGACCTGTTGGGTTTTTGAAGGACCTTGATAGGGTCTAAAATTTTGTTGGTATTGCGTATATTGTGGGGGTTGGAGGGGGTTTAGTGGCATAGCACTTGAAGGTTGATTTGCCATGGGGTTGTTTATAGGCCGGTGAAATGGTCTGGGTTGATTGAACTGATTATTTAATGGCATATTGAACGGAATTGAGAACTTTGGGTGATTATTTTGGGTTTTTGGGTATTGGGACGCTTTACCTTGTAGGTAGAGAATATTACTTTCCTCCAATGCATACTCTAGGGCAGACTCTATAGTAACAGGTCGCATACATCTAATTCTAGAGCCTAGAGGCTCGGATAGGCCTTTCAGGAAGGTTTGAAGCGATAGTTTCCTATACAACTCGCGTTTTGCTGCGACTGTGGTAGGTATGGTTTCGTGCAGCTCTATATAAGTGACAATAGTAGAAAAAAGATTTTGCACGCGTTCGTAAAAAATACTAGGAGAATCTTTTCCTTGTGTAAGCATGGATAGATCTGTGTATAAGGATGTTTCATCCCTATGATCAGAGAAACTGTTAACTAAGGTGTTTCTAATGGTTTGCCAATTGTTAGGGATGCCATTTGCAGACAGAGTTCTGGCTGCTGGGCCTACGATTTTATTCAGGATTCCGTTTAACAATGATGTATTATTTAACTCGTTTCCTGGGAGGGGATTTACATATTTTAAAATTAATTTGTCGCAGATATCTAAAAATCTGACCAATATATGAGGGTTCCCGTCAAATTCAGGGACAACCCTTAAAGATCTCCAAATTTTTTCTGTTAGGTCTTCAGCTATTTGCTGTGGTGCAGCGTCATGAGCACCCTGGGTTTCGTTATTGCTAGCCATTTCTAACTCGTCGTCAGACAATTCTTCTAAGACAGCTAGAAGATCGCTATGAAATCTATCAGCCCTAAGACTTTCACGAAGAGAAGTCGGACTGTTGGGCTTAAGGCCCCTTTCTCTACGAGGGTAGAAAATTTTGAATATTAATAATTAAAACTAGAAAATAGAACTAGTTATACTTAGGATAAGGTTTCCAGGATCGGATATGACAACCAATAGGATTGTGTAACTTATATCTATTACTCACAAAAACAGCGTGATTTTGCAAACGAGACCCATCGATGTTTGGATTGATCACGTAGACTCCTTCCAGCGGTCAACCGTAGTAGGTTCTTGATAGCCAACGATTCGACGAAGCGGCGATTCGATTTTTGGAAACGCGTCGCGTCTAGTTAGACTACCTCAACAACGACTGCGCCAGTTATGGTTTAGGCCGCAGGTGGAGGGTTTTTAAAAACACTTTAATATGAGAAAGTGAGTTTAATAGTAGATAATGTGATTAACAGCTAATTATAAGTACTAATTATATAAATTACGTCCAAGCGCTACCGCGATGGTGCGACAGAAAGGCGGCGGGTCTCGGTGCCCGTCCCTTAAATTAACTTTGTTTCGCAATCATCATTGCATTGAGTCATTGTGTGATCCAGAAGCTTCCATGATGATGGTGTACGAGGTGACAGACTCGTAACTCATTACAATAACACTAAACGAAGTGAAAAACACTAAATAAATGAGCTCGTGATGTTAGGTTTGGTCAGGTTTGATTGTTTTTTTTTTACAATTGGTAAGCCCTAGGCATCATCTCACCTGACATCTCTCTCGCATAGCGAGGCTTCCCCCCCTAACCCCCCTGGGTAGCAGAATGCTTCGCAGCAGAATAAATCATCGGTTTTATTTGGAGGTACAAGAATAGGCCGTGATATTGTGATACGATTCATAATTTACCGTTATATCATAATCTAACTAGTGAGATTGTAATATCACGGTCTTCACAATATCCCGGTGACATAATATATCACAATATATATATATATATATATATATATATATATATATATATATATATATATATATATATATATATTTACGTATATCAGTCTCTGGTTTCCATAGTACAGGGAATTCTAGTTTAGGGCCAGATAACCATGTGTGATTTGTCCCTAATTATTATTATTAACTAGTTTATGTCCGAGGCGTCGCTCGTTTACATCGTTTTTATAACTGTCTATGAAGGAGAGTGGTGCGCGAGGCACAGAGCGTGGACATTGGAGTTTTCTCCAGATCCTTGTCCCAGATCGGGCTATTCTGATTAGCAGTATATGCCATTTCCCACTCCCTCGACCATCTCTGTGCAAAAAAACACAACGATCCATTTGTTCCGCTGCGATGTTAAAGAAATGAACCAAGAGGAGACTATTTTTTCAGTTCCCTCAGGAACTGCATCGGACTATACTATTTTCACCTAATTTTCACAGGATAATAAGTAGCCTAGGTCCTTCCCCGTGACATAGGCTACCTGCATGCCAAATTTCATCAAGTTGTTGAAGCCTGAAAAGGTAACAAACAAACAAACACATTTTTACATTTATAATATTAAGTAAGGATATACTCGTAATTTACTAGCCGTCCGACCGCGGCTACGCCCGCGTTGTTTTCGATTTTTCCGTGGGAATAAGACGTTCTCCGGGGTAAAAAGTAGCCTATGTCCTATTCCAGGACCTAACCTTTATGTGTGCCAAGTTTCACCCCGATCCGTCTAGTGGTTGAAGCGTGAAAGTGTAACAAACATCCATACATACAAACTTTCACATTTATAATATAATATATAAGTAGGATATAATTATTTAATTAAGAAGAAGAGGTTAGTAGGCATATCATTAATGTCAAACCCGGTATGGTTAGGCCATACTCCACACACGGGGGCCACGTTCGGATTGTTGGAGGTTGTAGTGCTAAGTACCGAAATTCTTAGTATTTTTAATTAACCGTTCCTGGTGCAGAGGCTGTCCATAGCCATTCAGCTACCTTTGCACCGGGGATGACGAGGGACGAGTTATTTTAGTTATATTAGGTGTTTTATTTTAGATATTTAGGTGTTTTATTTTAGGTATTTTAAGTGTTTCATTTTAGGTGTTTTATTTTAGGTATTTTAATAGTTTCATTTTAGGTATTTTAGGTGATTCATTTTAGGTATTTTAGGTGATTCATTTTAGATATTTTAGGTGTTTTATTTTAGTTATTTTAGGTGTTTCAGTTTAGGTATTTTATTGTAGTTATTTTATGCATGTTATTTTAGTTTAATGTGTAATTATTAGTGTGATATTATTTTTAGGACTGATTAATTTTTATAAGTACAGTATTTTTATATTTTCCACTCGATAAAAAATAAACAATTATTTATTCTTTAATTCCATGGGTGAATACCACGTGGTTTTCGAAAAAGATCATTTGAAATTTGCAGTAATAAAATTGTTTTGAAAAACTATAAAAACTATTTTATCAAATCGTTGATTGAAAAATATCAATTAACGCTATTTTTTTGGGGTGTATTCTAAAGTTGTTTCAGAATCGCCCTTTGCACGTACTCTAACTGTATGGTATTTTAGGACCAAAATGTTAATTGTCACACATATCAATGATTATGCCAAAAATACTATTATATTTTGTTTACTTCCAAACAAAAACAAATTCTGGAAACGGTTTCTTTTTCGATTCTCATTTGTATTTTTAACTGCCACCAAATCGTTGTCGCAGAGCTAAAACTGGCACGTATTACCGGTATATTCGACTGTTCGACGTGTTATTTCATCAAATGACTTGTTTCACTTCGTTCCGCACTGGTAGCATTAACACATTGAGGCAACTTGCGGTTAACATTTTTAAAAATAGAACTAAATAATAAACAAAAAACGCTAAACACGTTAAAAACCAACTTCCATCGCAACAACTTCGAACAATTTTGCATTATTATTTTTGGTTTTTCTTAATTTCCTAATAAAATACTAAACTCATTTTGGTAAAATTTATGTGGGACCACACAGGAAGCACTAGCTTTAAAAAAAAAAGAATCATCAAAATCGGTTCACCCAGTCAAAAGTTCTGAGGTAACACACATAAAAAAAACATACAGTCGAATTGAGAATCTCCTCCTTTTTGAAAGTCGCTTGATAAAAGAACACTAATGCAGTGAAAAAAATTTAACTAAAGAGTTACAAACAAGTTTTGCTCATTTAGAACGAGAAAAAGATAATGTAATAGCCTTTACTTGAGCATAGTAATGTGCCAATAAATTGTAGCAGTACTAGCTTTTGCTTGTGTAGGTATCGTTTTTATGACTGTCTCAAAGTAAGCGCATCACGAGTCGCAAGAGTAGTTTGTAGTCTAACTTTTAAAATTACACTCGTTTTACTATTGATTTAGTTACGTACTGGTGATATATTTAGCAGCCAGGAACGAACAAATCACCTTATATTCAAACTCTCAATAATTGAAAACGCTAAACACGTTAAAAAACCGACTTCCATTGCAACAACTAAGTACATTTTTGCATTATTATTATTGATTTTTGTTAATTTTCCAATAAAGTACTACACCGTTATATATATGGGACCACACGGTAAGTACTAGCTTTAAAATAAAAAAAGAATCATAAAAATCGGTCCACCCAGTCAAAATATTTGCGGTAACACACATAATATTAATAATAAAAAAACATACAGACGAATTGAGAACCTCCTCCTTTTTGGAAGTCGCTTGAAAATTACACAATAAGCAAATCAATGTCACTTTGTCGCGCGATAGGAGTAACCCGCGACAGTCATGTCCCATCAAGAAGTAATAAAATATATAGCCAATGTGAACATTTTCTCTGGTCCCAATATTCCCGTGGAACGAACGTTTGTTTACCTACTGATTTACTGCGGCTATTACTCGTTTAGAGTATTTTACTCTTTGGAATATTTCCTGTCTTTTACTTCCTTTTATATTTTTGGTGATTTACTCTCCATAATTGAGTTACTGGGTAATTGTGAAATTTTCTGAAAGTTAAATTAAAAAATAGGTTCAAATAGCTTAAAAGATGGAGTCCATCTAACTTGACACGGTTCTCGAATTTGGAAAAGCAAACGAAGCAAAAGTCAAAAAGTGGTATGAGTAGATAATGCCATGGAGTTAAAATAATCGATTCAAGCCGTTTGTTTACCAGAAAACAAAAGAAGGGTGAAAGTCAAGTCAATGGAGCACTAAGAACCATCGCTTGCGAACTCCATCTATCGATACAGATTAGAACCATTATTATTATTATTATTATATCAGCTCATATACGTCCCCACCGAGGGGCTCGAGCCTACCCTGAATCAGGGCGATTAGGCCTTAGTCGACCACGCGGGCCCAGTGCGGGTTGGTCGACTTCACACACAACCTTCGAGTTTCTTCGCAGGCCCTGTGCAGGTTTCCTCACGATGTTTTCCTTCACCGTTAAAGCAATCGGTAAGTATGTACGTAAGTTTTTGAAAAACTCATTGGTACATTGGCCGTCCAGATTTGAACCCGGTACCTCTGGTTAGATGGATAAAAGCGTCGGTGGCTCAACCGGTAACGACTCGGTCCATTAGAACCATTATTTTTCTTAAATTACGCTGTCAGAAAATCTCTCGTTACTGGGGTCTGGGAACGGCACATCATTTAAATACTGACCCTCAACTTTTTCTAAAAACGAGTTTTGGAGCACAGTGGAGCCACTCAAATGGTTCGACGACACAAACAAAATTGTTTTTGTCGACGTTCCTGTCCGGATGGCGGCGGGTTAGCGTTCCGTTTACCGTAATCTGTTACGGAATAATTTGGGGTTTGTCGAATTGGAAATACGGAACGTAGGGAAATGAGTGATTTATGTTAAAGGGAGTGTGGTGGGTATACCCAGAGATAATATATCTTGTATACCTCTATGAAGGTTCAAATCAGATAATATGGAGACAAAATAGGCTATGCCGAGCTAACAGGTTTATTATTCTACTAGAGGGTGTTCTCAGAAAGTAGTGACTAAAATTATATGTACAAAGGGTGTTACAAAATTGCTGAACGACCCATTAATTGAGGCTTAAAATTTTTCCCAATTTCAGTATGATGAGTAGAAAGAAGCCCCAGATCCTACTACAATTAGGTTACACCTGTATCATCATCATCATCACATCAGCTCATATACGTCCCCACCGAGCGGCTCGAGCCTACCCTGAATTAGGGCGATCGGGCCTTAGTTTGACCACGCGGGCCCAGTGCGGGTTGGTCGACTTCACACACAACCTTCGAATTTCTTCGCAGGCGTGTGCAGGTTTCCTCACGATGTTTTCCTTCATTGTAAGAGCGTCAGATAAACGTACATATGAAATCTAAATTAGAAATCACATTGGTACGTGGCAGGATTCGAACCACGACCTCACGGACAGGAGGCGGCGGCCTTAGCCGTTACGCCACCGATATAAGCAGTATATTATACACCTGTATAAGCAGTAAAAATGTTGAAATTTATGATATTTCTATTTAATCCAATTAATTATATTGTGAATGTTGCCATATGTTATTATTTTGTAGTAAGTACTACCTCCCCTTTGTTAGCATACCTCTGGTAAGTACGTTATTATTTTTGCACAGTTATTTTTTTTTCATGTCTATGCTTTTCGCGAGTAATTATTTTATGGTTTTATCTGTTACCATAAAATATTCTTACAGTAAAAAGGAAAAATATTAAATACTGTAAAAATATAAAATATAATAGTGTTCATAGGCCTGCATACGTTCAGGTTAATCCCATATCAATTTTAATCAAAATTGGTTCAATTCTTCTTATAAAATTGACGAAACCAAATACCTATATAACAATTACAATTAGTTTTTGCAAAATCTAATTTTTCAATCCAACAAAATTTGAGAATAATTTGTATTTGTTGTGATTCATTTACAAGGAATTTAACAAGAAAACAATTTAACCTTTCAAGTACCTAGCTTGACAAAGTGTATGTAAAACTGGAACGATAACGCGGCGAAAATACTCTAATGAGCTAATATTACCGTGTCAGTCGCACCTACATACGTGAAAAAGATTGTAATAACAAAGTCAAGCTCAATATTGGCAATTAATACCCAAATCTGTAGTAATACAACGTCTGTGCAATCAGATCAGTCCGTCCGTAGCCTTATATCAACAACATTTTATGAGGCTGTCGTTCATTTTACAGCCGTACCGATATTGTTAGGACAACACAATAAAATATGACAGTAAAACCAGAACGGTGGATCTCTGGGATTAATCAGAACTTTGGGATGTGCCAGGTATTTTTATTGTCATTATTTTTTATGAGTCTTGTTATGATATGCCAGGGAGGGTCATTGAACTTCATACTCTTTGTGGTTAATGAAGTTATATTGCCTATCAACTTGTAGAATCATAGAGTAACTTATACATACTGGAGTTATTGTAAGCGACATCTCGTGTTAAGCGTCCGAACTAAAGAATAAACAAGAAAACTAATTTAAAAAAGATGTGTGTGGTTTTATGAAACCATGGTAAAAGTGAAACTTTTTTTCACATTATAGACATTTAAAGAGCACGAAACGATAATGGCTGCTCTCGTATTGGAGCTATGGTACAGATGACGAAACGATCATGGCTGCTCTCGTCTTGGAGCTACGGTACAGAGGACGAAACGATCATGGCTGCTCTGACGAAAAAGTTTGAGACGATGTAATAACCTCCTTGCCGTCACGCAACACACAGACGAAAAAGCTTAAGACGATGTAATAAAAGTTTCACTTTGAAAATTTTACTGGATTTGTACTTGCGCTCCCCGACATGTTTAAACATACGGCGTAACATCAGCCTAATAAGCCCATTATCTCGGATGCGAAATTATCAATCACTAGCTGTCCCGGCGAACTTCGTTCCACCTTACACTACCCTACCCTACACTACCCTACCCTACACTACCCTACCCTACACTACCCTACCCTTACCTACCCTACACTACACTACACTACCCTACCCTACCCTACCCTACCCTACCCTACACTACACTACCCTACCCTAAATACACTACACCTACACTACAATACACTGCACTACCCTACCCTACCCTAATTACTACACTACACTACGCTCCCTTAAAACCAATTATTTTTGACTGTTAATTTTTTTTTATTGATGAATATCATATTTTAATACTTATTATCCTATTCCCGATGAAAAAAAATGCAAAAACATAAAAATCATAAAAATTGGTCCATTATTAAGTCCTACTTAATTAAAATACAAAAAACCTAAGATTTTTATGAAAGGTGCCTTATTCCGAATCTTTTTTGAATAACGAACTACCTCGTGCTGTAGGTCATTTAAAGTTATAGTAACGTACCGAGTTTCATCAAAATCGTTATAATCGTTTTTGAGTAATGTGATTTTTTACTTTGGTGGCAACCCTAAAAATTCAAGATACGGGAAATGCTGGAGATATAAAAATAATATTGCCCTAACCCATATTTTACCCATATCTCTTCAGTAGTGGCAACAAAAACACTGTACGGACGCACACAAACACACACACGCATGCATGAGTTAGTGTATGACAATCGATCCCAATCAAAATCTCAACTTATTTTTTATGCTATCACGACACCTTGTTCACTCCTTCGTCGCTAGAAAGTAAAAATGAATGCTGTTCGTTAAAATCGCCACAACTCGAAAACGGCTCGATCGATTACAATGAAACTTTGGTGAATTGTTGTGCGCACGCTTGGAATGGTTCACAAAAAAAGGTTCGCTAGGCCCTTGTCGCTCGTTGTCCGCGCTGGCGAAGCCACGTGCACACTATACTTGCAAATCATCAAGGCGAGAGTGAATAGGCACAATCTTGACTTGCGTGATACATCCTCGGCTGCATCGGTACATATCATAAAATATATGAATAATATTGTAATTAAGACAATTCCCTTTAAATATTTGCACGCTTAAATTATGAGCAGGTTTTGAAATGAACTTTTTAATTTATTGTTAACACCAAATTTTTTACTCAAAACTAAGCAAATAAATTATATTTCATTTCATTTCATTACCATTTGACACACATCAGGTGAGGTGCAGCGCAGCCAGAAACACTCCAATTTTAATTTAATAAATCTTGCTGGTTATGTTAGATTGAACTGTATTTATTACTCAGTTATGTTCATACTAGCTTTTGTCAGCGACTTCGCTCGCGTGAACATAGTTTCTATGACTGTCTTCGAAGGTGCGCAGTGCACAAGCCGCAAGCGGCTCGCGAGCGTGGAAAAAAGGAGCCTGTATGTTAATCCAGGTCCTAATCTGTCTACCCACCAAATTTCAGCCAGATACGTTTAGTAGTTTTTGCGTGAAAGATTAACAAACATCCACATATACATCCATACAAACTTTCACATTTATAATATTAGTAGGAGTAGGATTTTGCCCAGTTTTAAACCCAATATTTAATGAGGGGAAAAATTACTTCAATCGACCGAAGATCAAAGATAAAACCATCATAATGAAATCCATTTTTAGGGTACCTTACCCAAAGGGTAAAAACGGGACCCTATTACTACGACTTCACTGTCCGCCCGTCTGTCTGTCTGTCTGTCCGCCCGTCTGTCTGTCTGTCTGTCCGTCTGTCACCAGGCTGTATTTCATGAACCGTGACAGCTAGACAGATGAAATTTTCACAGATGATGTATTTCTGTTGCCGCTATAACAACAAATACTACAAATTAGAAAAAGTTAAAAGTCCCGATACAAAAACGTGTTTTTTAAGCGTGAAAAAACTAGTACCATCTAGTATGATGGTACGGAACCCTTTGTGCGCGGTTCTGACTCGCACTTTACCGGCTTTTAATACGTTAAAATTAGCAAATATGAGTATTACTGATCCCTTATTAATCCTATAGGGGCTTCCTTTGATCCCTAGATATATGACACTAAGCAAATATCAACTTACTTGTTATATACAAGGTGCTTAGAAACTGGTGTAGGTTCCGTGGGGTGTCTACTCATCATACAAAGGAACTTTTGTTCTACGACTTTGCTGAAATCGCAATAAAACTGAACACAAATCGATAAGCTGATCGACCAATTTTGTGCATTTTTGTATGGAGGGTCCACATTGGGTCCATTTTTTTATAAATTGACTACGGGTTCCTTGGAGAAAGTTGTTCAATGTGATGAGTACAGTTAACGGGTCCAATAACATTTTATCCATCCTGTATATGTTGGCGGCCGATCGTAAGAATTGGGCAGATTATGAATTGCCCGGGCATATCTTACAGAAGCTCCAAAAAAACAACGATCCTTCGTCGTCTTTCGTATTTTGCAGTCCTCTGCGGGGCGCCAAGTGCGATTCATTTCTACGGTGGCACCAGAAATGCTTTACTAGCCTCACTTTAGTCACACCCCGTACCTACACTTTATACAACGGTCGTAAAATGACATTTCTAAAAACAAATGCCAGAGCAAACAACATCACGGCAAAATCTTATACGTTTGAGAACCAAATTATAAAAAATCTGTATCAATCTAGGTGACGAGGGGGTGAGGTCGGAATTTAGAGAACAGCAGGGAGTGTCCAAACTGTATGTTAGTACTAATATATAAGGTCTAACAAAATTAGCTGAAACTATTTTAACTGGTGCTTCTACCCATGAAACTGAACAACTTTCCCCATGAAACCCATAGTCAAATCTCAAAAAATATTTTGAACTTCCCATACTAAGTTGGCTCATCAGCTGATCGAGTTAGTATGGGATTTTTGCGATTTGACTATTGGTTCTTTGAGGAAAGTTGTTCAGTTTCATGGGTAGAAGCACCAGTTAAAATAGTTTCAGCTAATTTTGTTACACCTTATATATACTTTGCCTTAGTTTTATTCGGAGCCCCTTTATAATATATGCCCGGGCAATTTATGATCTGCCCAATTCAACGATTGGCCGACGACATATCTATATCTATACTAATATTATAAAGAGGTAAAGTTTGTATGTTTGTATGTATGTGGGAGGTAATATAATAAATGCCCTACACGTGACCGCGGGTGATGCTAAGTGCAACACCAGGCAACCGGCGCCTGTCCCTTGGATATCACGGTTAATTGTGCCACACGATAAGAAGAAGTAGAAGGAGGCTTCGAAACTAATCATCAGATAAAAAAAAATACCAAGTAGTTACAATGGAATTTCAGGATGGACATAGGCCAAAAACTCTCACTCTCGATATTCGCGGCACAGATGAGATACTAGTGTCCAGGGGTGCGAAGCGGCGGGCAATAGCTAGTATATAATAAAAAAAAGATCAGATACGATATTGGGGTCTAGGATCCAATAAATTGCTTTATGGTTGATTTGTTGAATACAATAATGTACTCCAGTGTAACGAAGGCTTGATCATAATTAAATCCTTTGAATTTAATTGGAATTGTTAGTTGGGGCAAAGTTATATTAGTACTAATATAGTATGGACACTCCCTGCCGCTCTCTGGATTCCGACTTCACCTGCTCGTCATCCATCAGATCGATACAGATTGGTTATAGTTTGGTTCTCAAACGTATAGGATTTCGCCGTGATTTTGTTTGCTCCGTTTTTTGTTTTTAGAAAGCTGAAACGGATGCACCGATTTTGATTGAGCTTTTTAAGCGTCGGTGGCTCAATCGGTAACGACTCGGTCCTCCTATCCAGAGGTGCCGGGTTCAAATCCGGACGGCCAATGTGCCAATGAGTTTTTCGAAACTTACGTACATATGCTCACCGATTGCTTTAACGGTGAAGGAAAACATCGTGAGGAAACCTGCACGCACCTGCGAAGAAACTCGAAAGTTGTGTGTGAATTGGACCAACCCGCACTGGGCCTGCGTGGTCGACTAAGGCCCGATCGCCCTAATTCAGGGTAGGCTCGAGCCCCTCGGTGGGGACGTATATGAGCTGATATGATGACATAGGATTCAAGAAATCTGTTAAGCTGTTTAAAGATAACCAGCTCTTTTCTAGTTGATGAAGGGATGTGAGCAACTGCCACAGATCTGATCTATTTGAAATGTGGTACCCTGGTAATAATATTGAAAGAACATAGTAACCTTAACCTGATGCAGCAGCATCACCTTAAATCTTTATTTATACCTAAGACCTCACCAACTTATAGCAGAGGTATTACGTTTGGACTCATTGGAATGAATAGGTTAAAGACAGATGATAATCATAATCTTTATATATATAAATCTTCTGTCCGTGTGTTAGTCATTGAACTCCTCCTAAACGGCTGGACCGATTTCGCTAATTCTTTTTTTGTCGAGTTCGTTATTGTCCGGAGAAGGTTCTTATGTAGGGAAGGGTAGGGTAGGGTAGGGTAGGGTAGGGTAGGGTAGTGTAGTGTAGGGTAGGGTAGTGTAGGGTAGTGTAGTGTAGGGTAGGGTAGAGTCGTGTAGGGTAGTGTAGTGTAGGGTAGTGTAGGGTAGTGTAGTGTATGTAGGGTAGGGTAGGGTAGTGTAGGGTAGGGAAGTGTAGTGTAGGGTAGAGTAGTGTAGTGTAGTGTAGGTTAGGGTAGGGTAAGGCAGTGTAATGTAATGTAAGGCGGTACGTAGTTCGCCGGGACAGCTAGTCTAATATATAAAAATGAATCGCAAAATGTGTTGGTAAGCGCATAACTCGAGAACGGCTGGACCTATTTGGCTAATTCTTTTTTTGTCGAGTTCGTTATTGTCAGGAGAAGGTTCTTATGTAGGTTAGGGTAGGGTAGGGTAGGGTAGTGTAGGGTAGTGTAGGGTAGGGTAGTGTAGGGCAGTGTAATGTAATGTAAGGTGGTACGTAGTTCGCCGGGACAGCTAGTAATTATATAAAAATTAGACATATTATAATTATTGTCGGGGTTTTCTTATTTTTTACCGACTTCAAAAAGAAGGAGGTTCTGTGTTCCACTGTGTGTTTTTTTTTGTTTTTTAGGGTTCCGTACCCAAAAAGGGTATAAACGGGACCCTATTACTGAGACTTCGCTGTCCGTCTGTTCGTCTGTCAGCAGGCTGTATTTCATGAACCGTAATAGCTAGACAGTTGAAATTTTCATAGACGATGCATTTTTCTTGCCGCTTTAACAAAAAATACTAAAAAATAGAATAAAATAAATATTTAAGGGGGCTGTCCTACAACAAACGTGATTTTTTTGCTCGTTTTTGCTCGATATTGATAACGGCAACAGGTAGACGCTTGAAATATTCACAGAATATTTAGTTATATATTTACTTTAAAAATAAATAATTAATATAATAAATATTTAAGGGGTCTGCTATACAAAAAAACGTGTTTTTTTCGATATTGATAACGTGAACATGTAGACGCTTGAAATATTCACAGAGTATTGAGTATAATTAAATAATAATTAAATTTAAAAATAAATAATTAAATTATAATAAAATTAATATTTAAGGTGACTACCATACAACAAACGTGATTTTTATAGATAATGGTACGGAACCCTACTTGCGCGAGTCCGACTCGCACTTGCCCGTTTTGTTATGTATGTTCACCGATTACTCTGTCAATTGTGGACCTATTTCCAAATTATTTTTTTATTCGAAAGAGTTTACTTCCGAGGTGGTCACATTGTCACCAAGTCGGGATCTGATAATGGAATCCCGGAGAAATCGAGGGCAACCGTCTAATTTCATAGGCACGTACTACGTGTTTTATGAATTTTCTAAAGCTATTCAAGTTTTTGCGTCTGGTAGTCATCCGTTCATGTTGATGAGCTGATGATTGAAGGTACAACTCCTTAACGGTTAGGAGTTGAATGATAATCCTTTAAATATTATACGTAGATATTTTGTAGGTACGTATAGACCGATAGTTGTATCGTGTCGTGTCATCATCACAATTTAAGAGCGGTGCTCTTGTCGGTGTGGCTCTTTCCAGGTCTCTCTCTCCCACACTATCTCCTTCATTTGTCTATACGTTTCCACCTTAACTTTCTTCTTAACTTGGTCTATATAAGCAATTCTAGGTCTTCCTCTTCCGCGCTTTCCTTCGATCTTTCCTTCTTTTATCTTCTTGATAAAATTATCGTGTCTAATTAAGTGTCCTATCATCTGTTCTCAATTTCTGTTTATCGTGTATCATGTATAAAAATATTATTTCATACTTTTGAGTTATTTTTTTTTAAAGTCGGTTTTTAGTTTTTTTTTTAATCAAGAAATAAGTTGTTACCTAAAAAAAGTCCGTCTTTTGCACAATATTTAATTAAAGCATTTGCATCAATTCTTTAATAATATTAAGACCGCAAGGATGCCATTAAAAAAAACATATTATTGAGTTGTAACTTATTTGTACAATGTCCAAACATAAAACCCAGCCATTAATAAACTGTCGGAATGTGTGAACACAGTCGTCTAACCTAACTATTTTACTTAACCATCCAATTTCTCATAATCGATCGCCAGTTTAATATAAAGCGTTTAAAATTAGACCAGATTGGAGGTAGTTTAAAATAAATGTAGTTTATTCAAAGCCAACAGGGTTGACCACAAACGCACCATAAATTTATGTCAGATTTTAATGGGGAATCGTTACTACTGTAGGTGGTACTAATGGTACTCGAATCTCACTTCATTGTATGCCGCTTCGTAGTGAGAAATCACGGTTAATATGTATAAGGGCACGCAGATAAGACGTGTCGGTATGTTTAATATTTAAATATTACTCATGTTTTATTTTCATTTTGAAATGCAGATTCATTGATGTGAAGTTTACATTGCACATTTTACAATACAATACAATACAATATTCTTTATTACATCACAACATAAAAAAAGAAATCTTTCATTTTACTGTGGAAACTCTATAGAGATTGTAGGATTTTCAATCTGCATTTCAAAATAATAACTTAAGATAGAAACTGTTGATTTCTGTTTTCAGGGACTAAATTTATTCAAGCTTAACTCTATAAATTAACTCAAAATAATTTTCGAAAAACCTAAAAGCTATTATTTGGAAATACATTTTATTATTTCGTATTCTTCTTAGCAAAACCTTTCATTTGATACCCATATCATGGGGGTGCGTAAAAATAACTGGTCCGCCATCTTTGGTAGTCCGCAATATTGAATTTAAAATGACCACTTATCTAACCGTGCATTGTCATCCAAACTTAACGTGTATGCAAAATATCTGCTCAATCAAACATCGGGAAATTTAATTTGCAAATTTTGTTGCGGACAAGTTACATACGAACATTGCAAGATAAATAAAATCATTAAAAAACTTTTAACAAAT
Organism: Coleophora flavipennella; assembly: GCA_947284805.1. Taxonomy (NCBI): domain Eukaryota; kingdom Metazoa; phylum Arthropoda; class Insecta; order Lepidoptera; family Coleophoridae; genus Coleophora; species Coleophora flavipennella. The sequence continues at coordinate 6,661,703 of OX369258.1, read as the reverse complement.
TAATACTTTCGAGATCCGATAGTAGTTAACTCCTGGGTTTTATGTTATAATTTCCCCATAAACCAGCGAGGACAGGGCTATCAGAAGGAGCACCGTGTAGATTATATACCATGGGGTTTCTAACGTCCACCCTATGGGGTTTATAAGATAATAGTGATGGGATAAGCATTGACCAGTACGTTCCGTAGGTTAAAACGAGTTATAATAATTGTATTTTCAACATTGTTGGAATGGCTTATTGACAAAAATTATTATAGCGTTAATGAATACCTCTGTGACAAAATTAAACTTATTGACATTTGAATTTTTAAAGTTTACGTGACAAAATAATTATAATCTATGTTAAACATTTGCATGCCTTGCACAGGCGAAACATGATTGCACTAAAAATTATATTAAACATCCTACTACCATGTTTGATGCAAATAAATTATCATTTCATGCAAATAAATTATCATTTCATGCAAATAAATTATCATTTCATTTCAATAGTAAAAATATAGTTTAAAAAAAATAAAAAACACGCTTTTAAAGCACATAAAACTAAAAAGTGAAAAATAATTCTTAAAAATAATACAAGTAGATTGCGAAAAAAGCGTGGGTTGCTCGATATACGAAAAAATGGCACTTTTTTCACAATAATACTAGTACGTTTCGTTCATGATTGTTTTCAGCTTATATTTTTCACTTTTTAGTTTGATGTGCTTTAAAAGAGTGTTCTTTAATTTTTTTAATTATATTTATTTTCCAATTTTTAGTTCAGGATAATGAGATAAACTTATGAAATTATTGTATGGTCACTGATTCTTGATAAATGTACAAAGTTTGAATTAAATATATGTCCGTTTAGAGTGGGTCAAAATGGAGTGCAAGGAGTCGGTTACCAACATACATACAGTTGAAGCTAATTATAAGCTTGTTAAAAATAATTTTAACTAATCATTTACATTGATCAGAATAAAGCACAGTAAGGAATCGTTCCAAATGTTACAGAGTTACAAACGTTAGAAATGTAAGCGGTGATAGTCACTTATTATCAGGTGGCCCTTCAGCTTTTTTATCATCATCATCATATCAGCCGAAAGACGTCCATTGCTGGACAAAGGCCTCCGCCATGGATAATAAGATGTGAAATCGTGGTTGCTTGGTTTGTTCTTCCTTCATGTCGCAACGGAGCAGCTGATCGACCTTATTTTTGGCACACAGACAGTTAACGAGGTGGGAAGATTCATAGTCTTTTTTATCGCGTGAAAATAGCAGAGCCCGACATAGTTCGTGGAGGTAACTGAAAAATCGGACTCTTTTTGTTAGTTTATTTCTCGTTACAACAAAGGCTTTACCTTTGTTTTAGTTAAGAGGGTCGCAAACTACTAATTAGCATAATAGCCTGACATAGTTCCCAAGGGACATGAAAAACACGCAACCAAGAAGACAGTTATAAAAACTATGACCACCCGAATAAGGAAACAATAATATTTAGTTTTTTAACTGTTATTTTGACCAACCCGCACAGGGCCCGCGTGCTCGACTTCTGATTTCGTTGTTCCAGAAGCACTTTCTATTTTGTGTTGGTCACATCACTATCTGGAGCACGTGGGGCGTCCATGTCCTATCCCAATTCTGATTTCGGATCATCAGAAGGGTTTTGTCCGTATCTAAGAAATAAACTCGTCTTCGAGAAGTTTTGGAGTGTACAATCAATATTCACACACGTTTGCAACACGAGGCTTCACGATGATTCGGATGAAAACCGATTATTTTATAGACTGCGATGAGTTCGGCACGGGGCTGGCTTCCCAAGTTGACAGTTCAGCTGCTCGATCAAAAGTGCTCGTAAAATAATTGGCGCCTCTGTCGTAGCCTCTGTAGGTAGGCTGCATTGTCTTTAATGGTTCGATAATCACATCGATTCTGATTGGCTAACAAACAAGTACCAACTTCCGGGTTCCGGTCTCGTACAGACCACGCCTTGGCCAAAGATGACTATTATTACTACCCTAGCTAACCGCTTGACGTTTCAAGATAAAACACACGGTGCTTCGACGCATGCATAGATGGCGCCACGTCCTTGCGTTCCGACATACATATTATGACATTTATCAAACACAGTTTAACTTATTCCACATGAATATCGATAGGGGCAGTAAAATTCTCGAGTGGCGACCGCGCACCGGAAAACGTAGCGTAGGCAGGCCTCCCACGCGGTGGACCGATGACCTGGTGAAGGTCGCGGGAAGCCGATGGATGCGGGCAGCGCAGGACCGGTCGTCGTGGAAATCCTTGGGGGAGGCCTTTGTTCAGCAGTGGACGATTTGTGGCTGATATGATGATGATGATGATGATCGATAGTGAGAATATCGATAAGTCGACTTATTTTCAAGCGCAGCACGTCATTGTCCCCTGTATTTGAATGGAGATCTTTAACCATTTTTATTATTTTATAGCCTAAGGATTTGTTTATTACTCGTTTGATGTCCTTTTTTTGTTTTTTTTACTTACATTGGTGATATTTTTGATTATTCTCACATAGGATAAATTATAGCATTTTTTCAGATTTTTTTACTACCTTGTTGAGTCATGCAATTTGCACTGAACAAATAATGACTAAATTTGTTAAGAAATTTCCAGGCTCAGCATGATATCTTTACTTAAAAATGTGTTTGTTTGTTACCCTTCACGCTTCAATACCTTGTCCAATCTTATTAAAATTTGGTATGCAGGTAGCCTGTCACTGGAAAGGACATTTGGGTACTTTTTATCTCGTGAAAATAGCATAGTCCGATGCAGTTCCTGGGGGACTGAAAAAATACACTTTTCTTGGTAAGTTTCTTTAACATCGCAACGGAACTATGGATTGTTGTGATTTTTTGCACAGAGATTGTTGAGGGGGTGGGAAATATCATAATTAATTTATTAGAAAACATATCCTGACATAGTTGCCGAGGGATCTACCTAGGTAAAACTCATTTCCACGCTCGCTCACGTTGGCGTCGCAATGGAGCAACGGATTGAAGTGTTTTTTTGTATAGATTTGATTAGGGGGTGGGAAGTGACATAGGCTACTAATCAGAATAGCCCGATATAGTTCCTGATACCACTCACCCTCAAATATACAGTCATAAAAACGATGTCTACGCGGGCGAAGCCGCGGGCAAAAGATAGTTTTTAATAAATAAAACTCGCAAACCAGGCATTCAGTTGAACTACTAAAAGTTTTAAACCTCCACGATTGAATGACCACGGCCACTTGGAATTGGAAATTCACTATAAATTCAGTATTGCCAACGATAAAAATGCGATAATAATGCCGCATTGGAATACGCGTCATCCGAAATCGCATTGCGGTACAACTACAGCTGACTTTATTTATTTTTACAAGCTTTTATCAATAAACCAATAGGCCTTGAAGGGGGTGGGGCTCCGGATGAAGATGAGAGTTAGGAAATATTAATAAACTTACTTTAATAAAACTATATTGATGAATTCATCATTTGTATCTGCACTACAGCCGAATTTATTTATTTTTATAAGCTTTTATTTTACTTGCCGTGTTAGTTTGGGTCAAATCTTACAAGCTGAATTAATAAAAACACGTCCTGGTTTCCGATTGAGCTGAAATTTTGCATACATGGATGGAAATGCATGGTTAGCTAAGTGACGTCATTCTAAATCCAATATGGCTGACTCCTTAAAATGACGGACCAGTATTTTTTTATGCACATGATATGGGTATTAAAGAGGATTTGTTGAGAAAAGCACAAAATCATTGAAATTATTTTCAAATAAAACTTTTTTCTTAAATTTTTTTAGTTTTTCGAATATAACCGCCTCAGTAGCTAAATGGTCAGTGCATTCCTACTTTGGGGCCAGATGACAATATGTGATTGATTTGACCTCGAATATTTAGAATAGTGATATGTCCCAGAATATTTAGAATATTTTTTTATATTTACTAATTAGATTCACAACAGGAGGTCGCGGGTTCGATTCCCGGCGGGGTCTAACTATGTAAGACTCGGTTTGGTTGGTAGTAGTTTTCTAAGCCCACCTACCTAGCTACAACCATCTGATCTAAATCTATCGCATAAAGATAACATAGCTATCGCGTTGTGTAAGCCAGCTTCCATCTTCGGCATGATTGTCACTTACCATCAGGTGAGATGATGCCAAGGGCTTATCAACTGTAAAAAAACCCAGTGTAATGATTAGATTTATTCTTTTAACCTGATTCTAAACAACCTTTGGTCAACTTCCGGCATGAAGATAAGATAGCCAGTTCCCCATTGCGTTGGGGAATCTTGGTAAGCCCGCTTCCATCTTCGGCAACATGGTCACTTGTCACCAGATGGGATGTTGTCAAGGGTTTACCAATTGTGAATAAAAAAAATAAAATAAAAAGAAAAACTTCTGGAACACATTGATCAGATGACAGATTTAATCTTTGTATGGGAAACATTGTATACCTTTTTTTAAATCCACAATTGGTAAACCCTTGGCATCATGACGTGTTTACTTGTGGGGTATCGTTAAAGCAACAGATAATAATTTTTTTTGCCGCTCATTAAAGCACAGGGTTTTCGAACCACATTTATTCGAATCATTGTTTTTTTTAGGGTTCCATATTCAACAAGGAACCCTTGTAGTTTCGCCGTATCCGTTTGTCTGTCCGTCTGTCCGCGGTTAAGCTCAAAGACTCTTAGTACTAGAAAGCTGTAATTTGGCATTGGTATACATTGTATTAATCACGCCGAGAATGTGATAAAAATCTTGAAAAAGATTTCTTCTAATGGCATCTACCTACCCTACACGTAAAAGTGGGGGTGTTTTTTTTTCTCGTCTATCCAAAGATAAGGGATGTCGTTGGTTAGGTCGTTAAAAATATGGCGGTGTGTAAAGTAGTTATTTATGCCACTGCCAAGTAATGAGAGCCATTGTAACATGAGTGCTAGTGGCTAGCGAAGCTGACAGCACGAGTGTTACATTGGCAAATTGCGTGTAGTGAAAATTTTGTCATAATCGTATATTGAATTTTTGAAACAAAAGCCATAAAAATGCGAAATGTCCGCCCTCCCTCCCACAAGGAACTAAACCGCTATTTCAGAACATCTGAAAAACTTGTAAATAGTAGGATATAAAATCAATAAAAAAAAAAATATTACGGCTAAGTAGGCTTTCTTATTTATGGAGTAACAGTCGACCAACTTCAGATAAGCAGTTGAATTTGTAAATAGTTCATTTGTTTGATTGACTCTGTGGCTCAGTGGTTAGTGCCCTTGACCACTGATCCGAGAGTCGTGGGTTCGATCCCCATCCAGGGCAAGCATTTGTGTGATGAGCAGATTTGTTTGCTCTGTGTCTGGGTGTTAAATTATATCTATATATGTATGTATTTAAACGTATATAAGTATGTATATCAGTCTCTGGTAACCCATAACACAGGGAATTCTTCTTTGGGGCCAGATGACCATGTGTGATTTGTCCCAGAATATTTATTTATTTTCCATAAAAAAAAATTAATACTAACTCAAAACATAATTTTGTTTTTTAAAAAGATACATTTTTATTTGAAAAGACTACCCGAACCCTACTTTGCAGGTGCTCTGACTAGCACTTGGCTACTTTTTAGGGTTCCGTACCCAAAGAGTAAAAAAGGGACCCTATTACTAAGACTCCGCTGTCCGTACGTCGTCTGTCTGTCCGTCTGTCTGTCTGCCCGTCTGTCACCAGGCTGTATTTCACGAACCGTGATAGCTAGAAAGTTATTTTTTTTACAGATGATGTACAGAGATCTGTTGCCGCTATAACAGCAAATACTAAATTTTAGGAAAAGAGAGAGCCTTTACTCTTTTAAAAAGAAACTAAAAGAGCACTATATTTCTCTGTCATCTTGAATTAATTGATTAGCCATGAAATTTTTTATGTATTATTTACAGTATGTATTTATATTAGTTAATATATATTTATCTATATGTATTTATATAAACCATCTGTTATCTATACATTTTAAGTACTTATATTTATGTATTTGTTGACTATTTTTGTTAAAATTTAGTATTTATTTAATATTACTTTAAGTATTACTTTTTTTTTATTAAGTTGTGTACACGTACGCCATTTCAGTCAAAACTTTCTTCTTTCCCGGGTCTGCTGGAAGAAATTTCTTTAGAAATAAGCTGTACCCTTTGTATAACCGTTATATTTAAAATCTGTATTTTATGTATCCTGTGTACAATAAACTGTTAAATAAATAAATAAGGGGATCTCCATACAAAAAACGTGTTTTTTTAACATGAAGAAACTAGCGCCATGTAGTATGATGGTACGGAACCCTTTGTGTGCGGTTCTGACTCGCACTTGGCCGGTTCTTTAGAGTTACATATTGTGCCCATCACCTACCAGCTCATATGTGGGGAAATACAGATGCTCTTAATAGGATTTCTCTACAGAACTATTGGAAGAAAAAAATACTGTTAACGAATAATTTTGATTTGTAAAATTTATCAACAACTTTTTAAAACTTCTTTGCGTCTGTCACTTAAATAAGTTAAGCTGTTCTTTGAGCTATGTTGGTCAACTTAGTTCTCCAACTAATTGCTGTTTCGATCGAATGTGATAGATTAAAATAAAATTATATTTACTATTGTTTTTTTTTAGCTTTCAATAAATTTATATTGATACAAGCGTTCAAAAAAATTGAAACAATAGGGATGAAGAATTCTAGTCATCTAATTTACTTTTTATCATCTGTCAAAAACGACATTTTGTTCTAAATATGTTTGAAACACCTAGGCGTGACGTCATAGTTTTCCAGCGTCATTTATTATGTACTCATTTTGTGATTTTGATTAATTAAAAATCGAAGACTTGATGGAGAACAAAAAGATTTAGGTTTTCCGAAGTTTAAGTAGGAGGGCAATTTAGTGATCAATAAGTTCATAATTTATTTTTGATGCTGTCGTCATCCCTATTAAAGCAAAAAGTAATTTTGTCACAAATTCGACCGGTGCAGTAAAATGTCAACATTAAAATGAAACTTTAATTAAACAAAAAGGGGTTGATTTTTACGACTGGCCGGGTTAAAACGCTGCGTGTAGTAAAATGGAATTGCTACATTCCGTATGTTATGTACTGTAGTGGAGTTTTAATGTCAGGTTTCCTGAAATTACAATTATTATACAGGATGCCTTTTAAAGTATCATCCGCCACTGAAAGAGATGCTTCTGTTCTTAAAACTGAACAACTTGCAATACAAAACCCATAAACAATTGCAAAAAAAAATCGACCTCATACAAATCGATCAGCAATTTTTATAAATCCACGATTAATAATAAACCCTTGCCGTCATCTCACCTAATGATAAGCGACGACGATTCCTAAGATGGTAGCGGGCTTACCAATAATCCCCAACGCAATGGGGAACTAGCCATCTTGTCTTCAAAAATCTTATAAACCGATTTGAAAAATTATTCTTATTCGAAAGGATCTATACTTTTAGATTGGTCCCATAAAAATTTCATCGAAATCGGTTCTGTGTTTTTTGTAGAAAACTAATAAAAACAAAAATGTAGTTCAATTTAAAATGTAGTTAATTGGTTGTTGTGATTGAAGTCGGTTTTTTGAACGTTTCTAATTATTTTCTCTAAATATCTGCGACTTACCCTTCAAACAAAAAAATCTAACCACTCCGGCAGTGCCGGCAGAAGTGAAAACTTTTTACAGTTTTATAACTTTTGACCCTGCGAACTTTCCTGGTAAGGTGTCCTTGTCGCTTACAGTGTCGCGAGTTCAATGGTTTTCCTACCATCTCAAAAATGCTTTTATAAGTTTTGACCCTGAGATTGTTTCTGGTACGGTATCGGTGTCGTTACAGTGTCGCGAGTTTAATGGTTTTTTCCCATCTCAGAAATGCCCAACGCGCCTAAAGAAATATTCACTTAAAAAAACAGATATTGAAAATTTAAATAGCATCATGCTATAGCGGGCATCATAGAACGACTCTACAATATTTTGAACGTTCAGTGACAAGTATTGTCAATTTAAGAACGCGCCTAATGCCGTGAAAAAATCAGATTTCACCCGCGCGTCTTGCATCGCCCCCCGCTCTAGTTCTAAAACCAAACACGCGGCGGCGCTGCGAATACCTACGATCGCCAGCGGCCAGCCGGCAGCCGCCATCGAGAACGTGAGTCGTGAGTGGAGCTAGAGCACAGTATATGCAATACAGTCAGAAAAATCGAATATGTATTTTTAATCAAATATTTATTTTTATAAATCGACCCGATAGTATTTTTGTAATCCAAAATTGATAAGCCCTTACTTAGGATCATCTCACCTGATGGTTAGTGATGATGATGCCGAAGATAGAAGTAGGCATACCAAGATTCCCCAACGCGGCTAGCTACCACCATCTAATCTAAGTCTTGCCGCCAGACATCGGGGTCGCGGGTTCGATTCCCGGCGGGGTCAACTTTGTAAGACTAGGTTTGGTTGGTGGTGGGGCATTTTTATAGCCCGCCTGGCTAGCTACCACCATCTTATCTAAGTCTTGCCGCCAAACATCGAGGTCACGGGTTCGATTCCCGGCGGAGTCAACTTTGTAAGACTCAGTTTGTTGGTGGTGGGGAATTTTTATAGCCCGCCTGGCTAGCTACCACCATCTAATCTAAGTCTTGCCGCCAGACATCGGGGTCGCGGGTTCGATTCCTGGCGGGGTCAACTTTGTAAGAATAGGTTTGGTAGGTGGTGGGGACTTTTTATAGCCCGCCTGGCTAGCTACAACCATCTTATCTAAGTCTTGCCGCCAAACATCGAGGTCGCGGGTTCGATTCCCGGCGGAGTCAACTTTGTAAGACTCAGTTTGGTTGGTGGTGGGGAATTTTTATAGCCCGCCTGGCTAGCTACCACCATCTAATCTAAGTCTTGCCGCCAGACATCGAGGTCGCGGGTTCGATTCCTGGCGGGGTCAACTTTGTAAGAATCGGTTTGGTAGGTGGTGGGGACTTTTTATAGCCCGCCTGGCTAGCTACAACCATCTTATCTAAGTCTTGCCGCCAAACATCGAGGTCGCGGGTTCGATTCCCGGCGGAGTCAACTTTGTAAGACTCGGTTTAGTAGGTGGTGGGGAATTTTTATAGCCCGCCTGGCTAGCTACCACCATCTTATCTAAGTCTTGCCACCAAACATCGAGATAGCGGGTTCGATTCCCGGTGGGGTCAACTTTGTAAGACTCAGTTTGGTTGGTGGTGGGGCATTTTTATAGCTCGCCTGGCTAGCTACCACTATCTTATCTAAGTCTTGCCGCCAAACATCGAGGTCGCGGGTTCGATTCCCGGCGGAGTCAACTTTGTAAGACTCGGTTTAGTTGGTGGTGGGGAATTTTTATAGCCCGCCTGGCTAGCTATCACCATCTTATCTAAGTCTTGCCGCCAAACATCGAGGCCGAGGGTTCGATTCCCGGCGGGGTCAACTTTGTAAGTCTCGGTTTGGTTGGTGGTACTTGGATAAGATGGTAGTAGCTAGCCAGGCGGACTATAAAAAGTCCCCACCACCTACCAAACCGATTCTTACAAAGTTGACCCCGCCAGGAATCGAACCCGCGACCCCGATGTCTGGCGGCAAGACTTAGATTAGATGGTGGTAGCTAGCCAGGCGGGCTATAAAAATGCCCCACCACCAACCAAACCGAGTCTTACAAAGTTGACCCCGCCGGGAATCGAACCCGCGGCCTCGATGTTTGGCGGCATGACTTAGATAAGATGGTGGTAGCTAGCCAGGCGGGCTATAAAAAGTCCCCACCACCTACCAAACCGATTCTTACAAAGTTGACCCCGCCGGGAATCGAACCCACGGCCTCGATGTTTGGCGGCATGACTTAGATAAGATGGTGGTAGCTAGCCAGGCGGGTTATAAAAATTCCCCACCACCAACCAAACCGAGTCTTACAAAGTTGACTCCGCCGGGAATCGAACCCGCGACCTCGATGTTTGGCGGCAAGACTTAGATAAGATGGTGGTAGCTAGCCAGGCGGGCTATAAAATTCCCCACCACCAACCAAACCGAGTCTTACTAAGTTGACTCCGCCGGGAATCGAACCCGCGACCTCGATGTTTGGCGGCAAGACTTAGATAAGATGGTGGTAGCTAGCCAGGCGGGCTATAAAAATGCCCCACCACCAACCAAACCGAGTCTTACAAAGTTGACCCCGCCGGGAATCGAACCCACGGCCTCGATGTTTGGCGGCATGACTTAGATAAGATGGTGGTAGCTAGCCAGGCGGGCTATAAAAATTCTCCACCACCAACCAAACCGAGTCTTACAAAGTTGACTCCGCCGGGAATCGAACCCGCGACCTCGATGTTTGGCGGCAAGACTTAGATAAGATGGTGGTAGCTAGCCAGGCGGGCTATAAAAATGCCCCACCACCAACCAAACCGAGTCTTACAAAGTTGACCCCGCCGGGAATCGAACCCACGGCCTCGATGTTTGGCGGCAAGACTTAGATAAGATGGTGGTAGCTAGCCAGGCGGGCTATAAAAATTCCCCACCACCTACCAAACCGATTCTTACAAAGTTGACCCCGCCGGGAATCGAACCCACGGCCTCGATGTTTGGCGGCATGACTTAGATAAGATGGTGGTAGCTAGCCAGGCGGGCTATAAAAATTCCCCACCACCTACCAAACCGATTCTTACAAAGTTGACTCCGCCGGGAATCGAACCCGCGACCTCGATGTTTGGCGGCAAGACTTAGATAAGATGGTGGTAGCTAGCCAGGCGGGCTTTAAAAATTCTCCACCACCAACCAAACCGAGTCTTACAAAGTTGACTCCGCCGGGAATCGAACCCGCGACCTCGATGTTTGGCGGCAAGACTTAGATAAGAGAGTGGTAGCTAGCCAGGCGGGCTATAAAAAGTCCCCACCACCTACGAGTCTTACAAAGTTGTGACTTTTTATAGCCCGCCTGGCTAGCTACCACCATCTTATCTAAGTCATGCCGCCAAACATCGAGGCCGCGGGTTCGATTCCCGGCGAGGTCAACTTTGTAAGACTCGGTTTGGTTGGTGGTGGGTCATTTTTATAGCCCGCCTGGATAACTACCACCATCTAATCTAAGTCTTGCCGCCAGACATCGGGGTCGCGGGTTCAATTCCTGGCGGGGTCAACTTTGTAAGAATCGGTTTGGTAGGTGGTGATGACATGAATTCAAAAGTAACAATCGCAGTTTTTGAAATTGTGTTATATTCACAATTCGGATACAGCTACGGAACCCTAAAAATACTTTAACTGCAACACCTGAAGTTATGTTTGTACAGGTAAATGTAAGTAATATGCGAGTATACAAAATAATAAAATATCAACTCATTTCACACAGCGCCTCCTAGCTTTTACCTACTATAGAAACCTGATAGCTGACATTTATTGATTTATTTTCATCAAAAAGTGGTTACAAATGTTTGTCGTCTAACTAACAATGATTTTACATATACTGTGCGGGCGGCGGGACGTTTGCACCCTCGAAAAGTCATAGAAACGTTGTCCACGCGGGTTGAAGCCGCGGGAAACAGCTAAATATTTATAATATTACCACTAATAACCACTAAACCATTAGGTAAGTACCTATATAAACGTAAAACAGTCTAATTTACAATATTTATTTACACTAGAATTTTATAAATAATAAAATAAATTACGCTTTCCGCCGGAATGGATTGTCATACAGAGCGTCCGGAGACAACTGAACACGTCGAGCTCTGCCCGACAACTGACGCACAGTATATTCAGTTTCTACCCCGCTTTGTTTATAGTCGAAATCGTATGATACAGTCAATGATGAGTTGGCTTTGAGCTCCGGGTTATAATTTTAGTTGTAATTTTATTTATTTGTTCAAAATATAGGCATAAAATAAGAAATGTAGTCGGTTACTTTACTAGAACATTAGTCTAGCTATGTAATTCGTACAAAATAATGTGGTGTCGTCGCTGATAATTTAGAGCATTTGATTTAAAACTGTTATTTTTTTTGGTGCGAAGTTTGTATTTTTTTGAAAGAATACCAGATTGTTTTCCAAAATTTTATTCGGATACTCGGCTTCTACATGTTTTTTGCCAGCCTTTAGTATTTTTTAAATCTGAATTATTCGTTTCTTTCCCATTAACCTATGTGTTTAAAAGTAGACCGTTTATCTAATTTTTTGCATTGGGCGCACTCCAATTGCTCTTTATTTAAAACGGCATCAATTTCATTTCAAAATTTACAATATGGTATTTGACAGTGTTTAAAATAAATTAAAAAATGTTTTTCACTAAATAGCATTTCTCCTACACAGAAGCATAAAAACTTATTTATTTAACATTTTATTCTGAATTCAATTTTATATTTATCAAAATCACTAAATTAGTTCGTCAAAGACAATGACGTCACAAGTTTGTACACGAACAATTTCAGAACAAAATGTTGTTTTTGACAGTTGATAAAAAGTAACTCTAATGACTAGCAGTCAAATACTGGGTTGTCAATGCACGTAATTTCAATGAAACAAAAGCAAACGCATCTCATAACTTAATTTAAAGATTAATAACTACCGTGTTGTGTCAAACCGCGAAGTTTGTATACCTAGAATATATCTACAGTTGTGTATGTAGTATACCTATTATGTATATGTAGATATATGTTAACCACGGTCCCGTGGGACATACGTATGTGGTTTTATTCATACAATATGCAAATGGGTTTGAACCAACGATTTTCTATATTATCTCCAGAGGAAAATTCTGTGACACGCAAATGGCTCCACGTTTAAGTTACGGCATACTTCTCCTCATAGATTGCGGTAGTGAGAGTGGGACAAATATATTGTCATTTTAAGGCCGTTTATTTTTCTCAGCTGCGTCGACTTCTCTGTCGAGCTGTGAAAAGACATTTCGTCTCTAGAGATATTAAAGAAACTCCTTATGGTTTGAGCATTCTGAAAGTAGGAAACATCTGTATTTATCTAGTGGAAATAACATTTTTTTTTCTATAGATTTCGTCGTATGTTTTTAATACATTTTTAGAGTTTACTTCTTAAAAATCTATTTTCTTAGAAGAAAAATAAATAGCGAGTAAAATTGACTGTTATCAAAACTTGTCACGTTTTACTTAAGGCTAAGGCTCTCTGGCCATACCGCCTAGAGTGTTAATGAGTAGACTCGTGCAGCCGCGCGTCGGAGCTGACACGCATACTTTTTTTATTATTTATATAATTTTTGAGAGATTTTTTTAAGTTGCTACTGTAGCTACCAAATCTGTCTATCTGTAAATGAAATTTAATCGTAAGTAATTTGTTTTGTTTTTAACCCATTAAGCAAAGAGTATCTACGTGTGTATCTATGTATCTGCCTATGGCATCGTAGCACCCAAACGGATAGACCAATATGGATTTTTTGTTTGAATGGTGATTTGATCGAGAGTGATCTTAGCTATGATTCAAGAATATCTATTCAGCCGTTTGAAGCCTATCAGCTCTTTTCTTCCGTAGGTCTAATCGATTCAAAAATTGATATCCTGTCACATCAATGATATTGCAAGAACATGGTAACTTTGATCTGATATCGGATTTACAATTTATACATTAGTAATTTCACGAAGTCAACCTTAACAGTTTTTTCGATCTGTTTTGATATTATGTACTTGTTAATGTGTTTTGTCTGTTAAGTTTATAAAAAATTTTTACTTCTGCCATTTATTTTTTCCTAAAGTTCTGTTTTTTTATTGGTATCATATTTGCTCACGCTCGCGAAGGGCCGATATAAGAAGAGTGATATCCCTAGCATGCTTCCTTTAATTATAAATGAATTAAAAAAATATTTTTTTTTACGAAAATCTGTAAGTATATCTCAGTTTATATAACTTGTTTACAAAATTTTAATTACTTTCAATGTTTAATAATCAAATAAGAAACAAACCTCTATAGTGTGGAGCGCGCTCGCTAAGAATACTCTTTAGTGTGAAGCGCGCGCTCGCTAAGAATACTCGTACTCTTTAGTGTGGAGCTCGCTCGCTAAGGTACTCTTTAGTATAAATCGCGCACTAAGAATACTCTTTAGTGTGGAGCGGGGTCGCTAAGAATATTCTTTAGTATGGAGCGCGCTGGCTAAAAATACTGTTTAGTATGGAGCGCGCTGGCTAAGAATACTCTTAAGTGTGCAGTGCGCTGGCTAAAGAATGCTCTTTAGTATGGAACGCGCTCGCTAAAAATACTCTTTAGTGTGGAGCGCGCTCGCTAAGAATACACTTCTCTTCAATTAAATTTAAATAAAACGAACGAACGAAGACGTGAGCAATAGCTAGTACACACAATAAAGACACGTTCCTAAAATAAAACAGAAAAACAAGATGTAAACTCATTTCGTTTGACAAACACCTGCCTCCTTAGTACAACATAATCGAAAAAAGAAAGAAAAACATACTTTTTTTCGTAAACAAGAGTAAAGGTTGACATTTCATTTCCGCCGCTCCGGCGCCGATAAAAATTCAATTCTCTTCTAATGAGTCAATATAAGTCCACCTTTAGCATCGTTAACTTCAAATAAAATCAGTTGATTTGCATAAGTTTATGTAGATTTGTAGAGCGAAAGATAGTTACAGTAGGCGAGAAGGAATTGTGTGATTTTTTGGTCAGCTTTTAAAGTGAAACTTTTATTACATCGTCTCAAATTTTTAAGTCTGTGTGTTGCATGTCGCGTGACGGTTGCTTTCGTCTGACGGTATGATCGTTTTGTCCTCTGTACCGTAGCGAGAGCATCCATGACCGTTTCGTCCTCTGTAAAGTTTCACTTTTACCGTGGTTTCATAAAACCACACACTTACTTTTTAGTTTTTAGAATCATTCATCATCATATCAGCTCATATACGTACCCACCGAGGGGCTCGAGCCTACCCTGAATTCGGGCGATCGGGCCTCACGTGGGCCCGGTGCGGGTTGGTCGACTTCACACACAACCTGCGAGTTTCTTCGCAGGCGTGTGCAAGTGTCCTCACGATGTTTTTCCTTCACCGTAAGAGCGTCAAATAAACGTACATATTATGAAATCGAAATTCGAAAACACATAGGTACGTGGCAGGATTCGAACCACGACCTCCCGGACAGGAGGTAGCGGCACTTACTATTACGCCACCGACGTTCTGTTTTATATAGTTATTTAACAGTTTATGTGTACAAAATTAAAAGATATAACAGGCCTAAAAGAAAGTCGTAGAAAGGATATTACTTATTTCTAAAAAGAAATTTCCTCTTAAACATCGTTTACCGTAAGAGCGTCGGATAAACGTACATATGAAATCTAAATTCGAAATCACATTGGTACGTGGCGGGATTCGAACCACGACCTCCCGGACAGGAGGCGGCGGCCCTAGCCGTTACGCCGCCGATGCCCTTGCGATTCATTAGTGAAGTCTGAATTATAGGGTTCCTCCGGAGCCAAAATTGCAAAAACGGTACCCTTATAATTTCATCCCTCCGTCCGTATGTCTTTATGTCACAGTAAATTTTCTTTGCCATTATTTAACCTAGGTACTGCAATAAAATTTATTACACAGATTAAAAAATTTAAAACACTCCGGGAATGCCGACAGAGGTGGAAAGTGTTCACAGTTTTATAAATTTGACCCTCAGTGTATTCCTGGCGAACGACTAGGTTGACATTCCTGGTACGGTGTCGGTTACATTACAGTGTCGCGAGTTCAATGGTTTTTTCCCATGTCAAAAAATGCCTAACGCAACTATAGCAATTTTTACTTCAAAAACTTGACGTAAACATTTATTTAAAAAATAAAATACTCTCTCTACATGTAAGAGGGAGATATTATTTTTGTTTATTCTCTCGAGTGTGGTACCGTTAAATAGGACTTATGTCTATACATTCACTCTATAGTGAATTAAAACAAAGAGAAGCTTTTCGTGTATCCGCTAAAAAAATTTAAACACAATACTTAAAATGTAAAAAAAAATGCAGATACCAGAAATTACTAAAATGATGAAACGAAGAAGGGAGGTTATGAAAGGGGAGGGTATAAAATTGTTTTTTATCATATTTTGGCGATAAAAAATTTATTTACACATTTGTGCGGAACCCTCGATGGGCGAGTCGGACCCGCACTTGTCCGTTTTTTTTTAATTAACGAAAACCGAAATAAATTACGCATAATTGTACTAAGTTGTTGTGATGGAAGATAGTTTTTTTAACGAATTTAATTCTTCATTCCTGGCCACTGCTCCCATCTCGATTGGGGTCGGCCCTCCTAATCCTTTTGCACCATATTTCTCTAGCAGCTGCTATTTCAGGAGTGAGACCCATCGTCTTCATATCCTTCTGGACGTTGCTGGACCAAGTTGTCGGGGGGCGTCCACGTCCCTGTTTACCCTCCGGAATGCCTAAAACACCCTTTGTCATAATATGCTTCTCGTGTCTTTTTAGGGTTCCGTACCCAAAGGGTAAAACGGGACCATATTACTGAGACTTCGCTGTCCGTCTGTCTGTCTGTCCGTCCGTCCGTCCGTCCGCTTGTCACCATCAGGCTGTATTTCATGAACCATGGTTGCTAGACAGTTGAAATTTTCACAGGTGATGTATTTCTGTTGCCACTATAAAAACAAATACTAAAGTTTAGAAAAAGTGAAAAAATAAGGGGGGGTCTCCATACAACAAACGTGATTTTCTTGCTCGTTTTTGCTCGGTATTGATAATAGCAACAGGTGGAAGCTTGAAATATTCACAGAATATTTAGTTATATATTCACTTTGTAAAATATAATAAATAATTAAATAAAAGTAAAACAAATATTTAAAAGCGTCGGTGGCTCAACCGGTAACGACTCGGTCCATCTAACCAGAGGTACCGGGTTCAAATCTGGACCAATGAGTTTTTCAAAAACTTACGTACATACTTACCGATTGCTTTAACGGTGAAGGAAAACATCGTGAGGAAACCTGCACACGCCTGCGAAGAAACTCGAAGGTTGTGTGTGAAGTCGACCAACCCGCACTGGGCCCGCGTGGTCGACTAAGGCCTAATCGCCCTGATTCAGGGTAGCCTCGAGCCCCTCGGTGGGGACGTATATGAGCTGTAATGATGATGAAAACAAATATTTAAGGGGGGCTCCTATACAACAAAGTGTTTTTTTTGCTCTATATTGATAACGGCAACGGGTAGACGCTTGAAAGATTCACAGAATACTGAGTTGTGTTATTCACTTTAAAAATAAATAATTAAATTAAGACAAAATTATTATTTAAGGGGGGATTCCATACAAGAAACGTGATTTTAATAGATATTGGTACGGAACCCTTCGTGCGTGAGTCCGATTCGCACTTGGCTGGTTTTTTACCTTTTTTTATTTAAACTAGGTATATCTTTGGTATCGAGATGAGTCTCGTCAAGATTTGTCTTGAAGTCAAGTGTACACAGACCCTTACACCGTAGGCGGCTTAACTTTACGAGATGTCGATCCAATAAAATAAAAGCAAAACTTTACGTTTTGTGAATAAAATCTTTATTTAATCTATAATAAAGGTATCTTGTATCGTTATTTTATCTCAAATCGTGCTTCTCAATGTGATTTCCTGTGGAGACGCACTTTTGTTTAGATAGCGCGATGTTTTGTATACAGGGCCAGGGTGTTCCCTCCTTCCAACCTCCCCCCCTCCTAATGATGTAGATCAGTCGCGTTTTCCTTGGGACCTGTTTATTTATTAGTTTAATGGAACAGAAAAATTTCAAAAAAATGGATAAAATATATATTGAATAGGGATGACGAATGCTAGTCACCTGAGTTACTTTTTATCATGTGTCAAAAACGACATTTTGTTCTTAAAAATGTTAGAAATACCTAGGCGTGACGTCATAGTTTAGCAGCGTCATATATGTACCTACTCATTTTGTGATTTTGGTGAATATGAAATGGAAGACTTGATGTAGACATGTTTTTATTACTTTTTATCACTTTCAAATGGGTTTAAAAAAATGTGTTCAACTAAAATTAAAAGTCTTAGTCACCGATTTTCGTGTGTCTGTTTTATTGAATATTAACTATATTTGTTTTTGAGAAATCTTGCAATTAATGCTAAAAACAGGGTCTACAGTATATTTTTTTACATGAAAAGTGGTAATATTTTTAAAATTGCATTTAATTAAATCGATTTTTTATTTTTTTAAGTATATTATATATTTTTTCCATGGTGATAGCTTTACACAGTCTTTCAATAATTCGTTTTGAATATTTTGATTTGACCCATCTTAAGGCCTTAAATGGATTTTGTTTTTGAGAAATTTTGCAATTAATGCTAAAAACAGGGTCTACAGTATATTTTTTACATGAAAAGTGGTAATATTTTTAAAATTGCATTCAATTAAATCGATTTTTTATTACTTTAAGTATATTTTATATTTTTTCCATGGTGATAGCTTTACACAGTCTTTCAATAATTCGAATTGAATATTGTCATTTGACCCATCTTAAGGCCTTAAATGGATTTTGTAGTGCGAAGTCTCGGTGGATTAGTTGATCCTCGAGTAACATAATAAAATTCATTTTTAAGTGACTGCCCAAATTTTATTATTTTTGTGCGATTATTATCAACACCCTGTAGAGTAAACTTTGTACTATAATGTAATATTTAAAGCAAGTGAACGTAGATTTACCTTTTTTTGTGTCCAATTTATACTGTCCTATTCGGACAACTAAATGGAGCGTCTGTTGGTTTTATTGTTCAGCAAACTATCGATTCTCTACTTACTTGATATTCAAGGAATTTGTTTGCATTTTGTATTGTATTTGTCGACGCAAATATTGTGTACGTTTGTAGTATGTAATTTAGCTCCATAGTAAGAAGTGCAAATAAGTAATAATCAACTATATTTATAAGTTGGAGCGTCGGTGGCGTAACGGCTAGGGCCGCCGCCTACTGTCCGGGAGGCCGTGGTTCGAATCCTGCCACGTACCAATGTGATTATTACATTTTGCCAGCGGCTTCGCTCGCGTGAACATAGTTTCTATCTATGATTGTCTTCGAGGGTGCGCAGTGCGCGATCCGCAAGTGGCTCGCGAACGTGGAAAAAGGTAGCCTATATGTTAATTCAGATCCTAATCTGTTTAACTACCAAATTTCAGCCAGATTCGTCCAGTAATTTTTGCGTGAAAGAGCAACAAACATCCATACATTCATACATGCATGTACATGCAAACTTGAGCGTTTATAATTTAAGTAGAATTAGTAGGATAGTATGGGATATCCCGCCCCCCTCCCCCTATTTACCCAGGGCCGTAAGTAAGTAGCGAGTCTTGGGGGAGGCCTATACGGACTAACACGGGCTGATGATGATGTAGTAGTAATTTAAAGCTGTATACGTACCGAAACTACCGAACTTTGAGAACCTCATACATGCTCACTTGTATTTTTTTCTTAGAAATTAACAGCTTGACCACTCTAACGACACCTCGTTCTACAAAATCCATCAAGCCGTTTAGGCTACAGGCTCAGCCAAATAAAAATAAATACACATACGTACATATTTCCGAAAAACATGGTGTCCATTTTGAGCAGCCGGGAAGAAACTTTTGGTTTGTGTTATTTCTTTTAAGAAGAGTGTTTCTTTAACAGCGTGTGTACTTATAATATTTTGACGTGATAACGTCTTATAATTCGATGGAGCCGGCTGCACGCACGAAAAAACATGACGCATGCGTCGTTACCTCGCTCTGAGGCGTTCCGTGAATGCGTCGTTACCTCGCTCTGAGGCGTTCCGTGAGGCGTTCCGTTTATGAAACTATTCCATCAGTATTTTATTATGACGTTGTCACGTTCAACTATCGTCAGTAAACCGACTTTACAGACAACCGTATTTTAAGCCGTTTAGGCTACAGGCTCAAAACTTAAATACATACATACATTTCCGAAAAACTTGGTGTCCATCTTGAGCAGTCGGGAAGAAACTTTTGGTTTGTGTATTTTCTTTTAAAAATAGTGTTTCTATAACAGCGTGTGTACTTATAATATTTTTAAGCCGTTTAGGCTACAGGCTCAAAACTTAAATACATACATACATTTCCGAAAAACTTGGTGTCCATCTTGAGCAGTCGGGAAGAAACTTTTGGTTTGTGTATTTTCTTTTAAAAAGAGTGTTTCTTTAACAGCGTGTGTACTTATAATATTTTTAAGCCGTTTAGGCTACAGGCTCAGCCAAACTTAAATACATACATACATTTCCGAAAAACTTGGTGTCCATCTTGAGCAGTCGGGAAGAAACTTTTGGTTTGTGTATTTTCTTTTAAAAATAGTATTTCTTAAGCAGCGTGTGTACTTAAAATCGAATTCGTAGCCGTCTACTGATTTTCCTATATTCATCATCATCATCATATCAGCCGAAGGTCGTCCACTGCTGGACATAGGCCTCCCCCAAGGATTTCCACGACGACCGGATCTGCACTGCCCGCATCCAGCAGCTTCCCGCGACCTTCACCTTTTCATATATTATTTAAAGTAAAGTTGGAACTTTATATTCTTATGAAGAACTTCTTCCACTTCTTTCTTCTTTTACTTCTTCTCTTTTGTGTTCAAAGTGGCGTGCCCAAATTAAAAACTTTTTTTTATAAACTATTTCAACCGTAACAAGGCCATTCTTTACTGCATTAATCAAAATAGAGATTAATTTGTTTTGATTGTTAACTGTAACATCAAAGGATTAATGATTAATAGCATCAATTTTAAAAACACAATGCGCTGATAAATTATTGAGTAAAAAAGATTTATTTGTCGAATGAGCGATGGACGGAACAAAGACCTAGTTACTTCGTTAGGATGGAGCCCATAGGCTTTGAAAGTGGGGGGAATCTGGTTGAGCCCAAGTAAAGGTCTATTCAAACCGCAGATATTATTTTTTTTGAAAGGACAAGCTTATTGTTGGCCGTGGGGGCCTTTACAACTTCACCGGGCAGGGGAGGCGAGTGCGGAGGCCACTCAATCTAATGCAAAGCAAAAAGATGCAACTGCCTAAGGGCGCCCAGGTGGGCACGGATCTCGGCTTAGGTCGTTGCTTGGACGGGGGTGGATCGGAGAGAAGCGGCCTGGTACGTGCCGGTAGCGCTGGCAAGCGCTAGAAGCGGGGGGACGCCGCCCTCGCCGGCGAGGGCAAAATGTCGGTGTATTGTTTCTCTGTGGGTTAGGGGGCGGGGTCAGGGCAGCTACGGCTAGCGTGGTCGGGTCGTCAGGGTCAGTGAGTACATGTCTGGGGCGTCGGATTACGCGAATGGGGTTCGCGGGTAGCTCGTAAAACCGCATAGTTATCCGCTACCGCCGTGGGTAGCGGTAATACCCAAACGATATCCCGTGCGGCATTCAGTATGGGATTTTCGCAGCTGTCGCGAAAGCGGAACCGCTACCGTACCGCGTGTTTGGCGAAACTTTGTTCTGTCCCCGGCGGACGCTATTTTTCTACGTGCAGCAAACAAGATGGACGGCTAATGAAAAAAAAAAATAGGAAAAAAATGACCGGTCTTAAGGTAGAAGTCAATGGGATGGCAACATTGATCTATTTAATTGAGCTTCAAGCTGGTCCCTTTTATTTTCTATATTTGTTTTTGTTTAAATAATAGTTTATTAGAAGAGCCTTTCGATGAAGTAGGTATAGGTACCTACAATGTAAGAGGCTTCACATCACGTAAATAATTGAAAACGCTAAACACGTTAAAAAACCGACTTCCATCGCAACAAATTAGTACATTTTTGCATTATTATTTTTGTTTTTTGTTAATTTTCTACTAAAGTACTACACCGATTTTGATAAAATTTATATGGGACCACACGGAAAGCACTAGCTTTCAAATAAAAAAAGAATGATAAAAATCGGTTCACACAGTCAAAAGTTCTGAGGTAACAAACATAAAAAAAAACATACAGACGAATTGAGAACCTCCTCCTTTTTGGAAGTCGCTTGAAAAAAGAATGTTTGGTACGGTAAATAGTACTTTGTTTACCAAGGGCAGGAAATGATCGATTTACCAACGAGAGGGTAGTTTGAGGCGTGATGCATAAATTGGGAATGCCTATTTCTCCCGAGGTGAACAGGTCCTACGAGGAAAATCGAGGAGTAACCAGAGAAGGAGTTTCACAGTGTTCCTCAGGTTAAGGAGACGCATTGGAAACTTTGGTCGCATCTCGATTTTTCTCAGCAATTACAAAACATATGAAAATGATATTTTGTAAACTGATTCTTAATTTTGATGACTTAATTTTGTCTGTTGCAGAAACGCAATTGTTATATTTTATAACAGAAAAAAAATATATCAAAGAAACCTCTTTTAAAACAGAGATTTGCATTTTACTGGCAAACCAGACCGATTTAGTACCTCTAAACTGTCTTAGTCGATTAATCTAAACACACACTTTAATAAGCCAGTTGGATTTTTAAAATTAATTGTAGATTTTTAATAAAACGAAAACCATGGAAGAAGTGCAAAAGAGTGGAAATTTTCTTTACTCTTTATACGTAAAAAAAGACTTAAAGCTTTTGGACCCTGATCAATAGCACAGATTACTAATTAGTTACTACGTTCAATAGGTGCGCAAGGGACGACGCCACCACCAGCTGCTGGCGGCGGGCGTGCACCTGCATCGCACGCAGCACGCACACCATGCGCTCACGCCCCGCGCGCTAGGACATTTTCGACGACAATATTAACAAATTAAACTATCATTGTAGAATATTTCTTAATTTTAGATAATTATAAGTGTAACAACAAGTGAGAGCGTCGGTGGCGCAACGGCAAGGGCCGCTACCTCCTATCCGGGAAGTCGTGGTTCGAGTCCTGCCACGTACCAATGTGTTTTCGAATTTCGATCTCATATGTACGTTTATCCGTCGACGCTCTTACGGTAAAGAAAAACATCGTAAGGAAACCTACACACGCCTTCGAAGTAACTCGAAGGTTGTGTGTGAAGTTGACCGACCCGCACTGGGCCCGCGTGGTCGACTAAGGCCCGATCGCCCTAATTCAGGGTAGGCTCGAGCCCCTTGGTGGGGACGTATATATGAGCTGATGTGATAAAGTGTAACAATAACAGCGATTTGGTAATGTACTGTAAGCTCTTGTTGTATTTTAAATAAATATATGTATTTTTAAATAAAGATTTTGATGACTATGCGCTACGCACGCTCAGCGCAACGAATTTAATAATGGGTTCATAAACACTTCTAAGGCATGCGCAGCTGTAGTAAACGATTTTCTTACACTTTTACCGCACGCATGTTTGTATTAATGGAAATGACGTAGTTCCTGCCTCGTTTTGAGAACATTTAGATACCTACTTACAAAGGTACTATCCGAGCGAGCGTAAATAGTTAAATAGCCTACGAGTGAAATTTGTAAGCCCCAGCTGAAGGAGTAAAAAGCAGTGTCCCTTATAATCTTGTTTGCTAATTTGTACAAATTAAAAAGTCAATTGTATTTATTACACACATATGATATTGGTAGATAAGAGCTGAGTGAATTTTATTCTTATCTGTGCATGTAATGAATTTCCAAAAACAAATATAATATGGTGACATTCAATCATATGAAAGTTCGGAAATACCCGCATCGTTCAAACTAAACTGATTTGTTTGCGATCCGGGTCGGAATTAGTATAGTATTAAGGCGCGTTTACATTTTAAGTAATCTTTTTCCCAATCATGTAAAAACAGAATGTAAAAAAACCATCATCAAAAACCGGCCAAGTGCGAGTCGGACTCACGCTCCGAGGGTTCCGTACCACCACACCTTTCTACACCTACTTTGACAGTGATACCTATTTAAATTACAAAAAAAAGAAATCAATGCGAGCGACAGAAAAACGTTTTTGTTCCTAGCCGTTTTCGGCTACAGCGACCGCAGAGTTGTCCGGCTCAGCTGCAAGCGTCCCACTGCTCCGCCTTCTCGTGCGCCCGCATGTGGCTGTTGTAGCCAATCTTCGCTCGGAACGTGCGGTCACACTTGGGGCACGTCAGGACACCGTTGCTGTACATTGTAGTAGATAGCCGCAGGTGGTCGGGCTTTTATTTCATCCCTTTTGGTGTTATATCGTGTTTTGCGCGTGTCTTCAAAGGGTACGACTCCCACTTGGCCAGTTTACATTATATGTTCTTTTACTTCAGCATTCGTAATACTAGTACTGATCATAGGATCACACCAAGTTCAACGCTCTTGTTCGTATTACCGTTTTTACGATAGAGCGAAATCAAAAATACCTCTAAATTAACAAAAAGAAAAACTCGTTTTTTATATGGTTAATTTTTCACTTTTTTTTTTTTTTTTTATAGCGGCAATAGCAAAACAAAGTGTGAAAATTTCAACTGTCTACCTATTATGGTATATAAAATACATCCCGCTGACAGACAGACATCAGAGGCTTAATAATAGGGTCCCGTTGGTCACTCTTTGGGTGTACGGAACCCTAAAAAGCGTCGGTAGCTTAAGGCGGTAACATTACAGATTTTCGTTATTTTTGACGTCAATTACTCCTAAACGATAGAAAACCCAAGGTTGAAAAAAAAATACCCTTATTGTTGATGATGTTCGCCACTCGAGTCAAAACCTATTAGAAACACGATTGAGCAGTTTTGGCTTGATAGAAAAAAAAACAAAGTTAGGTCTACTCTACACCGTTACTTTCAACTTTAGTTATGACTAATCTTTTGAAGTATATTTTTTTTTTAAATTAGAACAATACTTGTTATGATAATACAAAGTAATGTTATTATTTTTTATACCGTTTCTTTTTTTGCTAGGTAGTTTTTGATTAAAAAAAAAGACCATTGGAAAAGTGAGGTTAGATTCGATTAGATTAGATTTATTCATCACACGACACAAATTGATGAAATATGCATGTCAATTTAAAAGTTATTTTCTTTACTCTTTACACGTAAAGAAAAAGACAGAGACAACTGTTCCAATCAATTCCTCGCCTTAACGGTTACGACTCGAGCCTCCTAACCAAAGACCCCGGGATCCAATCCGGACGGCCAATGTAAAAATGAGTTTTTTAAAAAAACTTACATACATTTTACATACCACCTCTGTTCCTTCTCGTCTGCCGTGGGTAAAAATCTGATTTGAAATTTGAACTTCCTTTTTGTCTTTTTTTTTATTAAAAATTTGAGTGCATTACTATGCACTCAAATTATTATTATTATTATTATTGTTATTATTGTATTGTCTCTGTCTTTTTTTTGAAACAAATCGTTCAATATGAATGCAGCCTTAGGATCGCCTGGTCCCTCACCCAGTGACAGACCCGTCGCAAAATTATTCCATCTCTATCCAAATGATAACGAATTTATGAAAATTTATCACCCAAGGAACCCTTACTGTGTACTTCTAATACGATTTGACAGAATCGGGGATCCGTGTCCGTGTGAAGCGGACCCTTGTCACGTTTGTTACAGCTTAAGAGTTTTAATTACAGACCTCTATTCATACTCTGTAAGTAAGATACTGTTGTGTTTGGTTTATGCATGATGGCTCTGACCACAGAATAGAAGAATTCTATTCTAAGATTTCTATTTTTATATAATTATTGATTTTCATTTAAGTTTTTCACTTACATATGGTAAGAAACTCCATGATATAATAAATTTACTTTGCCAGTTGCATTTTTGCACCCAATTATTGACCATCTCGGCAATTTTGACACCAAAACACCATGAAATTGTGCAAATTCTGCGCAGTACAATCATTTACGAATGACATTCTTATCTGTGGGTCTGACCGATGATTTTCACGGGAGTATTCACAATGAACTAGGAACTGTGAGTAAAATTAATTGTGCAGCCTCGTTGTGCACACACTTGTGGCATACACTAATCAACAATAAACACTACGATTTTATAGAGTAGGTAAATAATAATGAGAAACCTATCCTTTTTGACCAATTTTTTAATGATTTTTGTGTTTTTGCATTTGTTTTCGTCCGGAATAGGATTATAAGTATTAAAATTATGATATTCATCAATAACAAGTATTATCAGTCAAAAAATAATTGATTATAGTGTGAGTAGGGTAGTGTAGTGTAGTGTAGGTGTAGTTCGACTAGTGTTGTGTAGGGTAGGGTAGTGTAGGGTAGGCTAGGGTATAGGGTATTGTAGTGTAGGGCAGGGTAGTGTAGTGTAGGGTAGGTTAGTGTAGGGTAGGGTAGGGTAGTGTAGGGTAGTGTAGGGTAGTGTAGGGTAGTGTAGGGTAGTGTAGGGTAGTGCAGTGTAGTGTGAGGCGGAACGTATTTCGCCGGGACAGCTAGTCAACAATAGACACGTCGATTTTATAGCGTAGGCAAATAATAACACAGCTCTACAAAAAAAAATATTTTTTTTTGTTGCCCTGGATATCTTAGCAAATTTTGATGTTTTCAAGTGCCCAGATTACGAATTAATTCATGAAAGTATTGAATGTGCTCTTGTTTTTATGATCTTGTTAGTAATAAAATTTATTTTCCCGGTCATGATTAGAGTGCTACGCAAAAAAAACGAGAGCAAATCTTACAAAATCATTGATAGTTTCATAAATTGTGAGCATAAATGTAGGTATCCAAAATCGGTCTCACATCTAGGGCAACAAAACCACTGTAGACTAGTGTAATGAATAGGTTATTCAGTCATAAGGAAAAGAAAATCGCAAACAAAATAACAGTTCTAAGAGAGCCTGCCTTAAACTAACTTAAAGTAAGACTGCCACTGGATAGAACATCAATAATAATCACTACTTTCAAATTTTCATCAGAGTCGTTAGAGCCATTTTTCAGAATTTAGTTTTTCCTTTTGAGCGACGAAGCAATGAAGAAGGTATTGTGTTGTAATAACAAAAACATCAAAGTTGAGGCAAACCAAAAAATAAAATATGTGTGTGTGAGTGTGTAGTAAGTCCGTCCGTTGCTCTAGTTCTCAAATTACTGAACGGATTTGGGTGAAATTTGGGTTGGGTATATCATTTTTATATCTCCAGCCTTTTTACAACCCCTTTCTTGATTTTTTAGGGCTACCACCATAGTTAAAAACACATAATTTTTTTTTTTAAATGACTGAAACGATTTTGATGAAACGTTACAGTTTGTTGATCCAAGGAAAATCGGAATAAGGTACGTCCCATACAAATCCAGGTTGTTTTTTATTTTTACTCAAAAACGGGTTTAACAATTTTTATGAAAGTTTGTAAATAACTAGGAATTAATAAGGCCTACAGTAATGGATACTTCATTATTGCAAGAAAAATCGAAGTAAGGTACCTCTCATACAAACCTAAATTATTTGTAAATTTTTCATCAAGTTTGATGTACCTAGCTTTATTTTTTGCTACTAAGCGATTGTAATGTTTATTGTCGATTTTTTTATGCCCGACTACGACAGACGGTGAAGGCTTTGCGAGAAAGTATGCACAGCATGGCTATACATTTTTTTTTACGGCAGCCACCCTTAAATGGTAGCCCTGCTAAAAGCTGCTCAGAACCCATCGACAAATTATCAGGATCACCAAATCATGCCATTGAAGATCTGGTGTCCGAGTCTTATATTAGGAGCGAAGCAAAAGCAGCTCGTCCTTACTGTATTGGCCAGTTAGAGAGAATGGATGAACGTGCTGCAAATAGAGCGTACAAGGGACGACCTACCGGGAAACGACCTATTGGACGCCTCAGGTACCGCTGGAAAAACGAAGTGCAAAAGGACCTGAACAAGAATGGTACCCTAGAGATGGTAAAGGAAATAGTGGTAGACAGCGCAAACGATGAAAGGCTGCACTGAAACTACAGCAGGTCCCAACTGGAGAAGAGTTGCAAAAGATAGAAATTAATGTAAATCGCTAGAGAAGGACTTTGCCAGGAGCACACCCTGGACACTTCATACAACGGGCCAAAAATGACATTTCAAAAAATTAATGACGGAACAAACAAAATGGCGGCGAAATCCTATACGTTCGACAACCAAACTGTTATCAATCTGGGAGACGAGGGGGTGAGGTCGGAATATAGTCCATACTGTATGTTAGTACTAATATATATACTTTGCCAGGAGGCATACTGAACTCCGATATATATGTATTATAAAACAAAGAAAGAGAGGGAGCACTAATAATAAATAATAATAAAAAGGAGCTTTAGGATAAAAGGGCTACTTGAAATTGAAATTGAAGTTCTTATGTTTGCTTTGCACAGCCCTTATTTTTACCCGACTGCCTTAAAAAGAGTTTATTGTTTTCGGGTCTAAGTATGTCTGTTTCTTTGTCGGAGCCTGTAGCCTCAACGGCTTTAGTGCGGAGGCGACGAAGCCATTTGAGATTTTTCGTAGGACTCTCTTCTATATACCTAAAACTGGTATGTATGTGTTCCTTGTACTCTATAAAATACGAAACTGACGGTTTTAAGAGGAGGAAGTGGGGACACGCATAGCAGTGACGTCACAAAGATGGCGGCCGACCATACCAAGTTTTTCTTCATTTCTCGAGTTCTACTGCATCAATTTCGTTGTTTAATATGTCATTTGAAAGGGTATATAATTGTCTATGATTGGTCTTTTGAAACCTACTAATTTAGTCTTGTTGTTTTTTAAATATTAACAAAAATATAATTTTTTTTCATACACTTTTTCTTATTTACCGGTATAACTAAACAAAGAGAAACCTAAGTGTACCTATGTTTATTGCAAAAAATAAAGTCCATTTTATTACCTTCTCAAAAATATAAACATCATTGTAGTGCAATAATAAACAAACAAGTTATGACCAATTCTGTAAAGAAAGTACTTACCATCCATCGATATATTTCGATGTTACCATCTGATTTTTACCGCCGTTTTCACTATTGATTTTAAAATGATAAGTATTTAATAGAAATAGCTGTGCTTTTTACAAATACAATTATAATTATAATATGTGTTTGCTTTTACATCACACGTTTTTTATTTTTTATATTATAATATCACACATCAAAACAAAGTATTATTGTAATCATAATAACAGTGCAAATAAAAACTATTCACAATCACAAGGTGTAGTGAAAATCACTTATTTTTACGTAAATCACATTGTACAAATAGTAATGAAATAATGAATAAGATAATGTAGACACAACTGAATTATCGAGTTTAGTGAACAGAGCATAGGCAAGCAACATACTACTCATCAACATCCTCAAAGTTATGCTGATTAAAACATAATTCTTTTCCAATATGGCATACTCCTATCATACATTTTTGCTTTGAGCGTGCACAGCCGCATTTCGCTGTCCGGCAGTCTGTCTTACACTGGCACGATATGAGCTCGATATCTTTCAGAGATATTGGAGGTTTCAGGCTTGTGATGGGAATTAGGGAATTGTTATATAAGCTCCAGCCACAGTTTTCTGGTGAGGGTAAGGTTTGGATCGGGGTATTTGCATTTTTCCAAATAAAAGCCTGGTAATTAGCTCTGTGTAGATGGTGCTTCAGGACTTCTCTAGAAGGTGGTAATTTGCCTAGATTTTTAATATTTGAAAAAACTGCAGCTCTTACAGCATCAATGCTGTTTAAGGCTTGAAGTGAAGTTTTTTTGTCACAGTAAATGTTAATTATGAACTTTTCTCCATTCATCATTACGTCGTCTCTTAGTTCCTCTTCAGAGCCAAATTCGTCAAGAAGTGTATACCTTTCGGTGAACACCTTCCAACTGGACTTTTTCGTAAAACCATACAGTGAGCTTGTACTATCGCAGCCCGTTAGAGCATGAAAGGCAAGTAATTTTTTCTTTTCTGGTCCCATCGATTGGGCTATGTCATGAACAGGCACACAGATCGATTTTTGTGATGTACCAAATTGTACCCATACTTTCGGCGGTAGTTTCTCATAGAAATAGGTCAACAATAACATGACGTCAGTGTCCCTGCTGTTTACAATCAGTGTTTAGTAACCCATCTGGGCAGCATCTATCCCATGTATCACAAACCTTGTGTCTGCCTCTTCATGATTTCACATTAAATGACGAATGTCACGGTTCACATTTGTTTTAACATCAAGAGGATCTTCAAAACCACCTGCAGTCAATAACTCCAAATCGCCTTCAAGACTCGCCGCTTGCAGAACTACATTTTCGGATATAAATTTGGCGAGATTAGCCTTATTGCCGGAGTGGTGGATAAAACGATCCCATTTTCTCGGTAAAGGAGTACCAGAATCTGCAATTTTTAATTCCACAGGAGTCACTGATTGCTTCCTTTTTTCTCTAGTTCCAGATTTTATGGAGTGTTCATTATAACGATCGAAAAGTATATGCACACTCTGACATTCCTCTTTTTTGAATAGAGGCATAACGGTCTTCAAAAACACACTTGCTAAATCGCCAAAAGTGGTTGCATTTTTAGGTTTTCCAATTGTTTGGATTAAAGCTTAACCATCTAGTAACACTGCAGTTTTTGATTTGTGCTCAGAAACCAGCGATACCCGTGTTTCGGTACCCGTGTCTTCAATACCTATACGGGGAGTGAGGTGAGACAGGCCTGCTTCTACGTACCTACTTATAACTAGAAAAGGCAACGTACGTTAGTACTAATATATATACTGTGGCAACGGTATCCATAAATACCTATTACCTTCTTACTTATATTTTACATACCTACTCGGCATCAATAAAATTACAATTTTACTGCATGCATGTATGTATAGATATAAACTAAACATAAGGTAAATATAAGTAGGCAACAGGGCAAGCGGGTAATCTGCAGTATGATTAGGATTACTTCTAAATGTAGGAATCTAAATGTAGGAAATCACTTACCACGAAGTCAATCAAATAAATTTGTTGAAGAAGAATCTAAGAACTTCTTGCGAGTCTCAAACGATTCTTTAAACTTTCCGATACTAATTTCTGTGGCCTCACGCAGGTCTTTGCTGCCACATTGGCATATAACACATAAGTCCCATCTAGTTGTGGTACAATTTGAACTTGTTGGTTGTAAAACTGCAACGGGTTGCAGCTCCATAATTCACGGTTGTCCTTATTAACTCGTATTAATCAATATTACTGCCATTAAATACAACAATACTTGCAAAAAATAGTTGTCCCCATGAAAAAAGTAACAATCCACGTCCGCATTGAATCGCAAGTAGCGTGTGAGTGATGTCAAACGCGAGTCATTTGCTCGCGAGGTCATTTACCCAAAAGACTAGGATTTACCTCAATGTTGTTGGGTTCGCGCGGCACGGGTACTTGCTTTACGGTAATGGCCACAATTTCTTGATTTGTTATCGTAAAGAGATGATATTTATCATTTTGGAAAGGCAATGAAACGCGCTTTAATAATAGCAATAAAATACTACGCTAAATAATCTCATTTTTGAGTTAATCTGGTCTTATTTATATCATTGTGCAAAAAAAAAACATGTTTTTGTTATTATTTTAAAAACAGCAAAACTAAATTAATAGGTTTCAAGAGAGCAATCATAGACAATTATATAACCTTTCAAATGACATATCAAATAACGAAATTGATGCAGTAGAACTCGAGAAATGAAGAAAAACTTGGTACGGTCGGCCGCCATCTTTGTGACGTCATAGCTGTGCGTGTCCCCACTTCCGCCTCTTAAAACCGTCAGTTTCATGTTATATAGAGCACAAGGAACACATACATACCAGTTTTAGGTATATAGAAGAGAGTCCTACGAAAATCGTGAAGGAGACCACTTATTAAATATTTGCCTCTTAACTACTTGATGGATTTTGGAGTGTGAGACATTGTTAGATTCGTCTTGATCCCGCAAGTGACATAGAATACATTTTTTTCCCAAAAAAAGAAGGTTTTAATGTTTAATTAAACTGGTTGTTAGTGTGCCCAATGTCTAGGTTGCCTGGAAGAGTTTGGTTTAAACAATAAGGCCGCCTAATATTTTTATTATATGTACTATTGTGTTGTCCAGCAGTGAACGTTTTTCGTCTGATATGATGACCATTGTCACAGTATTACAATATAGCGGCTCACAGTAGTGCAACGAATGTACTTATACAGAGCAACAGAAGTGTACTTGCGGGGCATGGGCGGCGTGGCAATTAGTACTAATATACAGTATGGGAAGTAACTATTTAGTAATCTGTGGTATGGGCACTCCCTGCCGCTCTCTAGATTGCGACCTCACCCCCTCGTCACCCACATTAATACAGATTGGTTACAGTTTGGTTGTTAAACGTATAGGATTTCGCCGCCATTTTGTTTGTTCTGTCATTCGTTTTTTGAAATAAGATTTCTGGCCCGTTGTATAAAGTGTCCAGGGTGTGCCTATACTTCGTAAAATTTAGCTTGACCGCTGCGACAGCTGTCATCTTAGTACATTTTATATGTTGTATCTCTTTCACACTAATTGAACTTCCATCTATCTTACCTGCTGTCGCAGCGATCAATCTCAATTTTACGAACTGTAATATCGTGCCCCACCAACCCGGTCTCGTGCACGTTTGCGGCTTTGCTTGGGGCAAGCTTGGGGCAAACCAAACAGCAGTCGACGTGGCGACACATTGGGCCAAAGTTGTTTGAAACCTAGAAGAAGAACACGGAAACAAGAAGAAGACTGAAATCTCAAGATGTTTTCAGGACATCTCGTACAAGTCTCGACCGCCTCCATGGCGTATAATGGTTAAGTCCATTAGATTCACAGCAGGAGGTCGTTGGGTTCGATTCCCGGTGGTGTCTTACTTTGTAAGACGTGGTTTGATTGGTGGAAGGGCATTAGCTACGTCTGCCTGGCTAGCTACCACCAACTTGTCTAATTATTGCCACCAAACATCAATGTTAACAGCACCAGGTTGAAGATGAGATAGCCAGTTCCCCATTGCGTTGGAGAATTTTGACTTATTAATTTGATTGATTGAAAACACATTATTGCACATCATGAGAGGAAAATATAGATACAATAATGGAAAAAGTTGTTCATTTATAGGGTCTTATCGCTAACAAGCGATCTCTTTCAGATAGCCTTTAGAGTTTAGGTGGAGTACCTTGGTATGCCCGTTTTCATCTTCATCATCATCGTCCCTTACCCTCAGGCAAAGTATATATATAGTACTAACATACAGTATGGACACTCCCTGCCGCTCTCTAGATTGCGACCTCACCCCCTCATCGCCCAGATTGATACAGATTGGTTACAGTTTGGTTGTCGAGTCGAACGTATAGGATTTCGCCGCCATTTTGTTTATCCGTCATTCCTTTTTTTAAATGTCATTTCTGGCCCGTTGTATGAAGGGTCCAGGGTGTGCCTCAGGTGAGATAATGCCAAGGGCCTACCAATAGTTTATTTTATTTTATTCAATGAGTTTTTTTTTATTAACTTTGGCAAAGTTGTAAAACAAAAGTTAGGTTTCATGAGTAGGAGCTCGCTCAAAAATATTCTTTGTTTTACCTCACATATCCCGTATTATTTACAAACTCAAATTGATCCCTATTTGCTTGCAATGCATATAAGACCTTTGCCTATGTCTTGAAATCAAAAGCCTACCAGTAGCGTGAGTAGGATATTAATTAAGAGCGCGGGTACAGAACCACAAACCACTGACGGCAGAATGGATGGAGTCAAATGCTGGCTTTCTGTGAGTAGGGTTGACAGCATTAGAAACACGCTAGTAAGAACAATCGATTTCAATCACAAAATTGCGATATTGATCCGACGACATATTTTTCCAGTTATTAGTATTAACTTCCATATTTTAAAAATACTGAACCGATTTTGATGAAGTTTGCACTGTTCCCTAAGTTGAAAAGTCACTTACTTAATCTAATAAAAAAAGGATTATCGAACTGAATTTCGAGTTTCTTGGACAAACAAACATACATAGAGATAATGAGATAAATTTAGCAACCTTGTTGGAAGCTCACATAAACTAATCTACAAGAATATTTTGCAATTCCAAGAATATCACGTTCATACGGGTCGAATTTAAAACCTTCTTTTTTTTAATATTCTTTAATAGATCTTCATTACAAGATGTGGGCCAATAGTTAACGGACTAAAACACTTGTGGAAGAACCTTATCATGGAAACCGGTTGGGTCACTGTGGTAGCACTGCTTGCTCTTTACTTACCGTCAGTTTTTTGGCGGTATTTATGGTCAAAATGTTCGTAGTTTTGGCTAGTGTTTTTGCATAGTTTTATGCCAGAATTTTTGAGAAAATCGTCTGTCGCACGTAAAAATGTAAAAAAAGCATAAAAAGGAAATAAAAAAGAATGTAAACACCCGTTTTGCATCGGGTGCAATATTAGAGTATCACGCTGCTGAAAATGCTGTCAATAGCTCTAGAGAAGATTTGTAACGCACCGGCACTAACATTGCAAATCAAAAGAGAAACGAATATGCATTAATATTAAATGTCTCAAAAATACTTATACCCAGAGACGTGAAAATATGTATTAAAAAAATAACAACCCCAGACACAAAAAGTCTACAAAGTAGAAATGTTTTGGCCCTTTATGTTTAATTAGAAGTAGTTATATCCTGATCTAAGAGTCGTCGCGTAGGGGCACTAAGTTGTGTTATTATTCGTTTTATTGTGTAGTAAAGTAAAACAGTTATTCGACGACTCTAAGACCAAAATATATCAACTTGTATTAAACTTAAAGGGCTAAACATATTATATTCTACTGTTTATAGGATTTTTGTCCGATGGTTATTCAATTTTTAATTTAAGTTTTATTTTTCGCTTTTTAAACTTTACGTATCCCAAACAAGATACCTCTGCTGTAAGTTAGTCAGGAGTTGGATATCCTTATGATGACAGCAGATGCTGCAGCCCGCCGCCGCTCAAAAAACTGCTTACCGTAATTTCGGTGTAGTTGGCAACACTGGTGCGGGCGTACAGGGATGCTGCCAGCATGGGATGTCGCCCGCCGCCGCCCGCTCGAAAAACTGCTTGCAGCGCCGCTCGACCCTTTCCAACCATCTAGTATCTCTCGCTTAAAAGTCACACGATTAAAAAGGAAGAGATAATGTTAATACCGAAAAATAAAGTAGCGTCCAGCCGGTAACCTATTATTAAGTATTATTTTTAGTTGCACTTGCACCCACCCGCTATCGTTCCACTTTCTTGTCTCCTCCATTCACCAAAGATTGCCTGGAAGAAATCGCTTATCTTTGCATATCATTGTTTATTTTGCTAGTAAATAAGTTTTTTCATTTTTGTATATTTGGTGTGCAATAAAGGATATTTATCTTATCTTATCTTAACTTACAAAAAAACCTTACCACTCCGGGAGTGCCGACAGAAGTGAAAACTTTTTACAGGATTATAAGCTTTGACCCTCCGAGTGTTCCTGGCGAACGACTAGGTCGACAAAGTTTTGACCCTGCGAGTTCCTGGTAAGTTGTCGGGCCGGTTACGTTACATCTTATAACATTGCGAAAAGATTTAATTTACAAAAATATCGTAATTCGTGTCGCAGGTGGACAGGTCACCTTTGTGACGGGAACAAACGCAATTAGGTTTCTACCAAGCATGTTTTATTATTTTAAATGGCAAGACTATATTCTAAACTCGCTGACCATCATTTAAAAAAAACAGTAGTGTCAAAACGCTTCAAGATCAGACGTGTTGTTTTTGTTGTGCCATTTTCGCCAAGGTTTCGTCGGTCAGGTATGTGACACATTATCTTGTACTCTGTTTTCTTTTTGCCATATTAAAGCTTACTGTAGCAACCAAAATCTAATAACAAAATCATATTTCACTCGCTAACAAACGTATAATTAGCGATTACCTCAAAATTATTTATTCAGTAAGACTGGTAACAGGATGTGACGGTCACTTTTGTGATATTTTGTTGCGTCACATATAGTGTGACCCAAAAAGTCACAAAGGTGACACCATAAAGTTGAGACTACATGCCTCGAACAGTTGTTCGGCGATCAATGTATGGACAGGCATTAATAAATGTTTTTTTTAAATTAATTAAACAGGGTTCACTTTATTTTATAGCGTATAAAAAGAAATCTCTAGTAGGTACCTCTGTAACAAATTTCAATACATTTAATTAGAAATTGTTGGTTTTATAAGGGTGTGACAGAAACGGACAGCAGGACGGACGGACAGATAGACTGAAGATATGAGGGTTATGAGTGTTTGGTCACCTATGGAACCCTAAAAACACTTGCAGTAAGTACAATGAATGTGATAAATATTTACCAGTATATTGATATCTTTAACAGTATTACAATTGTCTTTTTTTACTTCATCTACATCAATAATAATAGTACTTTAAGAACTGAAAAAATACCTCAGCAAATTTATCAGAATCTGCAAGCATGTAAACCAAGCATTACACAAATAATTCGGTCACTTTTGTGACTGTCCCACAAAATGTGACGGAGAAAATTGGCTTTTTCTCCAATTTTTATTATTGTTGTGTAAAAATAACTTGATTTATTATATTCTTATATTATTTAGCTATGTAGAATCATATAACTTTACCGTCTTGTCGACGAAATTAAGATTTTATGCTAAAAGTAACGTTTACTTTGGGACCAGTCGTTACAAAAGTGAATTTGAAATTACTTTAATATTTACATTTATTGATTTGGTTACTATATTTTATACTTTTTTGATAGAATTCATGGTCATCTTTACAATCCAATTGATTTTTTTAAGTCCTTCCCTACAAAGTTTTACAAAAATAATTATTTTTGGTTGTCACAAAAGTGACAACATTTTTCTACCTTGTTGGTTAAAATTGAGGTTTTCTCATAAAATTGACTAGTTATCGTAGAATAAAACATTATTTCGTATAGAATCGGTCATGTATTACATATCTAAACTCAAAAATCACCAAAAATACAATCTTTAAAATTAAACCATCATTTTTACCAGGGGGAGACGTTTTTCTGAAAATGCCCATACAGTGTCGCGAGTTCAATGTTTTTTTCCCATCTCAAAAATGCGCAACGCGCCTAAAGAAATTTCCACTTCAATAAATTAATATTTACTTCAGAAGTGCCAACCCTACGCCTATCTCATAATCAAGGAAAGATGTTGAATATTTAACCAGCCAGACTCTTGAAATGGATTAAGGAATTATTTCGTAGTTTTGACGATTTGCCTACTGAGAGAATGAAATTAGCTGTCTTAAATTATTTATGATTAGGGTTTAATCAAAATCAAAATCATTAATTGAAATGCTTTGAGAGTTTCCAAACAAGACTTGTTACAAGCTTCAGGTTAACTTACTGTGTTAGTTAGTTAGGGACAAATCTTGGAAGTTAATTAGAACCACTTCCCGGTATCCGATTCAGCTGAAATTTTGCATATACGTTAAGTATGGAAAACAAATATACGGTTAGTGTTGCTGTTGCCCTTAGCGTCAATAAAAACGTCGGATTTCGGATGAAAGATACTTAATTGGTTTATTCTCCGAATTTACTTTACAAGACGCGTGCGTCTGTTTTCTTGTACAAATAGATATTTTGTATTAATTTTAGTTCGGCTATTTGCCGCTAGACAAAGATAACCTCGGCTGCATCGGCACTTACCATCAGGTGAGGTGCAGCCAAACGCACTCAAATTTTTAATAAAAAAAAACTAACCTAATAATTAATGTCACACACAAAGATGACCTATTAATTTTAAACACACAAAGATGACCTATTAATGTTAAAGATGACCAAATATTAAATTAGAATTGAGACAAAGATGATTTAGTAATAGGGCATCTTTGTTAGAGAACCTATTGTGGAGTTAGACAGTTAACTAAGTGACGTCACGTCATTCTTAATCCGAAATGGCGAACTCCCAAAGATGGCGGACCAGTTATTGTTTTATGCACCCCCATGATAATAGTATTACATAAAAGTGTTTTGTGTGTATGTGTGTTTAGTAAGGGTCGCAGGAAATCGCTGGATGCGGGTAGCGTAGGAACGGTTGTCGTGGAAATCGTAGCCTTTATCCAGCAGTGGACGTCTTCCGGCTGATATGATGATGGTGATGAAAGTGTTTGCTGAGAAGTACACGAAATATATAAAATTATTTTTAATAAAAGCTTGTATACCTAAAAAATTTTCTTAATGAGCTTTTAATTATTATTTCATCCTTCGGCAATAATATATACAATATTTTTGTAAAATTGGCAAAGCCCTAATAACACTTACTTATGTCTTTAGGCCTTAGTGTATGCAGCTCAGCAATTGCCACTACTGTTGTACACCCCGGAAACTGCATACAAATGGTCGTGGAATGACAATTGGAATGACGGAGCAAACAAAATAACGGCGAAATCCCATACGTTCGAAAACCAAACTGTAACCAATCTGTATCAATATGGGTGACGAGGGGGTGAGGTCGCAATCTAGAAAGCGGCAGGGAGTGTCCATACTGTATGTTAGTACTAATATATAAGGTGTAACAAAATTAGCTAAAACTACTTTAACTGGTGCTTCTACCCATGAAACTGAACAAATTTCTCCATTTAACCAATAGTCAAATCGCAAAAACAAATTTGGCTCTCCCATACTAACTCGATCAGCTGATCAGCCAACTTAGTATGGGAAGTTCAACATTTTTTTTGAGATTTGACTATGGCTTTCATGGGGAAAGTTGTTCAGTTTCATGGGTAGAAGCACCAGTTAAAATAGTTTCAGCT
Source organism: Coleophora flavipennella (assembly GCA_947284805.1). NCBI lineage: Eukaryota > Metazoa > Arthropoda > Insecta > Lepidoptera > Coleophoridae > Coleophora > Coleophora flavipennella. The sequence continues at coordinate 6,623,072 of OX369258.1, read as the reverse complement.
AATTTTGTTAGACCTTATATATACTTTAACTGTAGTCTAAAATTCTAAAAATCTGTTTCAATGCACATAGTCGAAATATTCATAGAAAGTTAAAAAAGATTAATTATAACTTTAAAACTGACGAACCTTTAATAAATAAGTTCATGCTAAAAGTTACTTCGTTAGTCCCCTCCACAAGTTCAAAACTTATATCTAATATTGTGGACCCTGGAATAACCGAGAGATTTAGAATAAGCAGTCAGCACAGGGCCGGACCGAAGGGTTAAGATCAAGAGGTCGATTGCCGACACATCTGATCCGTGGCCGACACCACGGATAAGATAAATAAGGTTGGGTTCGCAATAGTCACACTTTTGTTAGAAAACCAGCGTCGCCGCCTGTCTCCCACCCATCAACTCCACTACACAAGCAATAATAATAAATATACACGAATTGCGCGCACTAATAAACAAAACATACTTAGAACAATTTAATTGCAATTGTGTCTCACACCATTTCGAGAGTTTGCACGTTACACACAACCACACGCAAATAAAAGTTATGAACGCGTGCTTCGGTTAAGTATGATTGTCTAATCATACTTGAGGCGCGCCTGCCGAGCGCACATTTCCAATCCAACCTTATTTATCTGATCCGTGGCCGACACGATGGAGTAATCAGATCAAAGAAGGCACCACCTCGAGATGTTTATATATATATATCAGGCGGTGAGGGCGACCAATCGACCATGGACCAGAATCGATGGAGACAAATCACACGATTCATTAAAACCAACATAGATCATGATCCTCAGTAATTAAAGGTCAAGTAAAGAGAGAGAGAGAGAGATAGGACTGGATTAGGGGAAAACTTCTCGTAAATCTTTTAGGACTGTGACGGCAACTGCAAACCCGCCACTGAACCTTAACACAAGCGACGAGAGGATAAAAACTGTAAGTGTCCCGTTTTTTCCTATTGAGGTATTGAACCCTAAAAAAACGGCATAGATGTCTAGAGAACGCGCTGTTAGCATTTCTTCAGCACTAAGTAAATTATGGCGCCGGGATATTATCAAAACCGCGATATTACAATCTCACTACACTAAATTCAGTTAGATTATGACGGTAAATTGTCAATCGGTTTACAATTTCACGACCTATTCTTATATCTCCGAATAAAATAAAACCGACGATTTCTTCTTCTGCGAAGCATTCTGCTAAACGGGGGGGGGGGGGGGGGGGAACGAGGCTCTTTGAATGTTAAATCAATCAAAACTGACCGAACCTGATATCGCTCGCTCATTTATTCAATGTTATTCACTTCGCTTAGTGTTATTGTAATGTCACTAGTGAGATTACAATGACACTGATGAAATTGTAAGCAGTGTGTTACAGTTCACAATATTTCGACAATACAATTTACGGTGATCTAACAAGTACCAATCATCCATTCCTACCGTTCCTACAGGACCTTTTTATGCTATATAAATTTGTTGCTGTACTGTACACGACTAAGAATTCAAAAGGGCCTGGCTTAATACATTGAAAAAGACTTCCTTTAAGATTTTTGGTTAATTTAAATTGAAAATAATCAGCTTAATATTATTTCCGTGTATAAACAACGCCCTAATTTTTTTGACGTAAAACGTCTTTTAAATCACATACGGGATACCAAGTCAAAAACCTGCGTGACGGAAATGACGAAAGGCTCTGTTTCTGTTCTCCGTAACAACCAAGACCCGTGAGACCGGAGTCTAAAAAATCCAAAACGGCATAACTAGACGTTTCACGTTATATCAACGACATTGTGCCCCGACTAAGGTCCGAATGAGACTGCTTTTTTAATCTCGGCCGAGACCGAGATAAAAATAATTTCTCGGCCGAGACCGAGACACGGAAAAATAGTTTTTTTTTCTATATTTTCATTTTTTAACTATAAAACATTCATTATAAACATAAAAACGTAAAATAATGGTTTAAATTACATTAATATGACATGGGCGAAATTTTTCAACGCACGTATACCTTAGCCTACCTACCTATTCAAACCTTAACAATATATATGTTACGGCTAAAGGTAGGTGTGAACATAAACTTAAGATTAGCCGGCTAAACTTCATCCAGGGCTTCGAGAGGCTCTTCGACTGTAAAATCAATCAAACCTGACCGAACCTAATATCGCTCACTTCCCTGCTCACCACAAAAAACATTACTCAGCCATTGTTGGGTAAACCTTGTTGTGTACGGTTAAACGCCAAATACCACCCAATAATCGGGCTTTACCCAAACAACTTTAGCCGGCTAAGCTTAAGTTTATGTTCACACCTACCTTTAGTCGTGACATATACAAAACAATAAGTTAGTTATTACCTAACCTTACAACTTGGATACCTTCCTCTTTAAACATTAACGCAATCACCCTAAATTGATATCATATTATCATTGAATTACCTCGTAAATCTAATTATTTTCTTTAATTCAACAATTCATTTTCCAAAAATTAATGAACGAGTTGTTAGCGGGTTGCGGGCGCGGGTGTCGGCAAAGTCGCACGACACAGGCAAAGTATATATATATATATATATATTAGTACTAACATACAGTATGGACACTCCCTGCCGCTCACTAGATTGCGACCTCACCCCCTCGTGACCCAGATTGATACAGATTGGTACAGTTTGGTTTTCGAACGTATGGGATTTCGCCGTTATTTTGTTTGCTCCGTCATTCCAATTGTCATTCCACGACCATTTGTATGCAGTGTCCGGGGTGTACTTCAGTAGTGGCTGCATACACTGAGCCACTACTGAAGTACACCCCGGACACTGAGGCCTAAAGACATACGTGTTATTAGGTCTTTGCCAATTTTACAAAAATATTGTATATATTATTGCCGAAGGATGAAATATTAATTAAAAGCTCATTAAGAAACCAAAAATTTTTAGGTACAAGCTTTTATTATTTAGGATTTCGCCGCCATTTTGTTTGTTCCGTCATTCCTTTTTTCAAATGTCATTTCTGGCCCATTGTATGAAGTGTCCATGATGTGATACGGGCTTGGGCGGGGCGACCTATCAAAATCGCAAGAAAAGCTCGCGACAGCCCCCGCGTTAAACCACGCGCCAAAATTTAAATCGAGTGCCTTGGAGTCTCGGCCGCGGACGAGAATCTCGGCTGTTTTGGGCCGAGATCGAGACCGAGATCTCGGCACGATTGTTGGCCGAGATTTGCCGAGACCGAGATCTCAGTATGATTGTTGGCCGAGATTTGCCAAGACCGAGATCTCGGCACGATTGCTGGCCGAGATTTGCCAAGACCGAGTTCTCGGTCGGACCTTAGCCCCGACACAGCTTCACCCGATTTTTTTGTTGATCTACAGCCAATTCTTTTTATCAATTTCAGTCAGAATCTCTGCATTTTTGGTTGAAATGTTATTATCGTCTTGGGCCCTTACAATAATTGGTTTCGATGGAACGCGCGAAATGCCGATAAAGATTATTGTTGGGTTTCGATAATGGACGGGATGTGCCCCTTAAATATATTCGCCGCAGGGCCCCCGGATTTTCTTAATGTCAGCCCTGATATATAGCTCTTTAACACTTTACTTCTGCCAATTTACTTTAAATTAAAAACTTTTTGCATTTGTTAAGAATTTAAGTAAGTATTCTTTTTTATGGTAGGTAAGGATGCTATGCATTTCCTAGACTAGGAAATGAAGTGGTCGCCATGACCTAAATCGGTCGGATAGATCATCATTATCATCGCCACATTTCCTAGATTTCCCTAATAAAGTATAAGGAACCGTAATAATATCCTAATTCTTTAATTTCTTTAGTTACTTTGCGGAACTGATACGCATATTTCAGAAAAGTATTCATAGTAAAAATATCTCGAAAAAATGGGGTTATAATAGTTCTATGATAGAGGCCAATATTGTTTACTCTTTGACTATAATTTATTATTAATCTAGGTTTTGCCCGCGGCTTCGCCCGCGTGTTCATCGTTTTTATGACTGTCTTAGAGGGTGAGTGGTGCGCGAGCCGCAAGCGTCGAGTTTTCTCCAGATCCTCGATGATTATATCGGGCTATTTGATTAGCAGTCTATGTCCCTTTCTACCCCTCAACTATTTTTATGCAAAAAATATGTTAATTCGTTGCTCCGTTGCGACGCTAAGGTGCGCGAGTGTTGAAATAAGTTTTCCTCAGATCTCTCAGGAACCATGTCGGGCTATACTCAACTCATGGTTGAGGGGTCTTAACCATATCTGTGCAAAAAATCACATCAATTAATTTTTCCTTTGCGATGTACAAGAAACAAAGCAAAAAAGGGTGTTTTTTCAGTTCCCTCAGGAACTGGATCGGACTATGTTGCTTTCACGGGATAAAAAGTAGCCTAATGTCCTTCCTAGTGACACAAGCTGCCTGCATGCCAAATTCAATCGAGATTGGTCTAGGTGTTGAAGCGTGAAAAGGTAACAAACAAACAAATAATACATTTTTACATTTTCACATGTCTTGATTCAATAATCCTCCATAAATTATTTTTACTGACCGACTTCAAAAAATAAGCTTATCAATTGATCCCGTATATGAAGTATTGTTGAAATTGCACAATATTTGTATATTTTAGTCTATGCGGGCTTCTAAACAACATTTCATAAGTGTATGTATGTTTGTATGTTGTTTTTTTTCTTTATTGGACTAAATACCTTCAACTTAGGGAATCAAGTTTCATCAAAATCGGTTCAGTAGTTTTCAAGATATTTTCTGGACAAAAGACTTTGAAGCGTGTACCATTCACTGTAAAACAGGTCTTCGGTTTAACGCAGCAATTTAGTGATTGATGTCGGTTGTCCGATACGTCTTCAGCGTTGTCAATTATGAGTTAGTTTCAAATTTCATCAAAATCGGTTCAGTAGTTTTCAAGATATTTTCCGAACAAAGGACTTTGAAGCGTGTACCATTCACTGTAAAACACGTCTTCGGTTTAACTCAGCAATTTAGTGATTGATGTCGGTTGTCCGATACGTTTTCAGCGTCGTCAATTATTAGTTAGTTTCAAGTTTCATCAAAATCGGTTCAGTAGTTTTCAAGATATTTTCCGAACAAAGGACTTTGAAGCGTGTACCATTCACTGTAAAACACGTCTTCGGCTTAACGCAGCAATTTAGTGATTGATGTCGGTGGTCCGATACGTTTTCAGCGTTGTCAATTATAAGTTAGTTTCAAATTTCATCAAAATCGGTTCAGTAGTTTTCAAGATATTTTCCGAACAAAGGACTTTGAAGCGTGTACCATTCACTGTAAAACACGTCTTCGGCTTAACGCAGCAATTTAGTGATTGACGTCGGTTGTCCGATACGTTTTCAGCGTTGTCAATTATTAGTTAGTTTCAAGTTTCACTAAAATCGGTTCAGTAGTTTTTAAGATTTTTTCCGGACAAAGGACTTTGAAGCGTGTACCATTAACTATAAAACACGTCTTCGGTTTAACGCAGCAATTTAGTGATTGACGTCGGTTGTCCAATACGTTTTCAGCGTTGTCAATTATAAGTTAGTTTCAAGTTTCATTAAAATCGGTTCAGTAGTTTTTAAGATTTTTTCCGGTCAAAGGACTTTGAAGCGTGTACCATTAACTATAAAACACGTCTTCGGTTTAACGCAGCAACTTAGTGATTGACGTCGGTTGTCCGTTACGTTTTCAGCGTTGTCAATTATAACTTAGTTTCAATTTTTATCAAAATCGATTCAATTTAACGCAGCAATTTAGTGATTGAAGTCGCTCGTTCGTAACGTTATCAGTGTTGTCATTTATAAGTTGGTTCCGTCACAAAAGGTCGTAAGTTCAAACACTGATTACTTCCACTGATATATGCGTATAATGTAGGTACTTATCTATATCTCATCTCGTGTTTCGGTTCCAACTTCCAACTCATTAGAACTTCGCAACTATAATATCTGGGAACTAGTGTAAACGATATAGTTATATACATTTTACATAGAAACATAATATATGCAGACATAGTATTACTGCACTGCGGTAGATAACTTTGCACGATAAACATCTATGCACTGCACTAAGTTCTTGCTGTGTTTCTATCTAGGAAGCTGGGGGTTAATAATATACAGGGTGTTACAATGTTGGTGTAGAGCCCGTTAATTGGGCCTTCTACTCATCATACTAAACATTTTTCCCCAAGGCAATTCTCAAAAAAAAAATTTGACTCTCCGTACAAAAATGCATAAAATTTGATCAAATAGCTGATTGTTTTTTTTATATTTACAATTTGTAGGCCCTTGGCATTATCTCACCTGATGGTAAGTGACGATGATGTCGACGATGAAAGCGGGTTTACCAAAAAAAAAAAAAAAATTTTTTTTGAAATGTTGATAACACTGATGTTTGGCGGCAAGACTTAGATAAGATGGTGGTAGCTAGCCAGGCGGGCTTAGAAAATGCCCTACCACCAACCAAACCGAGTCTTACAATTTGACCTCACCGGGAATCGAACCCGCGACCTCCTGGTGTGAAGCGAATGGACAAATCATTACGCCACGGAGGCGGTTATTATACAAAAATATATACTCATATACAGGGTGGTACGAAGTTGGTGTATAGTTACGAAGCCTGTTAATTGTGGCTTCTACTCATCATACTGAACATCATAAATCATTATACTAATCTTCATAAAATGGACACCCTCTACAACAATGTACAAAATTATCTAACTATGACTATGTTTAATAAGTTTAAATTTAAAATTTTAGTTTTATTCTTTACTTTCGGCTTACCTTAAGCATGGAAGTTGTTTGCAGTCACGGCTCCTACGATACAGGCTTAGCCTAGTGTATAGGGACCACTGTTTCTATATATTAAATTGTATTGTATTTTTTTCCTGGCAAATAAATAAAATATAAACCAAAACAAAATTAGTCAAATAACTGATCGATTTGTATGTAGAGTTTTTTTTTGCGATTTTAGCTCTCTCTCTTTCTCTCTCTCTCTCTCTTATCGTGTGGCGCAATGAACCGTGCTATACAAGGGATAGATGACGGCGGCAGTTGCCTGGTGTTGCACTTAGCATCACCTGCGGTCACGTGTAGGGCATTTAAATTTATACTTACGGACGTGTGCAACGTGACCTTCATACACATCTGGTCAATTCATATAGCATTTAATTTTATAATACACCAACTTTAACTGATTTTTATAATTAATATTGTAAACATTTTTGCACTTCAATTATTATTTTTCTATCTTTTTCGCTAACTATGAAGAACGGTGGCCCAAGTTGGAACCCTGAGGGTCCCTTGATAACATCGGCTGACTCGAGATATATTGTATGAAAATTACAGGGCTGTAAGGCTGTTACTCTTTTATCTGTAACCGAAGGGCCTGTGATGATATGGTTAAGTTGTCAACGAAATTTATTGAAAAATTGATACTTTAGCAAGGCTGTTAACTGATAAATGGCTTCTGGCGATTCGGGATTCTTCTTGAAGGCTTTGTGGACTAAAGCTTTCTCAGGCAGAGTCAGGAAACGTAAATGCTCATGTAGTTGAATTAACATAAACTTATCGTTTTTCGACAACTTAGCAGGTAAAGTTTTGCATGTAGAAATGTGACAGCTATTCATTTTCAATAATGACTGCAGCAAGGAGATTTGAAACGTACTTATTTTATTTTTATTTTATATATTTATTTAAATTACAGCGTTAAATCCAATCAGCGAAAAATCTGCGGCGTGAAATTGTGTGCCAGAGTGAAAAATGTAGTGATAAGAGAGAAGTGTGATTTGAAGGAAGACGTAGTAGCAAAAGTAGAAAAGTCTATGCTGCGTTGGTTGACATTTAGAACGTATCAATGAAAGGAGGGTAACGAAGGAGATTTATTGCGCAAATGTTGAATGATGTGCTACCAGAGGACTTCCCAGGAGGACATTTATCGACCAAATTGGTGGCGTCCTCAAAAATGTCGCGGTTCGTAGCGAGAAGAATAGAAGGTTATATATGAAAAGATTGATGGATGTAAGAGAAACGAGGGAGGTATGTCAGGATCGTTCAAAGTGACGCTCTATCGTCTTTGCCTACCTGTGGGACCAAGCCTTGAGCTATATGTATGTATGTAAATCTACATATTACTTTAAAAAAATACATATGCCTATTGACTTAAATTCTAAGTCGATGCATATGCCAATACATTTCAAGTTCTTAAGATTTAACAAAATTAATAAAATCTATCCATCCACATGCAATCGACTACATCAGATGTGTTGTTGGAAATTTAAATTATATTGATTAAATAATGTCAAAAAGTTAATTCCTGAATTGGTTGCGTTTATCGTGAAAAAGCGTCGGTGGCTCAACCGGTAACGACTCGGTCCATCTAACCAGAGGTGCCGGGTTCAAATCTGGACGGCCAATGTACCAATGAGTTTTTCAAAAACTTAAGTACATACTTACCGATTGCTTTAACGGTGAAGGAAAACATCGTGAGGAAACCTGCACACGCCTGCGAAGAAACTCGAAGGTTGTGTGTGAAGTCGACCAACCCGCACTGGGCCCGCGTGGTCGACTAAGGCCTAATCGCCCTGATTCAGGGTAGGCTCGAGCCCCTCGGTGGGGACGTATATGAGCTGTAATGATGATCGTGAAATATCTCAATACTTCAGAAGTACATTATTGTATTCTGAAAGACACATAATCATGATCGATTGGTCAGAATGCTTTGTTCTTGAGAATGAAATATCGGACGACTTTGGAGGCGTTGTGGAACTGTACGAAGATGAATTCGCTGTAGTAGTTCAGGACAATTAATATCACAAGATCTCTTTTGATTTCTTAAGTTCCATTAGGAAATCTATTTCTTTTTTAAAATAAAATGTAATCTCTTTTGTTCCAGCAACCATAGAGTCGCTGCACGCGCCCACAGGGGGCGGGGTGGAGCTGCCCTGTGACGTCACTCCTGCGCTTCCAGATGACAGGATGGGCCTAGTTATCTGGTACAAGCAAGGTCACGACTCGCCAATTTACTCGTGAGTTTACTTTTATTTTATGAGCTGAGTCATTGTTTTTTACTTAATAATTTTTCGTGCACTCATATACCTTCATACTGATTGTGTGACCAACTAAATTATCGGGCGACTGTTCAGCCCGTAGTGCGCTCAACAAGCCTATATATAAGAGCTCGGCTTACGAAGTAACTAGTATCTCATCTGTGGCTCGGCTCGTATATTACAATACTTCTATTTAAGCCAAATCAATTTTATTTAAATTACCAAAAATAGTAATTTTGTGTTTGGTTTATGAAAAAAAAATTATACTTACCTACTGTAATACTTTTTGTAATATAACCATCGAATTAAAAAAAAAATTGCTGACGCATCTAGCTAGCTTTTCTTAAATCGATGGTTAAGGAAAAAACATAGTGGTCCTTATTTTGTTTTGACTAAATAGTATAAAACAAAGCCGCTGTCTGCTTCTGCCTGTTTCTCCGCTTAATTCTTTTAAACCACACAACGAATTTTTATACAGTTTTCACTAATATTAAGAGTGATAATGACAAAAGAGAAAGGTTTGTAAATAACAAAAACCCCGCGAGACGCTTGCGGCTCGTGCATCTCGCGCCATCTAGTATGTAATAAACAATACTTCTTTGGTTCTTGCAAAGTCGCCAAGATTTTCATGAGCTCAAAGCCAAAAACGAAATAAAGGCTCCATGTTATCTGTGATTAAGAAGTTTGTAATTCTGTAAACAGGTAATCTTTTTTTATCTGTGGCTATGATAATGAGCGCTTTTCCGGCAGTTATCTTCTAGCATCGATAGATGGCGATACAGTTTTGTGTAAACAAATAGAAATATCGTTTACAAAGCTCTTATTTAAAAATTACCACCTCCATGGCGTAATGGTTAGTCCATTCGCTCCACACCAGGATGTCGCGGGTTTGATTCCCCGCTGGGTCAAATTTTTAAGACTCGGTTTGGTTGGTGGTAGGGCATTTTCATAGCCCTCGTCACTTACCATCAGGTGAGATGAATGAATTAAAAAAAAATGAGACCATAGACCTCAAATCAAGAATCAATCCAGTCAAGAGCATTGTTTATTTTGACAAGTTTCCCCGGGTTTCCCGCTTAAACTGCCATCTTTTTGCATGTCTAGAGATCTACAATAAAACGCTCATGGTCAATTCCAATTATTTCAAAATATATATTTTAAATAGGTGTTTACACACACTTTTAAACTGTCAAAAAACCATAATGTCCATTTCAAATAATATTATAAGTCTCAGTATTTGTTGGAAGACCGATACTTATCCTTATATCCTTGTCATTAACATAATCTCATCATCATATCAGCTCATATACGTCCACCGAGGGGCTCGAGCCTACCCTGAATTAGGGCGATCGGGTCTTAGTCGCCACGCGGGCCCAGTGCGGTTTGGTCGACTTCACACACAACCTTCGAGTTTCATCGCAGGTGTGTGCATGCAGTGCTGGTTTCCTCACGATGTTTTCCATCACCGTTAAAATAATATATTATTTTATAATATCCTCTAGAGCACAGGCATTTTTTGACACGAGTCTTGAAATGATTCTCTGGTAAATAGTAACATTTTCAGGAATTTTATTGTAGAGTCTTAAGCACTGACTGCCCCACAAATGACTTTTAACCTCACTCAGTCTCGAATATGCTATATCCATTTTATTTACATTTCTTAAGTTCAAGTTATGCCTATCACTGTTTTTAGGAAAGAAAATAAAATTCTTACGAGCGTACAGTTTTCATAATTTGAATTAATTTGCAACAGGTAAAATATTGTTTTTTTAAACTTATTTTGTGATGACTCACGGGATCGCATCAGTGATATATAATGTTACTATCTCATATTTATTTAAGTAAGTAGATACCATAATAAAAAGTAATAATGCTTATTACTAAATATTTAATTGAGCGTCAGTGGTGTAATGGCTAGGGCCGCTGCTTCCAGTCCGGCAGGTCGTGGTTCGAATCCTGTCACGTACCAACAATGTGTCTCCGAATTTCGATTTCATATGTACGTTTATCCGACGCTCTTACGGTGAAGGAAAACATCGTGAGAAAACCTGCACATACCTGCGAAGAAGCTCGAAGGTTGTGTGTGAAGTCGACCAACCCGCACTGGGCCCGCGTGGTCGACGATCGCACTAATTCAGGGTAGGCTCGAGGACCTCGGTGGGGACGTATATGAGCTGATATGATGATGATATTTATTTGAAAATAAATAAATGAATATGCTAAATATAAAACCTCCTTTTTGTTATCTATAGCAAAAGAGAGTATTGACAATGTCACCGTTCTATTTATATACTTTCTTGTTTTTTGTAGTTTTGTTATTTTGAGAAACTTAATTTATTTAACAATTTTAATATATATTACTTAACGTACTTTATTGTTGGTGTGCCATCGAATATAATTAATGGTTAAATGCTCGTGTAAAAAGTTTAAAAATGGAGGACAAACCACCAGATGAAACAGAACCTAGCGAGGAAAAAGATAGTGATACAACGGAACCAAACGATACGACGACGATAGATAATATTGAAGATATAAAATCAATTTTGAAGAAAGGGTCGAAAATTGTTGATTTGGCACTATCAGGAAATAACCTCGATGATGTTAAGTTTACGCCTGATACGAAAATTTTCATTGATCTGGGAAGTAAGTTTCTTATCCATATTATGTTTTTTCAGCCGACTTCAAAAATGGAGGAGATTTATTTTATTTATTTACACTTATAGTACACCAAAACAATTTCGTAAAGCTTATACATACAGTTATTATAACTTAGTGTACAGTAGGCGGTCTTATTGCTAAAAGAAATCTCTTCCAGACAACCTTTAGTTAGATTTTCAGGCCAACACGTACTTTTTAGGGTTCCATACCCAAAGGGTAAAAACGGGACCCTAATACTAAGACTTCGCTGTCCTGCCGTATGTCACCAGGTTGTATTTTATCAACCGTGATAGCTAGACAGTTGATTTCACAGATGATGTATTTCTGTTGCCGCTATAACAACAAATAATAAAAATTAGAAAAAATGAAAGTCCTCATACAAAAAAAGTGTTTTTTTTTTAAACGTGAATAAACTAGCGCCATCTAGTATGATAGTACGGAACTGAAGGAACTAGCGCCATTTACTATGATGGTCGGACCCTATGTGTGCGGCTCTGAGTCTCAATTGCCCGGTTTTTTTTATTAATGTACGACCACGTATAACTTTTACAGAGTACGATTTTGATAATTCTTTATTTTAAGGTGGTCCCATATAAATTTTATCAAATTCAGTTTAGTACACAAAGATGACAAAATATGTAGCAAAATTGTTGCTACTGCAGTTGAACTTAGTTGTTTTAACGTAATAAGTGTTGTCAATAATGTACGTTTCAGTTGAACTTATCATTAAGGAACAATTATAAATTCTTAGTAAGCTACTTCCACTTGCACTGTGGTTTCTGGTTAGGAAGGGGTTAACAAATGTAAAATTTTTAGTAAGCTCGTTCCACTTCTAGCATGGTTACTGTTTAGGAACTTTTTGACATGAGTCTTGAATTTATTCTCTGGCAAACTAGTTACATTTTCTGGAATTTTATTGTAGAATCTTATACACTGCCCCACAAATGACTTTTTAACCATACTCAGTCTCAAAAAGGCTATATCTATTTTATTAAAATTTCTTAAATTCAAATTATACTTGTCACTGTTTTAAGGAAATAAATGAAAATTCTTACGAAAGTACATGATGTTTTCATAATATATAAATTGACTAGAAACAGTTAAAATATTGATTTCTTTAAACTTATTCTGTAACGACTCACGTGATCGCATCTGATAGATTGCGCGGATAGCATGGTGACTGGTTAGGAAGTAAAATGTAAAATTCTTAGTAAGCTCGTTTCACTTGTAGCATCTGTTTATGAAGGGGTTAACAAATGTTAAAATTCTTAGTAAGCTCGTTCCACTTGTAGCATGGTTACTGGTTAGGAAGGTGTTAACAAATGTAAAATTCATAGTAAGCTCGTTCCACTTGTAGCATGATTACTGGTTAGGAAGGGGTTAACAAATGTAAAATTCTTAGTAAGCTCGTTCCACTTGTAGCGTGGTTACTGTTTAGGAAGGGGTTAACAAATGTAAAATTCTTAGTAAGCTCGTTCTACTTGTAGCATGGTTACTGGTTAGGAAGGGGTTAACAAATGTAAAATTCTTAGTAAGCTCGTTCCACTTGTAGCATGGTTACTGGTTAGGAAGGGTTTAACAAATGTAAAATTTTTAGTAAAGTCGTTTCACTTGTAGCATGGTTACTGTTAACAAATGTAGACAGGATGAGTTTTTCTTCGCTGGCAAATGGAAGATGCTACTCATGCATGATACTGAACAACTTTTACGGAGGAACACATACAATCAGAGCAAAAAAGTTCTAAAAAAAATATTAATTTATAAAAATAAATGGATAGAGCTATATAAGGGCACACTGCCGTGAAACGTCTAGTTATGACTTTCATATGGTATTCTTCACTGGGGAAATGCAGCAGCAGTTCATATCTTACCTCTATTTAGGACACAAAAGAAATGTATAAGAGCAATGTTTAGAGCTAGACAAACAGATAGTTGTGTTCCATATTTTAAAGAATTAGGAATATTAACCCTACCATCATTATTTATATACGAAGCATGTATCTTCGTTAAAGAACATCTGAATGAGTTTAGACTTGTGGAAACTAGATATCCAAGGAGCACGAGGAATAAGATCGAGGTGCGCCCGTTGCAGCGCTCAAATATGACATTTTATAGAAACACTGTTTTTGTATTAGGACCTAATTTATTTAACAAACTTCCTGACTCTATAAAATAATTAAACAATAGACAATTTAAATTAAAATTATACTTATATTTAAAGAACAGATGCTATTATAGTATTAACGAATATTTACTTGACAATGATATAAAAATAGACTAGGTAAGTAATTAAATAAAGATAGAGATAAAGAAAAGATTAAAGAATGACATTGCACACCTTTTTAAGGTAGGCCATAGAGTGTCGGGACCTTTGAGAGATAGCTAAATTAGTTTATTAGGGATGTAACTCTTAATATACTATCTCTCTCCAGTCACCAGACAAAACTGATTTAATATGTCTTTTAGAATGGAATTGACTCACCAGATGTATACTTGTGTGGTGTTCATAAGGACGCCTGTGTAAGTCCGCTCAATCAGACCAGGTATCTCCGTCTGTTAATATAAAATATAACACTGATTTTACTTGTTTCATATCTAAGTACGGAGCGTAGAAACAATGATCTTTTATCTTGATAACCGTAACATTTAGTAAAGGACAGTCATTAATCATAAGTAAGTCTCTCATAATTGGCCACTACTAGCTGGCCACATAGTTTGCCATACAGGCTTCTTTATAGACCTTTTAACACTAACACTGACATTTTAATATTAACACTGGACACACAGTTGTCTATTAATATACACTTGTTCATGGATCACAAAAGACCCTTGCCATACAGGCTTTACACTGGCCACACGGTTGTCCATTTATATGGACTTGTTCATGGATCACAAAAGACCCTTGCCATACAGGCTTTACACTGGCCACACAGTTGTCCGTTTATATGGACTTTTCATGGATCCTTTATAGGCCTTTAATGGGCCATCATCACGCCATACAGGCTTCAAACTGGCCACACAGTTCATGGATCACGATGATCCTTTAATAGGCCACTTCATCACGCCATACAGGCTTCATATTGGCCACACAGTTCATGGATCACGATGATCCTTTAATAGGCCACTTCATATTGGCCACACAGCTGTCTATTGATATGGACTTTCATGGATCACGGAGATCCTTTAATTGGCCACCGTCACACCATACAACACACAATCATTCAACAATGTATTGTGTGTTCACGAATCATTTGCAAGTAAAGGCTTTCAAACATGAGTAGACATTTAGGCATGGAACATTTAGGTTTTATGTTGTCTTAAATGCAACACCCACAATAGGGCAGGTCACTTTAATAGCAGGTATGTAGAAATAAGTTATTTGTACAAGGACCGTCCTCAGACATGGAACATGCCAAAATCTCTAAGCACTAAGTGTACTTAGCTTTCGTTCTGATGATCCAATGAGACGCAAATTCCCGCAGACACGTGGTGTCAGGCCACGCCATTATGTCGTGCATCTCCAACTTCGATGTGCACACAAATTCACAGTCTTGAGTCTAATGACACTTACAGAAAGAAGCGGTCATTTTTCTTACCATAGCCAAATCAATGTACTTTCTATTTCCACAGATAATATTCTGACTATAAACAATCAAGTTGCCTAAGCAGTGTTACCATATGCGCCTTATACACGCACCTCGCGACGTGTGTGTTCACTCGTCGCGACACTCCCGAGAGCCTCAAAAGATTCTCAACTTCTGGTTCATTTACATGCTTCGTGACGTGCATGACGCTCGTCACGACACTCCCGAGGGCTTAAAAGAGTGTCAATAAATTTTGAGTCTACTGGCTTAATTTTTCCACGGCTCTCGTGGATGCAGCTCGTATCGCTCTCATTTTATTCACAATTTCCGTATGATCTTTTATTACTTCCTCCTCTTTTGATTCTTTCTCATACACATTGGATCTAAAGAATTCCTTATTACCAATTTTAAATTTTACTATTCTGCATGAATTGTCAGATCCTCCTGGTAGTGATATAATATCTTTCCTTTCCAATTTTCTTAGTGTTCTCTTTTAAATCTCTTTTACAAATTTAATTTAATTTGTCCTTCAAAGGGAGTCCTTAGAAGTTACACGTGGTTTTTGAAGTTAATACCAATATTCTTCCAAAAGACTTCATAAATAACGATAAAAGAACAAAAAATTTTAAATTCTTCCAGTGCCTCTTCATGCTTTATCAAGTTGAACTTTATCATCGATCCTTGTATGAAAGTATTTCTTTTAGAAGTCTTTGTTTTAATCAAACGTTCATAATAGTACCCAAAATCAAAAACTCGTTGAGAGATAAACCTCCAATTTTTTTTTATTTTTTATTAATACAGTATTGATCTGTCAAAATTTCAAAAATAAAATAATTTAAAGTGTACATTATCCGAAGTGATGAGGATCGGAACTCCTGTTAATACGAACTTTCTCAAAGCCAACGAACATTTTTCTACATTTAAGTAAGTACTTATTTTATTGCTTTAAAGTATACCAAGTGAAAAGACAAATCATTAACATCTTTAAAGAAAGCTAAATTTTGGATTAAATTGCCGTGTTTACCATCAAACTTTTGTGGGAAATGCTTAATCTGCAAACTCTTTACATAATTCTCTTTTCCATACTATTTACCATTTATTCGCGTTGACGGTCATTAATATTTCCTAAAGTATTATCTTACAGCTCCTCTTTACTTGGTGTAGTAGGTTATTTGACATGTAATATATTGACTTATTATGAGTAAATAACTATGAACTATGAACTTTCTTTATTTTCATCCGAATGCTTTCCAATAAATATCTTTCTAGATAAGTATACTTCGTAATTCGGATGACCTTCCCGACTCAAAAAGTTGCTTGCTGACACAGTTGAAGCAAATGACCAGGAGTCTGTATCTTTGACAAAAACTGAGGTCCTATTAACGAGATTTATCTTTCTTTACTCGCAAGCTTTTGTCTTTTAATCGCAATTCCGGCCTTATCGTCAAGTTACATTCATCATCCTTTTATACTACCTACACTTCTGGCAATAAATGGAGGTAATACCTCACTTGAATTAACCAATCACTCGCTACTTGACTATCAGATTATTACATCTGTTTCATAATCTTTAAGGCCCAGAATTATATATAAACATCATCAGTCGTTTTCCAATAAGTATACTTAACAATTCTAAATTTGAAATCGAAAATTTATCTTTATCTTTGGCAAGTACCCACTAGTTTGGATTGTTTTATGACGAAACTTGTTTTCTGTAACATAAAAACTAATTGTATCATCAGCAAAGCAATGTGGCTGATATTCATTTTGACTATTTGCGAAGTAACGACTGGGAAGCGTAATATTTGTACCTCGCTTATATTAAGGCTTATACCTCTTCTGTGTTCTTTTGGTAATGCTAAGTCCCAATTTAATTTATTCGTCCATAATTTCCGTAAGTTGCTTTGCTGCTAAGAGTAAAGAACTGCAAAACCACAGGGGTTACAAATTAATGTAACAATATTAAGAACTTTATTTTTACTTCCGGAATTAACATCAGAAGCTTTAAATATGAAGCGTAGTGTATCTTACTCTGTATTTCAGTCTACCTTTACCTTAACAATTTCTTTCTTCTTTATTTGTTTCATAAATTTATCTGAATTAGAAATCCAATCATGAATATTCTTGGATACTTCCATAAAAGTAGCTTTAGCTTCTTTATACAAGTTAATAGCTTCTAAATCTGTATTTATTTCTGTGATAACATCATCATGATACCTGTTATCATTTATCATGTTTCTAATGATTTCTTTATTTGTATTTTTCAAGCGAAACTCTATAGTTGCATAGAAAAGAATAGACTAGAAATCATTCCGCAGAGAACACTGTAAAAGCGCAGGTGCTGAATGAAATTCTAAGCCAAATAAAATTTGTAACATTCAATAAGGTATCCTATTACAAGTCAATCTAAAGAAATCATCTCAACATCTGTACTTATCCCCATGGGATGTCAACAAAACTTGATAATGAATTCTGTTAAATTTCTATCATCAATGGTCCACCCACGATACAAGCATTTATTTAAACTTTTGTGATCATCAGATCTTGAAGTATCATACATTATTCCTATATGTTTATCATTTTAACTCCATGATGTGGGAGGTAGTGAACCGGATGTCCAGATAAACTTTCTTTTAAACTCTGTATAGTTTGAACAATACTATATTCTTCTTGTCCTTCAAATGACTGATTGTAAGCAGTTATTGATTCAAAATCTGATTACTTCTTTAAGTTAGCCAGGAGTCTAAATTCTAAACCGAAAGAATGCCGAAATTTCATGCATCTTGGGTGTCCTACTTATGTCTAACCAACGATATAAAAATGCTTGCATTTAGTAGATATTGGATAGGCTAAGAGAGAGAAAACATCTCAATCTCTACCTATAATTTTAATTTATAAAATGATTAAATAAATATAAAAATATTTATCTGTTCAAGATAATGGTATTCTAGCAATTTTGTTATGTGTTTATTGGGGGAAGACACTATTGTTGCATACTAGTAACACAGTTTCAAATGCCAAGGGCAACAAGTCTTTATCCGCTTTTGTAATTAACCAATAAACCAATTAAACCAATAAAGATCTTATTTTTTTTTTTTTTTTTTTCTTATTTGGGCCACTTTTAAACACATGAAATTAGTAGATAAATATAGTGGCAAAGATCTTAGTACAGACTTTAAACTAGTCCGTCTCTTACTATAAACTTACTAAATTTAGGTCATCTTTGATGGTTTTATCTATACTAGCATAATTTTAAAATAGAAAAGATGCTGGAAACACTAGCCATTTCAAATCAAGAAAACTACATACCTATAAGTTTTCCTTCATTTTACTTTCTCTGTAGCCATCCATTAAGAAAAATGATTTACACTTATTTACATCAACATGTCCATTTTATGCTGTAGTGTTCACCATCTACTTTACTTCACTAATTCGAATCAATACCAAGATTTAGGTGTGGCAAACCATCCTTATGTGGTCATTGGAATAATATTAGCCTCCATGGGCATAAACTTCCTTTTACCACAGCACTGTCCAATTGTTGTGATGCCAGCGAACCAAAACGAAAATCATAGGTTCATTTTGCTCTTTTAATTTTATCTATATTAAGCGCTTTAGCCAGTTTTTGAATTATGCACGACCACTGATTTCCTCTGATTCCGTTTCATCATGTACCTAGAAATTAAGATTCTTAGAAATCTCTTCCTGTTTTAAGTGTAGAGATAACTAGGATTGATGTCCTGTCTTTCCTTTACAAGTTTTGCTTCGCAGATATAGGTATTCATGTGCTAATAACTGTTTCGACGAAATCTGTGAGATTTCATTCAAATTTGGAGTATTCATTTAACAGAAGTATGCTTTATATTAGTTTATTTAAAATACTTTCCAAATTGGTACAATTAGCTTCAAAATTCTGCATAATTGGATAAGACCGAACGCCGTCTCTAACTTCATTCATCAGGTTTTATAATAAGATTTTTAACTTATTAATGCAGGCGAAACTGATTTGTATCACTATACTTCATTAATGTGCAAAATTTTCAATTTATAACTTCAACTCAAATTGTCACAACTATTTATTTTACTATAACACAAGCCAACATTATTTTACTCATATTTGAAAATAATGAATTTCTTTGAAACAATGTCATAACTTCTTTGATTTAAATTCATGAAACTTCAAATACATGTCTTTGTGGACATACTTTTACTAGGCATATATAAAGTATCTTGTCACCTAAACAGATACACAAAATACACTCCGGGGTGCCAACATAAATGAAAACCTTTTACAATTTTATAAGTTTTGACCCTGCGAGTGTTCCTGTTAAGGTTTAAGTAACGTTACGGTATCTCGAGTTTAATTGTTCTTTCCCATCTCAAAAAAATGCCCAAAGCGCCTAAATAAGTTTTCACTTCATAAATCTTAAACTTTGACAATAGGTATTGCCTAAAGAAAGAAACTCAATAATATTCATTGATACATTCACTTGAAAAGATTTGGTTGTTAAGGGTACCTACTTTTATTTAATTTACCTGTCAAAAATAATAATTAGGTAGTAGAAAGTCTTTCCACTTACTCAAATGAATAAACTGCATTTATTCTATTGCAAATATTTCTTTTAATCTATCATCATCAATAAATTTGTGCAACAAATTATATCAGGACACTCTTCGACCAAATATAATGGACTGTCCCTGTCCACACAATAATCTTATAAAAAATTGGTCAAATACAACTACATCGAGTTTCGCTCAAATATGAACAATGATAGACCTAGGGAGACATATTCGGAATATAACATGAACGAGATAATTAATTTCGGCTTTTAACCCATTTGGTGAACACGGATCGACTAAGGCGAAATGAGCGAATGCGCTCATTCTGTAGGCATCGAGACCGCTGTTCACGTTGGCCGGTCCATAGCTATTACATTGGTCAAAGACACCACTAGCAAATATTTCCAACTAAATTCAATAGTAATAAATGGCCGTTGGTGACCTTAATGTCAAGCTCCATTCTGTACTTGTCACCACTCATTTGACTTACACTCATGTATTATGAATTGAATATTAGACCTCATATTATAATATAATAGCACAAAAAATTATTTAAACTTAAACAGTTTTTGTATTTTCACTTCACTATGACTCTATCAGTATGTTGTCAAACAAACTATTCATTTCAGTTTCTTCAGAATTGCATGGGAAGGTGCAGCGCTTCAAGCGTTAAAGTTGAGCGCTACATGCTCATGCACAATAAAAAACTATAAAGCTTCTAGCTGTAGCAAACGTTCACAGCGCTGGTAAGTTCACTGTGCAGTGCCTAAGATCCCAAGGTTAATCACAGATGTCCCCTGTTATGCACATATGCATAGGTAACTTTCAATCGTTCTTACATACAAATTTTGTATGGGACATTTTATTCATAGGAGCAATACTTCTAGTGTTACTCACACTCGTTTCCGACAACGATGACGAGATCCACTCGTACATACATACTTACCAATTTATTACATACCTATATATATATACATACCTAGTAAGTACTGTTCTTTGTGTTATCCCTTTTGAAATACCCATTGTAAAGTGGAATCATAATTATTGGATGACACAACTTCATGTGGAAGTTCACTTCCCTAGTGCCCCCCTACACACCACCTTTGGTACCACCAAAGGCTGATCTATTTATTTAATTACATACATATACCAAGTCTCCATATAAATTTTATTGTTTTTACTAAAGTTTGAGTTCAACGTAAGTGTTGTGAGACCTTACTTTTAATTTGCTTCCATTCAAATTTTCTTATCTTTACTCAATCAATTGGTATAGGAACTCACAAGAAGATATGATTATAAATCATGTAGGTAAGTACCTTCACTGAAAAAGTATTAAATATATAAATTTTTTTTTATACTTAGTTTTAACATATTATTTTGTGATTTTATTACTGTTAAAAAATAAATTCTATTTTACTGTCATTTGTTTGTGCAGTAATTTTATACAGGACGTATCTGTTCTTTAACTATCATTCATTTATTACATTGATAAAAATTCAAAATTGTACTGCACTTGTACAACAAGAATAAATAGGTAAGTACGCCACTGATACGCAAACTTCACAAGTACACCTCTCCTACTTTCTCATATTAAGTCTAGAGAAAGTACTGTTTATTTTTAGATGAGTAGATCTATTGACAAATATACTCATAGGTGTCTGCACCATCTTATCGTAGGTAACTGTCTTTCACATTAGCCTAGCTAGAGAGTTTTATGCAGTAACGAAAATTCACAAAATAAAATGGCACTGTACTGCTGGAATAGCTTTAGCGCACCTACCTCATCGCTTATTTTGTCTGCGATCTTGTTTAGATTATATTAACTTATTTCACTGTAATTTTATTATAACAAGTCATGAGTACGAACACACATGTCATATATTTAGATATTGCATGATGTGGCATGACGTTGCTCCTCCTGATCACCTGCCATCTCACCACAAGATTATAAAAAAAGGCTGACAGGCTTGAGGAGAATCCATCTCTAATGTGAAGAGAAAGTATTAAGTTAGAACTGAAGCCGCGCAGAAACCACACCTGTGTAATAGATTGAGAATAAAGTTCTCAAAACTTGGATCCTTAGTTTTAGCTTACATTACTTACTTACAAGTTCACTTTGCCATAGGTATAAAACAACCTTTAGATTGTGAACTTCAATACGATATTCCTTTTCCAGTAAGTAAAGAGAACTTTTAATAGTTTCTGGTATGGATATGATCCCTGTGACACATTAGGTAGACGCGATGCCTTCCTTTGATAAGTCTGATCCTATATAAAACATTGTTATTGTAGTAGGATTCCAAATATATGTTATGATACAATGGCCTAGTACCCAACAAACAAACATATCTTGCCTTAAACATTTGGATATCCAATAGCCATTATTCATCAAACTGCACACAAAATATGAGAGCTCAAAGTCTTTTAGCTCCTTGTTGGTGCATAAATAGAAATAATATTCACAAAAAAAGGTTTTTTATAAATGCTGATCCAGGACGGGTCAAACAAAAACATACTATCTGTCAAATCAAATATGTGAGGTTCTGCCGATAAAACAGACACAAATGTCGATAAGCAGGCGCAGAGCAAATGTTGGTCTGTTCGTTTTATTGTAATTAATTCTCGCAAAAAAATTTGTGCTGTTTCTTCATAAAACACAATATGTTAACAAAAATTAGTAATATTCGAAACCATTTAAATATAACATGGTTTTATATATATATATTCTTTATTGCACACAGATATTTACATGAAAAACAATTAGAAAGGACATATACAAAGGTGGACTTATCTCTATAAGAGATCTCTTCCAGCCAACCTTACCGGGTGTTATGAGAATTTAAAGGACGGACGAATATCATTTATATCCATTTCTTTCTAATTTATTTATTAATACATTTCTTTCGAAACATTAACAAGATTACCTAATATTTTTGGAAAAACTCCAATTGAGGAATATGTGGTGCCATCTGTCCGTAGGCACAATACTGATTTCTAGTATTTGCCAAGCCCGTAACCATCTCAAACTAATATTTTTTCATTTAATCTCCACTAGAGGGCACGCTCAACCTCTGTAGCGAATGATAAAAATATTATAAATTTTCACTCACATCATGTAGAAACAGTAATATTTTTTACTCTTTGATTATAGACATTTTCGAATAGGCATAAGTTTCATCGCGCTGTCTTTACGTCACAATTACATCTCTTGATCTTTATATTCAATCTGAAGAAAAAAAAGAACTACAGATTTTGGTTTGGATGTCTAGTGTAATCTATTAGTTTAAGACAATCAAGTCACATCAAAAATTAATGCGTACATGTGTGTGTACGTTTATGTATCCGTCCGGTGCTCTAACGCCTAAACTACTGAATAGATTTAGGTGAAATTTGGGCTAAAGCAATATAAATAATTTCCAGCCTCTTTTTCTTTTTTTTCAAAGATCGCTGTTATAGTTTTACTGAAATTAAATTATCACTACAACTTTATACTTAATACGGCTTACTACGCTATAAAGTTCATTTTGTAGTGACATCACTACAACTTTATAGTTTATATGGCTTACCACGCTATAAAGTTCATTTTGTAGTTTCACTACAACTTAATAGTTTATAAAGCTTACTAAGCTGTAAAGTTCATTTGTAGAGATTAAATTTCCATAAAAAAAAGTGTTTATTATACTACTACCGTACGCGTCACATCACTAATTAGACAATAAGTTCGAGGCGGAAGTGCGGGTCAGTGCGCGCGGAATATATAGCCCCGCCCCTCACGTCTCCTTGACCCCCGCAATGAGTGATTAATTTTTAACTTAAATGTATAAAAAATTGAGTTTTCGTTGAAATGTGATACTAGATTTGTGTTCAGTATGTTTACAAGTATTGTTTTTACAAGATTTTACTATGTATTTGACTATTTTAATAGAATAAATATTTAAAATCACTGCTAGGAATCTACCACTGACGCGCGCCGCTAGCAGTCAATTATGACCATTAGCGCTTGCTGGCGGAACGTCGCGTTGTTCTCACCCGTGCCTACTGTTCTCACTATGAAAGACGCACTCTATACCTACAGGATAAATACTCTAAGGGCGCATTTTTTAACTGAATTTAGTTGTTTCAGTTGTGAATACGAAAAAAAGTTAATACTCGTATATGTGTAATAAAAATTACTTAGGTGTATGTATAGGAAAAACCACAGATAAGATTATTTTTTTTGCCGCTGTGGGAAAAACAAAGTCTGGCCCGGACATTTAAAATGAGCCAAAAGTCGCGTAAAACGAACTTTGGTTGCCGAAACCCCCATCGGTATGTAAACATGTTTTTTGTTTTTCTGTTACTGTTCTTTTTATTTTACCTGTTTTCTCACAACTGTATAGTAAAACGTTGTATGATACTTGGGTATAAAAGGTGAGTGACAAACTCGTGACGATGGTAAACCCTCGACTGCAGCTCAGGCTTACAAATGTCGCTCGTTTGTTATTTACCTTTTTACCTTAAAGAGTAACAACGGAAGCCTGACTTACTTTTGGAGCAGATTTCTCATTTTCTTGTGGCGGTTTCACCTTTCCTTTAGCCATAATTGAAAATACTCTAATTTGTATTTCAGTTGACGATACTGAATCTCTGCAACTTTTTTGTAAAACAGATATGTAAGTAGGTACTGTTTATTATAATCCAAATGATTTGATTTGT
Source organism: Coleophora flavipennella (assembly GCA_947284805.1). NCBI lineage: Eukaryota > Metazoa > Arthropoda > Insecta > Lepidoptera > Coleophoridae > Coleophora > Coleophora flavipennella. Next base: position 6,598,542 of record OX369258.1, on the reverse strand, counting down.
ATTTTTTTTATTGCGTTTTTAGTCACCTATATTATATGTATGTATAAAATATAAACAATGAGTACAAACGTCTGTGAGACATAGAAAACTTCTTTTTTGTGTGAGATGATAGCAATGAGATGATATACGTGTATCACCACAGAAATCGGAATATGTATCATGGCCCCTCTACACGATGGTCCATCATGTACCTAGAAAAAGGGACAAAACTATAGGTTAGAAGAGTGAAGATGGTAAGTACGTTTTTGTCTTACTTGTATCTCTGTCCCTCTCGCTGAACCATGATGGGCCTTCGTGTAGAGGAGCCATCACACGACAAAGTCCGTGTTGGTGTTTTTTCATCATATCAGCTCATATACGTCCCTACCGAGGGGCTCGAGCCTACCCTGAATTAGGGCGATCGGGCCTTAGTCGACCACGCGGGCCCAGTGCGGGTTGGTCGACATCACACACAACCTGCGAGTTTCTTCGCAGTAGTGTGCAGGTATGTTTTCCTTCACCGTAAGAGCGTCGGATAAACGTACATATGAAATCTAAATTCGAAATCACAACTAATAATCAAGATTCAGATTACAGTCTCAGGTTATGTTATTTGCTCGATGATCAATAAATGTCCTAGGGATATTATATCCTTATTGTCATTGACGTATTGTAGGATCATTTTGCATTTCGCGCACCGGAAAATGTAGCGAGGCAGGCCTCCCACTCGGTGGACCGATGACCTGGTGAAGGTCGCAGGAAGCCGCTGGATGCGGGTAGCGCAGAACCGGTCGTCTTGGAAATCCTTGTGGGAGGCTTATGTCCAGCAGTGGACGTTCTTCGGCTGATATGATGAAGTTCATTTTGTACAGCACATTGTTTGACGTGAGATTTGAATTTATTCTCTGCCAAACATTTTTTTTCTTCTTGATTTTACCTAACAGCCTACTTACTACTGAATTATGTGCGGCGTGTTGATGTGATTAATATTAATATCGATTAAATCCACCTCCTAACAATGCCCTCATTCATGTGTGTACAATCCTTACTATTATTATAAATGTTAAAATATGTTTGTTTGTTACCTTTTCACGCTTCAATAACTTGACCAATCATGATGAAATTTGGCATGCAGGTTACCTGTGTCACAGGGAAGGACACATGCTACTATTTATCCCGTGAAAATAGTACGATGCAGTTCCTGGGGGAACTGAAAAAATAGTCTTTTTTAGGTTAGTTTCTTTAACATTGCAACGGAACATGCCCTCTCGTATATCTATGATATAGCGTCCCCACTGACCGACCCTTGGGAATACAGTGAGGGCCGCTATTACTGCCAACACCATAAGGCGAAGGTAAGAACCAGTTGCGGTAGGTCTTGCCTCCAAGACGCTTATCCTGATACTCTGCAAGGCGAGTGTCTCGTGGAAGAGAACCACTACCTAATTCCAAGTAGGTCCTTGAGCTGTATAGACACGCTCACCACTCGCGGCTTTCGCTGCTGGCGGTTCGACGCCAGAGAAGCTGGCTCTCTTGGCTTGCAACGGAACAATGGATTGTTGCGATTTTTTTGTACAGAGAAAGTTGAGGTGGTGGGGAATGACATAATTTACTAATTAGCATATACTGACATAGGTCCCGAGGGATTTGGAATAAACTCATTTCCACACTCGCGCATGTCGGCGTCGCAAAGGAGCAACGGATGGAAGTGATTCTTTGTATAGAAATGGTAGGAAGTGACGTATAGTAGTGAGATATAGTTCCTGAGGGATCTGGAGGAAACTCACGTCCACGCTTGCGTGCCGCTTGCGGCTCGCGCACCACTCACCCTCAAAGACATTTATAAAAACGATGTACACGCGGGCGAAGCCGCGGGCAAAAGCTAGTAAGTAATAAATATTTATGTAACATGATCGATGTATATTATTTTACGGAAACAATATAAAAAATGTAAATAGAAATAAAAAATACTTATAAAAAAATGCTTTCAGTATTAAAAAACCGGCCAAGTGCGAGTCGGACTCGTGCAAAGTAGGATTCCGTAATCTTTTCAAAAAATAAATATTTATTTTAAAAACAAAATTATATTTGCAGTTGGTAATAGAACATATTGTATGAAAAAACTATGAACATTTTACAAATCGAACTGCACATCTTAAGTTGATCAACTATTTCTCCTAAACTAAGAAAGCCTACTTAGCCGTGAGAGTTTTCCTTTTAAATTCATTATATAGACTACTTTCATGAATTTATTCAAATTTCAAAATACAGCGGTTTAGTTGTCAGGCGGTGGGGGCACTCGACTCCAACAAAATTTAGCACTTTCTAGCCTTTTTGTTTTTTTAAAATAAACATTTATTTTTTGCAAAGATTACGGAATCCTACTTTGTGCGAGTCCGACTCGCACTTGGCCAGTTTTTTTTATATTATAACTATGCAGGTATAATACATAGACTACCTAGTCAATTTGCAAAAACTCGCTAAACTACATAAATTACCAACCATAATATGGAAATAACAAGAAACTGGTTAAGTCAGGAAATTGAAAAAAATAGGAAATCATAGACTTTTCAAGGATTTCAAATGTTTATTCAAAATAGGTGCATATTACACTCTTTCTGATGGTCAAAAAATAGAAGTTACACATTGTCATTTGTAAAAAATATGTAAGTTGCCGGGGGATATTGCCAAAACCGCGATATTACAATCTCACTAAACTTTTTTTAATTCATAATTGGTAAGCCCTTGGCATCATCTCACCTGATGGTAAGTGACGATGATGCCGAAGATGGAAGCGGGCTTACCAAGATTCTCCAACGCAATGGAGAACTGGCTATCTTATCTTCAAGCCGGAACATATCAATGTTACTAACACTGATGTTTGGTGGCAAGTCTTAGATAAGATGGTGGTAGCTAGCCAGGCGGGCTTAGAAAATGCCCTACCACCAACCAAACCGAGTCTTTCAAGTTGACCCCACCGGGAATCGTACCCAAGACCTCCTGGTGTGAAACGAATGGAGTAACCATTACGCTCTGGAGGCGATTACACTAAATTCAGATACATTAAATATGACGGTAAATTAACAATCGGCTTACCATTTCACGACCCATTCTTGTATGTCCGAATAAAACCGATGATTTCTTATTCTGCGAAGCTTTCTGCTACCCGGGTGGTGGGGGAACTTCGCTTAGCGAGGCTCTTTGACTGTGTTATTTTCTTTACTTTTTACACGTAAAGACAGAGACAACTGTTAGTTTCAATCAACACCTTGCCTTAAGAGGGAAGAATAGTACGTGCTCGTCCATACAAAAAGAGAAAACGTTTTTCCACTTCTAAATATTTTCCAATCACCATGATTTTTTAGTATGTTATTGACACAATGAATGACTAGGTTTATAGGTTTTCCTTTTTTCAAAATTTGCTATAGATTCAAACCTATAGGTAGCTCAAGTAACGTAATTTTTGCGAATAAAACTGTGTCGAATTAAGCCGTTTTTTGAACAAAATCAATGTATTTTTTTTAAAAAAGCGAAACCTATAAACCTAGGATATATTGTGCTGAAACGATCGACATCAAAATAAAAGAGATTTAATGAGATTTAGTTAGTGGAAACCGTTTTCTCCCGAAATGGGAATTTCGTCCAGAAAAGTACCTATTGTCAGTTGCGAGCTGCAACGCTCTCTATCGCACGATTGGGGGTCGGGGGGGAAGGAAAGCACACGTACAATAGAGATGTCGATGGTGAAATCGATAGTAGAGATGGGATCCCACCCCACGTTATCGATATCTATCTGTTTAAAAAATTCTGGGAGTAGGAAAAGTTAATATTAGTAGGTTTTCAAGAAAAAGATTGACCAGTGATTATTGTTTTATTTCGTCTTAACTCAAAATGGATTACATTGCTTTTTTTGTAAACGATTGTGTGTTTGTACTTCGATGTTCCAAGACGTTACAGCAGCTAAACATGTTCGTGAATGTAGCCGAATTTGCCATCGTCGCATTTGGACGAATAAGACGAATACGCGAACACGAATGGCGATGTGATGTGCTAGCATTAGAGTTCGTTGTTTTGCCTCAGGGCCCTTATCTTTTTGCTTTGCACTAGGTTGAGTGCCTTCCGTACTCGCCTCCCCTGCCTGATGAAGTTGTAAAGGCCCCCCACGGCCAACAACAAGCTTGTCATTTCGAAAAAGGAAAAAAAAATCAGAGCCCTAATAAAACCAAAACCGTAATGTGGCTAATCCACCTACTCATTTCAACGGTCCACGAATAAGAATTTAAAAGAAATCATTATTACGGTAACTATACTTAACGTGACCATAGTCCCTTTTTCAGGCTGTTCGTCCCGCTGTCCCCAGCGAGGGATAACACGTCCCACTTTCGCAAACATAACAAACGATAAATAAATTGAAGTAAGGCATAAGTAGCTCAACTTATGTGAACTAAAAAAAGAACCAAGTGCGAGTTGAACTCGCGTAGAGAGGGTTCCGTACAATTACAAAGACATTTAGGGTGATTTTTAAGTAATAAAAAATATCACATTTGAAATCGTCACATTAAGATGCACTAGCGCTATCTAGTGGTGTTTTAGTGAACTTTTTACCGTAAATTTACGTAATAAATTGAGTTTACCACTTTATTTACAATTGATAGAATTCTTATAGGTTTTCCTGTAATCTACAAGCAATAAACTATATTTTGTTGTTTTGGAGTAATCACCTAATGGGGGGAATGGTCAATTTTTGTCTTTTTCCAAGCGATTTCCAAAAAGGAGGAGGTTCTCAATTCGACTATGTTTTTTTATTTTTTTTTATAAGTGTTACTTTAGAACTTTTATTGGGTGAACCGATTTTGATGATTCTTTTTTTCTTCGAAAGCTAGTGCTTCCCATGTGGTCGCATATAAATTTTATCAAAATCGGTGTTGTACTTTATTAGAAAATTAACAAAAACCAAAAATAATAATGCAAAATTGTTCGAAGTACTTCATTTGATATATGACACAGTAAGGTCAGCAAGACTTTTTTTTAAATTTCCTAATTGGTCTCCCGAAAATACCCTTAATGTTTAAAAATATTTATTGACTGCACATTTGTGTTTGGGTCATAGAATTACACCATCCTACCTGATTTCACTTGATATGGTCCAGTAGATTCGGACAGTGATCTGTGATGGCTGTGACAGACGGACAGACAGACAGGCGCACGAGTGATCCTATAAGGGTTACGTTTTTTTTTGTACGGAACCCATAAAACCTACTTATTATTTAGATGGTCATGTTAGGTATACTCGTATAATTATTATAGTATCACATTAGTAGTTTCGTTCACAATCACTAGCATAATATTTTATCAAGCTTTTATTATCAGGTGAGGTGCAGCCAAACGCATTCAAATTTTTAATAAAAAAAATATGCTTCACCTGTATGTTTGTATGTAACCGAGTCCTTTGGACTCGATTTTGACCCACTTTAAACGGAGACATTTAATTCAAACTTTGTAGACTTATCAAGAATCATCGACAATATTATAATAATTTCACAAGTTTGAACAAAAAAATAAGTAGAGTTTAAAAAAACTAAAAAACACGCTTTTAAAGTACATCAGACTAAAAAGTAAAATATAATTCTTAATATAAGTTGAAAATAATAATTAACAAAAAATACTAGTATTATTGTGAAAAAGTGTGGGTTGCTCGATAGACGAAAAAAATGGCACAGAGCGCCCCACGCTTTTTCACAATAAACTAATATTATTTTAGTAATTCTAGTTATATTTTTTGTTAATTATTATTTTCAACTTATATTAAGAATTATTTTCTTTACTTTTTAGTCTGATGTACTTTAAAAGCGTGTTTTTTAGTTTTTTTTAAACTCTATTTATTTCAGATACACTGCAATACCTAAATAACCTTACAATACAAAATTTCAGTCATTTTGGGGCGCATATCGGCAACAAGCCAATTTATCAAAAATCAATTTAGTTTATACTCCTTGCTAATTACTATTATCTACATAACAAAATACTCACTTGAAATTATCACTATTACCTACTGCTATTAATTACCTTCAATTTCTCTGAATCGGAGTATCGGGGACGCCACAACAATCACTATCCGTAGGTACCAAGTAAGAAAACACTCCGCCTTTCGTCGCAACTTCTCGCCAACTGGCAGGCAGCGTCTGTCGATGTGTGCGTGAGGCTCTTTGTATGTGCTGTGCGCGATGCCCGGGGGCATGAGCGCACGAGCGATAGCAAATGTTTTCCCAAATACCTATTTCGTTAGGATCGCGAAGCTATTCTTCCCTCTTAATTTTATATCAAAACAAAACACAAATACAAGTATATGTAGGACTATAAAATTAAATGAAAAAAAAGGCTTGTCAATTCCACTCTGCTGAAAGTTCTGTTCAATATATCCATCAGCAATCTCCACCATTTGTCGGGACCTTTGAGAGATAGCTAAATTAGTTTATTAGGGATGTAACTCTTAATATACTATCTCTCTCCAGTCACCAGACAAAACTGATTTAATATGTCTTTTAGAATGGAATTGACTCACCAGATGTATACTTGTGTGGTGTTCATAAGGACGCCTGTGTAAGTCCGCTCAATCAGACCAGGTATCTCCGTCTGTTAATATAAAATATAACACTGATTTTACTTGTTTCATATCTAAGTACGGAGCGTAGAAACAATGATCTTTTATCTTGATAACCGTAACATTTAGTAAAGGACAGTCATTAATCATAAGTAAGTCTCTCATAATTGGCCACTACTAGCTGGCCACATAGTTTGCCATACAGGCTTCTTTATAGACCTTTTAACACTAACACTGACATTTTAATATTAACACTGGACACACAGTTGTCTATTAATATACACTTGTTCATGGATCACAGAAGACCCTTGCCATACAGGCTTTACACTGGCCACACGGTTGTCCATTTATATGGACTTGTTCATGGATCACAAAAGACCCTTGCCATACAGGCTTTACACTGGCCACACAGTTGTCCGTTTATATGGACTTTTCATGGATCCTTTATAGGCCTTTAATGGGCCATCATCACGCCATACAGGCTTCAAACTGGCCACACAGTTCATGGATCACGATGATCCTTTAATAGGCCACTTCATCACGCCATACAGGCTTCATATTGGCCACACAGTTCATGGATCACGATGATCCTTTAATAGGCCACTTCATATTGGCCACACAGCTGTCTATTGATATGGACTTTCATGGATCACGGAGATCCTTTAATTGGCCACCGTCACACCATACAACACACAATCATTCAACAATGTATTGTGTGTTCACGAATCATTTGCAAGTAAAGGCTTTCAAACATGAGTAGACATTTAGGCATGGAACATTTAGGTTTTATGTTGTCTTAAATGCAACACCCACAATAGGGCAGGTCACTTTAATAGCAGGTATGTAGAAATAAGTTATTTGTACAAGGACCGTCCTCAGACATGGAACATGCCAAAATCTCTAAGCACTAAGTGTACTTAGCTTTCGTTCTGATGATCCAATGAGACGCAAATTCCCGCAGACACGTGGTGTCAGGCCACGCCATTATGTCGTGCATCTCCAACTTCGATGTGCACACAAATTCACAGTCTTGAGTCTAATGACACTTACAGAAAGAAGCGGTCATTTTTCTTACCATAGCCAAATCAATGTACTTTCTATTTCCACAGATAATATTCTGACTATAAACAATCAAGTTGCCTAAGCAGTGTTACCATATGCGCCTTATACACGCACCTCGCGACGTGTGTGTTCACTCGTCGCGACATAGAGGACTTCTTTATTATCTTTAAGACCATTTTATGTTTTACCTTTGGTTACGCAATAAATGTATTTTGTATTTGTATTCCTTTTTGCGGCTTCGTGGTTTTTTTACTTGGTTGCTATGGAGGATACATTCTTTGGCGACTTCTGTTACAGTCTTTCGTCACGGTCCAGGTATTTGGACTTCTGTTACAGTCTTTCGTCACGGTCCATGTATTTGAACTTCTGTTACAGTCTTTCGTCACGGTCCAGGTTTTTGGACTTCTGTTACAGTCTTTCGTCACGGTCCAGGTATTTGGACTTCTGTTACAGTCTTTCGTCACGGTCCAGGTTTTTGGACTTCTGTTACAGTCTTTCGTCACGGTCCAGGTATTTGGATGACATAAAGTCCCGTGGATGACGTACGTCCGTGGATGACGTACGTCCCGAAGATGACGTACGTCCCGTGGATGACGTACGTCCCGTGGATGACGTAAGAGACGACTAAGAGACTAAACAGGAGGGTTAGCAGCAGCATCCATTCCGCGTACTGTGCCAGATACCACATCGCACACTGCGATTGCCAACCCGCCTGCCAAGCGTGGCGATTACGGTAAAACCCCCCAACCGTCCAGCAGTGGACGTCTTTCGACTGATGTGATGATGGTCATCATCATCATCACATGCCAAAGCAGGACGATTATAGCCCGTCAACTTCGTTCGAGGTACGCTCGCGGTACGGGCGGGTAGGCGGGGGCGAGGTAGCACGACACGGAACGATCTCCGCGGGGGAGCTCCGTTCGGGCACGAGCCTCGTGCCCTTCTCCGCTAGCCTCATGCTCCCCGCCGAGATCTTCCCGCACACCCCGCCTCAGCTTCTCAGGCGTATCGCGCACGAATTTGACGGGCTTTAGTAGTAGTACCTAGGTTACTAGATAAGTTTTGCAATACACAAATATGAAACAAAGAGGTGACATATCAAATGTATATTTTAAAACGTTTTCTTTTTTTATTATTTTTTTATCAAAAAAATAGATTTGATATTGAAAGATGTCGGCGTATTCTAGAGACGACTTATGAGTTTTAATTCGTTACAACTTTGAGAGGGGTCTGTCGTTAGTTGACTGTCTCAAGGAAATGCAATCTGTATTCAAACAAAACTGCCCTCATCGTACGACTTTTTACCGTTGGTATTGTGAGTTTAAACGTGGAAATTTCGAAGTTTCTGATGCACCAAGATCGGGACGACGTTGATAACGTTGCCAAAATAGAAGAAATGTTAAGAGTTGATCGTCGAATGACTTAAAGGCAAATAGAAGAAGCCCTGGGCATTGCACCAAGTGTTCCCAAAATTTTGCACGGAATTTTTGGAGTAAGAAAAGTTTGCACTCTATGGGTAACTCACGACCTAACGGAGGAGCAAAGGAGTGTAGTGTATTATCGTGTAAAAAAAATGTAAAAAAAATTGAAAACGGGTCAAGTGCTTATGTTAACAGCATCGTCACTGGTGATGAAACTTGGCTATATTATTATGATGTGCCATCTAAAAGTAAAAATTGGCTCTTTGAAAATGAGCCTACGCCAACGCAACACTGGAAATCAAAATCTGTTAAAAAGACGATGATAGCTGTATTTTTTACTAGCCGTGGTATAATCGATCGAGTAGTTCTGGACAGTCAGCGTACTGTAACAGCTAACTGGTACACTAATGAATGTTTACCTCAGGTGCTTGATAAACTTAAGGAAATGCGTCCCAACTCCAGACTCGGTACTTGGCATTTTCACCATGATAACGCACCGGCACATCAAGCGGCTCGATTTTTTGACAATGCTAGGATAAAAATGGTTGAGCATACAGCCCCGACCTAGCCCCTTGTGACTTTGCTTTATTTCCTATTTTCAAAGATAAGCTGAAAGGGCGGAAATTTGCCAGCGACGAGGAACTTTTGAGAGCTTGGGATCATGAGTGTGCTGTACTTCCAGAAAACAAATGGATAGATATTTTTGATTATTGGTTTTTACGCATGACTAAATGTATTAACTGTAACGGAAATCACTTTGAGCGATTGTAAAAAATAAAGTCGTTTTGCAAAATTTATCTAGTAACCTATGTACTAATCATCATCATCATCATCAAATCAGCCGGAAATCGTCCACTGCTGCCCAAGGATTTTCGTCGTGGATGTACTGAAAAAAAATTGAGCAGTTAAAAACTTTTAGTACAAAATTGATTTGAGCCTTCGTCGGCTTCGCTTAGTTACTCGTATGTTTGAATTTACCGGTGGCAGGCCTCCCACTTGGTGGACCGATGACCTGGTGAAGGTCGCAGGAAGCCGCTGGATGCGGGTAGCGCAGAACCGGTCGTTGTGGAAATCCTTGGAGGATGCCTATGTCCAGCAGTGGACGCCCTTCGGCTGATATGATGTTTGAATTTCATCATTACAGCTCATATACGTCCCCACCGAGGGGCTCGAGCCTACCCTGAATCAGGGCGATTAGGCCTTAGTCGACCACGCGGGCCCAGTGCGGGTTGGTCCGACTTCACACACAACCTTCGAGTTTCTTCGCAGGCGTGTGCAGGTTTCCTCACGATGTTTTCCTTCACCGTTAAAGCAATCGGCAAGTATGTACGTAAGTTTTTGAAAAACTCATTGGTACATTGGCCGTCCAGATTTGAACCCGGTACCTCTGGTTAGATGGACCGAGTCGTTACCGGTTGAGCCACCGACGCTTTTTTGAATTTACTACGATGAAAACTAATTACAAACATCGATATAAAATGTGTATACTCAATATATTTGCAAGGTTTCGATTCAATCCGGCATGTAGCTTGTGTACTAAAGCGGAAATACTTTTGTATGGAAATTTAAGGCGATTGTGAACCTACGAATTTTCATACAAACAGCGATACTGATTTTCATCTATTAAAGTTAATTGATTTTGACCAATTTTTAATAAGTTCTTAGTCAGAAAAAAAGCTCTGTTTATAGGTTTTTTGTTTTTTCAATATAATTAAATTATTAAGTTCAATTTTATTTGTCGTTCAGGACAGACGTGCCTGGCGAAAGATGACTAGGAGAGCCGACCCCAAATGAAATAGGATACGGCGAAACAAGATAGATAATTTTATTTGTCGTTCAGTGTTTTCATACAAAACTAATTTCGGCCATATTTAGTTTATTTTTAATCAATGATTTTAAAAATGAAACCTATTAATCTATCTTTAGTTCTGACTGACAATCTTTAAAAAATGCTCAAAATGGGTAAACTTTTAAGAGGGGAAAATCGCTAACGCCGTTTGTATGGAAAGTCTGATTTTCGCCGTATGTTCACAATCCCCTTAAGCTTTCCTTCACCGCCACTGCATTTTTGCGGAAAGAGGTTAAAACGCTATATGGTTATATGGCGTTTATCCTCTTTCCGCATTGTCGGGAAAAATCTGGAAGTAAGCTTTTTCCGCAATATTTCCGAAGTTTTAGTGGTAAGACAAGTTACTTCAATTTGTATCATGGATTTATTTTTGTTCCTTTTTCTACAGGTGATGATAAAATTTGCGACGAAAAGAAAACGCGATGGGAACCCATACATGCATGTAAATGTTTTTTTTATTTTATCATTCGTAACTAGTTTTACAAATATAACCTCTAGACCTGGCGCTTGCATTAAACATTATGTACTGTTGAACAGTCTATAACCGCCTCCGTGGCGTAATGGTTAGTTCATTTGCTTTACACCAGGAGTTCGCGGGTTCGAATCCCAGCGGGGTCTAGTTTTGTAAGATTTGGTTTGGTTGGTGGTAGGGCATTTCATTAGCCCGACTGTGGCTAGCTACCACCACACCCTGGACACTTCATACAACGAGCTAGAAATGACATTTCAAAAAAGGAATGACGGAACAAACAAAATGGCGGCGATATCCAAACGTAACCAATCTGTATCAATCTGGGTGACGAGGGGGGGCGGTCGCAGTCTAGAGAGCGGCAGGGAGTGTCCATACTGTACGTTAGTACTAATATATATACTTTGCTACCACCATCTCATCTTAATCTTGCCGCCAAACATCATTGTGAAGACCCTTTGACTGGTCAAGGTATATGCCAGTTCAGAGTTTTCTGCACGATTGTATCAGAAATCAGAAGACCCGTAGTATAACGACATAGAACCGCTAAATTCAAATTTCTGTTCAAGGCCCATAGCTGGTAGAGCGGACGCCTGTTGGGACAGTAAAATTCTCGAGTGATGACCGCACAACAAAAGATAGAGCGTAGGAAGGCCTCCCACTCGGTAGATAGATGAATGATGATCACGTGGAGCCGCTAGACGCGGGCAGCGCAGAAGCGATCGTTGTGGAAATACTTCAGGCCTTGGGAAATTCAGTGTATTGTCACCAAGTCAGAATCTGATGATGGGATCCCAGGGAAATTGAGGGCTACCCTCAAAATATATCATTTCATAATTTTGAGTGAATTTCTTTTTTAAGTCGGTTTTAGTTTTTTTAACTTTTATTTTCTTTCCTATCAGACTACTCATACACCCAGCCTGGACAGTACCCCGGTGGTGGAGGTGGTGGATATTGGGGCCAGCAACAGCCCCCACAAGCTCCTGCTTACCAACCTCCTCCTTACCAAGCTCCTCCTTACCAAGCTCCTCCATATGCTCCACAATATCAAGGATATCCAACCCCAGGTTACGTAAACAAAAAGTAAAAACAAATATGAATACTGAAGACAACACAGTATGGCCAATGAGCCTTAGCCAGCCCTGAAAAGGGCAAACAAACAAAAAAAAACTGTAGTTCCTTTCTATGTATGGGAGTCCCGACTCTTAAAAACGTGGTTTGTTATATTCTCTTTGGAATGCCGCGTATTCAATACAAAGCTGTAATTCCTTTCTATGTATGGGAGTCTCGACTCTTAAAAACGTAATTTGTTTATATTCTCTTTGGAATGGCCCGTATAGGGAGAAAAAAGACAAGGAAAAAGGAACGCTGCATATGACGCTACGACGGCAGCAACTAGTATGAGATACGCACTCACTTCGTGATTCATTATCAGTTGATTGGGTCTCACTAGGTTTAAAATCTTGCCTTCAATATGTTGTCACACCACACCAGTGGCGTAGCGTGCCTTGTCGGGGCCCCGTATAAAAATTTTTTTGGAGGCCCTTATATGGAGTTAAAGATTTTTCACAAAAGAAAAAAAATATTGTGAGAAGAAATATTTATTTATCACATAATTTACCTATTTTACAAATAAAAATCGAATTTTAAATATTCACTCTCCTTGCCTTTTTTTCGGCAAACTGATTTATTAAATCATTTATGGCTGATGATGATTTGAGTTTTTCTAAAGTTTCTGCCTCTATGGACAATAGTGAGATGTCTGACAGCCGTTCTTGTCCCATCGAAGTTCTTAAGTATTTTTTTATTAGCTAGAGGGTAGAGAGAGAGAGGGTATAACAAAAAGGTGATATAATATTTTAAGGTGGGCATCTGCACATCAAACTGAACAACTTTTGTTCGACAACCAACTTTGCTAAAATTGCAAAAAATAATATGGATTCTTCATACAAATCAATCAGCTGGTTGACCAATTTTGTATGGAGAGCCAAATTATTGAGAATTGACCATGTGTTCCTTCCAGAAAGTTGTTCAGTTTGATGTTTAGATGCCAACCTAAAAGTATTAACTACCAAACCTTTATGTTTAGGTAAGTATATACAGGGTGTAACAAAATTAGTGTAGGACCCGTTCATCAAGGATTCTGCTTATCGACATCATAGGTACTGAACAACTTTACCACTTTACTATAAATTGTACCACATGCATCCACCGCCAATTTGGCGGTGGATGCATGCGTACACATATTTATTAATTATAATAGGTTTAAATAAAATAAATTAGAAAGTTTTTATTCTTTTTCCTTACACACTTTGGGGGCCCCCGTGGCCCGGGGGCCCCGTATAATTGATACGGCAAATACGGCGGTAGCTACGCCCCTGTCACACACTTTTTATGCACAATATCCGTAACGTAATTTCTTCTTAGTTGATGGTCCTGGAGCACCGCTTTCATATAAAGAGTCTGTGTCACTTCCTGCCATAATTTTATTCTCCCAATAATTCACATATTAATATAAAAAAATTATCAAGAAAGAAATGAAACTACGGCACAATAACCGTTCGCGTAACGCTAGCAAACTTGCAAATGAGAGGAAGAGAGAAAGAAAATGTGCGCGCGCACTGCTCTGTCTTGCTCCTACAGTAATATTACAAAACGTAACTCTCTCTATCTCTCTCTCTTTCTATCTCTCTCTCTTTCTATCTTCTCTAACTTATATCTCCCTCTTAACTTCCGTTCGCCTTGCCCGATCACACTTTCCGTAACGCTCTCGTCACTAATTCATTAGCTTACTCCCCAAGTCAAGCGTGCGTAAAGAAGTTTTACTCCAAAAATAGATACTTACATGAGATTTTTTCATGTGCAAGTTGTGCAACCCCCACATTAGGCAAAGCCGGTCCTGTGAGGTTAGAAGAATACATTTTACCAGATCTGCGAACATCAAATTCAACTCGCCCCCGTGCGTGCGTTTTCTCTAGATCCCTCGGAAATAACTATATCAGGGTATGCTAATTAGTTGCCGGTTCTATGTGTTATTCTCCCCCCCCCCCCCTCAATTAAGTATCTCTGTGCAATATATCACGTCAATCCGTTGCTTCATTGCAACGACGTGAAATAAATCAACGAAAAAGAGAGTTTTTTCAGTTCCCCCAGGAACTGTGTCAGACTATGCTATTTTCACGGGTCAAAAAGTAGCTTACGTCACTTCGCCTTTCAACTATATCTGTGCCATAAATCAGGGCGATCCGTTGCGACGTGAAGGAAGGACAAACAAACAAACACACTTTCAAATTTACAATGTTAGTGAGGATTAAGGAATAATACCAATATTTTCCAATCTTTCAATATATATCATCAGCCCTTGTCAGTTCAGAGAGAGAGTGGGGATGTGTGTCTGTGTCTGTGATAATATGTGGACAGGTACTGAAGGAGTGAAGAAAAGGTTGCATCACTTGCATCTTAGAGGTAACAACGTAGAACTGGTATGAATCTATGTTAATACCTTCAGAAGATTCTTAGTCTTAGTTTGGTCGTAGGTTCAAGCCAGGATAGTGTTAATGAAAAGGCAAACGAAGCGTGGGACACCCTCAAGCTGTGTGGAGCAATGGTTTCCGCAAGGTTGCTGACGACAGCTTGATGCGCAAGGCCGAAGATCAGTACCAGTGGCGAGTCTTGAGGAAAGCCTGTGTCCAGCAATGAAGTGACCCGGCCTGATGATGTTGATTTAAGAATCTGAAAATAATGGTAGTAATCCTTACTCCATACTAATAATAAAAAAATCATCATCATCATCATATCAGCTGAAACACGTCCACTGCTGGACAAATGCCTCCCCCAAGGATTTCCACGACGACCGGTCCTGCGCTGCCCGCATCCAGCGGCTTCCCGCGATCTTCTGGTGAAGATCCCGCGATCTTCACCAGTTCGTCGGTCCACCGCGTGGGAAGCCTGCCTACGCTACGTTTTCCGGTGCGCGGTCGCCACTCTAAAACTTTACTGCCCAACGGCCATCTGTTCTACGAGCTATGTGCCCTGCCCACTGCCATTTCAATTTAACGATTCTGTGAGCTATGTCGGTTACTTTGGTTCTCCTGCGGATCTCCTCATTTCTGATGTAATCGCGTAGGGAAATCCCGAGCATAGCTCGCTCCATCGCCCTTTGGGTGACCTTGAGCCTTCTTATGAGGCCCATAGTAAGCGACCATGTCCCAGTTCCGTAAGTTATCACTGGCAACATACACTGATCAAAGACCTTAATCTTGAAACACTGCGGAAATGAAAAAATACTAATAATTAAAAGGTGTTTGTTTGTCCTTTCTTCACGTCGCAACGGATCGACCAGATTTTGTGACCGATATAGTTTAAGGGGTGGGAAGTGACATAGGCTACTCTTTTGTACCGTGACACATTTCCTGGGGAACTGAAAAAACTCTTTTAGTAGATTTTTTTTACATACGAGTAGCAATGAAGTGACGGATTAACGTGGTATTTTGCAGGATGATAGTTGAGGGGGTGGGTTATTGCCGAGGCATCTAGAATTAATTGTAGTAAAAAGGAGTGTATTGTTTTCAGGTCTAATAAATAATATGTTTTTTTTTATTCCACGATATCTTCTAAACGGCTTAATGTATTTCATAGTGCGAGGTATAGTTAGATTCGTCTTCCTAAAAAAGATGGATACTTATTGTTTTTAGGCAGTTGATGTTTTATAATTTTTTTAATACATTTTATTTTTATTGACGGGTCAACGTCTAATAGTCTAATAGTCGATGGACGCCGGCTGCACGCACGAAAAAGGATGACTCAATGTCCCTTTACGCTCTTTGTCCCGTTACGCTGATTGTAAAACTTTACGATTGGAGCGAGAGTAGCAAACATGTTTCTGTTCGTTAAAGTAATAAACATATTTAAATTAATGAGTGCAAATAAAAGAAAATTTATCAATTAAATTGTAGATTTTATTTCCCTCCTTCTTTGTACAAAACAGTGATAATTCAATAAAAAATATTTAATTTTATTCATAAAAGTACGCAATCATTTCATCAATGTTTTGTTATGACGTTGTTACGTTAAACTATCGTCCGTAAACCGACTTTACAGACAACCATTTTTTTTTATCGTTAGGAGAATCAAAGTAAATAACAGCTCACAGTTCGCTAAACTTAAGTGTCAGTGGGCGGGGTAGGTTACATAGCTCGTAGAAGAGATGGCCGTTAGGTTAGTAAAGTTCTCGAGTGGCGACTGCGCACCGAAAGACGTAGCGAAGGCAGACTTCTCACTTGGTGGATCGACGACCTGGTGAAGGTCGCGGGAAACTGCTGGATGCGAGCAGCGCAGGAACGGTAGTCGTGGAAATCCTTGGGGAGGTCTTTGTTCAGAATTATTTAAGTAATTATCCACCATCTTATCTAAGTCTTGCCGCCAAATACCAATGTTGATTTCATTGGTGTGTTCCGGCATGAAGATAAGATAGCCAGTTCCCCATTGCGTTGAGGAATCTTGGTGAGCCCGCTTCCATCTTCGGCAACATCGTCACTAACACCAGGTGAGAATGATGTCAAGGGTTTACTAATTGTGAATAAAAAAAAAAATAATAAAATTGGAAGTCTTTAGGCTAATGTGATGATGGTGATTTCTTATTTAAATATTTATTGTGTTTTTATAGGACCCCATATGTGGGGCGCTCATGGAACTGATTTTGATTACCAAGATCCACAGTCCAGGAATCAATACGTGATGAAAATCTTCTTGTTGACGTTCCTTTGCCTTTCCATCGCGGCCGCGACTGCTATAGGGGTGCGACATTTGTAAGTCGTTTGATTTATTCTCAACACTTTCGTCAAAGTATACATGTCGCAGTCATCTGGTTGAATCTGCTATTTGATTGAATGACTAGCGCGTTCATTGAATGACGAGATTCAATTAAATGACTAGGCGGAACGTTGATTGAACAAGAGTCACTCAACGTCCAACTAGTTAGCTGATTGTAACATAGCCCTTTGAACAGAGCGGATGTAAAGTCAGTCAGGTGATTGAAATTTAGTTCATAGTTATTGTTTACTTTATTTGTGTAAATTAGGGCTTTGTAACTTAGTGTTCTTGTTCACATTGTGAACTTAAAAAATTCCATACCACGAAAAGGGAGTTGGCAAAAATTAGATTTTTTCTAAAAAAACTGTAAAAGATCGGTTCGGTCAGGTTTGATTGATTATACAGTCAAAGAGCCTCGCGACCCCATGGGTAGCAGAATGCTTCGCAGAAGATGAAATCGTCGGTTTTTGTTCGGAATATCCCATTTAACAACTTCGCTAAATGACGTTGAGTCAAGACGATGAACGTTACATTCAACAACTTAACGAGTTGTCCTTTAGTCATTCAATTGAATCTCGTCATTTAATGAACGCGCTAGTCATTTAATCAAATAGCAGATTCTACCAGATGACGGCGACATATATATTAGTATCAACATACAGTATAGACACTCCCTGCCACACTCTAGATTGCGACCTTACCCCCTCGTCACCCAGATTGATACAGATTGGTGACAGTTTGGTTGTCGAACGTATAGTATTTCGCCGCCATTTTGTTTGTTCCGTCATTCCTTTTTTGAAATGTCATTTCTGGCCCGCTGTATGAAGTGTCCAGGGTGTGCATTCGTATTCGTCTCATTTCTACGCGTAAACTTTATAGCAGTGGCGATTCCGGATATTTAGTCTTGGGATGGCTCCAGGATAAAGTTAAAGCTCTATTTAAAAAAAATCTACTCTTAAACCAGGTCGTCGGTCTACCAAGTGGGAGGCCTGCGCTATGTGTTCCGATGCGTGGTAGTCAATTTTAAAAATTACCCAACCGATTTGGATAAAATTTAAATGTTATCAACCTGGCAGCATATCCTATCGAATAAAAAATGATCATAAAAATCGGTTATCAATCTGCGAAGATATCGCGTAACAAACATACAAAGAAACATACAGTCGAATTGAGACGCTCCTCCTTTTTGGAAGGCAGTTGAAATTTACACGCCGGATTGAAACTTAACGTTGTAAACAAATAGCTACATTGAGAAGATTCATGTCCGTGTCTGTTATTTGTTATTATCGTAATAAATTTAAATTCAACCAAATAAGGGCATTAATTAGCTTTGTACTCAAAATTTAAACCTGGTTCTTTTCTATTCTTTTCTATTCCTTAGGCTTAAAGATGACTCAATCCGAGCAGGTTAATACGTGTTAAAATAATATCGAACATAAGTCTATTCATGTTAAGTTCAAATCCATGCGGGATTCGACGCGGCTGTTACGTTAAAACCTAACGCCCAATTCTCGATTATTTGTGTGCTGGTTTCATTCAACATTATCTATTTGTTTTCGAGAAACTTTAAATGCCAAAAACAGGGTCTAAAGTATATTTTTTTACATCAAAGGTGGTAATATTTTTAAAATTGTATCCATTTTAATCGCTTTTTTATTACTATATGTTGATTATATTTTTAACATAATCTTTTAATAATTTGAATTGAATAATATAGTAATTTGACCCATCTTAGGGCCTTAATTGTACATGTTAATTTATTATTATCTGTACTATGGTTTTTATTTTTTATTGTACAAAAAAATATATTTGTTTCGAATTTAGTACATCAAAAACAAATTTAAGACATTTTTTAAAATTTTAATTTAATTTAATTTTGATCCGGCGCGTGTAGTTTTAGTTTTTATATGGAACTAAGACATTTGTATGAAAACTCGAGCTTTCAGGACATCCTTAATTTAACCGACTTTAAATAAAGGAGGAGGTTTCTCAATTCGATCGTATATTTTCTATGTGTGTTCGCGCATAACTTCGTCGTTTATGAACCGATTTTGATGATTCTTTTTTTGTTGAAAAGGAGATAGTCCAAGGGTGGTACCATGATAAGGAAACCAGGATCTGATGATAGCAACTCAGCGAAATCAAGGGGAAACTTCAAATATCGTAGTGTCGACTAGTGCGTTTGAAGTCGGTTTTTTTGTTTAAAATATTATGTAATGTTTCAGCGAAGCAGCACACGAATTCTTTAAATCTATAATCGGATTTGGGCTCTTTATTTTGGCCGTGTAAGTTTTTGCTCTTTATCTTATTCAGACAGTGTTGAAACGAAATTTTTTAATACAGTTGCTCAAAAAGTGGTACTGCTAGTTTACTAAGCGCAAAATTAATTCAACCACACATGTACTTTGCTTTTTTATATTTCTAGCTCGGAGGAACAAGACATTTATAGCAAATAAAAAAATATATAATAACTAAAGATACAGAATCTTTTTTAAATGGGAGAATTTTAAAAGAGAAAGTTTGTTAATACATAACGCTAGCTGATTAGATTCGCTTTGTGTTATATCTTTGTGAAGAAAGGACAATAAATATGAATGAAGCGCATAGGGTACCTTAAGAAATAAATAGGTCATCTTTTCCGACGAGGTTTTAATGCTTACAATAATATTATTCCAAGCCCTACTGTAATCTGTTTATGGTAATATTAAAATATAAACTCATGCATGCGTACGTGTGCCTAACTAAAATAAGGCGCAATTTTCGAAAAACTGAATTGAGTTGTTTTACTTGTGAATACGAATAAAATTATAAATACTTAATATATGTGTAATAAAAAATATACTTATGTGTATGTATAGGAAAAAACAAAGTGCGATTACTACCCGGACATTTAAAATGAGCCACAAGTTGCCGAAACCTTAATAGGTACCATGTATTTTGTTTTTCTGTCACGGTCGTTTTTTATTTTACCTGTTTTCTCACAACTGTATTGAAAAACTTCTTATGATACAAGGCTGTAAAAGAAAATGTCAAACTCGTGACGATGGTAAACCCTCGCCTGTTTATTATTTACCTTTTTACCACCCTTGTATCATGAATAACTAATATCCAGTACGGGTTGGTCAACTTCACACACAACCTTTGAGTTTCTTCGCAAGCGTGTGCAGGTTTCCTTACGATGTTTTCCTTCACCGCAATAGCGTTGGATAAACGTACATATGAAATCAAAATTCGAAAACACATTGGTACGTGGCAGGATTCGAACTACGGCCTCCCGTACAGGAGGTAGCCGCCGTAACCGTTACGCCACCGACGCTCTCACGACTTGGCAGTAATCCTTAC
Source organism: Coleophora flavipennella (assembly GCA_947284805.1). Classification (NCBI taxonomy): domain Eukaryota; kingdom Metazoa; phylum Arthropoda; class Insecta; order Lepidoptera; family Coleophoridae; genus Coleophora; species Coleophora flavipennella. The sequence continues at coordinate 6,578,008 of OX369258.1, read as the reverse complement.
TAATATTATTAATAGGTAGCCTGTATATCACGGGGATGGACATAGGATACTTTTTATCCCGTAAAAATAGCATAGTTCGGTGCAGTCCCTAGGGGAACTGAAAAAATACTCTTTTTTTGGTTAATTTCTTTGACATCGCAACGGCACATTGCATGTGTATATCTACCAGATACGCTTATGATATACTGGTAGCATCCCCACTTATCGCAACGGAACAATGGATTATTGTGATTTCTTGCACAGAGATGATTGAAGGGGTGGAAAATGACATAATTTACTAATTAGCATATCCTGATATAGTTCCCGAGGGATTTGGAGAAAACTCATTTCCATCGGCGTCGCAACGTATTGTTTTCTTTTTTGTATAGAATTGATTGAGGGGGTGGGAAGTGACATAAAAAGATATTCAGAAAAGCCCGATATAGTTCCTGAGGAATCTGGTTAAAATACATCCAAGCTCGCGAGTCGTAACGGCTCGCGCACCACTTCCCTCTTAAGACAGTCATAAAAACGATTTCCACGAGAGCGAAGCCGCGAGCAAAAGCTAGTAATATTATTAAAAGAAACAATGCCTGCGCATTGTAACTGGTGTACAAACGACTGTCGCTTTTAGGGTAGGTAGTAATGGAATTAATTTCACCTTTTTAGGGTACCGTACAATAACAAAAAAACAGAACCCTTATAGGATCACTCGTGCGTCTGCCTGTCTGTCCGTCCGTCTGTCACAGCCAATTTGCTCCGAATCTACTGGACCAAATCAGGTGAAATTTGTTAGGATGGTGTAATCCTATGACCCAAACACAGATGTGCAAAGTAAATATATTTTTTTAAATAAGAGTCATTTTCTGGGAAATATTATTAAATTTAAAAAAAAAAGTTTTTCAAACCTTACTGTGTCATATATCAAATGAAAGGGCTCGTTATGAGGATCTCACATATATTTTTGTTATTTTTGTAAAATAAATAGTTTTGATTTTATTCATTAAAGAAGACGAAAATTGACCATTGATCTCCGAAACTACTGAGCCTAAAAATAAAAATAAAATCACGCATAGCACGCTCAAGAATAATAATAATAATATATTATTTTCATATCAACTAAAAAACGTCCACTGGTAGACAAAGGTCTCCCCCAAGGCTTTCTACACTGCCCGATTTCGCGCTGCTTGCATCCAGCGGCTTCCCGCGACCTTCACCAGGTCATCGGTCCACCAAGTAATAAAATAATAATAAATGTTATAAAAATATATCATGTAATAAATGTCGGCCTGAATATATAAAAGAAATATAATATTATAATTTGTATATATAAAATGGAAAGGTGACTGACTGGTATTTCAACGCACAGCCGAAACCACGAACGGATTTCACTGAAATTTGGAATACAGATAACAATTCGAACGTGGGCATCTGCTGAAAGGACTTTGGGAAATTCCCACGGGAACGGCAAAAAACGGGCTTTGCGCGGGCGAAGCTGCAGGCAGCACTAGTAATAAATAAATATGGTTATTCAAGACTTCGATTAGAGCGAGCCATTCTCGGAGTTTCTCTAGGACATCGAATCAAAAATTGGGAGATCCGTAAGAGAACTAAAGTAACCCACATAGCTGATAGAATCGCTGAACTGGCAGCGGACGGGGTATATAGCTCGTAGAACGGACAGCCGTTGGGGTAGTAAAGTTTTCGAGTTGTGACCACGCACCGAAAGACATAGCGTAGGCAGATTCCCACTCGGTATACTGACGAAGCGATGGTCGTGGGAAGTCGCTGGATGAGGACAATTCAGGACCAATCTTTATGTAAATCCTTGGAAAGGCATCAGTTTTACAGTGGAAGTTTTCGGCTGATATTATTATGTGGTTGGACAAACAGATGGACAGAAACATCTAATGAGGGTTCCTTGTGAAACCTATAAATATTAAGGTTTGAGGTACCTGCCTATATTTATTATTGTAATAATTGCAGTGGAATATTACTGATTGTGGACTACGGCGTTATGTGTTATGCTTATTGCCAGCGAAGCCCTTGCAGTTGGATAGCGCTGTTTTTTATGGTAATCAAATCATTTAAACATTTTTAGCTTCACCTGTATCTATATATGTACAGATCGCGAGGCTTAAGCTCAGCTTAGCATTTGTGTGAGTGATCGACAAAATTAGTTGGGAGGTGACGCGTAGGGGACGGGCGGCGCCTCAAGCCGGTTGCAAGAACAAGTGTAAATTGTTTTAAAGCATTGGGCGGGACGCGCGGCGCCACGAGCCAGTATCCCATTCTACACTACCCGTGTGGCGTATATGGAATCTATACCTTTATACTTACAACGCTCTAAAGTGTTGAGTTCGGATATACTATAAAAATATACCCGACCGTAACATTTTTTGGGGTAGACTTTCATGTACGACACTTCATTTTGCTATACTATAATGTAGACCACTCACACAAATGCAAAGCTGAGCTTAGGCTTTAAAACTGTATCTATGTAACGGTATCTTTGAACGTGATTTTCACCTACATCAAGACGTCGGATTAAATCTAAAATTTGAACCGACGATGATTGAATATAAATAATTGACAACGTATATAACGTTACAACAACTGACTTCAATCACAAAATTGGGGCGTTAATCCGGCAGTGTTTCAATCAGATTTCCAGTGATTGGTACACATATAACAGTCCATATCTTTTTAATTTATTGGATTTTAATTAAACTTGCACTTTTCCCTAAGTTGAAAGACACATAATGGTATATATTTACACTAATTCAAAATGAAATAAGGAGCAATTTCATGTGGAGTAAGTGTAAATATCTAAATATACAGGGTATTAACAAAGGTATGCCCTTTTTTTAAAATGGAGCTTGAACTCATGAAACTGAACAACTTTCCCCAAGAAACCTATGGTCAATTCGCATTTGTTTTTTTTAAATAAAAATATTAAATTGCGCGGAATACGCCAGAATAGGTACAATGGCGGGCCGGCGCGGTCATTGAACTTTGACCTTTGACTGTCAGGTTCGGGAGTTATTCTGAGCAGTTTGATGATATAATTTAAAAATAATAATTGCGCATTGACCATGGGTTTCTTGGGGAAAGTTGATCAGTTTCATGAGTGCAATCTCCAGTTAAAAAAGTGCATACCTTTGTTAAGACCCTCTATAAAAGGAAAAGGTGAATGACTGGTATATCAACGCACAGCCGAAACCACTGAACGGATTTCGCTAAAAAAATTGAAATACAGACAGTTATGAAGACGCAGGCAACCACTAAGAAAGGACTTCTTGAAATTCCCACGGGAACACCAAAAAACGGGATCTGCGCGGGCGAATCCGCTGGCACCCACTAGTATACCAATATGTGTGATATAATGTTCCACCGAGAACCTACAATCAGAAGTAATATCAAGTAAGTAAATATATTTAATCAAAAAAAAATTAACGGTTGTGCTATTCTAGGCCCGCACCCTATTGCCGATCCCACTTTTTTGGTAGTATTTATGTATGTAGTAAGTATGTATGTATTTGTCTGTTACTTTGTCTGTTACTTTGTCTGGACCTGTTGCCTTAACGCCTTGATGGATTTTGCAGTGCAAGAGGTCTTTATATTCGTTTTAATCCCGTGAGTGACATAGGATGCATTTTTACCAGGCTGCCCAAAAAAGGTCATTTTTTATGCAGTCGAATTTTTTTTTTTTAATTAAATTAGGTTATTACCCTTGTCCAGCAGTGGATGTCCTTCGGCTGATATCATGATGATTACCGTGAAAAAGACATTAAATACCATACATTCTTTTTCAGACAATTGCCATGACTTACATAGTAGCATTCATCACTATAAAGTATGACACACCCATTTTGATGGTTGCTATGGGGATCACAGCCCTAATAGTGCTTCTGTGTATTGGCTTGGCTTGCACATCGGTAATTGAAGTTTTTTTTCTAGTATTGCTGCAGAATGTAGGGCCTAGCCATCACGGATCAGATAAATAAGGTTGGATTGGAAATGTGCGCTGGGCAGGCGCGCCACAAGTATTATTAGACAATCATACTTAAACTAGGCACGCGTTCATACTTTTTATTTGCGTGCGGTTGTGTGTAACGTACAGACTATCGAAATGGTGTGAGATACAATTGCAGCCCTGTGTTCTAATTGTGTTTTGTTTATTAGTGCACGCAATTCGTGTATGTATTATTATTGCTTGTTTAGTGGAGTTGATGGGTGGGAGACAGGCGGCGACGCTGGTTTTCAAACAAAAGTGTGACTATTGCCAATCCAACCTTATTTATCTTATCTGTGCTGGCCATATTACCACCGGCGCGACGCCGTACTGTGCGTCGGGTAACGCTCACGGTACGTGCCGCGATAACACACAGTACGGTGCCGCGCCGTAATCCGGTGCGATCCTGTACTTAAGGCTCCCCCGTCCCTAAAATTAGCAACACGAATCACGATATTTCAAACATCGAACGGAATAGCTTGAAAATAAAGCTGCAAAGTGGCTGTTACGTCAATCGCTACGGACGAATAGTGCTAAAATTTTTGTTTTTAATTCATTGTAAATAAAATAAGAAGAATTTCGAAAAATTACTTTCAAGGCGGGCAAGTGCTATATTTAACCTCTCAGTTCTTATAAACGAATTTCGATTTAAGTGGTTTTTGTACAAATGTGTGAAAGATGAAATCTATGAGCTTCTAATTTCATAAAATCTGCATCACTCTTCTATGAAAATATAAAAACACAATAGGGAATCGGCTGCATCAAAAATAAATTCTGAAATATGATTTTTTAAATTGCTCTCCTCTTAAAGTTTTAAAAAACCTTACTTGTTTTGTTTTTCCATCACGTCTTCAATTTTTAAATTTGATCAAATTCACAAAATAAGTTCGTCAATGACGCTAAAAATCTATGACGTCACTTGTGGGTATTTCAAACACTTTTACAACAAAGTTTCGTTTTTGACAGATCATAAAAAGTAACTCAAATGACTAGCAGTCCGATCCCCTATTGTCATTGTCTACGCGTTCGCACATACAACTCGACCAAGCTAAGTTGGCACCTCGCGTCGAGTACGTCACATTGACGCCTAGGTACGGTCTGCAAAAAAGGATTCGCTATGACATTAAAAAAATTAAACAAGTGTTTGTTAGATTTTACTTTGCCTTTTATGTTTTTTTTATATTTATTTTACTTTGCATTCCAGCAAGGTGCAAACTTAGCTTGGTGGAGTTGTAAGCCACTTAAAACGAAATTCATTTATAAGAACTGAGAGATTAAATATAGCACTTACCCTTGAGAAGTTTCTACCCTACACATGTCCTAAGTATTATTTATATCTTTTCAGAAACCCATGTTTTGTATGAAAAATCTTAAATTATCCCTAGGCAATGTTGACTGGTGTATTTGTAGAAGGAAAATCTTGAACTTTTGAACAAAATTATTTTGCTCAAAAGTTTAAGATTTTTCTTCTTATATAAAACAATTATTTTTATTTTCAGTTCGATTTCACAAAGTTCTATCTTTATTTCGTGTTGGCCGGGCTGGCTATGGCACTCGTGGTATTGGTTTTCGTTGTGTTAAGATTTTGTGGTATATACTACAAGCCTGTTCATATCGCTATTACGGCTCTTGTGACGTTGGTACAAATAGTCGTAAGTAACATTAATATTGTATCATATAAGTTCGTATACGTCCCCACCGAGGGGCTCGAGGCTACTCTCAATAAGGGCGATCGGGCCTTAGTCGACCACGCGGGCCAAGTGCGGGTTGGTCGACTTCACACACCTTCGATTTTCTTCGCAGGCGTGTGCAGGTTTCCTCACGATGTTTTCCTTCACCGCAAGAGGGTCGAATAAACGTACATAAGAAATCTAAATTCAAAAACACATTGATACGAGGCAGGATTCGAACCAGCGTCGATGGCGAAATGCTTAGGGCCGCTACCTTGCCGTGGTTCGAATCCTGCCTCGTACTAATATTGTATATTGATATATTTTATTCATAACTAGCTGGTTGCGCGCGGATTCGCCCCCGTGGATATCGAGGGTGCGCGGTGCGTGATCTGCAAGCGGGTTGCGGGATTTTTTTAACCAAAAAATGTTTTTTGAACTATTATGAACATTTTAAAACAAAAATTAGCGAAATCGGTAAAGTTGTTCTCAAGATATCGCATGACCGCGAATCTAGTTATTTTATCTATGATCTAAGAACACAGTTCAGATTTGCTGTTATAGCACTCTAAGCTGTATAATTACAGCTTAAAGTGCTATAACAGCTTAACAAGGGACACTTCGTTTAGTATGGGAGACGGTTTTCTGTATTGCAGTTGTTCCACAGAAGATATGGATAGTATATACAAATATATTTCACACAGAAAAGAAGAACCGTGAGTGAAAAGGGCGACTTTATATTTGTAAACTTTTGGTCGTGTGACCTTAAATCTAGTTATTTTTGTGTGAGCGAAGATGACACCTTCCTAAAACTGGCTATTATAGCACTCATTGAGTGCTATAACAGCTTGATAAGGGTGTCTCCGTTTGTATGGGAGACGATTTTCTGTATAGGATTTGCTCTCTGTCTTGTTTCAGGGCCTGGTTATGCACCTCCAAATGATTCTCGGAGGCAGAGCGATTGAGTTCGATGAGGACGATTTAGCAATACCTACTCTAATACTATTTTCGTCGATCATTACTATTTTCCTGAACATATTGACCTTGCTTAACTTGACAGACGCTATTTGACGTTAGTATGGCGAAAGCTGTAAATCGGTATGATAGTCAAATAAGTTACTTGATTTAATACTTTTTATTATCTGTCAAAAATGAAATGTTCTGATATTTTTCATATTACGCTGTAACTAGTATGTATATAAAGTAAAAAGAGATTTACTATACTTTTGTATTATCTTTCAAAAATGAAATGTCCTCAAATTGATCATATTACTCGGTATCTATTACCTACTCAAATGTACAGGATTTATGTGCTTTTTATAATCTGTCAAAAACGGAATGTTTGTAAATTGTTCATATTACACGGTCGGTACCATAGAAATCCGAATATGTGCTCGGTACTCTAGTGCCTACTGAAATGTACAGGGTTATTCATTTTCACCGCACATCCTTTGGTGAACTTATTGTTTGGTTAAATGAAACATTTTTTAAAAAAAAATCTTTGATAAACCTTAAAAAAAGACAAATTAAACAATTAAGCTTAACAGCTATAATGATGATATATGTGCGGAGAATTCAAAAATGTTTGATTTTTATTTTTAATGTGACAAATTCTAATTTACCACACTGAACACGTGAAAAAAAAAACCGTTTTCAATAGCAACAAACATAAACGATTTTACAATTTTTAAAAAGCACACCTACTAAATTGATTTTAATAAAATTTTAATGGGACCAATATGGTAGTAAAAAGTAATTTACCAAATCAGTTTATAAACTAATGACGGAGTTCTGAAATAAAAAATACCACCGAATTGAGAACCTCCTCCTTTTTGGAAGTCTGTCTGTTATAAATTTGTTGCCTTTGATCTACTAAACAATAAGTGGACCAATTGATGTCAGGTAAAAAATAATAACCTTGTACACAGGATGTAAAAAATAATAACCTTGTATACAGGATTTAAAAAATAATAACCTTGTATACAGGATGTAAAAAATAATAACCTTGTATACAGGATTTAAAAAATAATAACCTTGTATACAGGATTTAAAAAATAATAACCTTGTATACAGGATGTAAAAAATAATAACCTTGTGTACAGAATGGTAAAAATAATAATAACCTTGTATACAGAATGTAAAAAATAATAACCTTGTATACAGGATGTAAAAAATAATAACCTTGTATACAGGATGTAAAAAATAATAACCTTGTATACAGGATGTAATAAATTTGGTGTAAACCCGTTAACTGTGGCTTCTACTCATCATACTGAACCACTTCTCCAAGAAACCCATAGTAAAAAAAATATTCGACGCTCTATAAATAATTCACGTTATCGGCCAATCAGGCGATCATCTGGTATGAAGTGTTCAATTTTTTTAAAGAATTTACTATGGGTCTCTTAAAAAGTCGTTCAGTATGATGAATAAAAGCCCTAGTTAACGGATCCTTCACCAATTTTGTTACACCCTGTATATGGTCCTGTTGAAATACCTGAAAATAATTTATGGCGGGATTCAGCTCATAAACTAAACAACTTTCCCCAAGGAACCTATACTGAATTTAAAAAAAATGAACGTAATATACAAAGTTCTCTATCAGCTATTCAGTTTATTATGACAAGACCATTTTTTGGAAAAATTGTTCAGTTTCATGAGCTGAATATCCCCTAAAATTATTTTCAGGTTTCTCAGAAGAAGCCTACCTATATCCAAAGTTTACGAAAAATACTCACTTTACTATGACTATGAATTTCATGCAATGTTGGTCCTTGTCGCTTCGGCATAAGACAAAGAGTCCAATATCTGGCATCCATTAACCTCGGACTTTACGCGGTTCACGTCGTCGATTAACTTAAATGTTATAGTGCGAATAGGTTCCATTATTCAACCGATTCTGAGAATGCGCTTCGCTTTATTTCCTGTTTTATGGTTTCATTTCTTATGTAAAAGTCTGCATGCAATTTTGTATTTTAATTTCGCATTCTTTGTGTTTATCATAAAACATTTTAACTCTTTTTTATGAGTAGATGTATACTTAATAAAAAAATGTTTTTTTTTCGTTATTTACTTAAACAAGATAAATCAAATGAAAGTTTTAATTAATTAACAATTAGTTTTTTTTGTATTGTCCTATGTTAAGACCTGGTGAAGGTCGCGGGAAGCCGCTGGATGCGGGCAGCGCAAAACCGGTCGTCGTGGAAATCCTTGGGGGAGGCCTATGTCCTGCAGTGGACGTCCTTCGGCTGATATGATGATGATGATGTTAAGACTTGACAAACATCAAACAATTTGTGATATTATTGAACGTTTTTAATTTTTCTCTAAAATAGGTAATTGTTGAAATGTGGATCGTAGGTAGGGTTTGGGAAAAAACTACGAGTTGTGCTATGTGCAACGGACGTTCATGTAATGCCGGCTTGACTCAACGATAACTTACATTAATTAAGCAACGGGACGTTAGTACTAATATACAGAGTGTAACAAAATTGGTGTAGGTCCCGTTAACTGGGCCTTCTACCCATCATACTGAACAACTTTCCCCAAGGAACCCATAGTCAATTCTCAAAAAAGATTTTGCACCCTCCATACAAAAATTCACAATATTGGTCGATTTGTATAAAGAGTTAAATATTGTTTTTGCTATTTCATCAAATTCCTTAAACAAAAGTCGTTTAGTATGATGAGTAGAAACCCCAGCTAACGGGACTTACACCAATTTTGTTACACCCTGTATATACTTTGCTACGGGGTTAGTTGACGCAGGCGGTGCATACTCGTATGTCGTACCGTTATTATAGAATTGACCATTTCATGAAATGGTTGATCAAATCATGAAATCGTCCAATTTTATAAAAGTTTCAATATTGGCCACAATATGATAGTCTGCCTAGATCAATGAATGAATCAGCGTTTGATGATATGAACAGCTAAACACGCGGCTTCTTCACATAGTACCATCATATCGTAAAAAAGTTACATTATCCATCGTTAGAGGCGCTGATATCTTTTTGTTTTTGTGACGCATCTTGGCGGCAGACAAATTAGCTGATAACATTGAAGATAAAAGTGAAGTGAAATGTCGTTACGACACATTGAGCGAGCAAAGTGAGCCATAATAGCTTCGTTAGGTTCGATTATGGTACTGTCGAAGAGCCACGCAATTTTGAGGTTAAGTTCGTTTAGCATGATATATGCTCGACTATTTCATGATCTGGTCAACCATTTCATTAAATGGTCATGCATTTCATGATCTGGCGAAACGTGGATTGGAATGTCATTAAATGTTGACATTTAATTCATATGGTCAGTTCACAGATTTGGATAATACAGAAGTCATTGGGTCAGTTATAGTTGACGATTTTGAGGTTAAGTTCGTTTAGCATGATATGCTTGACTATTTCATGATCTGGTCAACAATTTAATTAAATGGTCGTGCATTTCATGATCTTGCCAAACTTGGATTGGAATATCATTAAACGGACATATAAATCATATGGTCAGTTTTAGTTGACGATTTCATGAAATTTGTCAATGTACAAATGTACAATTTTAAGATATCGTTACGACATATACATACAATGTAATCAAATTTAAAAACAAATATCCTTAATGTTACGAAGACAGTAACCCAATAAATGTCAAACGTAATAATCGAATAATTCGTTAGTGTGATTAGTTTAGGAATGCCTGAACCAATTCGAAATCACTTTGAATCAATTTAGATTGCAATTAGTGTCTAATTAGTACTCAGTAACGTTGGTTTAGTTATTTGAGGTAAAAATTGAGTTTGACTATAGCTTTAGGTAGGATATCAAAACGTCTAATCAATTGAGGGATTTTCTGGCAGTTGAATTGAAAAAGTAGTTCAAGATTGCTCGATAGATGGAGTTATCATGACACAGTTCTCTTTGCAAAAGCAAGCTAAGTAAAACCAAAATAGTACTTAATATGTTTATTTTATATTACCGAGTTAAAACAATGAATTTTTGGAATTTTTACTAAGAAAACAAAACAATAGACGTCATACACAGTTGAGAAGTCACTGAGAACCATCTCTTGCCAGCTCCATCTATCGACACAGGTTGGAACCAATTTTTTTTCTTTAAGGCCCAGTGGTACCTAAAAATCCACTTAAACAGGTTTTTAGAATTCATTTTTGATGTAGTTAACATTAAATTTAAAATCTAAGAAAACATATTGGTATTATTGAAAAAAGTTACGAGGGATTATATCCAATGAAAACACGATTTAATAAAATTGGCTCGATAGAATAATTTCGCAAAGGTACCTCTTTTTGAGCCATTTTATCGTCTATTTTCGGTTTTATTCTTAAAATAAGTAATTTGATAAATGGATTTTTATTTAAGATAAATATGATGAAAATAAAAACGAAAACTTCGAAAAAGTGCAAAAGTGCGGTTATTTTCTTCCCTCTTTACACGTAAAGAAAAAGACAAAGACAGATTTTTAAGTACCACTGGGCCTCAATTCTTCTGTCAGAAAGTCCCTCATTGAGTACCATACGAGTAGGTATATCCTATGTTTTTATGTCACTAACACCGAAGTAACTAGTATCTCATCTGTGCTAACACGCTGATAGGATTTCTATTTTCTAGAAGTGCGGTTATTTTCTTCCCTCTTTACACCTAAAGAAAAAGACAAAGACAGATTTTTAAGTACCACTGGGCCTCAATTCTTCTGTCAGAAAGTCCCTCATTGTAGTAATACGAGTAGGTATATCCCATGTTTTTATGTCACTAACACCGAAGTAACTAGTATCTCATCTGTGCTAACACGCTGATAGGATTTCTATTTTCTACATATTAGAAGATGCTACAAAAAGGTGGTTTTTTAAGTTAAAGTGTACTTTACTAGTAAACAACTTTTTCTCGAATTTGCTCTAACTTATAGCATTTGCTAATTGGATCATCTAATACCTACAGACCATCAGTTTTGATTTAGAAACCCTGATTGCAATAAACAAATTAAATTTCAAAATTCCATTTGAATTATATTTGGAAAGCTGTTAAAATTCCGCCAATTCATTAAAACTCTATAAATAAAAGAAATTGCCTCATTAATTTTTATTGTGACAGAGGAATGATAACTACATTAATAATGACACATTTCAAAAGTTATATCTCAAACGTGTTAAACATGCTATCTATTTTTTTATAGTCCCCAATCCTACTTATCGGTTTAGTCGTTAGACAGTTATAGAGGCATAAACACCTAACTAACCGCCACTGATAATATGTTAACTAGTTAACTACCCGTCTATTCCCAGTTGTTTAGGTACTATACAAGTAGTGTAAGACAGCTTTATACAGTGTTCACAAATGTGAATTAATTCAGTCGCCGCAAAAGTCAAGAGGGTGACAATTGACTATGTTATTAAGCGTTTTTCTAGCACTGTTCCATCACAAGATGGCGCTATGGCGTGTGTTTACTTATTTTGACCGACTTCAAAAAGGAGGAGGTTCTCAATTCGTCAGAATCTTTTATTTCGTACTATACAGATTTTAGCTTTTTGACATGAATTCGATGATCTTACGTTTAGTTCTGCGGGCATTCCAGAAAACTGAAACATGTACATTCGCGAGCTTTGCTTTGGATAAACTACAGCAGATAGAAAAATAATAATCATACCGCATAGAAGATCCGTCTTTTGAAAATACAAAATTATATTTTTGAACCTGCTTTATGTTCTGCCGAGGACGTCATAAACCGCGCAAGTGACCTCTAAAATCATCAGATTCACGAAAAAAAAACTTTTTATTGGATACTGATTACCCATTTCAAACTTTTTATGTGGAGTGACGAACACTGCCATCTTTTAAATTTATTGAAAACTACGTTTTTTTTCAAGTATCGCACATCAATGAAAAACTAAAAGCAAAGTACTAAAATTAAAATGAATAAGTTTATACTTATTGTTGTATTCGCTTCGGCCGTCTACGAAACCATAGTTTTGTCACTGGTTTCGATATTATTTTTTTTTGGTTTGATGTTAACCAAAGGAAGAAAGTGACCCATTTCATCAGAGATATTTATTTTGCCAATAGTTTGAGGGTAAAGTGGTTAATTTCACCCGAATTAAACGCTCTATATTTCATTTCGACTATGATGAAATGTATTGTTTACATGATATATATTAATAATTAGATATAAATATATTATGTTTACATTTATCCAACCTCCAACCTTTTCACAATGGCTACTTGCCACGGCCGACTAGATTGTAAATACCTAATCGAGTTGGTCACGACGTGCATCTATATGGGAATGTCGAAACGTGAAAAAAAAGTGTCACGTTATCATGGCATTATGGCGGGCAGCACAATAGAGGAATGGTTTTAAATGTTGAACTTCTGTAATTGTGAAGAAAAAAGACCATAAAATGATTTTAATATCAACCTATAGATCGTAATAAACACGTCGTTTAATGTATAGCTGAGTTTAGATATATGAAAACCTCTTATTTAATTTAATTGAATAATATGACGTAACTCAATCATCTTCGACTTCGTGGCAATTAAAAAAAATAATTTCCACCCTAGGGATGAAAAAGCAATGTTCCACCCGGCTATCTACCATAATGAAAATTAAACTTTCCGAACAGGAGAGATGAAAAGAATTATTCTTTTTTCCTTTAATTTGTATTCTATCACACTAATAAAGCTATAATTACGTGAATTTTGGTACACGTATGTCCTGGAGTATGTTGTAAATAGTTTGTAAACAACTATGGTTGTTAAGTATTTTTGTAACAAGGTTGTGGTTTTTTTGATTGATTTTATTTCCTATTAATTGACAATACTGTGGTTGTCAAAGTTGATGTGGACAAATGGGAATATACGAATGAACCGGTTAACTGGCTGTACATTCGTCATCACCCTGTATAATGTTACAAAAGGACCGACAGCCGAATACATTAACATTAGATTTCAAATAAGGGGCACTGTACACTTCAAGTTTTAATTTGTATTCAAAACGAATCAACATTTTAAAGGTTTTATTAATCTGCAGCTGAATACGTCTTTTATTGTTATTATTCGTAATTCGTATGTAATATCAGTGTTTTTTTTATTTAGCAGTTTTGAGTTTTTGGTCACCAAAAGTAAACTGATATGAAAGAATCAATTTCAAGTGGTTGGTTAGACAGAGAGGTCCGACATGGTTTATGACGTTACGAGACATAATATTTGCCATATAACTTCCATAGTAAAAGTTTTTTTGAAGAGATATACTGGCTAATGGTTTGGTAAAGAGATTTGGTAATGGTATAAATCATTTTTTGGTAATTTTTTTGGTAAATTTTGAATCTGTTTCCACTGTAGGTTTTTATGTTTTTCAATTAATTGTTTAGATACCCAATATATTTTTTTCATGCATATTCAGTATTCCGGATAATCACATACGTAATGATCGATCATTATTTAATGGATCATTAGGGCTAGTAAAGGATCGGTTACACCCTACCGTAAAGAAAAGCCGTAAAGTTGACTCGACATTTTTCCGAGCCCTGCGCACTCGACTTGACGGAGCCCATTATACGCAATCTTAAGGGTTAAGATCCCGTGATTTTGTAAAAAAAAACATTTTTTCTGAAAAATAAATACCTATGAGATACCATAGACGTGATTGTAAAAAGGCCATGGGGGCCAAAATATTTATAAGTGATTCCCCGATTTGTGGCAGTATTTTTTAGGGTTTCGTACCAGGTAACGGTAGCCCTATTATTACTAAGTCTGTCCGTCTGTCTGTCTGGCTGTCCGTCTTTCAAAAGGCTGTATCGTTGGAACCGTAAAGGCATCAGGCTGAAATTTTCACACAATATGTTTTATTGTGATGAGGGATAAACTAAGTATTTGTATTTAGCATACAGAAAATGTGTTTTTAAAGATTGTCGTTTCAGCTCTATCGGAAAAACGGTATTACATGCGTGTAAACTTGGTTACGTACCATCATACTAGATGGCGCTAGTTTCTTCACGTTTAAAAAAAACATGTTTTTTGTATGGAGACCTTAACTTTTTCTTATTTTTAGTATTTGTTGTAAAAGCGGCAACAGAAATACATATGTGAAAATTTCACCTGTCTAGCTATCACGGTTCATGAAATACAGCCTGGTGGCAGACGGACAGACAGTCAGACAGACGGACAGACAGCGGAGTCTTTGTAATAGGGTCCCGTTTTACCCTTTGGGTACAGAACCCTAAAAACCTGTAAAGTGTGAGTCGTACTCGCGCTAAGGAGTACGAATTGAATAAAAATAAGGATGAAGCTAACGGCTTAACGTATAATCAGTGATTTAAGGCTTATAATTGTTAATACCCGACTTTCCAAAAATGAGGGTAATATTTTTTAGGTGTATGTATGTATGTATTTATTTATGTTTGTTAATTTGGCTGAGCCGGTGGACTGAACGGCTTAGTGAATA
The DNA here is from genome assembly GCA_947284805.1 of Coleophora flavipennella. Lineage (NCBI taxonomy): Eukaryota > Metazoa > Arthropoda > Insecta > Lepidoptera > Coleophoridae > Coleophora > Coleophora flavipennella. The sequence goes on along the minus strand of OX369258.1, from coordinate 6,562,897 downwards.
GTATTGTATGCTTGCGATAGTATTATATGCTTTTGTTTTATTTAAATTAATTGTGGAATAGTGCAAGAAAAAACCTAAATATGTTTAGTGAATAGTGTCCAAAGAAACAGTCACAAATAGGACGACGTCAGAATATCTGTTGCTTTGGCTGAGCCTGTAGCCTAAACGGTTTGATGGATTTTGGAGTGCGGCAGTCGTTAGATTCGTCCAGTCCCTTGAGTGACTGAGCGTCAGAATATCTGTTGCTTTGGCTGAGCCTGTAGCCTAAACGGTTTGATGGATTTTGGAGTGCGGCAGTCGTTAGATTCGTCCAATCCCTTGAGTGACTGAGCGTCAGAATATCTGTTGCTTTGGCTGAGCCTGTAGCCTAAACGGTTTGATGGATTTTGGAGTGCGGCAGTCGTTAGATTCGTCCAATCCCTTGAGTGACTGAGCGTCAGAATATCTGTTGCTTTGGCTGAGCCTGTAGCCTAAACGGTTTGATGGATTTTGGAGTGCGGCAGTCGTTAGATTCGTCCAATCCCTTGAGTGACTGAGCCCCTTGAGTGACTGAGCGTCAGAATATCTATTGCTTTGGCTGAGCCTGTAGCCTAAACGGTTTGATGGATTTTGGAGTGCGGCAGTCGTTAGATTCGTCCAATCCCTTGAGTGACTGAGCCCCTTGAGTGACTGAGCGTCAGAATATCTGTTGCTTTGGCTGAGCCTGTAGCCTAAACGGTTTGATGGATTTTGGAGTGCGGCAGTCGTTAGATTCGTCCAATCCCTTGAGTGACTGAGCCCCTTGAGTGACTGAGCGTCAGAATATCTGTTGCTTTGGCTGAGCCTGTAGCCTAAACGGTTTGATGGATTTTGGAGTGCGGCAGTCGTTAGATTCGTCCAATCCCTTGAGTGACTGAGCCCCTTGAGTGACTGAGCGTCAGAATATCTGTTGCTTTGGCTGAGCCTGTAGCCTAAACGGTTTGATGGATTTTGGAGTGTGGCAGTCGTTAGATTCGTCCAATCCCTTGAGTTACTGAGCGTCACAATATCTGTTGCTTTGGCTGAGCCTGTACCCTAAACGGTTTGATGGATTTTGGAGTGCGGCAGTCGTTAGATTCGTCCAATCCCTTGAGTGACTGTGCGTCAGAATATCTGTTGCTTTGGCTGAGCCTGTAGCCTAAACGGTTTGATGGATTTTGGAGTGTGGCAGTCGTTAGATTCGTCCAATCCCTTAAGTGACTGAGCGTCAGAATATCTGTTGCTTTGGCTGAGCCTGTAGCCTAAACGGTTTGATGGATTTTGGAGTGCGGGAGTCGTTAGATTCGTCCAATCCCTTGAGTGACTGAGCGTCAGAATATCTGTTGCTTTAACTGAGCCTGTAGCCTAAACGGTTTGATGGATATTGGAGTGCGGGAGTCGTTAGATTCGTCCAATCCCTTGAGTGACTGAGCGTCAGAATATCTGTTGCTATGGCTGAGCCTGTAGCCTATACGGTTTGATGGATATTGGAGTGCGGGAGTCGTTAGATTCGTCCAATCCCTTGAGTGACTGAGCGTCAGAATATCTGTTGCTTTGGCTGAGCCTGTAGCCTAAACGGTTTGATGGATATTGGAGTGCGGGAGTCGTTAGATTCGTCCAATCCCTTGAGTGACTGAGCGTCAGAATATCTGTTGCTATGGCTGAGCCTGTAGCCTAAACGGTTTGATGGATATTGGAGTGCGGGAGTCGTTAGATTCGTCCAATCCCTTGAGTGACTGAGCCCCTTGAGTGACTGAGCGTCAGAATATCTGTTGCTTTGGCTGAGCCTGTAGCCTAAACGGTTTGATGGATTTTGGAGTGTGGCAGTCGTTAGATTCGTCCAATCCCTTGAGTTACTGAGCGTCACAATATCTGTTGCTTTGGCTGAGCCTGTACCCTAAACGGTTTGATGGATTTTGGAGTGCGGCAGTCGTTAGATTCGTCCAATCCCTTGAGTGACTGTGCGTCAGAATATCTGTTGCTTTGGCTGAGCCTGTAGCCTAAACGGTTTGATGGATTTTGGAGTGCGGCAGTCGTTAGATTCGTCCAATCCCTTGAGTGACTGAGCCCCTTGAGTGACTGAGCGTCAGAATATCTGTTGCTTTGGCTGAGCCTGTAGCCTAAACGGTTTGATGGATTTTGGAGTGTGGCAGTCGTTAGATTCGTCCAATCCCTTGAGTTACTGAGCGTCACAATATCTGTTGCTTTGGCTGAGCCTGTACCCTAAACGGTTTGATGGATTTTGGAGTGCGGCAGTCGTTAGATTCGTCCAATCCCTTGAGTGACTGTGCGTCAGAATATCTGTTGCTTTGGCTGAGCCTGTAGCCTAAACGGTTTGATGGATTTTGGAGTGTGGCAGTCGTTAGATTCGTCCAATCCCTTGAGTGACTGAGCCCCTTGAGTGACTGAGCGTCAGAATATCTGTTGCTTTGGCTGAGCCTGTAGCCTAAACGGTTTGATGGATTTTGGAGTGCGGGAGTCGTTAGATTCGTCCAGTCCCTTGAGTGACTGAGCGTCAGAATATCTGTTGCTTTGGCTGAGCCTGTAGCCTAAACGGTTTGATGGATATTGGAGTGCGGGAGTCGTTAGATTCGTCCAATCCCTTGAGTGACTGAGCGTCAGAATATCTGTTGCTATGGCTGAGCCTGTAGCCTATACGGTTTGATGGATATTGGAGTGCGGCAGTCGTTAGATTCGTCCAGTCCCTTGAGTGACTGAGCGTCAGAATATCTGTTGCTTTGGCTGAGCCTGTAGCCTAAACGGTTTGATGGATTTTGGAGTGTGGCAGTCGTTAGATTCGTCCAATCCCTTGAGTGACTGAGCGTCAGAATATCTGTTGCTTTGGCTGAGCCTGTAGCCTAAACGGTTTGATGGATTTTGGAGTGTGGCAGTCGTTAGATTCGTCCAATCCCTTGAGTTACTGAGCGTCAGAATATCTGTTGCTTTGGCTGAGCCTGTAGCCTAAACGGTTTGATGGATTTTGGAGTGCGGCAGTCGTTAGATTCGTCCAATCCCTTGAGTGACTGAGCGTCAGAATATCTGTTGCTTTGGCTGAGCCTGTAGCCTAAACGGTTTGATGGATATTGGAGTGTGGCAGTCGTTAGATTCGTCCAATCCCTTGAGTTACTGAGCGTCAGAATATCTGTTGCTTTGGCTGAGCCTGTAGCCTAAACGGTTTGATGGATTTTGGAGTGCGGCAGTCGTTAGATTCGTCCAATCCCTTGAGTGACTGAGCGTCAGAATATCTGTTGCTTTGGCTGAGCCTGTAGCCTAAACGGTTTGATGGATATTGGAGTGCGGCAGTCGTTAGATTCGTCCAATCCCTTGAGTGACTGAGCGTCAGAATATCTGTTGCTTTGGCTGAGCCTGTAGCCTCAACGGTTTGATGGATATTGGAGTGTGGCAGTCGTTAGATTCGTCCAATCCCTTGAGTGACTGAGCGTCAGAATATCTGTTGCTTTGGCTGAGCCTGTAGCCTAAACGGTTTGATGGATATTGGAGTGCGGCAGTCGTTAGATTCGTCCAATCCCTTGAGTGACTGAGCGTCAGAATATCTGTTGCTTTGGCTGAGCCTGTAGCCTAAACGGTTTGATGGATTTTGGAGTGCGGCAGTCGTTAGATTCGTCCAATCCCTTGAGTGATTGAGTGATATAGGACAAATTTTACCCCACTACCCAAAAAAGAGGGGGAGCCGGGTCGTTCCTTTCCCTCTAATATGGTTGATGGGAGCGATGGCTGACTCTCGCGTTATACTCGTGACCGGGTGCTGTCCGTGTGAACTGGCCTACTCTTGTTAAATGCATTCAATGATTTATAAGTATAACTTTTCGTGTCATATTGTTTTCATGTTCTAATGACATAATCTGGTTTATATCAAGGATTTAATTTTGACGTCATTAACTAATTATTGTTTATTTCTTGATTCTTCACAAATGACATTGTTATTATTATTTTATGACTATCAGAAAGAGTGTTATATGCACCTATTTTGAATAAATATATTGAATTGAATTTTTTTTGCCGTCGGGTTTTTAATTTTTAACTAAATTGGTTAGTTAAGTAAATAAATATGGATCTAGAGGAACTCATTGTCAACTGTATGCAAAAACTTAAAAGATTTTTATACACAAAGTTTTTGCTTTGCCATCTTTCTAACTGTACATATAGGTTGAGTTTAAGTTGATCCTAATAATGACAAGCGAACCCTTTTGAGATTTTACCGCCAAAATCCCCACGTCACGAGTGACTCTAAGCCTTCGTTAGAACGAACCACTCGGCTGTGATACGGTGCGCCGGCGCAGGCACTGACTGACAGATTAGTTTAGATTAGAAATGATTAACCCCATATCTTATTGGAGTACTTTGTCGATACTAAAGTGATAGTAAAGTGAATCAATCTTTAGGAGGATGAAGATTTATCCATCCATGCATGCTTTATCTATTGTGGAATGCTAATAAATATTGATTACTAGCTTTTGCACGTGGCTTCGCCCGTGTGGATATAGTTTTAATGACGTGTCTTTGAGGTTGAGTGGTGCGCGACTTTGACGTGAGTTTTCTCTAGATTCCTCAGGACCTATTCCGGACTTTTCTGTTAAGCTGTCTATGTCATTCCCTACCCCCTCAACCAAATCTATACAAAAAATCACTTCAATCCGTTGCTCCGTTGCGACGCCGACGGCGTGCGCGAGCGTGGAAATATTTTTTTCCCAGGTCCCTTGGGAACTAAGTCAGGGTATGCTAATTAATGAATTGTCATTTCCCACCGCCTCAACCATCTCTGTGCAAAAAATTACAGCAAACCATTGTTCCGTTGCGATGTTAAAGATATTAACCAAAAAAAGAGTATTTTTTTCAGTTCCCTCAGGAACTGCATCGGACTATACTATTTTCACGTGTCAAAAAGTAGCCTATGTCCTTCCCAGTGATACGGGCTACCTGCATGCCAAATTTCATCAAGATTTCTCAAGGTGTTTAAACGTGAAAAGGTAACAAACAAACAAATTTTCACATTTTTAATATTAAGTAAAGAATAAGAATTCACGCAAAACGTGGTCTCTAAGCTTGTTGAAGTTTTTCCAATGACAGTTAAGAAACGGTAAGTATTAAAAAATTGCTTAAAAAGCATTTAACTAAATATTAGTCTTAGATATAATTCGCGGCGTATAAGTTGAACACAAATTTCGGTTGTTCGCACAGGTAGGGAGGGAAGCGCGCGGGTGTAGCGGGGGTTACGCGGGAGGCTGGCGTTCCTTGGTGCGCGCGACCCCCGCGTCCCGCACTGCGATTGAGACCTGAAAATAAGAAACTTAGATGCCGCGATCTATACTATTTGACTGAGGGCTGATGCTAACGAAAACATGATTGCTCAAAATTTCCTCTGTAAAAATAAAGATAAGATAAATATCCCTTTATTGCACACCAAATGTACAGAAATTAAAAACATATTAACTAGCAAGATATACAATGATATGCCAAAGGCGGACTTATCGCTTTAAGCGATTTCTTCCAGGTAACCTTTGCTAAAATCGAGAAGTTACCCCTAAAATTAGACTTATTCAAACGTGTACTCACATTACAAATCGTATAAACATAAGACCGACGACCTGGTGAAGGTCGCGGGAAGCCGCAGGATGCGGGTAGTGTAGGACCGGTCGTCGTGGAAATCTTTGGGGGAGGGCTTTTGTCCAGCAGCAGTGGACGTCTTTCGGCTGGTATGATGAAACATAAGACCTAAAAATTACATACCTTTGACGGTGACAGAGCTAAATATATTGATTTTCCATTTTCGGTTTATTCAATTAAACTTCCCTCCTGCCTGCAGCTCGCGCACCACTCACCCTTAAAAAAGTCTTCAGGCCTTAAGATGGTCAAATGACAATAATTAATTTAAACTATTAAAAGACTGTGTAAAGCTATCACCATGGAAAAAATATGTAATATACTTAAAGTAATAAAAAGTCGATTTAATTGAATACAATTAAAAAAACAATACCACGTTTGATGTAAAAAAATATACTGTACCCTGTTTTGGCATTAATTGCAAAATTTCTCGAACACAAATAGTTAATATTGAATGAAACCAACACACAAAAATCGGTGACTTTAAGACCTTTCATTTTAATTGAACACATTTTTTTAACTTATTTGAAAGTGATGAAATGTAATAAAAACATGTTAAAATCGAGAATTGGGCGTTCGATTTCAACGTAACAGCCGCGTTGAAGCCCGCATTGATTTGAACTTAAATTGAATAGACTTACGTTCGATATTATTGAAACACGTATCAACCTGTTCGGATTGAGTGATCTTAGCGCCCTAAAAACGATGTCCACGCGGGCGAAAGCGTGAGAAAAAGCTTTATAGTAGTAAGTTAGGTAATAAAGAAAGATTTGATAGCTTTATCAGAATTTTTAAAACAAGTTTTAAAAAACACTTGTCAAAAACCGTCAGGTTTTTTCAGCTGAATTTTACCAAATTTAACCCAGTGGGTTTTTTGGGTTGGGGTAAATCAAGCCAATTCTGATGTTCGGAGCCAGATCGGGTGCAGGAGATCAAGGTTGGGCCTTGTGTTGCCTATCTTAGTCATAAGCCGGGTTTGAGTATCATTTTTTTTTCTCCTACTAGGGGTTGCAGGCCATTGACACCGACGAGTTCTTACGTACTCACTTCAGAGTTTATTTAACATGTCAACAGAAATTTTCCTCCAGCTTCAGTAGAAACTCGATAGCTAATTCCTTTGTAAATGGTAATTAACTCCACGGGTTCGATATTCCCTACTACGTAATTTACATGAGAAAATTACGCAAATTGCTTCGGGACTTTAGTGATGTGCTCTGTGTACACTGTACCCTATTAGTATCGACTATCGATAAATTGTCAGCAAAGGGTTTCCACCCTAATAAAATTGTAAGTTTATTAGGTTGGCGTGCTAGGTCATAGACAAGGTGGTAGCGTTTTCTTAATAACGTTAAAGACAGTAAATATAGTCTATAGGCTCTTTTAGTATAATTCAGGCTTACAATTGTTTACTATGCTTGAGATCTATTAATTACGTAAGGTGTTTTTAAAAGAAAATCGACTACCCTCTCTCACCCTTGGTAAGATTTAGTGAGATGTGGTGGGGGTCCTTTGGCAAGAGATATGTCTTTTTTTTATTGATATATTCATGAATTGAACAAAAAAAAATTCAATAAACCTTACGTACCTCTGCTTAATATCCTTAGGGTTTAAAATAGTCTGCATTTTATCAGCACGATCGTATCGACTCGTCAAAAAAGAGTGATTTTTTTATTGACCCCTCCTACTTTTAAATGAGATTTGATAAGATTTTGCCTCGTTCTTGCCCACATTTCGAACTAATTCTCAATACTTTTTATTTATTTGCATTCCACAATGGTAGTTATTATAGAGTTGTGAATAGTATTTTTTTAGATCGCATCATTAATGGATCTCTCCTATTCTAAATTGTTTATAGCTTGCACGGTCAGCCACACGGTAAGACTAACATTTAATCAGAACAACTAAATCGACAACTTTATCTGTACAAGATTTGTCTCTGAAACAAATACATTACATTTAGACTTTCTTGTTGAAATATGATACCTTAACGTTTTCTGACTTCTCTTCTTACTTTGAAGCAAAAAATACGACATTCAATACTGAATAAAATAATTTTTCCTTTGATTAGAGAATCTCCCTCCATATTTACTTAAAAGCTCGTCCGCACCGGGTCTGCCCGACCCTTTCGTCCTTCAGTTCGTAGTCCAATTGTGATTAGGCCGAGGCATTATAATTGGAACAGTTTTCTCTGTCTTTTTCTTTACGTGTAAAGAGTAAATAAAAACCACACTTTTGCACTTTTTCAATGTTGTTTTCGGTTCAATTAAAAAGTAAAAATGAATTTTAAAATACAACTGACATATTGAAGTATGTATTTAGACTAATCGACTAAATTACTAAATCGGTCTAGTTTGCCTGTAGAATACAAATCTCTGTTTTAAAAGAGGTTTCTTTGATATATGTATTTATGTTATAAAAGTTAACGAATCGTGTTTCTGCAACTGACAAAATGTAGTCATTGAAATGAAAAACCAGGTTATAGAATATCACTTTCATATGTTTTGTAATTGCGGAGGAAAATCGAGATCCCTGCGACCAAAGTTTCCAATGCGTCGCCTTAACGTCTTCATTGTGTTTTAATAAATCTTTTCCATCCGTCAAACTGGCTCCACGATTGATGACGGTCTGATAATTTTAACGATAAAAGTCCATTTTGACATCGCACTACACCGATTCCGTTACTTTTATTTGTTGTTTTTTTATATAAATACGAGCTGTTTCCCACTGCTTCACCCGCGTGGAAAACGTTTCTATGACTTTTCGAGGGTGCCCAAAAAAAAGTAGCCTATGTGTTAATCCAAGTCCTAATCTGTCTACCTACCAAATTTCAGCCAGATCCGTTCATTAGTTTTTGCGTGAAAAAGTAACAAACATAAACAATCACACACGCATAATTTTTCGCCTTTATAATATTAGTGTGATGTTTTGCTCCAGTGAGTCAAATAAAAATCTGCCTATTGTCTATTTGCGATTCTTGCGAAAAAATATCGATGAAACAACTACATCCCTAAAGTCATGTAGTAAGCGAAGTGTGGAATTAAAGGGGACACGGGGTAAACAACAGGGCACTTTCACATACAACAATGCAACTAGTACACATACTAGGTTTGTTTTTAAAAGTATAGTTAGCTGAAAATAGATTTTTGAAATGATTACTTCAACAGACGCCCGCCTGTCGCTACGTTGTTTATGTTGTTTAACTAGTTTCTACTTACGGAAAGCAGAACCATTATAGAAGTATTCGTAGCTAGGGTTACCAGATGGTCGGAATTCAACGGGATAATCCCGACTTTTCACATTATATCCCGACAAAATACAAAATATCAGGACTTTTTACAAACTTTAAATTTCATACTAGTAGGTAGTTTATAGCGCGCGCGCACCCATCTGCGCTAAGCTATCTTGCTTTCCACTCCATACGCCTTTTAGGTTTGTTTTAAAATTTAAAAAGATAATTTTTAATTAGTTCGTTTTTATATCCCGATAAAAACCTGAAATCCCGTCATTTTAAAAATGTATCCCTAGAGTTCAATTTTCTGATCTGGCAAGCCAATTTATAGCTAGCTCAGTGCGATTTGCGTGGTTGGGTCGATCACGCAGGTTAAGTGACCTGAAGCACGCTCATTACCTGGATGGGTTTGACTGTTAGTTGCATTTTTCTCGACCGTTACGTGCTTAGCAAGCCACGTCAGCCCCCGTTGCTGGTTGCTATCAATAGATGACAGATGCCTTTTATACAGGTTTAACAAAATCGGTGCTTCTACTCATCATACTGAACAACTTTCCTCAAAGAATCCATAGTAAATTCGCAAAAAAATAATAATTCGATGCTCTATACAAATCTCTATCAGCTGATCGTTTTGTATGAAGTGTTAATTTTTTTTTGCGATTTCAGCAAACTTGTAGAACAAAAGTTGTTCAGTTTGATTAATAGAAGCTCCAGATAACGTGGCCTACATCAATTTTATTACACCCTGTATAGGCGGCTAGAAAAACTTCATACTGAGAGGATCGCTACCAGCCCTACAAGCCCACCAACCCGGACTGGGCCCCCGTGTGTGGAGTATGACCACGAGGACATATTTGTCCTGGTGGTCATACTGGTATGACAAACTAGTATGACAACGAGGAAACAGCGGTATGGCCTAGCCTTCCCGGGTGTGGGAAGAGACCCCTGCCCTATACTGAATGTTTGCATTCTAAAATTTAATGGCGAATTGGCAGTCAACATGTTTTATACCTAAAACAGACATTGTACCCATTTTAATGGCAAATAAATGATTATCTTCTTAGATCATCATGTCAGCTCGAGCCTACCCTGAATTAGGGCGATCGGGCATTAGTCGATCACGCGGGGCAAGTACTTGTTGATCGGCTTCACACACAACCGCCTCCGTGGCGTAATGGTTAGTCACACTTGGAGGTCGCGGGTTCGATTCCTGGCGGGGTCTAACTTTGGTAGACTCGGTTTGGTTGGTGGTAGGGCATTTACCACCATCTTATCTAAGTCTTGCCGCCAAACATCATCGTCGACAGCATTGATGTGTTCCGGCATGAAGATAAGATAGCCAGTTTCCCATTGCGTTGGGGGAATGTTGATAAGCCCGCTTCCATCTTCGGTATCATCGTCACTTACGATCAGGTGATGATTTCAAGAGCTTATCAACTGAGGAAAAAAAAACCCTTTAAGTTTGTTCACAGGCATGTGTAGGTTTCCTCACGATGTTTTACTTCACTGTAAGACAGTCGAATTAACGTACATATGAAATCAAAATTCAAAAACATATTGGTACATGGCAGGATTCGAACCACGACCTCCCGGACAGGAAGCAGCGGCCCTAACCATTACGCCACTGACGATCTTTCTCAGGTATATTATCTCATCCTAGCAGTGATATAATATGTTGTTAAAAGAGCGTTAAATGGTAGATTCCACTCAAGGAACTAAAAAACTTTCCCCAATAAACCTATACAGTCGAGGCAAAAAAAAACAGTTTCCATACCATTATGATCAGTCGATTGAGAAAGAACTTTGGAAAAGTCTTAAACTTTTTTCTTATGATTGTATAGGTTCTAGGGGGAAATTGTAATGCGGATCTATTGTGTTACACTAATAGTCGAGTCTTAGAAAAAAAATATGTTTGTGTATGTGTCTTTGTGTCTGTGCATCCGTCCTTTGTTCTAGTTCCTATCTACTGGACGGATTTGGGTAAAAAATGGGTTAGGGGTAATATTATTTTTCGCTTTGAGCGATAAGATCGCCCAAATTGTACCGCTATAGTACCTTTAATAAGTTTTTTTTTAATATATAAGTTTTTATAATTTGTTAATATTTTTTTTAACTATTGTGTACCATAAAGATTATTTATCTTATCTTATTGTTATATCTAGCTTTTTTTTTAGTATTTTAAAATCAAAGTACATATTGTTTATTTGGAATTGATAGTCAAATTTACGTAAAAGAAAACAATTAAAAATTTGAATAAAAGAAAACAATTAAAAATTTGAATTTATTATACATTGCACATTCAAATTACATTACATAAGGTTTGTCAAATTTACATAAAAATAAAGAGTAGAGACTTGAAGACGTAGTATAGGCAGCCCTGCCACTCGGTGGACATTTATTACCTGGTGAAGGTCGCGGGAACCCGCTGGAAGCTGGCAACGCAGAACCGGTCGTCGTGGAAATCCTTGGGGGAGGCCTATGTCCAGCAGTGGATGTCGATCGGCTCATATGATGAAAGAGTAGAGAATATAAAACAATGAAATATAGCAGGTATAGCACAGGCTATAAATGTACTTGATAGTATACCCTGCGATGCCGGCGTTGGCGGCAGTGTTCAACCTTCAGATTTAAACTAGGCTTAAAGACAACGAAGAAGCCAAGTTTTTTAAAACTAGTTCACCAAAATATTCAAGGCTTCCTCGGCAAAGAATTAGAAATAGAACTTTTTCTGGAAAAGTATTGTGTAGATATTTTTTGTGTAACAGAACACTGGCTCAAAGACCATGAAATGCTTTTTAGTTTTGAAAATTATTGTACAGCCAGTGCATTCAATCGAAAGTCCTTACAATGTGGAGGTTCCGTTATATTTACCAAAAATTCTCTAAAGTTTAAAGAACGGAAGGACGTTGTTGGCCTTTCGATTGAAAAAACTGTGGAATTATCTTGTGTGGAGCTGGAGAACCACATAATTATTTGCGTGTATAGGCCCCCATATGACGATAACTTTGTTAGCTTCGAATCGGCAATGGAAGATGTATTAAATATCGTTAGTAAAAGCCGTAAATCCGTGATAGTATGCGGCGATTTCAATGTTGATTTGTTGGAAAAAAAGTCCTTGACGACTCGAATTACATGTCTCTTCAAGTCATTTGATTTAAATTATGTATTTCTGGAACCCACAAGAATAACAAAGACCTCTGCCACATGTATAGATAACATATTTTGTAATTGCTGTTATTTAAATCAAAAGGTTTTTAATTGTTTGAGGTCAGATCATAGCGGAGTAATGGCTAGCTTTCCCGTAAGTATTTCTGCAGAACACATAAAAATTCAAACGAGACCGGTCACTGCTAATCGAATAGAAAAGTTTAAAACAGTGCTAGATGAAAAACTGCCCATACCAGATTTTGATAATGAAGTGCAAGCCAACAGTTTTTACAATGATTTTTTTACAGTACTGGATAGGGAATTCCAAAGTATATTTAAGTCTAAATCCACAATCAGTAACATCAAATTTAAATTCAGTGAATGGGCTACTATAGGTATATACAAAAGTCGCCAAACTTTGTTTGACCTTTATGACAAAAAAACTTACACTTTTGATGAGAACTTTACAAATTATGTGAAACAATATTCAAAAATTTTTAAGCAGGTTTGCCACGTAGCAAAATCTAAATATCTGGCTAGAAAAATAAAATTTTCAGATAATAAAATAAAAACTGTTTGGAATATCATTAGCAAACAAACAGGTAAAGTCAAACCTCGCGACAAAGAATATGTTTTGCAAACAGATCAAGGTAAAATTAGTTCGAATGCCGATGTAGCTAAAGAATTCGAAACTTTTTTCACAAATATTCCACTTAAGACTACTGAAGCCCTAAACTCATCACCCATGTATGCTCAAAGACTGCTAAAGGATAATGTTAGTAATTGTGATCAAAAATTCTCCTTCAGAGTAATTGAACCACAATCTATTGTAAAAACTTTTAAATCTCTTAAAGTGAAAAGAACCGAAGACCTCTGGGGATTATCGGTAAGCTTGATCAGTAATGTAATTGATACTTTAGCGCCATATTTAGCTTGTCTTTTTAATATTAGCATTGATAGTGGCGTCTTTCCAGATCTCATGAAGCTTAGTAAAGTGATACCTTTATATAAATCTGGTTCAAAAACTGATGCAGGCAACTACAGACCAGTTTCTGTGCTGCCAGTTCTTAGTAAAGTGTTTGAAAAGATTATGCTTAACCAAATGCTACAATATTTTACAGAAAACAAACTACTGCATAACCAACAATTCGGTTTCACTAAAGGACGATCAACAACCGATGCAGGAGTAGCACTCATTCGAAACATATATGATGCCTTCGAGGAATCGCAGAATGCAATTGGAGTGTTTTGTGATTTATCTAAGGCTTTTGATTGTGTTGAACACCAAACATTACTTATGAAATTAAAGCATTATGGTGTAGAGGAAGGGGCTCTCAGTCTTTTAAATTCGTATTTAGACAACAGAATACAAAAAGTACAAGTGAATGGCACGAACTCATCTGGATCTAAAGTGAAAATGGGTGTGCCCCAGGGTTCCATATTAGGGCCTTTTCTTTTCCTTGTTTACGTTAATGATTTGCCTTTTATGGTGCAACATCTGTCAAATATTGTGTTGTTTGCGGATGATACTTCTCTTATTTTTAAAGTGAATAGGAAAGAAAACGAAATTGACGAAGTAAACAACACTCTTTCAAAGATACTGAACTGGTTCACTGTGAACAACTTATTATTAAATGCTAAGAAAACAAAATGTATAAAATTTTGTTTGCCAAATGTAAAAAAGGTCAATAATAGTGTAATATTAGACAGTAATAAATTAGAATTTGTAAATACCACGGTGTTCCTTGGTATAACTTTGGATGTTTCACTTCAATGGGGACCACACATTGAAACTTTAGCGGGAAGGCTTAGTTCAGCTGCTTATGCCGTTAAGAAAATAAGACAGTTAACGGATGTAGATACTGCTAGACTAGTGTATTTTAGTTACTTCCATAGTATAATGTCTTATGGCATATTACTGTGGGGGCATGCGGCTGATATAGAAACTATTTTCATCCTGCAGAAAAGAGCTATCCGCGCAATCTATCAGATGCGATCACGTGACTCGTTACAGAATAAGTTCAAAGAAATCAATATTTTAACTGTTGCTAGTCAATTTATATATGAAAACATCATGTACGTTCGTAAGAATTTGCATTTATTTCCTAAAAAACAGTGACAGGCATAATTTGAATTTAAGAAATGTAAATAAAATAGACATAGCCTTTTCGAGACTGAGTAAGGTTAAAAAGTCATTTGTGGGGCAGTGTATAAGATTCTACAATAAAATTCCAGAAAATGTAACTAGTTTGTCAGAGAATAAATTCAAGACTCATGTCAAAAAAGTTTTGTGCTCTAGAGGATATTATAAAATAATAGATTATGTAAATGACAAAGATATATATGTTGATTCTAAAACAAAAACCTGAGACTGTAATCTGAATCATGACATTATTTGTAATTTTATTTTTATTTTTATTGTATTTTTTTTGTTTTGACTATTTAAAAGTGTGTGTAAACACCTATTTGAAATAAATTGTTTTTGATTTTGATTTTGATTTTGATATTTAAGAGGATTGTGAAGCTGCGACTTTTCATACAAACGGCGTTAACAGTTTTCACCTCTAACCGATTTTATCAATTTTTGATAGGTTGTCAATCGGAACAAAAGTTAGAATCATAAGTTTCATTTTTTAAATTACTGAGTTTAGAAATTAACAAAAAATGGCCGAAATTATTTTTGTATGAAAGCACATGAACGACGATAAAATTAAACTTATTAACTTTATCGAAAAAAACAAAAACGTTTCAGCCGAGCTTTTGTTCTGACTAACAAAGTATCAAAAATTGGTCCAAATCGGTTAACATTTAAGAGGTGAAAATCTTTAACGCCGTTTATATGAAAAGATGCAGCTTCACAAGACTCTTAATAGAATAAAAATAAAGTCACAAGTAATTTTATGGAAGAAAGTGTCTAATGTAATTGTAATTTTGAGTTCAATAACTCAGAGAGTGATACTTTTAAAGTTTTAACTAACAGCGCTTTAAATGCATACGATAAGCTGTCAAAGGTAAATATTAATGTCGGTGAGAAACGCGTTGTATATTTTAAGAGCGAATTCAGAAAATCGTGTAATATAAAATTAATTATGGATGGGCAGATTGCAATGAAACTTTATACGCTTAAGCAAATCGTGAAATTTTAGTTTGTGGACTTAGTGTTTGCGGGTTATAAAAACTTGTGTTCTCTTTACGACCTTTGCAAAGTACATAAATGTACATTATTGCAACACATTCAACTGCTCAAACAGGGTCTTTAGACGATGTTAAAATAATTAGTACGAGTAGATCTATTACTACTTATCTGCAAAGTCCTAATAAAACCACAGTATTACGATATGGCTTACGGTAGCGCAACGTGTTTGATGTCGCACGATGCGGCAAGGCGTAGGTACTAGCAGTACTAGCCTGTGGCCAGTCGCCCGCTGCCTCGCAAGTACCCTTCCGTTGATCTGCATAAGTGCATTCGTTGCACTACTGTTAGCCGCTACATTGTAATACTGTACAGTAGCGCAACGCCTTTGATGTCGCACGATGCGCCACCAACGTAGTAGCCTGTGCCCCACCCATACTAGCCTGTGCCCCACCCATACTAGCCTATGCCCCGCCGCCCGCTGCCCCGCAAGTACCCTTCCGTTGCTCTGCGTAAGTAAATTTCGTTGCGCTACTGTAACACTGTGACAAAACTATACACACGACTATCTATTATGTGACACGACTATCTTACTTACCGAACGGCTTGTAACAAAACGAATAACAAGATACGCTAGTTATCTGGTTCTACCGATGGCACAAACTAATTACGGTAAAAAAAGTTTGCATTTGAGGGGACACGACTGTACAACAAACTACCGTCAAATGTGAAAAATGTGGAGTCATTTAACTTATTTATAGGTAAACTTTACCAATATTTATTGGAAGAGTATACGTTATTAGCCAAATAACGATGTAAGGAATGAATCTGCAAACAAAATAACCAATTTATATGTTTTAACCGCCTCCCCGTGGCGTATGTATGTATAAATTATTTATTGCACACAAGGAATAATCACAAAATGGTTCAGACTTAAGTGTACAAAGGCGGTCTTATCGCTAAAAGCGATCTCTTCCAGACAACCCTTGGCAGATGAGATATATTCAAATATATTATGTAAAACAACGATAGCGCAAGAATCTGATAGCAAGGTATTTTCCAAAAGGCAAAGAAATAATAATCCACGATGAATAGACACGAGTAAGTGGATAGAAAATAAATGATTGTTTTATATAAATACCAATATGTAAACAAGTATGTACGTAATGTTTAGTCCATTTGCGTCACACCAGGAGGTCGCGAGTTCGATTCCCGGCGGGGTCAATTTTGTAAAACTCGGTTTGGTTGGTGGTAGGGCATTTTCATAGCCCGCCTGGCTAGCTACCACCATCTTACCTAAGTCTTGCCGCCAAGCATTAGTGTTAGCATTGATGTGTTCCGGCTTGACGATAAGATAAACAGATTGCGTTGGGGAATCTTGGTAAGCCCGCTTCCATCTTCGGCATCATCGTCACTTACTATCAGGTGAGTCGATGCCAAGGCTTACCAATTGTGAATACAAAAAAAGTTTTTAATACGAGCGAACACATATGTACCTACATATATATTTTCTCATGTAAATGACTATTGTCTTTATGATAATATAATATCTTAATAGATAGGAACTTTATGTTTTTCTAAGGATTTCACGCTTATTAGATCAGTACTTTTACCTCAGTATGCTTTACGAATAAAACCTCCATGGAAACTTGACCATGTGGGAGTAAACTACACTGATCGCAAAGAAAACGGGTGGGTTATAAATATGCGATATCTTTTAAAATATTTGAGCAAACCTTACAATATAAAAACTTAATTAAAGTTTTTTTTATTACGAATAATTGAAGAAGTTAAAACCTTTTTATTTATTTTTGGTGATTGTATTAAAATCATAAATAAAAAATAAAGACGATTTTCAACATTTTCACATTAAATTTGGAGCCATTTGTTTTGTTTTTGTTTCTTTTCGGTCATATAAATAGGGCATTTCTTGTCCAGAAATTCATTATTCTGATCAAATTCAGTTAAAACATGTCACTAATCCCTGAAGAGTGTACCAGAAATCTGACAATGCTTAAAGACGGGCGCAGTCATTGTTATATACAGTTGGTGTGTCGCTATCAACCGTTTAAAGAGTGCTCCAGCGATTTGAAGAGACTGGATCCAATATTCGCAGACCAGGAATAGGCCGAAAAACGTGCACGACAGTGCGGGAGGATCGATATATGGTGTCAACAATATTTAGAAATCGATTTCGAACGGCTGTTAAAGTCAAAAATCACTTTCTACATGCTGGAGGGAGCAATCCGAGCACGTGTACAGTGTAAGGCGGCGTCTTAATAAAGCAAACTTGAAGCTATTTAGAGCCGCCAATGGTCCAAAACTCGAAAGGCAGCATCGAAATTCAAGGCTGAGTTACGCTAGGGAACACAATAATTGGACTCTCGATGACTGGTCAATAGGTATGTTTTCGGATGAGTCGAGATTCATGCTATACAAGAACGATGGAAGGCAAAGAGTCTACAGAAGACCAGGAGAGCGCTATGACCAAGCTTGCATTAAAGAGTAAGTGTCATACGGCGTAGGCTCCATACACGTGTGGGATGGAATTTCTTCCGATAGCCGCACCGAGCTAGAGGTGATCGAAAATGGAGCTTTTATTGCAGAAAGATACGTGAATTAAATATTAAATGTGTATTTTGGCCCATTTTTAGTAAACATGGGCGAGAACGCTTGTCCGTCCGTCCGTCTGACTCAGTTTTATTCATAGTTTTTAGGGTTTCATACCCAAAGGGTAAAAAAGGGACCCTATTACTAAGACTTCGCTGTCCGTCCGTCTGTCACCGACTGTATTTCATGAACCGTGATAGCTAGACAGTTGAAATTTTCACCGATGATGTATTTCTGTTGCCGCTATAACAACAAATACTAAAAATTAGAAAAAGAGAAAGTCTCCACACAAAAAAAAGTTTTTTTAAATGTGAAGGAACTAGCGCCACTTAGTATAATAGTATGGAACTGAAGAAACCAGCGCCATCTAGTATGATGGTACGGAACCCTATGTGTGCAGTTCTGACTCACACTTAGCCGGTTTTATACTCAGTAGTTTACAAAGAGGCGCGCCTTTTTGTTAAAAGGCTAACTCTACAATTTGGCTGCGACATCTCCATGTCAATTGCAGCAAAATCGGTTTAGTACTTTTCTAAATTACAAAAACAAGAAAATGAAGCAAAATTGTATTTAGTTGTTGCGATTGAAGTCAGTTTTATAACGTCTTTTGCTAATTATAAGTTTAAAAGTTTCTTAGGCAGTTAATCATGCCTACTACGTCTTTTACCCCTAAACATGCTATGCTTAGCTACTCATGCAATCGAACATGAAATAGTACATTGGTGGCGGCCAGCAAAAGAGGCATGGATGGACGGAAGTGTAAAGTGGGTCAAGGCGAAGCCCAGGCACACACGTAAGTCCATCAGTGCCTAGTTGTGGCTAAGGTTTGTATAGTACTTTTCTCAAATAATGCGCGGAAATTAAAACTTAGTATGGAGGCCTTTGTCCAGCAGTGGACGATTTTCGGCTGATATGATGATAGTAGGTACCTAAGCAAAACTTTTTATTTGAATATACAGTAATTGTTGAACGCGCCAAAGTGTTCATTTCTTTTTTTTTTAATAAACAGCTTTCTATTTGCAAGCCATTTCGAAATTTAAATAAAACCTTTCTTTGATAAGTTACCTCCTTGGTTGCCATGTTTCAGAGTAAAAGATCGTTCCATTTTTAAAATACACGACAGATATGAGTCGACATAGTAATTTATTTGGCCGCTAAAACACAACAGATATGGTTTTTTATGCAACTTTTACAAGCCGCTGCTCGCATGTATTTGGCCAGTAACAGCAATTTTGAATTTTCTCGAAGAAGTTTGTCAAAATAATGCCAAGCATGTTTGAGAAATAAGAATTTAAACTCGGAACACTACAGCAGTAATTAACATGTTTACAAACCGCGAAAGTAGAGTTAGTTCAACTTTGTACTTTGCACTTCTCGCACGATTTCAAGAAACTCCAACTCTTAACTCGGAAGTCAAAAGGCGTCACTTGGGACTATCTTTGGCTGCGGTCCAAATTTGTACTAATCACTGCAGTTTTCAAGACTTACGGTCCGAGCGGTTTCCGGTGCCAAAACCGCTGAAGATAATACAAGGGACCGGTTTGGGTAATGTCTGTCTAATCAGAGAATGGAAGCAGTTCAATTTTGGTTTCTGTAGGGTGTAACTACACTTGTTCATTTCGGAGATTGCGCGCAAGAACTTCACGACGTCATTCCCCCGGCTCCATTCCACCGTCGGTCAACGAGACGCAGGGAGGGGTTGCACTCCTTTGTTGTTGATGTTCCACCTTTTCGCATGAATAGGTACGCTTCTTCATTTATTATGCGTACAGCGCTGGAATGGAACTCCTTGCCTGCGTCAGTGTTTCCCGATTCCTATAGTTTGGGGATCTTCAAGGCAAGAGTGAATAGGCATTATTTGTTTGCGTGTACCATACTTGACTGCATCATCACTTACTATCAGTTGAGTTGCAGTCAAACGCATTCAAATTTTTAATAAAAAAAAGTTGAGTTTGTACTTATAACAGCGCATGCCTCTTAGTTGCCATGGTTACAACGAGGTATGTTTAATTAAGAGCGTCGGTTAGGGCCGCTACCTCCTGTCCGATTTCGATTTCATATGTACGTTTATCTGACGCTATTACGGTGAAGGTAAATATCGTATGGAAACCTGCACACGCCTATGAAAACTCAAAGTCGTGTGAAGTCGACCAACTCGCACTGGGCTCGCGTGGTCGACTAAGGCCCAATCGCCCTAATTCAGGGTAGGCTCGAGCCCCTCAGTGGGGACGTATATATGAGCTGATATGATGATGATTCATTCATTTCATGCGTTTCTCTCGCAGTGAAGACAGAGAGTAAGAGAGAGTTTCTCAACAGGAGTTTAAGAGAGAGCCAGAGTTACGCGC
Organism: Coleophora flavipennella; assembly: GCA_947284805.1. Lineage (NCBI taxonomy): Eukaryota > Metazoa > Arthropoda > Insecta > Lepidoptera > Coleophoridae > Coleophora > Coleophora flavipennella. The sequence continues at coordinate 6,542,811 of OX369258.1, read as the reverse complement.
GCAGTGAGTTATGCGCCGCGCTTTTGAAAGTTGATAGCGAACGTGAAAGTGCATAGGTATGGTTACACCCCATGTGTTAATTTATACCAACTTCCAAATAGTAGATTCTGAATTCAGATGTAATTTTTTTTGTATGTTTGTTAAGTGATATCTTCGCAGATTGTAAACTGATTTTCATGATAATTTTTATTTGATTTTTGTATGCTGCTAGGCAGTTCAATATTATAACAAAATCGGTGAAGTACTTTTTTTTAGAAAATAAACAAAAACCTTTAATAATAATGCAAAATTGTACTAAATTGTTGCGATGGTCGGTTTTTAGCGTTCCGTACCCAAAGTTACGAAGTAAAAACAGGACCCTATTACTAAGACTCCGCTGTCTGTCCGTCTGTCTGTCTGTCCGTCTGTCACCAGGCTGTATTTCATGAACAGTGATAGCTATAGACAGTTGAAATTTTCACACATGATGTATTTCTGTTGTCGCTATAACAACAAATACTAAAAATTAGAAAAAGTGAAAGTCTCCATACAAAAATCGTGTAGAAACTAGCGCCTTCTAGTATGATGCTACGAAACCCTATGTGCGCGGTTCTTACTCGCACTTTACCATGCTCGATGGCCTCAGTAGAGCCTCTCAACAAGTGGGTCTTAGAATGAACATGGACAAGACGAAAATTATGTCAAACGTCCGTGTCATACCTACTCCTCTGAAGGTTGGAGGCTCTACACTCGAAGTTGTTACCGAATATGTATACCTGGGACAAACAGTTCAGTTAAGTAGGTCCAACTTCGAGAAAGAGATCAATCGTCGAATCCAACTCGGCTGGGCAGCGTTCGGGAAGCTTCGCAATATCTTTACGTCCCAGATACCGCAGTGTCTTAAGACCAAGGTCTTCGACCAATGTGTGTTGCCAGTGATGACGTACGGAACTGAGACATGGTCGCTTACTATGGGCCTCATAAGAAGGCTCAAGGTCACCCAAAGGGCAATGGAGCGTGCTATGCTCGGAGTTTCTCTGCGTGATCGAATCAGAAACGAGGAGATACGTAAGAGAACCAAAGTAACCGACATAGCTCTCAGAATTGCTAAACTTAAGTGGCAGTGGGCGGGGCACATTGCTCGTAGAACAGATGGCCGTTGGGGCAGTAAAGTTCTCGAGTGGCGACCACGCACCGGAAAGCGTAGTGTAGGCAGGCCTCCCACTCGGTGGACCGATGACCTGGTGAAGGTCGCGGGAAGCCGCTGGATGCGGGCAGCGCAGAACCGGTCGTCGTGGAGATCCTTGGGGGAGGCCTATGTCCAGCAGTGGACTTCCTTCGGCTGATATGATGATGATGATGATATAAAAATAAGTCGGGTTTTCCTTCCTGACGCTATAACTCCAGAACGCACCAACCGATTTGGCTAATTCTTTTTTTGTCGAGTTCGTTATTGTCAGGAGAAGGTTCTTATGTAGGGTAGTGTAGGGTAGGGTAGGGTAGTGTAGGGTAGGGTAGGGTAGTGTAGTGTAGTGTAGGGTAGTGTAGGGTAGTGTAGTGTAGTGTATGTAGGGTAGGGTAGGGTAGAGTAGGGTAGGGTAGGGTAGGGTAGGGTAGTGTAGTGTAAGGTAGTGTAGAGTAGTGTAGTGTAGTGTATGTAGGGTAGTGTAGGGTAGGGTGGGGTAGTGTAGGGTAGGGTAGTGTAGGGTAGGGTAGAGTAGTGTAGTTTAGGGTAGGAAAGTATAGGGTAGTGTAGTGTATGGTAGTGTAGTGTAGTGTATGTAGGGTAGGGTAGGGTAGTGTAGTGTAGGGTAGGGTAGTGTAGTGTAGTGTATGTAGGGTAGGGTAGGGTAATGTAGGGTAGGGTAGGGTAGTGTAGGGTTCTTACTTCTGTTTACTCTTGATAGATTACTAGTTTTCCGCTCAATACACAGCGATCCTTTAACACTAGTGTGTTGTTGGGGTTATTGAGTTGTGACGAAAACATCTCCTCTCAAAATAAAAACTCTTTTGGAATAGTCTGTTTCTTTTGGTTATATATGATTCGTTCCATTTGGTGAATAGGAGGAATAAAATTGAAAAACTGGGTTTATATTTTTTTTGACAAGGAAGAAAATAACAAGCGGTGATGTGGAGTTTTTTCGTCTGGATGTTTACTGATTTCTGAATTATCTTATTAGTGTCTTTCCATCTCTTATCTTAATCTATAATTATACGCAGAGCCCGTGTTTTTTGTAAATGGTGAGTAGTCTGTTTGTTGGTTTCCTAAGTGCTTAGTATGGCCTTTTATGACAATATTGTTTGTCATTTAGGGCTTTTACTACCGGATTGTACCACTTTTGGGGCTTCCTCCATCGGCATCCGTCCTTGACCGCATCGAGACGGGTGCTGATTCTTCACAGCTAGGCAGAAGGCTCTGCCGCCTAAGATACCAGACGCGGACATAACATATTCTTCTGTCTCTTCCTTTCGCCTACTCCATGTCGGACTGCTCTCTCCACCTTTCGGGCATCACTACTTCTTTGCTTTACAACTAAATAAAATAAATATAAATAAATATTCTGGAACAAATCACACATGGTCATCTGGCCCCAAAGTAGGATTCCCTGTGTTATGGGTTACCAGAGACTGATATACATACTTATATTTTCATATGTAAGTGACTATTGTCTTTATGATAATATAATATCTTAATAGATAGGAACTTTATGTTTTTTCTGAGGATTTCACGCTTATTAGATCAGTACTTTTACCTCAGTATGCTTCACGAATAAAACCTCCATGGAAACTGACCATGTGCGAGTAAACTACACTGATCGCAAAGAAAACGGGTGGGTTATAAATATGCGATATCTTAAACCTTACAATATAAAAACTTAATTAAAGTTTTTTTTATTACGAATAATTGAAGAATTTAAAACCTTTTTATTTCTTTTTGGTGATTGTGTTAAAAACCATAAAAAAATAAACACGATTTTCATAATTTGCAATTCAAATTTGAAACCATTTGTTTTACTTCAGTTTCTTTTCTGTAAAAATAAATAGGGCATTTCTTGTGCAGAATTTCATTATTCTGATCAAATTCAGTTAAAACATGTCACTAATCCCTGAAGAGTGTACCAGAAATCTGTCAATGCTTAAAGACGGGCGCAGTCATTGTTATATACAGTTGGTGTGTCGCTATCAACCGTTTAAAGAGTGCTCCAGCGATTTGAAGAGACTGGATCCAATATTCGCAGACCAGGAATAGGCCGAAAAACGTGCACGACAGTGCGGGAGGATCGATATATGGTGTCAACAATATTTAGAAATCTATTTCGAACGGCTGTTAAAGTCACAAATCACCTTCTCCGTGGTGGAGGGAGCAATTCGAGCACGTGTACAGTGAGGCGGCGTCTTGCTAAAACAAATTTCAAGCCATTTAGACTCGCCAATGGTCCAAAACTCGAAAGGCAGCATTGAAATTCAAGGCTGAGTTACGATAGGGAACTCAATAATTGGACTCTCGATGACTGGTCAATAGTTATGTTTTCGGATGAGTCGAGATTCATTCTATACAAGAACGATGGAAGGCAAAGAGTCTTCAGAAGACCAGAAGAGCGCTATAACCAAGCTTGCATTAAAAAGAAAGTGTCATACTGCCGAGGCTCCATACACGTGTGGGCTGGAATTCTTTCCGAAAGCTGCCCCGAGCCAGTAGTGATCGAAAATGGAACTTTAATTGCAGAGAGATACATGAATGAAATCTTAAATGAGTATGTTGGCCCATTTTTAGTAAACATGGGCGAGAACGCCATGTTTATGCATGATAACGTTCGTCCCCATACAGCTCGGATAGTGTTTGACTACCTTGATGATGTCGCTATCACACGCATGATGTGGCCAGCACGCAGTCCATACTAGAACCCCATCGAGCATGCCTGAGATGAATTGGGACGACGAGCGAAATTCCTCTCGTGAACTGAAAGAAGCACTGATAGAGGAATGGGAAAATATTTCTCAGCATCGGCTCAGAAATCTGGAGGAAAGCATGCCAAATCCTGTAACAGGTGTTTTAATAGCTCGTGGTGGTAATACAAAATAGGTACTGAAAGTGTGAAAATTGTACTTTTGACACCGTAGCACATTTTTCGAAATATAGTGAAAAATTGTCATTTTTTACTTAACGTACTTTTAGTCAAAATAAACTTTATAACCTTAATTTTTATAATTTTTATTTCTATTTAAGCACTATAAAATTGTCTATAATGCAGTCTTTATTTTATAAAGCTAGTTACAATATTTTGTAAGGTATTGAGGTTTTTGTTACCGACCCGTTTCCTTTGCTGCGAGTGTATTTGAACTGCGAATGAAAGTGTAGCTTTATAACCGTCTTTAAAAAAGCACGGCGGGGCTCCTTTTCACGGTCGAACAAGACAAGCTAACCTAACCGTTTGTCCGTCCGTCCTTCCAACTTGGTTTTATTCAGAGTTTTTAGGGTTCCGTACCCAAAGGGTAAAAACGGGACCCTATTGCTAAGACTGCGCTGTCCGTCCGTCTGTCCGTCTGTCACCAGGCTGTATTCATGAACCGTGATAGCTAGACAGTTGAAATTTTCACAGACGATGTATTTCTGTTGCCGCTATAACAACAAATACTAAACATTAGAAAAAGAGAGTCTCCATAAAACGTGTTTTTTTTTAAACGTGAAGAAACTAGCGCCACCTAGTATGATAGTACGGAACCCTATGTGTGCGGTTCTGACTCACACTTAGCCGGTTTTTTACTCAGTAGCTTACAAAGAGGCGCGCCTTTTTGTTAAAAGGCTAACTCTACAATTTGGCTGCGACATCTCCATGTCAATTGCAGCAAAATCGGTTTAGTACTTTTCTAAATTACAAAAACAAGAAAATGAAGCAAAATTGTATTTAGTTGTTGCGATGGAAGTCAGTTTTATAACGTCTTTTGCTAATTATAAGTTAATTATAAGTTTAGGAGTTTCTTAGGCAGTAAATCATGCCTACTACGTCTCTTACCCCTAAACATGCTATGCTTAGCTACTCATGCAATCGAACATGAAATAGTACATTGGCAGCGGCCAGCAAAAGAGGCATTGATGGACGGAAGTGTAAAGTGGGTCAAGGCGAAGCCCAGGCACACACGTAAGTCCATCAGTGCCTAGTTGTGGCCAAGGTTTGTATAGTACTTTTCTCAAATAATGCGCGGAAATTAAAACTTAGTATAGCACCTAGTATAGTCGTCGTGGAAATCCTTAGGGGAGGCCTTTGTCCAGCAGTGGACGATTTTCGGCTGATATGATGATAGTACCTAGGCAAAACTTTTTATTTGAAAATACTGTTGTTGAACGCGCCAAAGTGTTCATTTGTTTTTTTTTAATAAACAGCTTTCTATTTGCAAGCCATTTCGAAATTTAAATAAAACCTTTCTTTGATAAGTTACCTCCTTGGTTGCCATGTTTCAGAGTAAAAGATCGTTCCATTTTTAAAATACACGACAGATATGAGTCGACATAGTAATTTATTTGACCGCTAAAACACAACAGATATGTTTTTTTATGCAACTTTTACAAGCCGCTGCTCGCATGTATTTGGCCAGTAACAGCAATTTTGAATTTTCTCGAAGAAGGTTGTCAAAATAATGCCAAGCATGTTTGAGAAATAAGAATTTAAACTCGGAACACTACAGCAGTAATTAACATGTTTACAAACCGCGAAAGTAGAGTTAGTTCAACTTTGTACTTTGCACTTCTCGCACGATTTCAAGAAACTCCAACTCTTAACTCGGAAGTCAAAAGGCGTCACTTGGGTGACGTTGACTTGGGTTCAAATTTGTACTAATCACTGCAGTTTTCAAGACTTACGGTCAGAGCGGTTTCCGGTGCCAAAACCGCTGAAGATAATACAAGGGACCGGTTTGGGTAATGTCTGTCTAATCAGAGAATGGAAGCAGTTCAATTTTGGTTTCCGTAGGGTGTAACTACACTTGTTCATTTCGGAGATTGCGCGCAAGAACTTCACGACGTCATTCCCCTGGCTCCATTCCACCGTCGGTCAACGAGACGCAGGGAGGGGTTGCACCCCTTTGTTGTTGATGTTCCACCTTTTCGCATGAATCGGTACGCTTCTTCATTTATTATGCGTACAGCGCTGGAATGGAACTCCTTGCCTGCGTCAGTGTTTCCCGATTCCTATAGTTTGGGGATCTTCAAGGCAAGAGTGAATAGGCATTATTTGTTTGCGTGTACCATACTTGACTGCATCATCACTTACCATCAGTTGAGTTGCATTCAAATTTTTAATTAAAAAAAAGTTGAGTTTGTACTTATAACAGCGCATGCCTCTTAGTTGCCATGGTTACAAAGAGGTATGTTTTATTAAGAGCGTCGGTTAGGGCCGCTATCTCCTGTCCGATTTCGATTTCATATGTACGTTTATCTGACGCTATTACGGTGAAGGTAAATATCGTATGGAAACCTGCACACGCCTATGAAGAAACTCAAAGTCGTGTGAAGTCGACCAACTCGCACTGGGCTCGCGTGGTCGATTAAGGCCCAATCGCCCTAATTCAGGGTAGGTTCGAGCCCCTCAGTGGGGACGTATATATGAGCTGATATGATGATGATTCATTCATTTCATGCGTTTCTCTCGCAGTGAAGACAGAGAGTAAGAGAGAGTTTCTCAACAGGAGTTTAAGACAGAGCCAGAGTTACGCGCGCAGTGAGTTATGCGCCGCGCTTTTGAAAGTTGATAGCGAACGTGAAAGTGCATAGGTATGGTTACACCCCATGTGTTAATTTATACCAACTTCCAAATAGTAGATTATGAATTCAGATGTATTTTTTTTTGTATGTTTGTAACGTGATATCGTCGCAGATTGTAAACCGATTTTCATGATAATTTTTATTTGATTTTTGTATGCTGCTAGGCAGTTCAATATTATAACAAAATCGGTGAAGTACTTTTTTTTAGAAAATAAACAAAAACCTTTAATAATAATGCAAAATTGTACTAAATTGTTGCGATGGTCGGTTTTTAGCGTTCCGTACCCAAAGTTACGAAGTAAAAACAGGACCCTATTACTAAGACTCCGCTGTCTGTCCGTCTGTCTGTCTGTCCGTCTGTCACCAGGCTGTATTTCATGAACAGTGATAGCTATAGACAGTTGAAATTTTCACACATGATGTATTTCTGTTGTCGCTATAACAACAAATACTAAAAATTAGAAAAAGTGAAAGTCTCCATACAAAAATCGTGTAGAAACTAGCGCCTTCTAGTATGATGCTACGAAACCCTATGTGCGCGGTTCTTACTCGCACTTTACCATGCTCGATGGCCTCAGTAGAGCCTCTCAACAAGTGGGTCTTAGAATGAACATGGACAAGACGAAAATTATGTCAAACGTCCGTGTCATACCTACTCCTCTGAAGGTTGGAGGCTCTACACTCGAAGTTGTTACCGAATATGTATACCTGGGACAAACAGTTCAGTTAAGTAGGTCCAACTTCGAGAAAGAGATCAATCGTCGAATCCAACTCGGCTGGGCAGCGTTCGGGAAGCTTCGCAATATCTTTACGTCCCAGATACCGCAGTGTCTTAAGACCAAGGTCTTCGACCAATGTGTGTTGCCAGTGATGACGTACGGAACTGAGACATGGTCGCTTACTATGGGCCTCATAAGAAGGCTCAAGGTCACCCAAAGGGCAATGGAGCGTGCTATGCTCGGAGTTTCTCTGCGTGATCGAATCAGAAACGAGGAGATACGTAAGAGAACCAAAGTAACCGACATAGCTCTCAGAATTGCTAAACTTAAGTGGCAGTGGGCGGGGCACATTGCTCGTAGAACAGATGGCCGTTGGGGCAGTAAAGTTCTCGAGTGGCGACCACGCACCGGAAAGCGTAGTGTAGGCAGGCCTCCCACTCGGTGGACCGATGACCTGGTGAAGGTCGCGGGAAGCCGCTGGATGCGGGCAGCGCAGAACCGGTCGTCGTGGAGATCCTTGGGGGAGGCCTATGTCCAGCAGTGGACTTCCTTCGGCTGATATGATGATGATGATGATATAAAAATAAGTCGGGTTTTCCTTCCTGACGCTATAACTCCAGAACGCACCAACCGATTTGGCTAATTCTTTTTTTGTCGAGTTCGTTATTGTCAGGAGAAGGTTCTTATGTAGGGTAGTGTAGGGTAGGGTAGGGTAGTGTAGGGTAGGGTAGGGTAGTGTAGTGTAGTGTAGGGTAGTGTAGGGTAGTGTAGGGTAGTGTAGTGTAGGGTAGTGTAGTGTAGTGTATGTAGGGTAGGGTAGGGTAGAGTAGGGTAGGGTAGGGTAGGGTAGGGTAGTGTAGTGTAAGGTAGTGTAGAGTAGTGTAGTGTAGTGTATGTAGGGTAGTGTAGGGTAGGGTGGGGTAGTGTAGGGTAGGGTGGGGTAGTGTAGGGTAGGGTAGTGTAGGGTAGGGTAGAGTAGTGTAGTTTAGGGTAGGAAAGTATAGGGTAGTGTAGTGTATGGTAGTGTAGTGTAGTGTATGTAGGGTAGGGTAGGGTAGTGTAGTGTAGGGTAGGGTAGTGTAGTGTAGTGTATGTAGGGTAGGGTAGGGTAATGTAGGGTAGGGTAGGGTAGTGTAGGGTTCTTACTTCTGTTTACTCTTGATAGATTACTAGTTTTCCGCTCAATACACAGCGATCCTTTAACACTAGTGTGTTGTTGGGGTTATTGAGTTGTGACGAAAACATCTCCTCTCAAAATAAAAACTCTTTTGGAATAGTCTGTTTCTTTTGGTTATATATGATTCGTTCCATTTGGTGAATAGGAGGAATAAAATTGAAAAACTGGGTTTATATTTTTTTTGACAAGGAAGAAAATAACAAGCGGTGATGTGGAGTTTTTTCGTCTGGATGTTTACTGATTTCTGAATTATCTTATTAGTGTCTTTCCATCTCTTATCTTAATCTATAATTATACGCAGAGCCCGTGTTTTTTGTAAATGGTGAGTAGTCTGTTTGTTGGTTTCCTAAGTGCTTAGTATGGCCTTTTATGACAATATTGTTTGTCATTTAGGGCTTTTACTACCGGATTGTACCACTTTTGGGGCTTCCTCCATCGGCATCCGTCCTTGACCGCATCGAGACGGGTGCTGATTCTTCACAGCTAGGCAGAAGGCTCTGCCGCCTAAGATACCAGACGCGGACATAACATATTCTTCTGTCTCTTCCTTTCGCCTACTCCATGTCGGACTGCTCTCTCCACCTTTCGGGCATCACTACTTCTTTGCTTTACAACTAAATAAAATAAATATAAATAAATATTCTGGAACAAATCACACATGGTCATCTGGCCCCAAAGTAGGATTCCCTGTGTTATGGGTTACCAGAGACTGATATACATACTTATATTTTCATATGTAAGTGACTATTGTCTTTATGATAATATAATATCTTAATAGATAGGAACTTTATGTTTTTTCTGAGGATTTCACGCTTATTAGATCAGTACTTTTACCTCAGTATGCTTCACGAATAAAACCTCCATGGAAACTGACCATGTGCGAGTAAACTACACTGATCGCAAAGAAAACGGGTGGGTTATAAATATGCGATATCTTAAACCTTACAATATAAAAACTTAATTAAAGTTTTTTTTATTACGAATAATTGAAGAATTTAAAACCTTTTTATTTCTTTTTGGTGATTGTGTTAAAAACCATAAAAAAATAAACACGATTTTCATAATTTGCAATTCAAATTTGAAACCATTTGTTTTACTTCAGTTTCTTTTCTGTAAAAATAAATAGGGCATTTCTTGTGCAGAATTTCATTATTCTGATCAAATTCAGTTAAAACATGTCACTAATCCCTGAAGAGTGTACCAGAAATCTGTCAATGCTTAAAGACGGGCGCAGTCATTGTTATATACAGTTGGTGTGTCGCTATCAACCGTTTAAAGAGTGCTCCAGCGATTTGAAGAGACTGGATCCAATATTCGCAGACCAGGAATAGGCCGAAAAACGTGCACGACAGTGCGGGAGGATCGATATATGGTGTCAACAATATTTAGAAATCTATTTCGAACGGCTGTTAAAGTCACAAATCACCTTCTCCGTGGTGGAGGGAGCAATTCGAGCACGTGTACAGTGAGGCGGCGTCTTGCTAAAACAAATTTCAAGCCATTTAGACTCGCCAATGGTCCAAAACTCGAAAGGCAGCATTGAAATTCAAGGCTGAGTTACGATAGGGAACTCAATAATTGGACTCTCGATGACTGGTCAATAGTTATGTTTTCGGATGAGTCGAGATTCATTCTATACAAGAACGATGGAAGGCAAAGAGTCTTCAGAAGACCAGAAGAGCGCTATAACCAAGCTTGCATTAAAAAGAAAGTGTCATACTGCCGAGGCTCCATACACGTGTGGGCTGGAATTCTTTCCGAAAGCTGCCCCGAGCCAGTAGTGATCGAAAATGGAACTTTAATTGCAGAGAGATACATGAATGAAATCTTAAATGAGTATGTTGGCCCATTTTTAGTAAACATGGGCGAGAACGCCATGTTTATGCATGATAACGTTCGTCCCCATACAGCTCGGATAGTGTTTGACTACCTTGATGATGTCGCTATCACACGCATGATGTGGCCAGCACGCAGTCCATACTAGAACCCCATCGAGCATGCCTGAGATGAACTGGGACGACGAGCGAAATTCCCCTCGTGAACTGAAAGAAGCACTGATAGAGGAATGGGAAAATATTTCTCAGCATCGGCTCAGAAATCTGGAGGAAAGCATGCCAAATCCTGTAACAGGTGTTTTAATAGCTCGTGGTGGTAATACAAAATAGGTACTGAAAGTGTGAAAATTGTACTTTTGACACCGTAGCACATTTTTCGAAATATAGTGAAAAATTGTCATTTTTTACTTAACGTACTTTTAGTCAAAATAAACTTTATAACCTTAATTTTTATAATTTTTATTTCTATTTAAGCACTATAAAATTGTCTATAATGCAGTCTTTATTTTATAAAGCTAGTTACAATATTTTGTAAGGTATTGAGGTTTTTGTTACCGACCCGTTTCCTTTGCTGCGAGTGTATTTGAACTGCGAATGAAAGTGTAGCTTTATAACCGTCTTTAAAAAAGCTCGGCGGGGCTCCTTTTCACGGTCGAACAAGACAAGCTAACCTAACCGTTTGTCCGTCCGTCCTTCCAACTTGGTTTTATTCAGAGTTTTTAGGGTTCCGTACCCAAAGGAACAGTCTTTACAAAAGCACGGCGGGGCTCCTTTTCACGGTCGAACAAGACAAGCTAACCTAACCGTTTGTCCGTCCGTCCTTCCAACTTGGTTTTATTCAGAGTTTTTAGGGTTCCGTACCCAAAGGGTAAAAACGGGACCCTATTGCTAAGACTGCGCTGTCCGTCCGTCTGTCCGTCTGTCACCAGGCTGTATTTCATGAACCGTGATAGCTAGACAGTTGAAATTTTCACAGACGATGTATTTCTGTTGCCGCTATAACAACAAATACTATACATTAGAAAAAGAGAGTCTCCATAAAAACGTGTTTTTTTTTTAAACGTGAAGAAACTAGCGCCACCTAGTATGATAGCACGGAACCCTATGTGTGCGGTTCTGACTCGCACTTGGCCGGTTTTTTACTCAGTAGTTTATAAAGAGGCGCGACGTTTCGTTAAAAGGCTAATTCTACAATTTGTCTGCGACATCTCCATGTCAATTGCAGCAAAATCGGTTTAGTACTTTTCTAAATTACAAAAACAAGAAAATGAAGCAAAATTGTATTTAGTTGTTGCGATTGAAGTCAGTTTTATAACGTCTTTTACTAATTATAAGTTAATTAAAAGTTTAAAAGTTTCTTAGGCAGTTAATCATGCATAGTACGTTTCTTACCCCTAATCATGCTATGCTTAGCTACTCATGCAATCGAACATGAAATAGTACTTTGGCAGCGGCCAGCAAAAGAGGCATTGATGGACGGAAGTGTAAAGTGGGTCAAGACGAAGTCCAGGCACTCACTTAAGTCCATCAATGCCTAGTTGTGGCCAAGGTTTGTATAGTACTTTTCTCAAATAATGCGCGGAAATTAAAATTAGTATAGCACCTAGTATAGTCGTCGTGGAAATCCTTAGGGGAGGCCTTTGTCCAGCAGTGGACGATTTTCGGCTGATATGATGATAGTACCTAGGCAAAACTTTTTATTTGAAAATACTGTTGTTGAACGCGCCAAAGTGTTCATTTGTTTTTTTTTAATAAACAGCTTTCTATTTGCAAGCCATTTCGAAATTTAAATAAAACCTTTCTTTGATAAGTTACCTCCTTGGTTGCCATGTTTCAGAGTAAAAGATCGTTCCATTTTTAAAATACACGACAGATATGAGTCGACATAGTAATTTATTTGGCCGCTAAAACACAACAGATATGTTTTTTTATGCAACTTTTACAAGCCGCTGCTCGCATGTATTTGGCCAGTAACAGCAATTTTGAATTTTCTCGAAGAAGGTTGTCAAAATAATGCCAAGCATGTTTGAGAAATAAGAATTTAAACTCGGAACACTACAGCAGTAATTAACATGTTTACAAACCACGAAAGTAGAGTTAGTTCAACTTTGTACTTTGCACTTCTCGCACGATTTCAAGAAACTCCAACTCTTAACTCGGAAGTCAAAAGGCGTCACTTGGGTCTCTCTTTGGCTGCGGTCCAAATTTGTACTAATCACTGCAGTTTTCAAGACTTACGGTCCGAGCGGTTTCCGGTGCCAAAACCGCTGAAGATAATACAAGGGACCGGTTTGGGTAATGTCTGTCTAATCAGAGAATGGAAGCAGTTTAATTTTGGTTTCTGTAGGGTGTAACTACACTTGTTCATTTCGGAGATTGCGCGCAAGAACTTCACGACGTCATTCCCCCGGCTCCATTCCACCGTCGGTCAACGAGATGCAGGGAGGGGTTGCACCCCTTTGTTGTTGATGTTCCACCTTTTCGCATGAATCGGTACGCTTCTTCATTTATTATGCGTACAGCGCTGGAATGGAACTCCTTGCCTGCGTCAGTGTTTCCCTATTCCTATAGTTTGGGAATCTTCAAGGCAAGAGTGAATAGGCATTATTTGTTTGCGTGTACCATACTTGACTGCATGATCACTTATTATCAGTTGAGTTGCAGTCAAACGCATTCAAATTTTTAATTTAAAAAAAAGTTGAGTTCGTACTTACAACAGCGCATGCCTCTTAGTTGCCATGGTTACAAAGAGGTATGTTTTATTAAGAGCGTCGGTTAGGGCCGCTACCTCCTGTCCGATTTCGATTTTCCATATTGTACGTTTATCGGACGCTATTACGTTGAAGGTAAACATCATAAGGAAACCTGCAAACGCCTGTGAAGAAACTCAAAGGTATGTGAAGTCGACCAACTGGCCCGCGTGGTCGACTAAGGCCCAATCGCCCTAATTCAGGGTAGGCTCGAGCCCCTCAGTGGGGACGTATATATGAGCTGATATGATGATGCTTCATTCATTTCATGCGTTTCTCTCGCAGTGAAGACAGAGAGTAAGAGAGAGTTTCTCAACAGGAGTGTAAGAGAGAGACAGAGTTACGCGCGAGTTATTCGACGCGCTATTGAAAATTGATAGCGAACGTGAAAGTGCATAGATATGGTTACACCCCATGTGTTATTTTTCACCGACTTCCAAATAGGAGTAGATTCTTAATTCGGCTTTAATTTTTTTGTATGTTTTTTACGCGATATCTTCGCAGATTGTAAACCGATTTTTATGATATTTTTTAATTAATAGGGTATGTTGCTAGGCAGTCCAATATTAATGGCAAAATGGGTGAAGTACTTTTTAGAAAATAAACGAAAACCTTTAATAATAAATGAAAGTCAATTTTTAGGGTTCCGTACCCAAAGGGTAAAAACGGGACCCTATTACTAAGACTTCGTTGTCCGCCCGCTTGTCCGTCTGTCCGTCTGTCCGTCTGTCACCAGTCTGTATTTCATGAACCGTGTTAGCTAGACAGTTGAAATTTTCACACATGATGTATTTCTGTTGTCGCTATAACAACAAATACTAAAAATTAGAAAAAGTGAAAGTCTCCATACAAAAATCGTGTAGAAACTAGTGCCTTCTAGTATGATGCTACGAAACCGTTTGTGCGCGGTTCTTACTCGCACTTTACCGGTTTTTTTAACGTTTTCAATTTTGTGAGTAATCCTCTTAACGAGTCTTTTATATGATACGGTAAGCCTTGTGCTTCGTTTCCCTTTCGGCCGCAATCCTAACTGAGTTTCGTTACCAGTTGGTACTACTACTACCCGTGCGACTTAACTAGGCACCTCGCGCTGTGACGGACTGTTTGCAAAAAAAAAGTTAGTTCGAAAAAAGGAGACGCGCGCAACGGTAACAAAGATGTTATCGGTGGTACCATTAGGTACTGAACGCCAGGAGGACTTTCAGGCGAACGCAGGGTGCCGCGCGGGGAAGCGGGAGAGGGCTCGCATACCAGCGATGTACCTAGTTAAGAGGAAACGCGGGCGCCATTTTTCTATACAAACGTAGTCCCCCGTTTCCTCCCTGGATAATGACAATAGAGCAAAAATGTTTTTTTCATTAAACCTATATCTACCATGGACATGCCCCTATGTTTTGTTTTTTTTCCATATATTATTAATAATTATAATAGGAAGTAGGAGCCATCCAAAACTGACAAAATTGCCCAATTAAAACGTCATTTTTAGACGACTACCAAAAAAATAATACGCATATCTATAATATAATAAAACTGTAACGGGGCCGTGTCTGTACATGAAATATTTTTGGAAAATAATAACTGTAGTGGACATTAATAACGATACAGAGGCCAAAAAAACAACTTTTGGAATTTTTGTCTGTCTGTCTGTCTGTATGTTCGCGCATCACGCAAAAACTACCAGGCCGATTTTGATGAAATTTTGTATGGTGGTTCCTTATAGCCCGGGTTAACATATAGGATACTTTTTATCCCAGTAAATTCAAGAGTTCCCGTGGGAAAATCAAAAGTATTCATTTATAGAATGGCTCACCACGCAAATATGGCTTGACCTATTACAATCAAATTTTACACGTTGATACCCTTATCGCGAACTAAAACTGGGACATTGTGAATCCCAAAAAAATTAGTGTTCCTATAGGAATGCAAAAAATTGTATCTTTAGAATGGCTCGACGTAACAATATGAAACTTTTACATTGGGATGGGGTGTTTTGACCATCATTGTATAGTCGGGTATTCTATATCCCGGAAAACTAAAAAGGTCCCGTGGGAAATTATTTATCGATACTTACAATAATAAATATAGAGTACTTTTTCAACATATAAGCTACACATACCACACATTATAATCATAGCAGCAAAATGTCAATAGATGGCACTGCAGGAATAATAAAACGCGCTTAAGTTGTGTTAAAATATTAAAATATTATTTCATACTTTTGAGTGGATTTCTTTTATGTATTTTTCAGCATACGCTTTTTACACAACTCTCTGGAACTATGGCAAGCGATGTGTTTTATAGACGAACAGATAGGTATTTTTTTATAGATTGCAATCGTGTAAAAAAATTAAAAACACATAAATCGAGTTTAGCTTCTTTTAACAGGAGGCACAGATATGGGAACTCTTCTGACGGCGACTATTTGCATGTGGCAGTTGCTCTCCGCCTGCAATATCAATATCTGTGAACCTCATCAATGTATTTGCGGGTTCACGGTGGAGGCAATTGGCCATCACTCACTGAGTTGCAGTCGTGTTTGTGAAGATTCCCACGTCACCAATTCCTTAATGACCTCATTCGGAGGGCACTGGTCTCGGCCAGATGGAATATTCCATCTTTGATGCAGCCGCCGGCCGGGCTTTAGTCGATCTGATGGCAAAAGGCTGGAGGGTTTAAACAGGTGCTATGGCAGAGAGGAACGTGTCTGCTTTGGGAAGCCACTTTTTCTGCCTCACTGTACGGTACTGCTGCTCAATTTTCGGCGAGAAAGAAGCATAATAAGTACTCGGTCTTGGAGGCAAATTACTGCTTTGTGCCGCTGGTCTGTGAGACAACCGGCTGCTGAACCCTCAGAGGCCTTTGCCTTCACAAAGGAGATTGGCCTTCGCCTTCGAGAGAGGAGATGTGACGTGAGGTCCTACCTGCTGCTAAGGTTGTCTTTTGCCATCCAGCGCGGCAACGAGAAGTGCGTCTTGGGCTCCTTTGGAGCTAATCAGACTCGAGTATTTGACCCATATTAATATTTTTAGGAAATTTTATTACTAGATTGATACCTATAATGATTTGAATTAGTTTTTTGATAATATAGGTACCTATATATGTTATTTCATCATATCAGTTTATATACGTCCCCACCAAGGGGCTCAACCTGCCCTGAGTTAGGGCGATCTGGCCTTAGACGATCACGCGGGCCCATTGCGGGTTGATTGACTTCACACATAAGCTTCGAATTTCTTCGAAGGCGTGTGCAGGTTTCCTCACGATGTTTTTCTCACCGTAAGAGCGTCGGATAAACGTACATACCAGTATGCATTCGATATTCGTATAGATATTGATAAGTGGCAGGATTCGAACCACGGCCTTCCGGACAGGAGGTAGTGGCCCTAACCGTTTTGCCACTGACGCTCTATATTTCAATTAAGATTTAGAAATCCTTACTTAATATTATAAATGTGAAAATGTGTTTGTTTGTTTGTTACCTATTCACACTTCAACACCTCTATCAATCTTGATGAAATTTGGCATGCAGGTAGCCTGTATCACTGGGAATGAAATAGTCAACCTTTTATCTGAGGAAATTATCATAGCCCGATACAGTTCCTGAGGAAACTAAAACAATACTCTTTGATCGTTTTATATAAAATCGTAACGAAAAAATAGATTGGTGTGATTTTTAGCACAGAGATGAGGTGGAAAATGATATAATTTACTAATAAGTATATCCTGACATAGTTCCCGAGGGATCTGGGGACAACTGTTTTCTACGCTCGCGCACGTCGGTGGCGTCGCAACGGAGCAACGGATTAAAGTGATTTTTTGTATAGAATTTGTTGAGGGGGTGGGAAGTGACAAAGACTGCTAATCTGAATAGCCCGATACAGTTCCTGAGGTACCTGGAGAAAACTCATGTCCACGCTTGCGAGCTGATTGCGGCTCGCGCACCACTCACCCTCAAAAAGGGTCATAAAAGCTATGTCCACGTGGGCGAAGCCGCGGGCAAAAGCTAGTTAACAATAAAATGAAAACATAGAGGCAGTAAAGCGTATTCATAATTATTTTTGAAAAAAATATTATCATTTCTCAAATTTTGGAGGAGGAAATAAGGGACTACCAAAATGCTGTTTTGGCCAATTTTAATGCCTATTATCGGTCTGAGCTGCAGTTTTCTCTTTTTTTTGTAGTATACGGACAGGTTTGGGGGAGGGAGACAGCAACATTTTATTCAAATAGGTACTTATTCTTAAGACCGCGTTTCCTCATAAGTCGCATGCATTAAGTGAAAAAAATGACGAAGACGGAAGCGGGCTGTCCAAAGCATCATTGAAGAAACTGGCTGTCTCATTTCTACTAAAACACGTTGACTCTTCCGGATTATTTGAATACCGCTTATAATGATAAAGCTTTATGATAAGTCAGACAAGATTTTTGGTAGATACTGGACATACTGGCTTAAAAGACGCCCCATTACCTGGAATAAGTTTAGTGGTAGATAAGCCAGAGAAGACTACGCTAGTCAAATTCACACTTGGCCGTTTTTTATCTATACCACCACACCACCTAAATCTTCTCTGGCTTTTTCCCCCCTTATTCAGAAGAAGAGGGAGTGATGCATCATGCATACCAGTACAGCCCGGCAGTAGTAGGTATTCGCGGGCTCTAGACCACTTAATATGCATGGCTGGCTTTTTTTTAATAGCGACTCGTTGCAATTTAGCATGCAGAGATGCACAGAGGCGTCATATACATCGATCCGTGGAGCAAGGCAATCCTGTGAAAATACTTATACTTATACTTCCATACGGAAGTTTCTCCGGTCTGTTGGTGTCGGCAAGTCTCGCAACGGCGATAGCCCTCCCAAAGAAGTCGATCTTGATACTTTGAGTTTTTCAAAACTTACGTACATATACTTACCGATTGCTTTAACGGTGAAGGAAACATTAATTTATAATTTTTATAATTTGTAATTTTTATAATATTTAATTTATAATTTTTATAATTTGTAATTTTTATAATATTTAATTTATAATTTTTATAATATTTAATTTATAATTTTTATAATTTGTAATTTTTATAATATATAATTTGTAATTTTTATATTTTGTAATTTTTATAATATTTAATTTATAATTTTTATAATTTGTAATTTTTATAATATTTAATTTATAATTTTTATAATATTTAATTTATAATTTTTATAATTTGTAATTTTTATAATATTTAATTTATAATTTTTATAGTATTTAATTTATAATTTTTATAATTTGTAATTTTTATAATATATAATTTGTAATTTTTATATTTTGTAATTTTTATAATATTTAATTTATAATTTTTATAATTTATAATTTTTATATTTTGTAATTTTTATAATATTTAATTTATAATTTTTATAATAATTATTTTATAATTTTTATAATTTGTAATTTTTATAATATATAATTTGTAATTTTTATAATATTTAATTTATAATTTTTATAATATTAAATTTATAATTTTTATAATTTGTAGTTTTTATAATATTTAATTTATAATTTTTATAATTTGTAATTTTTATAATATTTAGTTTATAATTTTTATATTTTGTAATTTTTATAATATTTAAATTATAATTTTTATAATTTGTAATTTTAATAATATTTAATTTATAATTTTTATAATTTGTAATTTTTATAATATTTAATTTATAATTTTTATAATATTTAATTAATATTTTTTATAATTTGTAATTTTTATAATATATAATTTGTCATTTTTATATTTTGTAATTTTTATAATATTTAATTTATAATTTTTATAATAATTTGTAATTATTATAATATTTAATTTATAATTTTTATAATATTTAATTTATAATTTTTATAATTTGTAATTTTTATAATATATAATTTGTAATGTTTATAATATATAATTTGTAATTTTTATAATATTTAATTTATAATTTTTATATTGTAATTTTTATAATATTTAATTTTTAATTTTTATAATTTGTAATTTTTATAATATATAATTTGTAATTTTTATATTTAATTTATAATTTTTATAATTTGTAATTTTTATAATATATAATTTGTAATTTTTATAATATTTAATTTATAATTTTTATATTGTAATTTTTATAATATTTAATTTATAATTTTTATAATTTGTAATTTTGTAATATATAATTTGTAATTTTTATATTTTGTAATTTTTATAATATTTAATTTATAATTTTTATAATAATTTGTAATTATTATAATATTTAATTTATATTTTTTATAATATTTAATTTATAATTTTTATAATTTGTAGTTTTATTTAATTTATAATTTTTATAATATTTAATTTATAATTTTTATAATTTGTAATTTTTATAATATATAATTTGTAATGTTTATAATATATAATTTGTAATTTTTATAATATTTAATTTATATTTTTTATAATTAATAATTTTTGTTTTATAATTTGTAATTTTTATATATAATTTGTAATTTTTATATTTTGTAATTTTTATAATATATAATATTTAATTAATCATTTTTATAATTTATAATTTTTATATTTTGTAATTTTTATAATATTTAATTTTCAATTTTTATAATATTTAATTTATAATTTTTTTATTGTAATTTTTATAATATTTAATTTTTAATTTTTATAATTTGTAATTTTTATAATATTTAATTTATAATTTTTATAATATTTAATTTATATTTTTTATAATTTGTAATTTTTATAATATATAATTTGTAATTTTTATATTTTGTAATTTTTATAATATATAATTTGTAATTTTTATAATATTTAATTTATAATATTTTTATTGTAATTTTTATAATATTTAATTTATAATTTTTATAATTTGTAATTTTTATAATATTTTATTTGTAATTTTTATATGTTTTGTAATTTTTATAATATTTATTTTATAATTTTTATAATAATTTATAATTTTTATAATTTGTAATTTTTATAATATATAATTTGTAATTTTTATAATATTTAATTTATAATTTTTATATTACAAATTATAAAAATTATAAATTAAATATTATAATTTTTATAATATTTAATTTATAATTTTTATAATTTGTAATTTATAATTTTTATACTTTGTAATTTTTATAATATTTAATTTATAATTTTTATAATTTGTAATTTTTATAATATTTAATTTATAATTTGTAGTTTTTATATTTAATTTATAATTTTTATATTTTGTAATTTTTATAGTATATAATTTGTAATTTTTATAATTTGTAATTTGTAATTTTTTTAATATTTAATTTATAATTTTTATAATTTGTAATTTGTAATTTTTATAATATTTAATTTATAATTTTTATAATTTGTAATTTGTAATTTTTATAATATTTAATTTATATTTTTTATAATTTATAATTTTTATTTTTTGTAATTTTTATAATATTTAATTTATAATTTTTATAATTTATAATTTTTATATTCTGTAATTTTTATAATATTTAATTTATAATTTTTATAATAGTTAATTTATAATTTTTATAATTTGTAATTTTTATAATATATAATTTGTAATTTTTATTATATAATTTGTAATTTTTATAATATATAATTTGTAATTTTTATAATATTTAATTTATAATTTTTATATTACAAATTATAAAAATTATAAATTAAATATTATAATTTTTATAATATTTAATTTATAATTTTTATAATTTGTAATTTATAATTTTTATACTTTGTAATTTTTATAATATTTAATTTATAATTTTTATAATTTGTAATTTTTATAATATTTAATTTATAATTTGTAGTTTTTATATTTAATTTATAATTTTTATATTTTGTAATTTTTATAGTATATAATTTGTAATTTTTATAATTTGTAATTTGTAATTTTTATAATATTTAATTTATAATTTTTATAATTTGTAATTTGTAATTTTTATAATATTTAATTTATAATTTTTATAATTTGTAATTTGTAATTTTTATAATATTTAATTTATATTTTTTATAATTTATAATTTTTATTTTTTGTAATTTTTATAATATTTAATTTATAATTTTTATAATTTATAATTTTTATATTCTGTAATTTTTATAATATTTAATTTATAATTTTTATAATAGTTAATTTATAATTTTTATAATTTGTAATTTTTATAATATATAATTTGTAATTTTTATTATATAATTTGTAATTTTTATAATATTTAATTTATAATTTTTATAATTTATAATTTATAATTTTTATATTCTGTAATTTTTATAATATTTAATTTATAATTTTTATAATAGTTAATTTATAATTTTTATAATTTGTAATTTTTATAATATATAATTTGTAATTTTTATTATATAATTTGTAATTTTTATAATATTTAATTTATAATTTTTATATTGTTATTTTTATAATATTTAATTTATAATTTATATAATTTGTAATTTTATTTAATTTATAATTTTTATAATATTTAATTTATAATTTTTATAATTTGTAATTTTTATAATATATAATTTGTAATTTTTATAATATATAATTTGTAATTTTTATAATATTTAATTTATATTTTTTATAATTAATAATTTTTGTTTTATAATTTGTAATTTTTATATATAATTTGTAATTTTTATATTTTGTAATTTTTATAATATATAATTTGTAATTTTTATAATATTTAATTAATAATTTTTATAATTTATAATTTTCATATTTTGTAATTTTTATAATATTTAATTTTCAATTTTTATAATATTTTATTTATAATTTTTTTATTGTAATTTTTATATTTGATTTTTAATTTTTATAATTTGTAATTTTTATAATATTTAATTTATAATTTTTATAATATTTAATTTATATTTTTTATAATTTATAATTTTTATAATATATAATTTGTAATTTTTATATTTTGTAATTTTTATAATATATAATTTGTAATTTTTATAATATTTAATTTATAATTTTTTTATTGTAATTTTTATAATATTTAATTTATAATTTTTATAATTTGTAATTTTTATAATTTTTAATTTATAATTTTTATAATATTTAATTTATATTTTTTATATTTTGTAATTTTTATAATATATAATTTGTAATTTTTATATGTTTTGTAATTTTTATAATATTTAATTTATAATTTTTATAATAATTTATAATTTTTATAATTTGTAATTATTATAATATTTTATTTATATTTTTTATAATATTTAATTTATAATTTTTATAATTTGTAATTTTATTTAATTTATAATTTTTATAATATTTAATTTATAATTTGTAATTTTTATAATATATAATTTGTAATTTTTATATTTTGTAATTTTTATAATATTTAATTTATATTTTATATAATTTATAATTTATATTTTTTGTAATTTTTATAATATTTAATTTATAATTTTTATAATTTATAATTTTTATATTCTGTAATTTTTATAATATTTAATTTATAATTTTTATAATAGTTAATTTATAATTTTTATAATTTGTAATTTTTATAATATATAATTTGTAATTTTATAATATTTATTTATAATTTTTATAATAATTTATAATTTTTATAATTTGTAATTACAAAATAATAATAATAATAAATATAAATATTTAATTTATAATTTTTATAATTTGTAATTTTTATAATATATAATTTGTAATTTTTATAATATATAATTTGTAATTTTTATATTTTGTAATTTTTATAATATATAATTTGTTATTTTTATATTTTGTAATTTTTATAATATTTAATTTATAATTTTTATAATAATTTATAATTTTTATAATTTGTAATTATTATAATATTTAATTTATATTTTTTATTATATTTAATTTATAATTTTTATAATTTGTAATTTTATTTAATTTATAATTTTGATAATATTTAATTTATAATTTGTAATTTTTATAATATATAATTTGTAATTTTTATAATATTTAATTTATAATTTGTAATTTTTATAATACATAATTTGTAATTTTTATATTTTGTAATTTTTATAATATTTAATTTATAATTTTTATAATATTTAATTTATATTTTTTATAATTTGTAATTTTTATAATATTTAATTTATAATTTTTATAATAGTTAATTTATATTTTTTATAATTTGTAATTTTTATAATATATAATTACAAAATATAAAAATTATATAAAAATATAATTTATAATTTTTATTTTTTGTAATTTTTATAATATTTAATTTATAATTTTTATAATTTATAATTTTTATATTCTGTAATTTTTATAATATTTAATTTATAATTTTTATAATAGTTAATTTATAATTTTTATAATTTGTAATTTTTATAATATATAATTTGTAATTTTATAATATTTATTTATAATTTTTATAATTTGTAATTTTTATAATATTTAATTTATAATTTTTATAATATTTAATTTATAATTTTTATAATATTTAATTTATTATATTTATAATTTGTAATTTTTATAATATATAATTTATAATTTTTATAATATTTAATTTATAATTTTTATAATTTGTAATTTTATAATATATAATTTGTAATTTTTATAATATTTAATTTATAATTTATATATTGTAATTTTTATAATATATAATTTATAATTTAATTTTTATAATTTGTAATTTTTATAATATTTAATTTATAATTTTTATATTTAATTTATAATATTTATAATTTGTAATTTTTATAATATATAATTTGTAATTTTTATAATATATAATTTGTAATTTTTATAATATTTAATTTATATTTTTTTTAATTTGTAATTTTGTAATATTTGATTTATAATTTTTATAATTTGAGATTTTTATAATATTTAATTTATAATATTTTTAATTTTATATTTTTATAATATTTAATTTATAATTTTTATAATTTGTAATTTTTATAATATATAATTTGTAATTTTTATAATATATAATTTGTAATTTTTATATTTTGTAATTTTTATAATATATAATTTGTTATTTTTATATTTTGTAATTTTTATAATATTTAATTTATAATTTTTATAATAATTTATAATTTTTATAATTTGTAATTTTTATAATATTTAATTTATAATATTTATAATATTTAATTTATAATATTTATAATTTTTATAATTTGTAATTTTTATAATATTTAATTTATAATTTTTATAATTTGTAATTTTTATAATATTTAATTTATATTTTTTATAATTTGTAATTTTTATAATATATAATTTGTAATTTTTATATTTTGTAATTTTTATAATATTTAATTTATAATTTTTATATTATATAATTTGTAATTTTTATAATATATAATTTGTAATTTTTATATTGTAATTTTTATAATATTGAATTTATAATTTTTATAATTTGTAATTTTTATAATATTTAATTTATTTTTAAATACCTTGAGCAGAGCCAAAAAAGCAAGATTTTATGTGAACCTTCTTGAGTTTAGTATATGATTTTTAAATTTGCTTCGCACGAAGTCAGGGTGAAATAACACGTTTTTACGATGTCATATAAACTTTGTTTTTTAACGAACAATTTTATATTGAAAGGTGAGAGATTGGCTCTAATAGAAAGACCTAGAAAATGAGAAAAGGTCTATAAAATACAAATTGGTGTTTAACGATAATAGACTTCGATTGTATCAGAGGGCACAAAGAACTTTAATCTGAGGTCTACATCATAAAATGGGGTATTTTTGATCTGTGTGAATAGAATTTGGCGGCAAAATGTTTGTAGTAGTCGGTACCAGACTTAGGGTTGCCACCCGTACTATAAAATAGAGTATTGTCCTCTTTTTCGCGTAGGTGTACCTTATAATAGTTATAATCTACGACACGAGTTAATAGGCACTATTGAGCTTGCGTGTTACATCCTCGGCTGCATCAGCACTTACCATCAGGTGAGGTGCAGCCAAACGCACTCAAATTTTTAATTTAAAAAAAAATCACAAATAAAGTACGCTAAAACACTCTATTTACGTTACTCTTGACTGATATTGGCTTATTACTGGACAAAATCGAAGCATCCGCTCAGGTTTTAGATATTTTTAATATTTTTTTTGAACAAGTAGTACCATCTTGTTTATTCTTCAATAACTTTGGAACCATAAAAGATATTGATATGCGGGAGCACTTATAAGACTACCTAAATAAACTGTTATCCAATGCCACAAAACTTGGGTGTTTGATTGAACTTTCGAAACGCAGCCATTGACATTTTGTAAGTAAAATTAACATTTTGAAAGTGCAATTGAAGCATTAAATTTGCAAAAACTTGGAATTATAGACAGTTTATATTCTGAAACAATACTTCTGAATGATTAAAAAAAATATAGTATAGTAAAAATATACAAATAGTAAAAAGTGATGCAGAATAATAAAGATTTTTCTGACCTTTACACGGCCCAAAAGTGGCATTACATATTATATAAAAGTTAATATTTTCCAAATACGTACAAATTTGTTTTATATATTTTGTCTGTGCTTGCAACTTTAGCATTTACTGAGATATTTATCTCTCTTATGAATGTAAAGTGGAGTGACAAAAGGAACAAACCCTCCTAAACTTAATTAAAAATGAGCTGATCGTATATGTATTTCAATTTGTATTTTGATTGCAAAGAGTCTTCAAATATCTTCATGAACGACAAATATTTGTAAAAATTGCAAAAAGTATACAAATAAGTAAAAAATAAATAAGTAAGTACTCTTTTAAATGGTGTGTACTTTATTTTTATTTTACCGAAATGAAAAAATACCTAGTCCCCAAAAAAGGTGGCAACCTTAGTACCAGTATAGTTAGTTTTACACGACTGTCCACAAAAAAACGAGTGTATTGTTTTCAGTTCTAATGTATACATGTACGTATGAATGTTTCTTTATTCCACGATATCTTCTACACGGCTTGATGGATCTTTAGAGTGCGAGGTATCGTTATATTCGTCTTGATCCCGTCTGCCGAGCGAAACACATAATTTTTCACCTTACGGGCAAAAAAAAACAGCTTAATTATTATTTGTTTCTAATTTTAAAAACTCTTTACACGCTAGAGAATAAAACACAATTTTGCGTACGAAAATGAAATGACAAAAAAAACCTTTCCGAGTGTGTGAGGCTCAGGTGTGAGGTGAAAAATAAGTTTGATGAAAATCACACTTTAATTGAATCTCACACTAACGAAACCTGTGAAGATGAGTATGATGCCATAAGGCATACTAAAACGTGGGGTCATTTACATGACAAGAATTGCCGTTCTAGATATATTAAAACTACTTTACTTAATCGCTATTTCCGAAGCTTGGTATACCCACTATCACTGATATGTACATCCTCAAGTGTATAAACTTGTAATGTCGTATCCATTTGTTCCACAACGCTAGCAAAGTAAATCGTAGCAATACGAGAAATCCTGAAAAGCTTGACTACTGCTCTAAACGACTTTATCTATATCATAAACACTGCTACAGTTTGAGCATCCAAATATTCAATAAATTACCAGATGAATGTATTCCGCAGACACTAAATGACTTAATATATGTATTCTAAGCCCGCCTGGCTAGCTACCACCATCTTATCTAAGTCATGCCGCCAAATATCAATCAAATTGGTGTGTTCCGGCATGAAGATAAGATAGCCAGTTCCCCATTGCGTTGGGGAATCTTGGTAAGCCCGCTTCCATCTTCGGCAACATCGTCACTTACCACCAGGTGAGATGTTGTCAAGGGTTTACCAATTGTGAATAAAAAAAAAATTAAAACCTAAAATCTTATAGGGTATTTCAAGTTTTTATCTTCAAGACATTACATCAAAAATAAAAATAAAAGACAAATTATACGAGCCCAACCTCGGTTTTATATCATTGTTTTAGTACTGAGTTCCTGTGGCCACCTTCCGGCTCCATCATCAGACCCTAGATACCATCTTCGACCAGAGTATTCGTCAAGGCAAATCAAACAAGCTAAAACTCGATGTTGTTTCACTGTTTTGGTACTGAGTTCATGTTGCTACTTTCCGACTCCATTATCAGAACAGCTCGATATTATCAAAATATTGCATTGTGTCACCGATTTTACATACGTGTGCCAAATTTCAGCTCAAGTGAACATCAAGTAGTAGTTCTAATTTAACTTTCAAATATTGAAGCGGACAATTAACTTACATTCGAATTGCTGGTTAAATAAAAGCTTTTAAAAATGCATAAGTGGATCATATGACTTCTAATATTTAAAATAACTTTTTGAATTAAATTTTTTATGGTAATATTACTGACCTAATAATTATTGTAACGAGCTACCTTAATATGTATCCTTATTGCTTTAATTATAGCTTAAATGTACTTTTCATTCCATCTATTCGAAAAGGACTTGGTTCGCCTTTAAGTGCACCCAAAGGTGGTGTTTTCTATAAGAAACTTTTGGCGGGCAGTAACGAGTTTTTAATCCTCTTTATAAGTGCGCCGCAATTATCTTTGCCGCGCACTTTTTGAATTTGGAACATCTTAGTGTTCAGCGTCAAAGAAATCAAACGTAAATATTGTTTGATTAAAGGCATCCAAAAAAGAGATCCAATTAAAAACGCGCGTAATACAGCCCGCGTTTTCGTCAATTTTCACGGATTGTTAGAAATTCATAGTTTTGTTTTGAAAAATGAGTTCTTCAAGTGACAGTGAAAGTATAGAATTAACTCCTGAAAGTATTAGAACTGACACAAGAAATGTGATGGTTAATCACACTAATATTATAAAGGCGAAAGTTTGTAAGTGTGTATGTTTGTTACTTCTGCACGCAAAAACTACTGAACGGATCTGGCTGAAATTTGGTAGGTAGACAGATTAGGACCTGCATTAACACATGGATTAGCACTGCGCACCCTCGAAAAGTCATAGAAACGTTGTCCACGCGGGTGAAGCCGCGGGAAACAGCTAGTCTATTCATAATTGCGAAGATGTCTCAAACGTAAATATAAGTTTTTAGTTGTTTTATTATTAGATACTATTTAATTTCAATTTAGTTGTTAAGTACTCTATGTTTTATTAAATAATAATATTATAATAAAATATGAGGATCCTTTTATTTTCTCATAGAGGGTGATGAAAAGTAGAGTGTATCACTCGTGCGCAAAATATATTTTTGGCTCGGGCGACTCGTAATCCCTCGCTACGTTCAGGATTCTACTCTAGAATCCCTCACTTCGCTCTGGATTCAAAAAAGCGCCCTCGCCGTAAAAATATTATTTTGCTCCCATATGATACAATCTACTATTTAGGTCAATATTTTCTATTCCTTTCTTTTATTTGTAAAGTCAGTCACTGAACTTCAATCAGGCCAAAAGCTGAATACCTACAGTGCAAGTCCATCAGTTTAATCCAGATGAGCTCGTCTACACGCGTCTATTCAATATGCTTCTGCAACCAATTAAGGCCATCACGATCAAACACGATTATGACGTCATTTCTTGATCGCTTAAGGCTTTAAGATGCCTCAATCCGAGCAGGTTGATACGTGTTAAAATAATATCAAATGTAAGTCTATTCATTTTAAGTTTAAATCAATGCGAGCTTCAGCGCGGCTGTTACGTTGAAACCATACGCTCAATTCTCGATTTTTACATCTTTTAATTACGTTTCTATACTTTTAAATTAGTTTAAATGAAAGTTCTTAAAGTCACCGATTTTTGTGTGTTGGTTTCATTGAACATTAACTATTTGTTTTCTAGAAATATTGCGATTAATGCCAAAAACAGGGTCTACGGTATATTTTTTATGTCAAAAGTGGTAATATTTTTAAAATCGTATTCACTTAAATCGATTTTTTATTACTTAAAGTATATTATATTTTTTTACGTAGTGATGTGATAGCTTTACACAGTCTTTCAATAATTTGAATTGAATATTGTAATTTGACCTATCTTAAGGCCTTAAGAGGATTATTTAGCACGCTCCTTAACAGTCCTAATATTAACAGAATGCAAACGAAGACCAATCAAAGTTATTGAAGTTTTGTAAACGCGTTCTAGACACTGATATGTGTTTGTGCTTTTGTAAGATTTCCGTAGAAATATGTACCTCTAGTTTCAAAGTGACACGGGCTCAAAGAATTGTATTCATATCTTTTAATTAAATTTACGTTCACATTTTATTATTTTAAGGGCTTAAGATGGGTCAAATGACAATATTCAATTCAAATTATTGAAAGACTGTGTAAAGGTATCACAATGGAAAAAATATCTAATATACTGAAAGTAATAAAAAATCGATATAATTTAATAAAATTTTAAAAATATTACCACTGTTGCTTAAAAAATATATACTGTAGATCCTGTTTTTGGCGTAATTGCAAAATTTCTCAAAAACAAATACTTAATATTCAATAAAACCAACACACAAAAATCTAAAATTGGTGACTTTAAGACCTTTCATTTTAATTGAACACATTTTTTTAAACATAATTGAAATTGATGCAAAGTAATATAAACAATTAAAAATCGAGAATTGGGCGTTCGATTTCAACGTAACAGTCGCGTTGAAGCCCGCATTGATTTGAACTTAAAATGAATAGACTAACGTTCGATATTATTGAAACACGTATCAAACTGCTCGGATTGAGTGATCTTAGCGCCTTAATGGAAATATGACCAACCACATACACTGATATTGGTTTCTAGACCGTGTTTGCGTAATTTCAATGACTTTAAAAGCGCTTTTTGTTAAAAAAAAAATATTACAATATTTATGTGTTTTGTAACAGTTAGCGACTGTATGTTTTTCAATACTATTGTGATGTTTTATTATTGTATACTAGTGGATGCCCGCAGTTTCGCCCGCGCAGATCCCGATTTTTGCGGTTCCCGTGGGAATTTCCCAAAATTCTTTCTTAGCGGATGCCTACGTCATAACATCTACCTGCATCCTAAATTTCAGCCCGATCCGTCCATTGGTTTGGGCTGTGCGTTGATAGATCACTATGTCAGTCAGTCAGTCGTTCACCTTTGAGTTATATATAATTAGATGTAATGTTACATTATGTGTGAATATAATATCTTTAATATTGTTTTCTTATACAAAGTAGTTTCGTTAGTTTAATAAATACATTGAATTTAATTACTATTCAAACAAGAATCATATTTTGTATGTATATTGAGCGCGCTGGGGAAACACTCCTATTAAGTATTGCTAACTGAACGCTGGAGTGGAGACCGCGTTTAGGCAACGAAGCAGCATGGGATATACTCAAGCGATTCTTTTCGCAATATTGCTGGTAACAGGCGCATGACCTTATTTTCATTTCTTATAAAATGATAGTCGACCTGCATAAAAAAAAAGACTATGATTTCAGGCGGAAACTCTTGTTTACATACTTTTCAGTATAGATTTCCCGTAGTCGTTTTTTAGTTTTTTTACCTTTTATTTTATTTTTATTATTTTTAGAAATTTAGGGTACTTACACAAAAATAAAAACTAGATAGTTTCTTGTTAGTGGACAAAAATCAAATAAACGTATCTTTTTTGCCCCCAGCCTGGACACAAGGGAAGGCGTGACTTCTCATTGGTCGGATCCTTCTACCCTGGGTGCCAGGGCTACCTTCAGAAGCGATACCATACCTGCTGTGTTGGTGCTCACTAAATTAAGGTAATCTTCTATTGTTGTTTAGTGTGAAAATTCTTTCTGGTACCGTTACCAGGCCATCGGTTCGCCAAGTGGAAGGCCTACCTACGCTACGTCTTTCGGAAGCGCGTCTACGTCTTCACATCAGGAGGCCGCGGGTTCGATTCCCGGCGGAGTCCAAGCTTTAATTTGGTTGGTGAAGGGCATTTCCTACACCCATCTTTTATGTCTTGCCGCCAAACATCAATGTAAACAGCATTGATGTGGTCCGGTTTGAAGATAATATCTAGCCAGTTCCCCATGGCGTTATGCCCGCTTCCATATTTGGCATCATCGTTACTTACCATCAGATGAGATGATGCCAAGGGCTTGCCAATTTTTCAATTAAAAAAAAGCGGGAAGCCGCTGAAAGAATCGCAGAACCGGTTGTTGTGAAAAGTGGTTAACGACGATGAAATCGTCAGTGGCTTAACAAATCAATTCAAAACATTTATTTCGGACAACATAATCCTTAGAGTGTAAGTACAAGAAAATACTACAAAGACATTAAGGTTAGTAAGGTTACACAAATTAAAATTACTTAATATGCAGCCGTACCAATTGCCACAAGATGGGGCAGTCAGGTCGGTTAGCTACAACGCTCAGGACGCCGTTGCCGCTGCCACGGTTCAGCAACGAGGCGGCTCTCTTTCTTAAGATGGCATGAAAGCCATCCGTACGAGCTTCAACAAACATGCCTGATGCGCTGCAGTACCTTGGCAGCCCCAACAGCATCCTGAATGCGTTGTTAAACTGAACGCGCAAGGCGTTGATTGTCTTCTGCATATAGTTGACCCACAGACTGCACGTATAAAAAGATTAAATAAATAAATAAATATTCGGGGACAAATCACACATGGTCATCTGGCTCAAAGTAGGATTCCCTGTGTTATGGGAACCAGAGACTGATATACATACTTATATATGTATAAATACATACTTATATAGATATTTAACACCCAGACACAGAGCAAACAAATCTGCTCATCACACAAATGTTTGCTATGGGTGGGGTTCGAACCCACATCCCTTGGATCAGTAGTCAAGAGCAACTAACCACTGAGCCACCGAGTCAGTCAATTAGCCAATTGGATTTAATAAAACAACTTAACGTTAGCGAGCGACTACTGAACGGAAGAGTCCAAAAGACGCATCTTCGCCTACGGAGCACGCGCTCAACAAGTATGCGCATACTCGAAACTTTCTTCATTCGTGGGCATCGGCATTCTTCATTCCGACTTTTATCCGTTTAGGAATTAGAAATTACTTCAATGACATTCTACAGGATATGATCTTGTACATGATATGCAATGTCAATGTCAGTGAGTGTCCTAGAGTTGGTCCCAAATGAAATGCGATGGTCTTGTCATATGGATCTCTAATTGAACATTAATTTAAAAAATAATAAAATTATGCTAAGTCGTCGTGCGTCAATGCACTCTAAACTGGGTCGCGGGCAAAGTACACTGAGGAAGCGCGACTGCTTCCAAATCTTAGCAAAATTATTTAAAAATAAATAATTACATTAACGTATGTAAATCGTACAGACATCATTACAGGGGAAAAAATACTTTTCTTACAAAACAGGTAGTCCGATCGGCCCTCTTTTTTGTGAAATGTATTTTTGACGTGAATACGTCTTTAAAATTACCTCCATAGGGATGCAATCCAAAAAAACGAATGATAACAAAATCGGGGGATACAGTTTAGTGTTGTAGCTACATATCTATCATCTCCATCCAAATTTCGTTTACACCACTTGGTAGCTAAAGAATCAAAGAATTTATTACGCTAAGTAAGGACTGTAACACATCGCGCGCGGGGGAGGGGGCAGCCCCGCCATTTTGAAGGTCATTTTGCTGCGTATCGAGATTTCCATTTAGTATAACTTTCGACTCGGTGAAGCTACGACGTTCATTCAAGTTTCAATCGTCAGCTCTCGTCAAAATCTATCGATTATATTATATTATCTATGATTATGACGTACATAAATAATAATATTTTATATAGAAACTACATATTACCCGTTACGAGACGTATTCACGTTAAAACCAACGGCCATGTGCCCCGACACAGCCCCACCCGTTTTTTTTTGTGGCATCGTGTTTGATAAAAATTATGTACAGTTTACGTTACGTTACTGTGATGTCCTGGCACCTTGGTGACGGCTACCTGATACCAGAGGCACTTTTCACACAGCGTTATTGCTGCGTTGATGCAGCACATTTTCTAGTAGGCTAGAGTGCAAGAGTTTAAGGGTAATATTAAAAACCCCATTCGGTCGAAGGAATACTGTCCAATCCACAAAAAATGAAGTTCACAAATTCTGGTTTGATTTCGTTACATATTATTAGTGGGCGGGGCACATAGCTCGTAGAACGGATTATCGTTGGGCAGCAAAGTTCTCGAGTGACGACCATGCACTGGAAAACGTACCGTAGACATGCCTCCCACTCGGTGGACCGATGACCTGGTGAACGTTGTGGGAAGCCGCTGGATGCGGCCAGCGCAGGACCGGTCGTCGTGGAAATCCTTGCGGGAGGCCTTTGTCCAGTAGTGGACGTCTTTCGTCTGATCATAATGATGACATTTAATAACTTCTAATGCAACTGCCTTAGTTTAATTTAAATTTTATAATATACTAATACCCATTGCTCGTATAACGAACGGCCGTTGGAGTAATTAAGCTCTTAAGTGACGACCGCGCACCGGAGGACTTACCGTAGGTACACCTTCTACTCAGTGGAGTGAAGACCTGGTAAAGGTGGTGAGAAGTCGCTGGATGTGGGCAGCGCAGAACCTTTCGTCACACCCTGGACACTTCATAAAACGGACCAGAAATGACATTTCTTAAAAAGGAATGACGAAACAAACAAAATGGCGGCGAAATCCTATACGTTCGACAACCAAACTGTAACCAATCTGTATCAACCTGGATGACGAGGGGATGAGGTCGCAATCTAGAGAGCGGCAGGGAGTGTCCATACTGTATATTGCTTTTGTCGTGGAAACCCTTGGGGGATGGTTAGTTCAGCTCAGCTACAGCTTGTAAATGATGATGATTAATTGTGGTAAAGCTGAACTAGCTTTTGTTTGTTGAGTGGAATACTTTTCTGTCTGTTAAGGCCTTTATTACCGTGTGAAAGTTAATCCCGCTATCAATATCGCGTTACGGCCGCCATTGTTGTTTGTCGACGAATTCCAATCGGCGAGCGATATTGGCTGGAAATCGAATTGTGTTTGAACTACAGATAAATCTTGGACTTTTATACGACTGATAAGGCACGTTATAGTTTAAAAAAAAAAGAAGTTGGATATGTTTTGTGTTAAACGAATATGTTAACGCGTTAAGGTGAGGTAATAGAAAAAAACTTGTTTTTTTATACCTCAAATCTCAGGTTTTGGAATAGGAAACAGACCTAATTAAAAAAAAACGACTGCATGAAAATATAATCGCTCTTTTTGGAAAGTCGGGTAACATGTATTCTATGTTACTCATGGAATCAAGACGAATCTAACGATCAAGCCGTTTAGAAGATATCGTGGAATAAGGAAACATGCATACACACCTACATAATAACAAGATTATTAAAAATATTTATAAGACAAGATATGAATAAAATATTTAACAGAGAAATATATTTTCCAAAAAACAACAAAAATAACTCACAATGAATTAAAAATTAAATACCCGACTCCATAAAAACTTAACCCCTATTTTTTTGTCCAGTCGGGTAAAAATGTATACTATGTCACTCACGGGATCAACACAAATCTAACGACACCTCGATCTCCAAAATCTATCAAGCCGTTTAGGCTACATAGCATGCCAAATAAATAACCTCTTTTTTTGGCTACTCGGGTAAAAAGTGTTATATGTAACTCACGGGATCAACACAAATCTAACGACACCTCGATCTCCAAAATACATCAAGCCGTTTAGGCTACAGGGCAAAGAAATAAACATACATACATACATACATACAAACAAACATACTACATACACTTGAAAAACATAACCGTCATTCTGGCGCAGTCGGGTAAAAAATGGTATATAGCCCCAAATAAAAAATTTGCTTATCTTTTTTATTCTGCATGTTTTAAACGACACCAAACATTCTCGTACTTTTTACATTTATTGAACCTTTTAGTTTTTAAATTTGTTCTACATACAACTGAACAGATGAGCAAATTTCGACTTTATTGACAGGGCGCCTCTGCCTGGCAGCTCAACAGGTTCATTGCGATACTGGCATAATTGAAAGAAATAAAAAGCAATGATGATGATGATGACTTGCGTGGTCGCGTCGATTCATCATCATCATCATATCAGCCGGAAATCGTCCACTGCTGGACAAAGGCCTCCCCCAAGGATTTCCACGACGACCGGTCCTGCGCTGCCGGCATCCATCGGCTTCCCGCGATCTTCACCAGGTCGCGTCGATTATGCAGGTTCATCGTCATCATCATATCAGCCGAAAGACGTCCACTGTTGGACCAAGGCCTCCGACCGGTCCTGCGCTGCTTGCTTCCAGCGGCTTCCCGCGACCTTCAAGGTCTGTCTACGCTACGTCTTCCGGTGCGCGGTCGCCACTCGAGAACTTTACTACCCCAACTGCCATCTGTTCTACGACCTATGTGCCCTGCCCACTGCCACTGCCAGGTTAACTGACCATAAATACCTACGGTCATTACAAGGGTGCGTTAGACTTTTAGCAAAGTACATATATTAGTACTAACATACAGTATGGACACTCCCTGCCGCTCTCTAGATGCGACCTCACCCAGATTTATGCAGATTGGTTACAGTTTGGTTGTAGAACGTACAGGATTTCGCCGCCATTTTGTATGTTCCGTCATTCCTTTTTTGAAATGTCATTTCTGGCCCGTTGTATGAAGTGTCCTGGGTGTGCTTTTAGTGGCATTTTCCTCGCCCGATTACATCCTTCGCAAGGCACATTAGGCCGTCGGTGTTGGTTGCTGTTAAGTCGTTTTAGGAAGCAATGTAGACGGATTTAAAACTTTTAACAGTGGCAAAGTATATAATATTAGTACTAACATACAGTATGGACACTCCCTGCCGCTCTCTAGAATGCGACCTCACCCTCTCGTCACCCAGATTGCTACAGATTGGTTACAGTTTGGCTGCCGAACGTTTGGTTCTTTTTTTAAGAAATGTCATTTCTGGCCCGTTGTATGAAGTGTCCAGGGTGTGACAGTGGGATTCGCCACTCGCCTTACAACCTCCTCCAACCCGGACTTGGCCCCCATGTATGGAGTATGGCCTAGCCTTCCCAAATTTGGGAAGAGACCCATGTCCCATCAGTGGGGACGTTATGGGTTGTATAACGAATGTACTAACTACATTTTAATTGATATTCTTAGCATTATGTGTTTTTCATTAGTTCTATAATTAGCTTGTCAGTAAGTTTTAATATTTGAAATAAATAAATACTTTACTAATTGACGTCGAAAATTTGTTCCAGGCCTGAAGATAGCGGGCAATACAGATGTAGAGTGGACTTTATCAAGTCCCCCACTAAGAACACAAGGCTCAACCTCACTGTGCTAAGTAAGTAACTATTTATACATATTTGGGAAATACAAATGTTGAGTGAAATTTAACACGAGGCTCAATCTCACTGTGCTAAGTAAGTAACTATTTACACATTTTGCGGACGTACAGATGTTCAGTGAAATTTAACACAAAGCTCAATCAATCTCACTGTGCTGAGTAAGTAACCATTTATACATATTTGGGAAATACAGATGTAGAGTGGACTTTATCAAGTCTCCCACTAAGAACATAAGGCTCAATCTTATAACTATTTATACATATTTGAGAAATACAGATGTTGAGTGAAATTTAACACGATGCTCGAATCTCACTGTGCTGAGAAAGTAACAATTTATAAATGTTTGGGAAATACAGATGTTGAGTGAAATTTAACACGAGACTCAATCTCACAGTGCTGAGTAAGTAACAATTTATAAATATTTGGGAAATACAGATTTAGAGTGAAATATAACACGAAGCTCAATGTCACTGTGCTGAGTAAGTAACAATTTATAAATATTTGTGAAATACAGATGTTGAGTGAAATTTTACACGAGGCTCAATCTCACTGTGCTAAATAAATAACCATTTATACATATTTGGGAAATACATATGTTGAGTGAAATTATCACGAAGCTTAATCTCATTGTGCTGAGTAAGAAACAATTTATAAATGTTTGGGAAATACATAAGTTGAGTGAAATTTAACACGAGGCTCAATCTCACTATGCGGAGTAAGTAACAATTTATAAATATTTGTGAAATACAGATGTTGAGTGAAATTTAACGCGAGACTCAATCTCACAGTGCTAGGTTAGTAACCATTTATACATATTTGGGAAATACAGATGTTGAGTGAAATTTATGAAGTCCCCCACTAAGAACACGAAGCTCAACCTCACTGTGTTAAATATGTTTGGCGATGTCAATTATTTCAAAAATCACATATTTCTTTAAATTATTATTATTGTTCCATTGTAGCTTAATGTATGCCTACCAAAGAATTTAAACATTGACTTTTAAGTATACATGTCGCAGACATACGGTCTACAATTCGTCATTATACATACGGTCAGGTAAATGTTTTTTTTATTATTATTCACCATTGGAAAACCCTTGACAACATCTCACCTGGTGGTAAGTGACGATGATGCCGAAGATGGAAGAGGGCTTACCAAGATTCCCCACCGCAATGGGGAACTGGCTATCTTATTTTCATGCCGGAACACACCAATGATATCAACATTGATATTTGGCGGCAAGACTTAGATAAGATGGTGGTAGCTAGCCAGGCGGGCTTAGAAAATGCCCTACCACCAACCAAACCGAGTCTTACAATTGACCCCGCCGGGAATCAAACCCGCGACCTCCTGTGTAAAGCCAGTGAACTTTGCATCTGAGCTACGGAGGCGGTTAAAAAGGTGTCCCAGGTACACATATTGGGCAGCAACTTCGAGTGTTGAGCCTCCAACCTTTAGAGGAGTAGGTATGACACGGACGTTGGACATAACATGTCAGGAAAATTATATAATGGCGAGGGCAGGGACAGTTTTTTGACAGTTAAATCAATCAAACCTGACGCGAGCTCATTTACATTCTGTCGTACGGAATTTTGACAATTTGCCTGACTCGGCATTGACCGTTAATATACGGACGAATTATTACAATTTGCCTGGCTCGGCATTTTACAATCTACGTACAGAGTTCTACGTTTTGCGTGAGCGTTTACATACGGACGAATTATTACAAATTGCCTGACCGTATGTAAAATGACTAATCATACAATTTGCCTGCCACATATACACCAACTAGAAACAGTGCTGACACTGTTTCTAGTTGGTGTATATGTGGCTCTTAAAAAGTGCCCAGCCAATTGTCCTTGTTCAAAACCTTAGTCTTAAGACACTGCGGTATCTGGGACGTGAAGATATTCCGAAGCTTCCCGAACGCTGCCCAGCCAAGTTGGATTTGACGATTGATCTCTATCTCGAAGTTGGACCTACCTAACTGGACTGTTTGTCCCAGGTACACATATTGGGCAGCAACTTCGAGTGTTGAGCCTCCAACCTTTAGAGGAGTAGGTATGACACGGACGTTGGACATAATTTTCGTCTGTTCCATGTTCATTTTAAGGCCTACTTGTTGAGAGGCTCTACTATAATTATACCTATTCATTACAAACCAAAGACATCAACGCGAGCTACAGAAAAATATATTTTTTTATTCTTGGTTTCTTTAGCGCGAGTACGACTCACAATTGGCAGGTTTTTGTTATTTGTTGTTTTAATTCAGGATTTACATTATACTCATACCAAGAAGAATAATTGTGTTCTACCGTTTTTACGATATACTTAGTAAAAACAATTAATGTATGTTTGTAATCGCAAAAAAATATATTTTTGTATTATATAACTACAAATTTACAGTTCTCTAACTTTTCCTTTACTTGTGCTGCGAGACCTTGCTTCTTGCCAAATTTCATGATTTTGTGGCAACGGGAAGTACCATAAAGGTTTTGGTTTACTTGCGGGAATCAAAATATGAGACGTGAATGTCCGTTAAACGGACGTATCTTCTTTTAATTGTTTTGACGTATCTTCTTTTAATTGTTTTGACCTTGATTTTTTTACAGCCTTATAGACCTTCGTATTTCATTTAATCGCCCTAATTCAGGGTAGGCTCGAGCCCCTCGGTGGGGACGTATATGAGCTGATATGATGATGATTTCGTATAAATTTCAAATTGATATCCTTACGCATTTCTAAGAAAAATTGTCTTGATAGACAGACAAACGGACAACTTTGTAATTCTATAAGGGTTCTATTTTCCTTTTGAGGTACGGAATCCAAAAGAACCGGCCAAGTGCGAGCCGGACTCGCGCACAAAAGGTTCCGTATCACGTTTAATTTAATTATTTATTTTTAAAGTGAATAATACAACTCAATATTCTGTGAATATTTCAAGCGTCTACCTGTTGCTGTTATTAAAATCGAGCAAAAACGAGTAACAAAAATCACGTTTTTTGTATGGGAGCCCCCTTAAATATTTATTTTATTCTGTTTTTTAGTATTTGTTGTTATAGCGGCAACAGAAATGCATTATGTGTGAAAAATTCACTGTTTAGCTATCACGGTTCATGAAATATAGCCTGGTGCTAGACGAACGGACAGAGAGACAGACAGAGACGGGCAGCGAAGTTTCAGTAATAGGGTCCCGTTTGTAACCTTTGGGTACGGAACCCAAAAAAAAAATACTTGATCAATCTAATTAAAACAAGCTTTCTCAGCGATTTAAATTTATCACTCGATCTAAGGCTTAAGATACAGCCTTAAAAATACAAAGGAGCAAAAATTAATTATCTCGTAAACAATAATTATGAATAATAAATTCTTTATTATGATCCAAACTTAGCCTAAGTAGTAGTTACAGTAATGAGGTTAGTAGGTGTCATTGGTATTACAAACTATTGTACAATAGTTAGTTCAATAGTTCAAAGAAACTTCCAATATACTCCTCGCCTTTTAAAATAAAAATAAAATAAGGGTACATTACAATAATAATAGGTCAATCGTTTACGTAAGGTGACGACTTTAAAACCTACACTACCTACAAATATAAGAGAGCAGTGTTTTCTTAGTGCTTAAATAATTTGAAGTGTTGTCAGTTGTCTGGAGTGTGGAATTGTGGAGTATGGAATAAGCGCCAGTGATTTTTTTCTTATCTGTTGTCAAGGGTTTACCAATTGTGAATAAAAAAAAATAAAAAAATAACCTCGCCATTTATAAAAAAAGGGCCCCGTACCCAAGCAGGGACGCTGCTGGTGGGGATCGTTTGTTGGTATTTTTTTAAAAGACAGTGACTATTTTTGAAGTGCTGTAAAAGCTTACATAATATTGATCACTATTTGACAAACCTTACTCATATTTCGGAAGCCGGGTCGTTCCTTTCTTTCTTATATGATTGAGGGGAGCGATGGCTGACTCCAGTGTCATGCAAGTGACCTGCTGCTGTCACTTGCCTACTCCAAATAGTTTTAATAAATAAATAAATAAATATTCTGGGACAAATCACACATGGTCATCTGGCCCCAAAGTAGGATTCCCTGTGTTATGGGTTACCAGAGACTGATATACATACTTATATACGTTTAAATACATACATATATAGATATAATTTAACACCCAGACACAGAGCAAACAAATCTGGTTCGATCAAAAGTGGGAATTTTAAATCCCATACAATTAATAATAATTAAATAAGTGACAACGCTAAAAACGTCTAAAGCACCTCTGAAACAACCGATTTCAATCACAAAATTGCGGCGTTAAACCGTCGACGTGATTTTAGTGATTGGTATACACTTAACAGTCCATAAAAACTCCAGAACCGATTTTGATGAAACTTGCACTGTTCCTTAAGTTTAAAAATATTAAAAAGAATTATTGGGACTTAATTTTATTTTCTGAGTAATACATGAACATACAAACATACATTCATACAACCATTAAAGAAATTTTGTACACCTGTTTTGAAGCCCACATAGACAGATCACCATATATGAATATAATGCATTTCCGACAATATTACATATATATACGACTTGATAACCATATTCCAGATAGAACCCACGACTCTCGGATCAGTAGTCAAGGGCACTAACCACTGAGCCACATAGTCAGTCAAAACTTTAAGTGTGTACTTATATACACTTTCGGACATTTCTATCGGCCCACTTATTGTTTTCAGGTTTCATGACCTGAAGCTTAAAAAATGTTAGGTGGAGTAAAAAGTGTTAATGCAGTTCTGAAGCTGTTCTGTGATCAGCACTCACCATTTTTATAAATCCCTATTGTTCCAAATTTAAATCCTACCACTGTGAAAAATGAGTTTATTGGTAGAAGCCGAGTAGCCTTGTTAAAAAGCAAAATCTGTAGTGGAGGTTTGAAGAAACTTTATTCAGTAACTTGTGTTGCCTCCAAAGGCGTTTACAACGGCCCTCATGCGGTTAGGCATGGAAAATGTTAATGTTCTTTTGACCGCCACGAGACAGGCCTAGCCTAGTGTGGGGTCACAGTTAACTTGTATTTATTAGATAAGATAATGTCGTAAATATTTTTTTTATGTCTTTTATGTCTTTTTTTATGTCAATTGAACAGCGTCACTATGACGTGCTGTGGGATAGTATCCCATTCCGCTAATATGGCAATTTAATATGTTCCTCGACGACGAATGAACTAGCCAGTCTCTTGATATCTTTGGTACACCCTACGAACAGCAGAACGGCTTATGTGGAACTGATCACCAACATTTCTCTGGCTAAGCCCAGCCTGAAGAAGTGCCACAGCTTGAGCAGCTGTTTCAGGCGGAGTATCAATTTTTTTTTAAGCTGAATTGGTAAACTCAGTGCAAAGTTCAGTATTCGCTATCTTGCGGCAGTTAAAACCAAAAATTGACAAATGCAACAAATTTAACTGTTTTTAAGCAAATTTCCTGGTGTCTCCTTGTTGAAGAATAATTAACATATTTCGGTTAACTTTTGTATTGCAAATTCCTGAATTCCAATTTAGAGCAAAAGGAATTTGAAAAATATGGTGAAAAGTCCAGCTTCAAAACTGAATAAAAACTTTTTACTTCACCAAACAGTTTCTTAAAACTACTGTCCGTGAAAGCTGAAAGCACTATGTGGGCCGATAGAAGTGTCCGAGAGTGTATAAACATCTCGTGTCATATTGTTTTCATGTTTTAATGACATTGTTTGTTTTATATCAAATATTTTATTTTGACGTTAATAATTGTTTGTTTTTAATTTTTTCACAAAATTTGACATTATGGAATGCAATTAGGTACTTTTTAATGAATATCAGAAAGAGTGTAACTATGTACCTACTGAAAATAAACTTTTTGAAATCAAATTAATTTCATTATCATCATATCAGCTCATATACGTCCCCACCGAGAGGCTCGTGCCTACCCTGAATTAGGGCGATCGGGCCTTAGTCGACCACGCGGGCCCAGTGCGGGTTGGTCAACTTCACACACAACTTTCGAGTTTCTTCGCAGGCGTATGCAGGTTTCCTCATGATGTATTCCTTCACCGTAATAGCGTTCGATAAACGTACTAATATGAGTATGAGTGTAATAATATGTGTGTGATTGCAGTGACAAATAAACGTGTTATATATCTATCTATATACTCGAACACATGAAATCGAAATTCGAAAACACATTGGTACGTGGCAGGATTCGAAGCGAGGCCTCCCGGACAGGAGGTAGCGGCTGTAACCGTTACGCCACCCACGCTCTTAACTGTAACTATGTACAGTCGAGTTCATTAATATATTGGCAGGGCCAGTGTTTCAAAACATTGTAAGCGTCGAATTGAATATAAAGTAATTAATGAACTCGACTGTACCTACTGTAAATATACTTAATTTACTTAAATTTAATATCATTTCATTTAAAAAGAAGATCAAAGCTGTTTTCAACGGTAAAGATCTATCCGAGTTAAGAAGTTGTTGACATGACGAGTCACATTATTTTTTGAAGTCTGTTAATGAAAATGTTTCTCCACAGTACCACCAGAACGCCTAATAATACTCGACCAAGATGGGAATGAGATCCACGGCGGCGTGCTTGGACCTTATGACGAAGGAGCAGAGGTCAATTTGACGTGTGTCGCTGTTGGAGGTAAGGGTGTTCAATTTTTCATTTAATTTAAGGCTGGTGCTAAGTAGTAATATAGAACACGTTGTTTTAGGGGAGCTTCTCCAAATGAAACTGAACAACATTTAT
Source organism: Coleophora flavipennella (assembly GCA_947284805.1). Lineage (NCBI taxonomy): Eukaryota > Metazoa > Arthropoda > Insecta > Lepidoptera > Coleophoridae > Coleophora > Coleophora flavipennella. Next base: position 6,499,647 of record OX369258.1, on the reverse strand, counting down.
TCCACTTTCGCAAAAAAACTTATACAAACTGATCAACTGGTTCGCCAACTTTAAAGGAAAATAAAGAAAGTCCAAATTTTAAAGCGATTTCTACAAAATTGTTCAGTTTTTCGAGAAGAAACTTTTTCAAAAACATGTTATATTTTACCCCACACCCTGTTTTTTTTTAAATTCAAGTTTTGAGTGCATTTGGCTGCACCTCACCTGATGGTAAGTGCCGATGCAGCCGAGGATGTAACACGCAAGCTCAAACAGTGCCTATTCACTCTCGTCTTGAAGATTCTTAAATTATACGAATCGGGGAATACAGACGCCGGAAGGAAATTCCACTCCTTGGCTGTTCGCATGATGAACGAAGAAGTAAAACGCTTCGTGCGAAAAGGTGGAACATTGACGACAAAGGGGTGGAACCGCTCTCCGCGCCTGGTCGTCCGATTACGAAATGGGGAGGGGGGAAATGAGGTCTTGAAGCTCCAGGGCACACTCTCCGAAATGAATCCTGTAGATCACCGATAGACAGGCGACTTTTTTTTTCATACATTTTTTGCGAACGAACACATTTTGTTAGAGCGTTATATTCAACTATAAGAAAGCTATTCATCTGAACTAGGTTTGGAAAATGATTTTGTAATAATAGGTCTTTACCTATGACATTGCCGATTCAGTTTTTGAAGTTAAATGCCAACTTTTATTGAAAATAAAAAAGTTATTGTTTTTTATTATTGACCTTATGGTGACACTACTTATGGTCTTCTATTTGTAACTAGTGGCATGTCTTTCATATTCCAATCTCTTGAGCTGTGTACCATTGAATGAAGCAAAGGCGTTTTCTTAGTGGTCAGATGGGGCAATTTTTTAGACTTGTTAATTTTCTTGAATTATCCTGAAAGCGACGAAATCATACGCGGGGTATTCCCAAATATGACATTAGTAACGAAGAGACTGCTGCGATAACTCAATTAAAAATGTGTATTTTTTGCCTCAATAAAGACGATTTTTTCAGGTGAAAAAATCTGACTTCATGGGGTTAAAGCCACCGTGCTCTTAAATTATCTAAACAATAGGCATATGTTTACCACCATTTAATTTCTAATAGTCTTAATACTATTTTGAGAGTAAATTTAGTTTTAATAACTATTGTTCTTAATATTAACACGCTTTTATTAGCTTCACCTGTATGTTTGTTTGTTTGTTTGTATGTAACCGACTCCTTTGGACTCGATTTTGACCCACTTTAAACGGACAGATTTAATTCAAACTTTGTAGACTTATCAAGAATCAGCGACAATATAATAATTTCATAAGTTTGAACTAAAAAATTAAAAATAAATAGAGTTTAAAAAACACGCTTTTAAAGCACTTCGAACTAAAAAGTTAGTTTTTAGTTCGAAGTGCTTTAAAAGCGTGTTTTTTAGTTTTTTCAACTCTATTTATTAATTTTCATCTTTAAACTTTTTTATACAATCGGCAATTTTATAGGTAAAGACCTAATATGACCTATTATTATTGTACCTCTAATATGAAACTGTCTGTAATGATTTTTACCAATTTTCTTAACCTTTTTTTATCCACAATTGGTAACTTCTTGGCATCATCTCACCTGATGGTATGTGACGATGATGACAAATATAGAAGCAGGCTTACCAAGATTCCCTAACGCAATGGGGAACTGGCTTTTTTTATTTTCAAGCCGGAATATATCAATGCTGTTAACATTGATGCTTGGCTGCGAGATTTAGATAAGATGGCAAAAGCTGGTCAGGTGGGCTTAGAAAATGCCCTTTCACCAACTTAACCGACTTTTACAAAGTTATTTTCCACCAGGAATTTAACCCGTGACCTCCTTATGTGAAGCTAAAGGACTAACTATTACGCCACGGAGGCTGTTAATAATTAAGCATAGGTACGGTAAGTAAGGTATCCCCAAAACTCAATTTTGCGTGTCATGGTTTTTTTTATTATTTAAAATTGGTAAGCTCTATGCATCATCTCACCTGATGGTAAGTGACGATGATGCCGAAGATGGAAGCGGGCTTACCAAGATTCCCCAACGCAATGGAGAACTGGCTATTTTATCTTCAAGCTAAAGTTTCAAAATAATACCCCGACTACGAAAAACCTTAAAAGAACAATCCAAAAATCCACACTCGCTCAACATAACAAACCCATTTTTTAATTAAACCAAAAATTCACCTGGATTGGACAAGGGTGGAAAGGAGAATTAAACTTTCGCAACAGTAGCGTTGAAAAACGAGGAAAACTCCCTCCAACCAGGAAGTCCAGAGTACATAAAAAACGTGTAAAACAAAGGGTCTGATGGACCTACCCTCGTCAAGAGTCTGTACACACAAGCCACAGGCGACAGCGTTTGAGGAAACGACAAACATAACAGATTTGGGACAGCGCGGGAGTTTTGACAGTTTGTTTGCATAGTTTGGTGATAACACTGTGTGAGAGTTAAGGCAAAGTATATTATATTAGTACTAACATACAGTATGGACACTCCCTGCCGCTTTCTATATTGCGACATCACCCCCTCGTCGTCACCCAGATTGATACAGATTTGTTACAGTTTAGTTCTCGATCGGATTTTGCCGTGATTTTGTTTGTTCCGTCATTTGTTTTTAGAAATGTCATTTAGCGACCATTTGTATGCAGTGTCCGGGGTGTCTTAACCACACCCCGGACCTCATGCTAGTTTTAGATAGTTAATAACCCTCTATTTAGACTTCGCTGTTGAGACGTTCCTCTTAAAGTTTGTCCCAATCAAGGAAATTAATCAAGCTAGAATACTTTACAGCTTTTTACGCACCGGAAAAAGTAGTGTAGGCAGGCCTCCCACTCGGTGGACCGATGACCTGGCCAAGGTCGCGGGAAGCCGCTGGATGCGGGCAGCGCAGAAAAGAGTCATCGTGGAAATCCTTGGGGGAGGCCTATGTCCAGCAGTGGACGTCCTTTGGCTGATTTGTATTAATATTTGAATCTGAATCTGAATCTGATATGATGACTTTACAGCTTGTTTTCTAGGTTGTCCACTGTTTATTACACACAATTGGCTGGGCACATAGCTCGTAGAACAGATGGCCGTTGGGGCATTAAAGTTCTCGAGTGGTGACCGCGCACTGGAAAACGCAGCGTAGGTAGGTCTCCCACTCGGTGGACCAATGACCTGGTAAAGGTTGCGGGAAGCCGCTGGATGCGGGCAGCGCAGGACCGGTCGTCGTGGAAATCCTTGGGAAGGCCTTTGTCCAGCAGTGAACGTCTTCCGGTTATTATGATTACACAATGAATTTTAAGTAAAGCAAATCAGTTGTAGTCTGTTTTTATTTTATTTATTTTGCGGTGTCCTTACGTGACGACTCTTGGATCAAAATATTACAACTTACATTATACTTAAGGGCCTACATTACACTATTTTTGGGGGTTTTTTGTTGGAGTTTTTTAATCTTTAAATTTAAGTTTCATTGCATGCTTTTCAAACTTAATAATATATTACTAATAGAAACGCTACAATCGAAAATATATCCTTACATTCACATTCCAGTTCCTCATTGCGTTGGGGAATCTTGGTAAGCCCGCTTCCATCTTCGGCAACATCGTCACTTACCACCAGGTGAGATGTTGTCAAAGGTTTACCAATTGTGAATAAAAAAAACTAAAAAAAAACACAACACACTTTCCGGGACGAAACACGAAATTGCGACACAAAATCTTGCCCATTTCGAATTGATCAGGCCTGTAAAAGTTGCTCACCTCCCTTGTTTGAAGCCGGACCAGTGGAAATGTCTGAGACCCTTTAATGAGCTAAAAAAAGAGCTAACGATATTTTTTATCTCGGCCATGGGGCCTCGATCATCATCTATCTAACACTTAGTCTTTGAGACCATTCTAATGAGCCCAAACACGCTATATCTGCTGTAAGTTGCTGAGGGGTTGGGTATTCCGTAGACTATTTGATGCTGCAGCATCAGCTCAAGGTTACCATAATATGTCGTAGAAATACCACCGAAAAACCAGTACACTGAATTTGACGGAAATAAGCTGATGATCGTCAATTGCTTCAACAGATCTTCATAAATTATAGCTAAGAACCATCTCAAACACGTCAGCTTTCAAACTGAAAAAAACCGCATCAAAATCGGACCATTCGTTTTGGAGCTACGATGCCACAAACAGACACATACATGTCAAACTTATAACACCTCTTTTTTGCATCGGGGCTTGATAAAACACTTTTAAATAGGTATAGGAGTTTCCTTACGTGATCGAATCAGAAATGAGGAGATCCGCAAGAGAACCAAGGTAACCGACAACATAGCTAACACAAAACTTAAGTGTAAGTGGGTGGGGCACATGGCTCGTAGAACAGATGGCCGTTGGGGCAGTAAAAGTCCCGAGAAGCGACCGCGTACCGGAAGACGTAGCGTAGGCAGGCCTCTCACTCGGTGGACTGAAAACCTGGTGATGGGCGCGGTATTTTACCCATATTGATACAGATTGGTTACAGTTTGGTTTTCGAACGTATGGTATTTCGCCGTGATTCTGTTTGCTCCGTCATTTGTTTTTAGAAATATCATTTAGCGACCATTTGTATGCAGTGTCCGGGGTGTGACACTGTGCTCCAACAGTGGACATATTTCGGCTGATATGATGATGATTATAAATACTTACTCAAATCGCTAACGCTGTTGCCTATACCTTGAACTTGAGCGTGAGCTGGACATTTTTGCGAATTTGAACTTAGACGTCTGATGGGGGTCAACTCACGTACATGCTTTAATAGCCACCTATCTACACATTGGCTTAATCAGCATTTTTCCAACTCAACAACAGATTTCAACCCTTTTTACCCGACTGCGACTGCGCCAGAAGGAGGATTATGTTTTTCGAGTGTTTGTATCCTACTAACATTATAAACGCGAAAGTTTGTAAGAATCTATAGATGTATGTTTGGTACTCTTTCACGCAAAAACTACTGAACAGATCTGGCTGAAATTTAGTAGGTACACAGATTAGAACCTGGATTAACACATAGGCCACTTTTTTCACGCAAAGTTTTTAAGAATGAATGGATGTATGTTTGTTACTCTTTCACGCAAAAACTACTGAACGGATCTGGCTAAAATTTGGTAGGTAGACAGATTAGAACCTGTATTAACACGTAGGCCACTTTTTCCACGCTCGCGAGCCACTTGCGGCTGCGCACCCTCGAATAGTCATAGAAACGTTGTCCACGCAGGTGAAGCCTCGGGAAACAAGTAGTGTATGTATATTTCTTCGACACGCTCCGTAGCCTAAACAGCTTGTGTTTTACTTCGCGGCGAGTTAGATTATTTATTTGTACGGTTCAGATATTGCAATCAATTTAAGACTGACTTCTAGGGGTCATTGAGTTCAAATTTGGAATGACGTGATAAGATATTTTTTAGGGCTCCGTAGTCAACAAGGAACCCTTATAATTTTGCCATGTTCGTCAGTCTGTCTGTTTGCGGTTTAACTCAGAAACTTTTAGTACTAGTGATTTTGCATGAATATACTCGTAAATATCACGCCGACAAAGTGCTCAAATATTTTTTTTTAAATATATATTTTTTATGGTACTCCTCTACACGTAAAAGTGGGGTTGAACTATTTTCAAGCGACTTCCAAAAAGAAGGAGGTTCTCAATTCGTCTGTATGTTTTTTTTATGTTTGTTACCTCATAACTTTGGACTGGATAAACCGATCTTTATGATTCTTTTTTTATTTGAAAGCTAGTGCTTCCCGTGTGGTCCCATATAAATTTAATCAAAATCGGTGTAGAACTTTATTCGAAAATTAACAAAAACCAAAAATAGTAATGCAAAAATGTACTAAGTTGTTGCGATGGAAGTCGGTTTTTTAACGTGTTTAGCGTTTTCAATTATTCTCGTTTATCTCATAGTGTCGGATGTTGTTGGGTAGGTCGTTCAAACATACTGCGGGTGTTTGAAAAACATTTTTCGATTCAGAGATCAATTTGCGAATTATTAAAATTAAGTGCTACTTTTTAGGGTTCCGTAGTACAATAAGGAACCCTTATAGTTTCGTCATGTCTGTCTGTCCATCTGTCTGTCCGCGGCCTAGCTCCTATACTATTAGTAGTTCTCTTAACTACTAATAGTATAGGAGCTACGCCGCGGACAGACAGACATGACGAAACTATAAGGGTTGTACTACTAATAACGCGCAGAGAACTGTAATAAAAATTTTTGAAAAAAAATCTTTTAAAGGGTACTTCCCCTACAAGTAAAGTGGGAATGATTTTTTTTCCTTGTCAAAACCAGTCTTGTGGGGTATTGTTGGTTAGAGCTTAAAAATAGTTATGAGTCTTCTAAGACCATTTTATAACTTAGGGATCCGTTTTCTAAAAAATGGCTTGAAAGTGCAAAATTTTGTTGAAGTCGAGTGTCCCCACCCCCTAACATAGCAACTAAACTGCTGTATTTGGAAATTTGAAAATTAGATATGGACGCGATAATGGCAACTACGGAACCCTACATTGCGCATGGCCCGACATGCACTTGGCCGGTTTTTGTTAAAAATTGTATATATTATGATATTTGTATAATAAAAAAGGAAAACTATCAAGGCTTTCTTAGTTTAGGAGTAATATTCGATCAACTTAAGAGGTGCAGTTGGATTTTTATTTTTTTTTATTCACAATTGGTAAACCCTTGACAACATCTCACCTGGTGGTAAGTGACGATGTTGCCGAAGATGGAAGCGGAATTTGTAAAAGTTGATCGATTTTCCATACAAAATGTTCTTTAAACAACTGCAAACATATTTTAGTTTTTAAAAATATACATTAATTTTTAAAAAGACCACGGAACCTACTTTGTTCGTCCGATACGCACATAGCCCTTTTTGTATTTTTACCTTGCATGGGCTATTAGCTTGGTATCCTACGAAGATTTTTATTTAACACCAGAGCAGCATCTAATATTATACCAAGCTCAAGTTCGGTCATGTATGGAGTACTGCTCTCACTTATGGGACGGATTGGCTCATTACCAGCTGATGCCTTGGATTCTATCGACCGACGACGCGCTAGGAGACTCGTCGGCGACGAGGAACAGGCTACAAAGCCTCAAGTATCGCCGCATACGTTAGTACTAATACATATACTGTGGCCGCAGTCTATCAGTGTTCTACAGGATTCATTTCGGAGAGTGTGCCCTGGAGCTTCACGATCTCTTCACCTCCCCCCTCTCCATTTTATCATCGGACCAGGCGCGGAGGGCGAGTCCACCCCTTTGTCGTTAATGTTCCACCTTTAAACACGATGCGTTTTGCTTCTTCCTTTATCATGCGAACGGCCAAGGAGTGGAAATCCCTGCCGGCTTCTGTATTCCCCGATTCGTATAATTTAGGAATCTTCAAGACGAGAGTGAATATGCACTATTTGAGCTTGCGTGTTACATCCTCGGCTGCATCGGCACTTACCATCAGGTGAGGTGCAGCCAAACGCACTCAAATTTTTGATTAAAAAAATCTTGCTTCTTTTTATTTCCCTGTAGTCACGTAGTCCGACTGCTTTATTTGCTTCTCTTTTATGTCGCATCTACCTCCCCTAATGTTTAGCATATCTCTGAATTTACATGGAATCAAGCTTAGGTGTCAGTATCGTCCATTGTTTCCAAAAGAATCATAGAAAATACTGTGCTTGCCTCTTTTGAATTTTGAAACATGCATTATGGGGTCCCAATAATGCCCGTCCCGATAATGCCCGACCCGATAATGTACGACCCATAATGTACCATAAAGCCTGATGACGGGCGATAATCGTGACATGGACGTGAATTTTTGGTACAGTATTGAAATAAAAGCATGTATAGGTACCTAAAAATAATAGTTTTATTAGATTGTGATTATTATATTAGTCACCTGACGATGATAGAACTTTATTATAGGTGCCTATTTATATTCTGTTCTTCGGACCTTGGAGTTGGACAAAGTTAAGTCACACCCTGGACACTTCATACAACGGGCACATCCTAAACACTTCATACAACAGGCCAGAAATGACATTTCAAAAAACGAATGACGAAACAAACAAAATGGCGGCAAAATCCTATACGTTCGACAACCAAGCTGTAACCAATCTGTATCAATCTGGGTGACGAGGGGATGAGGTTGCCATCTAGAGCGGCAGGGAGTGTCCATACTGATGTTAGTACTAATATATATATGTCGGATCAGGTTCAGGTGGAGTTCCCTCATCAGACATCGTGTGGGCCTAGTTGGGTAAGTCGAGTAAAGAGACAACAATGAACTTGTACAATCGTAGATTTATTGAAACACAATCACTTAGTTAACTTCACTTTAGGTATGCTCTTGTAACGAGGATAGTTCCTAGGCAGGCAAGTCACGACCAGCCCTCGTCGAAGCCTTCTTTGGAATGGCGTGGCCGGCGAGCTCTCGCGCCTAGGCTCCGTCCTAGCGCATGGCGGCGGAACCAGTCACCTCAGGTACCAACATACCGATCTGACAGGTTAGCCAATATGGCCGCTCGTGCGCTGCGCTACAACTGAGCAACCGTAATCATGACCGTCTCCGACACGGCCATCCTGAGCATACACACGTCCTCGTGTGTCTAATCTGAAACAAGGAAGACACAGCACAGTACACCGCTCGGTCTTTCCTGACTTAACTAATGCTAAGGGTCTATCTCAACTAAACTGCTTTTTCCATAATTAATCTTCACTTTATTGAAAATAATTTTTATCTCTACCATATTCAGTGTATTCACTTCAGTTTACAAGTCTCTCATGTAAGGAAATTCATAAAGACCATAACTGACGACTATCTTCAATAAGGGTTTTTTTTTTTAAACTAAGAAAAGATTATTTTCCATACTTCCATAAAATAACTAAAAACATCTTTAACCCTGAATCAGCGAACTCAATCCAATTAAAAGTAAATTTTACACAGAAAATACGAGAGCAACCAAGTACCATATTGAAAGTATTATTCATTTCATTAAAACATCCAGTAAACCATTTAACAAACCGGGTATCGAATTCGTGGCCATAGGGCTATTACATAGCCACCCACATACGCGCACCCCCACATGGGGTCGCCGAGTCAACCATATGACTCTACGGTCTCTTCAGACCCGACCTCCGCCAGAGCTCACCGCGCACCGCGTATCCACGGACTACTCAGAGTAGACACCGACTTCTACCGGACTACGGCTACGGTAAAGCCTCTGGTACGGTCTGACCAGCCGAATCGAACCCAAACAAAACTTGACCTTCTATGTTATTATCTTCCTCTACTTCGCATGGTACTTGAATCTCCGGCATTTCCCTCAACCTGTCTCGACTTCGTAGCCCAGGAACTTCACACGCGTTTTTTTTTTAAAAGAACATTCCTTCAAGTTTAGCGACATACGCTTACTACCATCCGATTCTTCCGTCAACAGTGCGGGGCTAGCGAACGGAGACTTACTCGGTCTTATTATTTCTGCTTCTAACAGTTCATTGTTACTTGACATTCCGCGGGTTGTACGGTCGTTTTTGAACGGTACGGTTTTTTTTTATTGGCATCATCTCACCTGATGCCGAAGATAGAATCGGGCTTACTAAGATTCCCCGACGCAATGGAGAACTGGCTATGTTATCTTCATGCCGGAACACATCAATGTTGTTAATACTGATGTTCGGCGGCAAGACTTAGATAAGTTGGTGGCAGCTAGCCAGGCGGGCCTACAAAATGCCCCACCATCAACCAAACCGAGTTTTACAAGTTGACCCCACCGGGAATCGAACCCGCGACCTCCTGGTGTGAAGCGAATGGACTAACCATTACGCCACGGAGGCGGTTAAAATCAACTTCGGCTCGGGTCTATCAAACGAATCTCGCACTCACCGGTGGTAACGCGAGTAGTTGGGAATCCCCGAGTAAATTTATCGGAGTATTTTTCTAACAACATAAGTACTTGCCTACTCTCAATCGAAACGTCAGTATCTACCTCCTGGAAATGAATAATTTGTTTGTTTTGGTTCTCCGTCGTGACGCACGTATTTACTGCACATGACTTAGTTAACGAAAACTCACTGACACCAATGTTTGCAAGACTTAAACTCAAGACTCGAAAGATACACGTCCGGCAAAACATGAAATAATATTTCGGTCGGATAGTCACAAATATCAACTAGACAACACTTGTTAGGTACAGTTAACTCTCGTTTTACCTATGCCTAATAACGACACTACATTTTTTATGCGTTTCCCGGACTATCGGCAAGCTACACTCTCTTTTACTAAGGAACACTCGGCACCGGAACCGAAGTGAAAACAGAACTGCTTACCAAGGTGTTTCAAGTGTTCCAACAGGTGCGTCCACCTCACACAGGTTGACGCGTCGCTCGGCGCGTGCCGCGCTGGTAGTGGCGGCTGCAGGGCCGGGGCAGCGGCTCGCGATGTGGCCGCGCTCGCCGCACTTGAAGCAGACTACCGCTCCACTAGTGGACGGGAGGGTCACGCGTGACGCGGCAGTCGGGGAATTACCGGCCACGTTAGTCATCCTAACGTCCTTTGTTCTCTGTCGACACTCTGATTGTTTATGTCCGAGTTTTCCGCATCCGAAACATTTTATTGGTGTAGTGGGTGGTCTTGTGCGTTTTGCAGTATCAAGGCCGGTGTCTTTTGTGTCCACGTTGGACGCCTTTCGTTTCAAATAAGAAAAGGCTTGCAGCTCCTTTTGTAGTTGTTGGCGTGTAGTAATTTCCGTTGTGAATGCTAGGCGCTCTAACCGTGGGTCAATCTGTGCTAGGTGAGCGAGCACGACTGATACGACGATGTGTTCGGCGTTCACGTTTTTGAAGCGGTTCATTAACGACGAAAAAATGCGACTGGCGTAAGCTCCATATGTTTCCTTCTCACTTGGTTTATCGGTTCCAAGGTTAGCTAGGGTAGCGGCCACGGTTTCGACCGGGGCGTATCTGGTGGTAAACAGGCCTTTAAATTCAGTCCACGTCATACCTTGGTAGGTTATTTGCGATAACCATGTCGATGCAGATCCCTTCAGGGCCTTGCTGATTGCGACGACGAGTTGTCCACCTTCTAACGAGCCGTCAGCCATGCATACTTCAGCAGTAGTGCACCAAGACAGCGCGTCTACTTCTCGCTTGTCAGGGTCAAACTCCGGAAAGACGACGTGTTTGTTGGCGGTCGGCGGGTTCCTCAGGGTCTGGATCAGCGCGCGCATTTGTTCATTTTGCGCCTCGAGAATTTGTCGCCATTGTCTGTCGCTTCCAGGATCACCACGTGGCGTCTCATTTACTCGACCGGATCCCACTTCTGATGTCGGATCAGGTTCAGGTGGAGTTCCCTCATCAGACATCGTGTGGGCCTAGTTGGGTAAGTCGAGTAAAGAGACAACAATGAACTTGTACAATCGTAGATTTATTGAAACACAATCACTTAGTTAACTTCACTTTAGGTATGCTCTTGTAACGAGGATAGTTCCTAGGCAGGCAAGTCACGACCAGCCCTCGTCGAAGCCTTCTTTGGAATGGCGTGGCCGGCGAGCTCTCGCGCCTAGGCTCCGTCCTAGCGCATGGCGGCGGAACCAGTCACCTCAGGTACCAACATACCGATCTGACAGGTTAGCCAATATGGCCGCTCGTGCGCTGCGCTACAACTGAGCAACCGTAATCATGACCGTCTCCGACATATATATACTTTGCAACGGGCCAGAAATGACATTTCAAAAAACGAATGACGAAACAAACAAAACGGCGGCGAAATCCTATACGTTCGACAACCAAACTGTAACCAATCTGTATCGATTTGGGTGACGAGGGGTCGAGGTCGGAAACTAGAGAGCGGCAGGGAGTGTCCATACTGTATGTTAGTATACTAATATATTATATACTTTGGTTAAGTTTTAATTTCGTTCATTATTTTGTACGTACGTTCTCGTATAGTGGCAAAGAACAATTCAGCTCACACTAATAACGCTTGAACCCGCTAAGAAAAGAAAATTCAACGCCTTTTTACTCCACACTCTGTTCCTTTGTTAATCCTGTGGAAGTAATTACACGGAAATAGTGAACCGAGAGAACTACTCGTAGAATGAACCATAATAATTTTCGAAAAACCAAAAAGCTTTTTAGTACAAGCTTTTATTTGAAAAGAGTTTATATGCTCAAAAAGGAAAATGCTCAAGAGAATATAAAAAAAACAATACAGTTCCACATTCAAAAAAGGTGAGCACAATAAAGTCTAGTTGTTTGGATTGAAAAATAAATGACAATATGGGATCGGATTGCATCAAAAATAAAATCTGAAATTTGAAATTGTTCTCCTCTTGAAGTTTCAAAAAACCTTACTTGTTTTGTTTTTCCATCACGTCTTCAATTTTTAATTGATCAAATTCACAACATAAGTTCGCCAATGACGCTTAAAATCTATGACGTCACTTGTGGGTATTTCAAACATTTTAGAACAAAATTTCGTTTTTGACACATCATAATATAGCCGATCCCCTATTCTGGTACCTTGATTCCACCTCTAAAGTTCATCATCAGATCAACTTTAAAATACCAAAAGGATCTACTGTCACCAACTAATATATATACTGTGCTGTCACTGTGAATACGGCTTCAATCCAAATTTCAACTTAATCGGACCCCTGGAAGTCGCTCTAAAAATCGATCGCAAGATTTGATCTAAACAAACATACATTTTTTTTTATTTTTTATTCTCAATTGGTAAACCCTTAACAACATCTCACCTGGTGGTAAGTGACGATGTTGCCGAAGATGGAAGCGGGCTTACCAAGATTCCCCAACGCAATGGGGAGCTAAACAATTGATCTAAACAAACATACATATTATATACATATAAACATTGGAAGTTAAATAAAAACTTTAAAAAAAACAATGGCTACCAAATAATCTTAATATATACAAATCTCGTGTCACAATGTTTGTCCTCAATGGACTCCTAAACCACTTAACCGATTATAATACAATTCGCACACCATGTGCAGTTCGATCCAACTTGAGAGATAGGATAGGGTAGGGTAGGGTAGTGTAGGGTAGGGTAGTGTAGGGTAGGGTAGGGTAGTGTAGTGTAGGGTAGTGTAGGGTAGTGTAGGGTAGTGTAGGGTAGTGTAGGGTAGTGTAGGGTAGTGTAGGGTAGTGTAGGGTAGTGTAGTGTATGTAGGGTAGGGTAGGGTAGTGTAGTGTAGTGTATGTAGGGTAGGGTAGGGTAGTGTAGGGTAGGGTAGGGTAGTGTAGTGTAGTGTAGGGTAGTGTAGGGTAGGGCAGGGCAGTGTAATGTAATGTAAGGCGGTACGAAGTTCGCCGGGACAGCTAGTATATTATGAAATTCGTTCCCTTATGAAGAGCTGAATTTCAGAGTTTGCACATTTTGACTAAAATCATAAGAAAATTAAAGGTAAGAAAAATCGCTTCTCTTGAGGAGATATCTAGTGACTCCTAATACCTACCTATACAAAGGTCGACAATTCAAGTGTAGTCGTGATAAAATATAGCAAATACGTAGGCGGGACACGTAGCTAGTATAACAGGTGGTCGTTGGGGCAGTAAAGTTTTCGAGTGGCGACTGCGCACCGAAAAGCATAGTGTAGGAAGGCCTCCCACTCGGTAGACGACTTGGTGAAGGTTGCGGGAAGTCGCTGGATGCGGGCAGCGCAGGATCGGTCGTTGTGGGGGTTGTTTCCCTCTAATATGGTTGAGAGGAGCGATGGATGACTTGACCGGGTGTCCGTGTGAACTGGCCTACACTTGTCAACGGCATTCATGACATTCAATGATTTAATGTATAACTTCTCGTGTCATATTGTTTTCATGTTCTGATGACATATTTTTTTTTTAATATCAAGGACTGGATTTTGACGTTAATAACCAATGATTGTTTCTTTCTTGATTTTTTACAAATGCAATTATGTAATCATATTTTATGACTATCAGAAAGAGTGTAATTTGCACCTATTTTGAATAAATATCTTGAATCTTGGGATCCTTGGGGAAGGGCTTTGTCCACCAGTGGACATTCTTCGGCTGATATGATGGTGATAAAAATATTAACAAATAATGAAATGTTTGCGCCCTAGCACATGTTTATTTTTATTTTGTTTACCCGTTTACCAATCCGACCGCATGACAGCCACATTCCATTAGGTCACCATCAGTCTATCGCTATCTTTCATCATCATGAATCAACATCATCATCATTACAGCTCATATACGTCCCCACCGAGGGGCTCAAGCCTACCCTGAATCAGGGCGATTAGGCCTTAGTCGACCACGCGGGCCCAGTGCGGGTTGGTCGACTTCACACACAACCTTCGAGTTTCTTCGCAGGCGTGTGCAGGTTTCCTCACGATGTTTTCCTTCACCGTTAAAGCAATCGGTAAGTAGGTACGTAAGTTTTTGAAAAACTCATTAGTACATTGGCCGTCCAGATTTGAACCCGGTACCTCTGGTTAGATGGACCGAGTCGTTACCGGTTGAGCCACCGACACTTTTATCATCATGAATACTAAATTTTTTTTGAACAGTATAAATAATCATTACAGTCGTCAAACGGAGACGTCTAAATATGGCAATCGTGTAGTTGGTGAGGGCTGAGATGGGGGGTTTTCGAGCCCCAATTGTCCTAGTCATAGTTCGGGACAAATTAATAGAAGTGCCAGCACAGCGCCAACTTGCAGCGCCAGAATGAATAGTGTTGTGATTTCGGCCTTCTTAGACTGTGCTTTTTTGACGTGGCTACGTCTAATTAATCGATGGACGCCGCCTGCACGCACGAAAAAGGATGACTCATTGTCCCGTTACGTTATGACGTTGCCACGTTAAACTATCGTCCGTAAACCGACTTTACAGACAACCAATTTTTTATTTGTCCAGGCCGCCCCACAGCCAGGGTATCATGGTGGAAGGCACACGCACTGCTCGCCAACTCGGAGGCGCGCGCCACTGCCTCGTTTCGCCTGCAGCGGTCGGACCTCGGCACCGATATCACCTGTCAGGTAAGTCACATTCTTTGGTGGTGCTCTTAGGACCGGAACCAGACTAAAGAGGGGGTATAAAGCAAAGAGCGTGCTATGCTTTGAGTTTATCTGCGTGATCGAATCAGAAACGAGGAGATCCGTAAAAGAACCAAAGTAACCGACAAAGCTCTCAAAATCGCTAAACTTAAATGGCATTGGTAGGGTGCACAGTTCGTAGAACAGATGATCGTTGGGGAAGTAAAGTTCTCGAGTGACGACCGAGCAGCGGAAGCCGTAGCGTAAGCAGGCCTTGCACTCGGTGGACCGACGTCCTGGTGAAGTTCACGGGAAGCTGCTGGATGCGGACAGCGAAGGACCGGTCGTTGTGGATATCCTTGGGGGAGGCTTTTGTCCACTTTTGCACGTGCTTTGGCTGATATGATGATGATGATTAAGCAAATGACCATTTTAGAAATAATTCATCAAATTATGCTAAGTTTATGAATTCCTTGAAAAAAAAATTACAAAACTATCTGATGGATATCTATTGAAGGCTTTGGTCTCGAGTTTTTCCATGGGACTTCTTGGGAATCCTTTCTTAGCGGATGCCTACGTCATAATTTCTATCTGTAGTCAAATTTCAACCCGATCCGTCCAGTGGTTTGAGCTGTGCGTTGATAAATCAATCAGTCAGTCATTCAGCCACAGTTTCCTTATATATTTATACAGATTTAGTCTCTAAAACCTTCATTTTTACCGCGCCCTCTGTGTTTTATAAGAGCGATAGCGAGTTACAATCGTACGAGAGCGCGAGGACAAATATTTTGCTTTGTGGCTACATTGCACTAGAGTGCAGGCTTAAACTAAGTACTCCGTCTCATTTCTTCAAAAAATCGTGATCATCTAAGAACTCAACACTTTTATTATGTACACAATACAAGCATTGTCTTCATCAAGCTTCAGACACACACATACACACAGTGATACTGATTTATATATATTTTTTTTTATTAAAAAATTGAGTGCGTTTGACTGCACCTCACCTGATGGTAAGTGCCGATGCAGCCGAGGATGTAACACGCAAGATCAAATATTGCCTATTCACTCTCGTCTTGAAGGTTCCTAAATTATACGAATCGGGGAATACAGACGCCGGAAGGGAATTCCACTCCTTGGCCGTTCGCATGATAAACGAAGAAGCAAAACGCTTCGTGTGAAAAGGTGGAACATTGACGACAAAGGGGTGGAACCGCTCTCTGCGCCTGGTCGTCCGATGATGAAATGGAGAGGGGGGAATGAGGTCGTGAAGCTATATTACACACCCAACCAGACACAGAGCAAACAAACCTCAAACAAACGTCAGACGAATGTTTGCTCTGAGCGGGAATCGAATTGCATTGGGGAATCTTGGTAAGCCCGCTTCCATCTTCGGCATCATCGTCACTTACCATCAGGTGAGATGATGCCAAGGGCTTACCAATTGTGAATAATAAAAAATAAAAAAACTACGGCTCCTGGCCTAGCAGACAGCAGCGCGCTTACTATAGGACTGGGTCAGTGAGTGTAGTCCCATTATTCCATAATGACCTTTTACCTAGTAAAAACTAATGTTTTAATGTTAAAATAATATTTCTATTCTCAGACGCTAGAATGCCTTACTTGTGTCCTGATGTACTTTGTATTGGATTGACATAATTGTATTTTTTGACATCACTGATATTATCACATCACACTAATATTATAAAGGCGAAAGTTTGTGAGTGCGTATGTTTGTTACTTCTTCACGCAAAAAGTACTGAACGGATCTGGCTGAAATTTGGTAGGTAGACAGAGTAAGACCTTGATTAACAAAAAGGCTACTTGTTTTCATTCTCGCAAGCCGCTTGCGGCTCGCGCACTGCGCACCCTCGAAAAGTCATAGAAACGTTGTCCACGCGGGTGAAGCCGCGGGAAACAGCTAGTTGTTTATATTTTTGGATATCTAACCATCTGAAAAAAATATTTTTAGTAACATAGTTTTTAAGTACGTTTATAAAACATGGGGACCGTTTTTTGGGTGTGGTATTTATGTTGGGGGTTTTGTCATGATCGCCAGGCTTGGCATGGCAGGCGGGTTGGCAGTCGCAATGCGATTTCAGGTCTGCTGCAGTGCGCAGAAAGGGCACTGCAGCCTATCCTCCGGTTTTAGTCCCTCAGGCGTCTCTTATGTATGACACCGTGCACTAGAAGACGTAGAGTTGGCAGGCCTTCTACTTGGCGGACCGACGACCTGTTGAAGGTTGCGGGAATCCGACGAAGTGGCCGTTGTAGTGGAAATCTTTGAGAGAGGCCTTTGTCCAGCAATGGACGTATTTCGGCTGATATGACGATGAAGACTAAAACCTTTTTTGGATTTTGTCTGACGTAAATAAATGAAAATGAAATAGAATTTTAATGTTACGTGTATTAACCTGCACACGCCTGCGAAGTAACTCGAAGGTTGTGTGTGAAGTCGACCAACCCGCACTGGGCCCACGTGTTCGACTAAAGCCCTATCGCCCTAATTCAGATTAAGCTCGAGCCCCTCGGTGGGGATGTATATGAGCTGATAAGATGTATTAACTTCATTTCTTATCATTGCAGGCGGTGACAGACCCATCGATAACGCCTGTATCAGAGGCGCTAACCATCGACGTCAATCGTAAGTTTGTCTAATACCTACGTACTTTAATTTTTTTTCCTTTTATTTTTTTTTGGAAATAAAATAGAAGTTAGAAAAACTAATACTCTTACGGATAAGTATGAAAATAAGAGTTTCCCGCCTGAAATCATTGCCTTTATTTTTCCCTTCATCTGGGGTAATAGCCGTGGTCGCAAGCCCTATAGTAATCAAAAGTTATGTCTTGCGACCACGGCCACGGCTATTACCTTATAAGTATGAAAACAAGAGTTTCCCGCCTGAAATCATTGCCTTTATTTTTCCCTTCATCTGGGGTATGATAGCCGTAGTCGCAAGCCCTATAGTAATCAAAAGTTATGTCTTGCGACCACGGCCACGGCTATTACCTTATAAGTATGAAAACAAGAGTTTCCCGCCTGAAATCATTGCCTTTATTTTTCCCTTCATCTGGGGTATGATAGCCGTAGTCGCAAGCCCTATAGTAATCAAAAGTTATGTCTTGCGACCACGGCCACGGCTATTACCTTATAAGTATGAAAACAAGAGTTTCCCGCCTGAAATCATTGCCTTTATTTTTCCCTTCATCTGGGGTATGATAGCCGTAGTCGCAAGCCCTATAGTAATCAAAAGTTATGTCTTGCGACCACGGCCACGGCTATTACCTTATAAGTATGAAAACAAGAGTTTCCCGCCTGAAATCATTGCCTTTATTTTTCCCTTCATCTGGGGTATGATAGCCGTAGTCGCAAGCCCTATAGTAATCAAAAGTTATGTCTTGCGACCACGGCCACGGCTATTACCTTATAAGTATGAAAACAAGAGTTTCCCGCCTGAAATCATTGCCTTTATTTTTCCCTTCATCTGAGGTATGATAGCCGTAGTCGCAAGCCCTATAGTAATCAAAAGTTATGTCTTGCGACCACGGCCACGGCTATTACCTTATAAGTATGAAAACAAGAGTTTCCCGCCTGAAATCATTGCCTTTATTTTTCTCTTCATCTGGGGTATAATAGCCGTAGTCGCAAGCCCTATAGTAATCAAAAGTTATGGCTTGCGACCGCGGCTATTACCCCAGATGAAGGGAAAAATAAAGGCAATGATTTCAGGCGGGAAACTCTTGTTTTACATACTTTTCCGTAGTCGGGTATTAGTTTTTTAACTTTATTTTTTATATAAAAATTAATCTGTCGCTGTTCTGTCTGTATTACAAGAGGCAGTTGCTAAGGCATGTCAGAGGCCTTAAAGGTACATCGAAAACTTCTGGCAATAGTTCGCCACTAGCCTTAAAATTTCTACCAATTCGGACTTAGAACCCCGTGTAGGCTTACCTCTTCCGAGTTTGACGATAGAGCGTCGGTGGCGTAACGGCTAGGGCCGCCGCCTCCTGTCCGGGAGGTCGTGGTTCGAATCCCGCCACGTACCAATGTGATTTCGAATTTAGATTTCATATGTACGTTTATCCGACGCTCTTACGGTAAAGGAAAACATCGTGAGGAAACCTGCTCACGCCTGCGAAGAAACTCGCAGGTGGTGTGTGAAGTCGACCAACCCGCACTAGGCCCGCGTGGTCGACTGAGGCCCGATCGCCCTAATTCAGGATAGGCTCGAGCCCCTCGGTGGGGACTTACATGAGCTGATATGATAATGAAAGGTTGTAAACGTTATAAAAATATACCAAACAAACATCAACGGCTATAAAACTAACAGTAGTACTCCAAACAAAAAAACATAATTCCAGTCTCTTATTCCGAATCCCAATATCCTCTTAAATCGAAGAACAACTCTGCTAGAGACGATAGCAAACTCGCGAAGTCCGCGGGATTTCCCGTTACAACGTATCAAGTGATGGCTAGTGATGGGATAATTCCGTTTTCGGTTTTTGCTAAACTAAACTTTAAGTCATTTGAGTTACTTTTTATGAACTAGCAATAACGACATTTTGTTCTAAAGTTGTTCGTGTTGAAGGCATACGTGACATTATTGTCTTCGAAGAACTAATTTTGTGACGTAATTAATCAATATAAAATTTAAAACAATATTTTACTATTTATTTTTTATACTCTCAGTGATGACATACAGAACTAAGAAATGTTCGCTTACTATGGGCAAAGTATATATATTAGTAAGTACTAACATACAGTATGGACACTCCCTGCCGCTCTCTAGATTGCGACCCATAGCCTCGTCACCCAGATTGATACAGATTGGTTACAGTTTGGTTCTCGAACGTATAGGATTTCGCCGCCATTTTGTTTTTCTCGTCATTCGTTTTTTGAAATGTCATTTCTGGCCACTTCATAAGTGTCCAGGGTGTGCTATGGGGCTCGTAAGAACACACAAGGTAACTCAAAGAGCGATGGCGCGAGCTATGCTCCGAGTTTCCGGAACGGATACCTTGGTTCACCTTCGGATCACCTCATTCCTGGTTCGATCGCGAAGGTGAACCAAGGTATCCGCCACAGCTCACAGAATCGCTAAATTTTAGTGGCAGTGGGCGGGCACAATGCTCGTAGAACAGATGACCGTTGGGGCATTAAAGTTCTCGAGTGTTGACCGCGCACCGGAAAACGTAGCGTAGGCAGGCGAACGTAGCGTCGGTGGACGATAAGATGAAATTTTTGGTTCATCCTTAACTTTTGTTACGGCTAGAAGTAAAAATTGTGTTACGATTTAATAATAAAAGTAAGAATAAACATTTACTTGAAACACAGTCCATATGTGGTTACTAACGTGGGTTTTGTGAGTCTATGGTTCTTTCCATGTTTGATCCTCCATCATTTTCACTTTTATGAATAACTATCTTTTTCTATGACTGCCTCCAAGGGTGCCCAGTGCGCGAGCCGCTAGAGGCTCGCTAACATGTAAAAAAGTTGCCTACGTGTTAATGCAGATCCTAGTCTGTCTACTTACCAAATTTCATCCAGATACGTTCAGTAGTTTTTGGTGAAAGACTAAGAAACATCCATACACACAAACTTCCGCGTTTATAATATTATAAGTAAGGATTGCTTTTAAGCGCGTGTTTAAAATGAATGTATGACACTTGCCAAAGACGATTTTGTAATTGTTAGACATCTTTATCCGACATCTTAAAAAGGAGTTTAATGTTTTTCGGGTGAATGTATGACATGTGTGTCTGTTTCTTTGACTGAGCCTGTAGCCTCAACGGCTTGATGGATTTTGGAGTGCAAGGTGACGTGAGATTTGTCTTGGTTTCTAAGTTATAAAAAATAAAGAGGGTCATGTTTTTTTATTTTAATTAAATTGTTTAGATTATTTATTTTAAGGAAAGCCTAAATGTAGGTTTTATGTCGTTGCTCAACAGGAAAAATTACTAAGTGCCATTTGTGCAAACTTTCGAATTTTTACTAAAGAAAATAATGTTTCGTTTTCGACCGAACTCTTTTGCCACATCACTATCAACTCGCTTCAGACCCTAGCACATCGGTGTCAGATGAAACTTTCTTCCAAACAGTTTATTTTCTTTCGAAATAGTTTTGTTTTGACATAGACCGTTCTAGCATTTTACCTTTTTCTATCTGACTGTTATAACAGTTCTACTTTCTTGTCGCTTATCTTTAATTAATATAAAAAAACCGGCCAAGAGCGAGTCAGAACCGCACACGAAGGTTTCCGTACCATCATACTAGATGGCGCTAGTTTCTTCACGTTTTAAAAAAAAACACGTTTTTTGTATGGAGACTTTCACTTTTCCTAATTCTTAGTATTCGTTGTTATAGCGGCAACAGAAATACATTATCTGTGAAAATTTCAATTGTCTAGGTATCACGGTTCATGAAATACAGCCTGGTGACAGACGGACAGACAGACAGACGGACTGACAATGGAGTCTTAGTAATAGGGTCCCGTTTTTACCCTTTGGGTACTGAACCCTAGAAACAGATGATTCTCTTTAAATAGATTACGTATGCGACCTCGACGCGCCCCCCAATCGCGTTTAAGCCAGAACAAATCAAATATTTAGAAGACATTTCCAATAGATTAAATAAAATGATATTTTACCACCAAAAAAATATAATTATTATGAAAAAAACAGTGAAAAAGGTGTGTAATGGGAGAATGAAGACAGACAGATCAAAAAGTAAAAAAAAATAACAAAACAAATTAATAAATAAAATAATACAAAGCAGATCGAAAATAAACAAAAGACAATGACGTGACGTATAAAATGAATTAAAAACAAATACAGAAACACTAGTAATAACCCTAAAAACAATGTATGGAGATTCCAAAACGTTTTTTTTAGAATTGACTAGGTATGGGTTCCTTGGGTAATAAGTTGTTCAGTATGGGGAGTAGATTCCCGTTTTAAATTGTCCTACATCAGTTTTCATTACAGCCTGTATGTAGGTACGTGTATCAGAGTATCATGAAATTTGGAAGAAAACGAGGGAGAACCTTTTGACTTATGTCATCACTTTCAGCATAATATCAATCGAAAGACGTCCACTGCTGGACAAAAGGTCTTTGGGATTTCTTCAACGGCCGTCCATGAGCTGTTCACATCCAGCGGCTTCCCAGTACGTCTGTCCACTGACTTGGAGTCCGTCCCACGCTTCGTCTTAAGAAACAAAACAGACATCTGTTATGTGAGCTATGTGCCCCATCCAATGCCACTTAAGTTTAGCGTTACTGTTGTAACGCGGCAACGCGTTGCTGGATATACATTCTTCTTTCATTCGACTTTTTTTCATTCCATCTATTTGTACTATTAAGCACGCGCTGGCATAAAACAATCCATGTGTCACAATTTGAATAAACTGTTACACATGTTATTAAAAATCCATTCTATTTCCTATCTTCATATTCTATTTCTATCTTCAATATTATTGTAAAAAAACTGTGAAGCTGATTCTTTCTAAGACCCATCTTGGGTACGATTCATTTATGCTTTTTCAAGCGACTTCCAAAAAGGAGGAGTTCTCAATTCGACTGTATGTTTTTTTTTAATTGTTAGCTCAGAACTTTTGACTGGGTGAACCGACTTTTATGATTCTTTTTTTCTTTTCTGAAAGCTAGTGCTTTACGTGTGGTCCCATATAAATTTTATCATAATCTGTGTAGTACTTTATTAAAAAAAACGACGGGTTGCACTCCGGGAGTGCCGGCAGAAGTGAAAACTTGAATATTAACG
Source organism: Coleophora flavipennella (assembly GCA_947284805.1). Lineage (NCBI taxonomy): Eukaryota > Metazoa > Arthropoda > Insecta > Lepidoptera > Coleophoridae > Coleophora > Coleophora flavipennella. The sequence continues at coordinate 6,476,841 of OX369258.1, read as the reverse complement.
TTGTGCATTTTTGATATTTTGGAATGGTTAGGGAATGCACGGATTGCTTTGATTATCAGTATAAAAGTACTATCATTTATGTGGGAGAATACAATATTTGTTTATTGCGCTATCGTACACAAACATGACAATTTATATTACATTAAAAAGTTTATATCTCAGAAAAATCAACAAAAAATCAACTCCATCCGTCTTACGAATTTTCGATCAGGTCACGTGTCCTGACGCGAGTTTAACATTTTTTACCCATTACAAAACAAGTGCACAACGCCGCTAAAGAAGTTTTCACTACTCCATCCGTCTTACGAATTTTCGATCAGGTCACGTGTCCTGACGCGAGTTTAACATTTTTTACCCATTACAAAACAAGTGCACAACGCCGCTAAAGAAGTTTTCACTACTCCATCCGTCTTACGAATTTTCGATCAGGTTCGAGTTTAACATTTTTTACCCATTACAAAAAAAGTGCACAACGCCGCTAAAGAAGTTTTCACCACAAAAATAACAAAAACCAAAAATAATAATGCAAAATTGTTCGAAGTTGTTGCGATGGAAGTCGGTTTTTAACGTGTTTAACGTTTTCAAGTATTTGTGATTAGTGTTTGTAATTTAAGTGTGTATTGTATTTCTAATTCTTATGTTCTTTTTAGGTCTTATATTTCATCAATAAATTTGTAAATATCCGTGAGCACGTACATATTTACCCACGCCCTTACCTTACACCGTACCCGTCGTGCCACATCATCATCATCATCAGCTGGACATAGGCCCCCTAAGTCCCCCAAGGATTTCCACGACGACCTCCTGCGCTGCCCGCATCCAGCGGCTTCCCGCGACCTTCACCAGTTCATCGGTCTACCGAGTGGGAGATATGATGATATGTCGCGCCACACTGTGAGCTAAGTCGATTACCTTATCTCTCCTGCGGATCTTAGAATGATTCGATTTGACTTGATTTATGTATATCTGTGGAATCGTCGTCGTTGGAGATACTAAAAGATCTTATTACCCGACTTTGTTACACGACTGCCCACAAAAGAGGAGTGCATTGTTTTCAGGTTCAATGTATGTATGTATGTTTGTTTCTTTATTCCACGATATCTTCTAAACGGCTTGATTGATTTCAGAAAGCGAGGTATCGTTAAATTTGACTTCCAAAAAAAGAGGGGTTAAGTTTTTATGCAATTATTTTAAGTAGTGTTTCTATTATTATTTTTAATTAAAGTTATTTTAAAATATATAAGGCTACCATTTTGAATCCTTTTTCATCATATCAGCCGAAAAACGTCCACTGCTGGACAAAGGCCCTCCCCAAGGATTTCCACGACGACCGGTCCTACGCTGCCCGCATCCTGCGGCTTCCAGCGATCTTAACCAGGTAGTCGGCTACGCTATGGTTTCCGGTGCGCGGTCGCCACTCGAGAACTTTACTGCCCCAACGGTCATCTGTTCTACAAGCTATGTGCCCTGCCCACTGCCACTTCAGTTTACCTCATCTGTGAGCTACTCGTATCTCGGTTACTTTGGTTCTCCTGCGGATTTCCTCATTTCTGATTCGATCGCGTAGGGAAATTCCAAACATAGCTTGCTTTATTGCCCTTTGGGCAATGTATATATTATATTAGTACTAACATACAATTCCCTCTCGTATATCTACCAGATACGCTAGACTACCAGATTTATGATATAGCGTCCCCACTTACCTACCCTAGGGCATAACAGTGGGGGCCTCTATTCCTGCCAACACCATAAGGTGAAGACAAGGACCAGTTACGGTAGGTCTTGCCGCCAAGACGTTTGTCCCGGTACTCTGCAAGGCGAGTGCCTCGTGGAAGAGAACCACTACCTACTATCCAGGTAGGTCCCGGAGCTGTAGGCGCGCTCACCTCCCGCGGCTTTCGCTGCTGGCGGTTCGATCCCCGCTCGGGACGCCAGAGAAGCTGGCTCCCACATATCCGGTGTGGTACCGGAGCTGTAGGCACGCTCACTTCCCGGCGCTTTTCGCACCTGTCCAGACTTACATACAGTATGGACACTCCCTGCCGCTCTCTAGTTTGCGACCTCACCACCTCGTCACCTATATTGTTTCAGATTGGTATAGGATTTCGCCGCCATTTTGTTTGTTCCGTCGTTCCTTTTTTTTAAATGTCATTTCTGGTCCGTTGTATGAAGTGTCCAGGGAGTGCTTTGGGTGACCTTGAGCCTTTTTATTAACCCTTATAATTACCCAATAAATCAATCACGCACTAAATAAGCATAATTATAATTTCTCTTCTCTGTAAAAATTTTAGTAAGCAAGTAAAACTTTTAAAGACTTTGCTTGTTAGTTAAAATAGACACAATTATCGTTTAAAACTCCAAATTACTTGTAAAACATTCCGCAATTAGTGTGAACTCGACAAAAAGCAGTTAGTTCTCTGTACTTGCTATTACCAACAAAAGCTCTAATAGGTGTCCCTGGCGCGAATTAAACTAGGTTAAAAGTTCACATGGAACAATCACGATATCTGTTGTAGGGTAGCCAGGATTTTGGGAAAATAGAAAATCTTTAATTGGTCATTTACTCACATTCCATCGCAATGCAGTGATTTTGTTTTCTAAGATAACAATCTTTTGACAAAAATACACACAGACAACTAAAAAATGTACAAATAACACAAAGAAAAGTCGAAAAATATGAGTACGATACGATGCTATGTGCAATTTGCCAAACCGACCCAAACTCAGCATAATGCTGCAAGCCGGGAGACCTACCTACTGCCACACCCCGGACACTGCATACAACGGTCGTGAAATGACATATTTCTAAAAACAAATGACGGAGCAAACAAAATCACGGCGAAATCCCATACATTCGAGAACCAAACTATAACCAATCTGAATCAATCTGGTTGACGAGGGGGGTCGGTAACTAGAGAGCGGCAGAAAATGTCCATACTGTATGTAGTACTAATATACGAGTATGTATACTTTGACGGAATTCTACTCCCCATACTGAACAACTTATTACCAAAAGAACCCGTAGTAAATTCTAAAAAAAACTTTTTGGACTCTCCGTACATTGTTTTTAGGGTTATTATTACTGTGTTTCTGTAAATAAATTATTTCAATTCATTTTATACGTGTGATGAAGTCATTATCTTTTGTTTATTTTCGATCTGTTTTGTATTATTTATTTTTTAATTTGTTTTTTGCGCCATCACAAATCAAAATATATATATAACAAAACGTAAAAAAAGAAGAAAAGAAAAGAACTTAATAATTATTTACTTATTTTATTAAAAAAAACTATAATTATTCAGGGGGGGGGGGGATAGATTAGTAACAGAACCTAGTCCAAGGTATTTAAGCTTGGTTAAAAGAAACTCTCGATACTTGAGTTTAAAAGCAAATTAAGATGTGAGGTTACGTATCGTTGGAGGGAGATCATTCCAACATTTGGATGCTGCATACCTAAAACTACCCCCCTAAATGCAGTGATGGGTTCCGATAATTTTTATATTGTGTTTATTTTTAATTTTGTATTGTGTGCATTATAGAGTATTAAAATGTATCTTCGTCGCAGGCGTGTGCAGGTTTCCTCACGTTTTCATTCACCGTACAAGAGCGTTTGATCAACGTACATATGAAATCGAAATTCGGAAACGCATTGGTACGTGGCAGGATCGAACCACGACCTCCCGGGCAGGAGGTAGCGGCCCTTGCCATTATGCCACCGACGCTCTAGGTTGTGTGTGAAGTCGTCCAACCCGCACTGGGCCCGCGTGATTGACTAAGGCCCGATCTGCCTAAATTAGGGTAGGTCCTCTCGGTGGCGACGTATATGAGCTGATATGATGATGAAAATGTATCTTATTTACAGAAAAAATATCTATTTTTAGATTTTCTATCAAGTAAACTGTTTTTGTGTAAAATAATTTTATTATCTATCTAAAATACTTTAGCTGGCACTAAATTGCTTTTAGCCTTTTTCAAACGACTTCCAAAAAGAAGGAAGTTCTCAATTCGTCTGTATGTTTTTTTTTATGTGTTACCTCATAATTTTTGACTGGGTGAACCGATTTTTATGATTCTTTTTTTATTTCAAAGCTAGGGCTTCCCGTTTGGTCCAATATAAATTTTATTAAAATCGATGCAGTACTTTTTTAAAAATCAAAAATAACTAAGTTGAAAAATGTACTAAGTTGTTGCGATAGAAGTCGGTTTTTTAACGTATTTAGCGTTTTCATTTCTTATTATTGCCTACCAATTCCTATCGATTATTTAAGGTTGCCTGGAAGAAATCGATAAAAGCGACAAGGCGTCCTATGCACAGTACATTGTTTTAATCAAGTTTTTGTAATGATTTTTTCTGGTAAAGGGATATTTAATTAAATCTTAAAGTGGATAAAACCTGGCCAAGTGCAAGTTGGCCTTGCGCTCTGAGGGTTCCGTAACACCACACCTCTTCACATATCTATGACAATGATACCTATTCACATTAAAACAAAATGCCTTTTTTTTATTCAGTGAAGCACGTCTCTTTTTCGTTCGGTTTTTATTTTTAGTTATTTTACTTCAAAATTACTAATTAGCTACTATAATCAAACTAAGTTTGACGCTTGTATGTTTGTATGTGTTACTAGTTTTACGATAAAGTAAAATCATAAAATATAAATACCTTTAAAAACACGTATTTTATAACCTAAGTTTTTCACTTTTATCATAGGTATCAGCCGAAAGACGTCCACTGCTGGACAAAAGTCTCCCCCAAGGATTTCTACAACGACCGGTCGTGCGCTGCCCGCATCCAGCAGCTTCCCGCGACCTTGACTAGTTCGTCGGTTCACCCGGTTCACCTAGTGGGTTTCCTGACTGTCCTACGTCTTCCGGTGCGCGGTCGCCACTCGAGAACTTTACTACCCCAACGGTCATCTGTTCTACGAGCTATGTGCCCTGCTCACTGCCACTTGAGCCACAATTTTTTCACTTTATCTGATCTGGTTTTTATTTGTTGTTATAGCGGCAATAGAAAAATACTCGTTGTGAAAATTTCAGCGCTACTTAATAGGATTCATAATATACAGGCCTGATAGACAGGTAATCTGTTTGCCAGGGCTGTATTTTATGAATGATGGACGGATGGACATCCTTTGAGTGTACGGAACCCTAATAAGTTTTATTTTTATTCATAATGGGGATGACGATAGCATCAGAAATAAATTATGAACTCTTGATCACTAAATTGCCCTCCTATTTAAACTTCGGAAAACCTTACTCGTTTTGTTTTCCATCAAGTCTTCGATTTTTAACTCGCCATAATCACAAAATGAGTATATAATATGACGCTGCTAAACTATGAAGTCACGCCTAGGTATTTCTAACATTTTTAAAACAAAATGTCGTTTTTGACAGATGATAAAAAGTAACTCAGATGACTAGCATTCGTCATCCCTATTGGTAAGCTCTTGGCATCATCACATCGTGGCATTAAGACAATATCGCATGTTTTCCTTTCTGCTAGTTAGTTTTTCTCCCTATTTTCAGTAATTTGATATCAACCCTACCCAACCCCTGAAGCATTTACTTTTCCTCGAGAGTCGTAAGATTAACTTCATTACCAGCTTCCTCGCTCCATCGCCTTTTATCTGCATAAGATAGAAAGAGAGGCACACTGCCGCCGATAAAACGGCTGGCCCAATAATGAAAAATGCGATCTTCCGCCGAAGAAGTCAATTGTTGGAGATACCAGATGGGTTTCACCAAGTTGAATGCGATTTAAGTGAGAGTGAACTTTAAGGAGTTTGTGATAAAAAAGTTGAATTCTTTTTATAGCTGATCGATGGGGATGGGTATTCTATTCAGTGACTGTATAATATTGTCGGCGGAGAAAGCTTCGGTAGTGAAAAATACAGAGGAAAAAAATTATTCTGTTATAACAGGGGAACGGATTATAATTTATTTCAGTTGATCGATCTTTAACGACGCGTTAGTTAAGTTATATATTTGACTAGCTTTTGCTAGCGGCTTCGCTCGCGTGAACATAGTTTCTATATGACTGTCTTCGAGGGTGCGGCTCGCGAGCGTGAAAAAAAGTAGCCTACATTGTTAATCCAGGTTCTAATCTGCCTACCTACCAAATTTCAACCACATACGTTCAGTAGTTTTTGCGTGAAAGAGTAACAAACATCCATACATAGAAACTTTCACGTTTATAATATTAGTAGGATTTGAGTTGGTCGATCTCTGAAACCGATATAGTTAACGACGAGTTAGTTAAGTTATATATTTGATTATAACAGAGAAGTGCGAGTTGGACTTGCGTACTGAGGGTTCCTTACCAATATACATTTTACGGAACCCTACAAAGATGAACGAGTATACAACAATTGGATTGAAGAACAAAATTAACTTTGTAATTGAAAAAATGATCTACCATGCTTAGATATACGTCACGGTCAATTTTCCACCTGTAATATAAGTTTGTAATCGCAAAAAAAAAACATTTTTTAAGCGACATAACTACAAATTTACAAATTTTGTTTTTTTTTACCTTGTGCGGTAAGACATTGCTTCTTGCCAAATTTCATAATAGGCATGACGAATGCTAGTCATCTGAGTTACTTTTTGTCATCTGTCAAAAACGACATTTTGTTCTAAAAATGTTTGAAATACCTAGGCGTGACGTCACAGTTTAGCAGCATCATTTAAGTACTTACTCATTTTGTGATTTTCATTTTCATTTTGTGACTGGCGTTCTTTTGCATATATAACTCATATCATCATATCAGCTCATATACGTCTCCACCGAGGGGCTCGAGCTTACCCTGAATTAGGGCGATCAGGCCTTAGTCGACCACGCGGGCCCAGTGCGAGTTGGTAGACTTCACACACAACCCTCGAGTTTCTTCGCAGGTGTGTGCAGGTTTCCACACGATGTTTTCCTTCACCGTTAAAGCAATCAGTGAGTATATGTACGTAAGTTTCGAAAAACTCATTGGTACATTGGCTGTCCGGATTTGAACCCGGCACTTCTGGTTAGGAGGACCGAGTCGTTACCGGTTGAGCCACCGACGCTTCATAACTCATATTATACACTTAATTTAATCAATCAAAACAAAAGAACATCATAACTAGAACTGCTCTTCGGCTCTACGGCGGGTTCGCGCAAAAAGTTACCCGGAAAAAAGATGTTGCTAATAAGTAACATATTCAATCAAATACCAATATCATAGGCAATGTAAAATATTACGTAATAAATTTGCAAAAAATAGCTATGACGAAATGTACCTACCACTGCCGTCGTATTTGTAGGTCCAAATTTCATGTTTGCGGCACTATTCACGTGTACTAACAGTGTCACATTCACTCCAAACTACGTAAAACTAAGATTATTTTTATTTATAAATCACTAGATACATTTAATTTTATCAATCAAAACAAAACAATTAAAAAGCCGTAATCGTTTTACGGGTCAACGGCCAGTCCGCGCAAAGAGTTTACAGTTTGTAACTAACTCTTTATCCTTTTATCCACAGAGAAGTATTAAAAAGTGTTGCCAAAAAAAAACGGTAATTTAAAAAACTAAAAAACCCGCCTGCGTTTCTGTGTAATTTGGAAATGAAAAACCCTAAAACAAGAAAGTCGTCATACCCGATTGCACTTAACTTAAGAAAAGTTGTAGCAGTCGGGTCCCATTCTAGAAAGTCGGCCGTCTAGTCAGTATATTGGAGTAATCTGCAATGGAATATAGGTATGTGCTCTCAATTCACTATGCCTCCATTTCTAGAATGGGTCCCGACTGCTACAATTTTTCTTAAGTTAAGTGCAATCGGGTATGACGACTTTCTTGTTTTAGGGTTTTTCATTTCCAAATTACACAGAAACGCAGGCGGGTTTTTTAGTTTTTTAAATTACCGTTTTTTATTTTATTCATTTTTTTAGTTTTATTATTGAATCAGTTCATTTGAATTTGGCGCCAAAAATCCGCCATTTTGTTTTTATTTATTTTGATATACCCAGTGTCATTCTCACAGTAAAAAAGTATGTAACGACAACCCATAAGCTATAATTAATCGAGCCGTTCAGGCTGCAGAGCGTGTCAAACATTTGAATTTTGCGCCAAAAATCCGCCATTTTGTTTTTTTTATTTTGATATACCCAGTGTCACTCTCACAGTAAATACGAATCTAACGACACGTCTCAAGCTAAAATCCATCAAGCCGTTCAGGCTGCAGAGCGTGCCAAACAATTATACATACAAACATACAAACATACATACATACATACATACATACTCTCGAAAAACATAACCCTCCTTCTGGCGCAGTCGGGTAATTAATGCTAATTTATCATAGTTTAGGTCTGTTTTCATTGCGGCCTTCCGTACTAGGCCAAAATCGGTAATAGAAAACAAAACACGGCCTGGTCGAACTCGAAACAAGTGTTTCGGGGGCACTTTAGGCGACGCGCGAAGTCGAAATAGTTGTTTCGTAGGCACGTTCGATAGAAAAAATGGCGTTAGGTCGTGAAGAACTGGGCATATATCCAAACACAAAATATCATGTAATCTTCCGTTACAAAATATACATATTTCGATTTGATTTTGATATAGATACCAAACACAGACACAGACTTGTTTGTCACACGAATGTTTGCCCGAAGTGGGAACCGAACCGTGAACAGTGAAACATCAGGTCGGTTGTACTAAAATAAACTAGTGGATCGCCCTGAACTGTGAACTCCCGATGTCTGTGTCGCAGCCATATCGCATAACACGCCGTATTACAAATAGGCGCGCCAGATTGAGAAACGTAGCTGTTTTGTAATGCGGCTACCTCAAGTTGTGGTGGCTATACGTTCTCAAAAGTGGCGTACAACGTTTAGCTTTATTGTTAGCAAGAAACGTTGTTGGATGACTATTACAATACGGCGCACCACCGCTTTGTAAACTACTGAGTAAAAAACTCTGAATAAAACAAAGTCAGACGGACGGACGGACAGACGGTTAGGTTAGGTTAAAGGCTTTTTTTAAATTCACAATTGGTAAACCCTTGACAACATCTCACCTGGTGGTAACCATTGAAGCGGGCTTACCAAGATTCCCCAACGCAATGGGGAACTGGCTATCTTATCTTCATGCCGGAACACATCAATGATATCAACATTGATATTTGGCGGCAAGACTTAGATAAGATGGTGGTAGCTAGCCAGGCGGGCTTAGAAAATGCCCTACCACCAACCAAACCGAGTCTTACAATTGATCCCGCCCGGGAATCGAACCCGCGACCTCCTGTGTAAATCCAGTGAACTTTGCCTCTGAACTATGGAGGCGGCTCTGCCGGTTTCCCAGTCTTCTGCCACTTGGGCGATGCTGGAGTGCCGTGGGGTTTAAGCCGGTAAGAGGCCGGCATAAACCGTCTGCTTCTCCCAGCGGACGGTTCATCGTGATCATATCAGTCGAAAATCGTCCGCTGCTGGACAAAGGCCTCTCCCAAGGATATCCGCGACGACCGGTCCTGCGCTGCCCGCATCCATCGTCTTCCCGCGATCTTCACCGGACTTCAGCGGACGGGTATCCATGAGGATTTCCCCACGTAAAAAAGCTGGGCTCTGTCCGACTTAGTTTTCTATATTCACTAGCTTTTGCCCGCGGCTTCGCCCGCGTAGACATCGTTTTTGTGACTGAGAGGGAGCGCGGTGCGCATGCCGCAAGCGACTCGCGCGCGTGGGCATGAATTTTCTCCGCATCCCTCGGGAACTATGTCACGATATGCTTATTAGTAAATCGTTTCATTTCCCACCCCCTCAACCATCTCTGTGCAAAAAATCACACAATAGAAATTTACCAAAAAAGAGTATATTTTCAGTTCCCTCAGGAATTGCATCGGGTTATGCTACTTTCACAAGATAAAAAGTAGTCTATGTCCTTCCTCGACTCGTGACACATGCCAAATTTCATTAAGATTGGTCAAGGAGTTGAAGCGTGAAAAGGTAACAAACAAACAAACGCAGTTTCACATTTATAATATTAGTAAGGATTTTACCCGACTTCCTAAAAAAAGAGGAGTAATGTTTTTATACCGTCGTGTTCTCATTAAATTTTTAATTTAATACACACATACAAATTTCGGATTGTTCCAGTACACTCTGAGAACTCGCTTGGCTCGTTCAATAAGATTCCTTCAACAAATAAATATGTTATCCAGTTCCATATATTTCTACTATGTTGGCTTCGCAATTTCGCGACCACTTTAATGCTTCGAGAAACATCTACACTACAATGGAAGCAATTCATAGCTTTGATTGAACCACTGAACCAGACTTTTATACAAATGTGGCTCTCAGCCAAGTAGGTCTCTATCTTGGAACAATATGTAGGTAACTTATTAGTTATACTTGGTTCCTACACAGGGTGTCCCAGAATGAGTGAATCATATTGAGATAGCTTGGCTAGCGTTTCTTTGAATTTACGGTGGTTTTGGTAAAAACAATGTAGTACAATGAGTGTGAAGAATATGAAAAAAGCTTCCTCACTTTATCAGCTTTCCATATTTTTAGCTGTAATAAAAATAATAAAGTATTTCCAAAGAGGGTGCATCAAGTCCCATACAAAATTTCTAAAAATTTTCTATGGAAAAGTAGATTCAGTTTTTTTATTAGCATGCGAATCAACGAAATCAAATTTAAAAAAATCAAAAATAATTTACTTTAAATAGGTGTTTACGCACACTTTTAGATAGTCAAAAATAAACTTATTGTGTATTACAAATAATGTCATGATTCAGATTACAGTCTCAGGTAATGGTATTTGTTATAGAATCAACATATGTATATATCTTTGTCATTTTCATAATCTATTATTTTCCTAAGCATTTTTTGACATGAGTCTTGAATTTATTCTCTGACAAACTAGTTACATTTTCTGGAATTTTATTGTAGAATCTTATACACTGCCCCACAAATGACTTTTTAACCTTACTCAGTCTCGAAAAGGCTATACCTATGTTATTTACATTTCTTGAATTCAAATTATGCCTGGCACTGTTTTAAGGAAATAAATGCAACTTCTTACGAACGTACATGATGTTTTCATATATAAATTGACTAGCTACAGTTAAAATATTGATTTCTTTGAACTTATTCTCGACTCACGTAATCGCATCTGATAAATTGCGCGGATAGCTCTTTTCTGCAAGATGAAAATAGTTTCTATATCAGCCGCAAGATGCCATAAGACATTATACTATGGAAGTAACTAAAATACACTAGTCTCGCAGTACCCACATCCGCTGCTGTCTTATTTTCTTAACGGCATAAGCAGCTGAACTAAGCCTTCCCGCTAAAGTTTCAATGTGTGGACCCCATTCAAGAGAAACATCCAAAGTTATACCAAGAAACATCGTAGTAAAAAATAATAAAAAAAAAAAAAAAAATCTAATTTATTACTGTCTAATATTACACTATTACCTTTTTTACATTTGGCAAACAAAATTGTATAAAATAATTTTATATTTTATTATATTTTATAAGGTAATTTTAAAGGCTGTTTGGATGCATAAGTATGGTGTAAGTAATGCTTAATCACACTTATACAATCTTAATAAAACCCAAAAAGCTCCTAATCATTACAATTTCATTATCATTCATCTCAGAGAAGTTATGATTGACGTATCATTACAGACAAGGATATTTGTACGTGACTTGCTTAATTTTATCCTCTGTCTTTTTTACTCTTTAGCAAGAAGGTGCGGCGTATCTCTTTCGCTCTTATGTGAGGGATTGTGATGTCGATATTAGATGAATGTTAGGAAATGAGAGTAATGTCGGCGACAGAAGTGCGATGCGGAACAGTTCCAATCGTGCACTTATTGAAGAATTTTGTGATATTTTTTTTTAACTGTATTTTTTTTGGAAATTTATCAGTAAATGTGATCGTCATCATCGTCATCACATCAGATGAAGGACATCAGATGAAGGGCATAGGCAAATGTGAATGTAATTTGTTAGTACAATACAATAAAATGCAATGTATTGCAATAAAGATCATTTTCGAAAGACCTAAAAACTTTTAGGTACAAGTTTTTTTTTATTTTTATTTCGTATTCTTCTCAGCAAACACTTATTTGATACCCGTATTGTAGGAGTGCATTAAAAATAACTAGTCCGCCATCTTGGGTGTGCCGCCATGTTAGATTTAGAAAGACGTTCTACAGTTAACCATGCATTGTCATCCAAACTGAACGTGTATACAAAATTTCAGCTCAATCGGTTGAAGATATCTGCTTCAAAATTGAGTTGCAAGATTTCACCCAAACAAACATACATAAATTGCAAGTTAAATAAAAGCTTGTGAAAATTGACGACAGTACAGCCATCTTGTCAGAAAGAATAGCATTAACTCACAGATATATTGTTACCAAAGCTTGTTTTGTTTACTTATAAGGATCCCACGAAAAAGTATCCAAAACTAAATAACTACCACTTCAGAGATTGCCAGATATCATTTATTTTAAAATCGAATCTCGAAAGTAATCTGATAGGTTATGTAAATATCGATCCTTAAAAAAAGAAAAAATATACTTCACACATTAATCTTCTTTCCAACGGATAAACGAAAAATAGATTCTACTGTTTATTTAAAAATAAAACGCCTGTAAATTTCAAAAGGCCGCCAATTAGTTTGCGAGATACACGTTAAAAAGTTAAAATATTGATATCCAGTAGTCGATATAGCGATTTAAATACGATAAAATGTGTTCCGAAAACGCTACCGCAAAATTGAGCCGGCATTATAAATCTTTCGACGGGTATCCGAAAAGCTTATTTAACATCCAGCAGCCTTTTGAGAGTTAACGATTTTTATCGTATTCGATTAAATGGAAGGCGAAAGTTTAGTCTACTTGTGAAGACTCGACTCAATTTTATTAACGATAAAAAGATGGTAGCTATTTCTGGAAAACATGTAAGTACAAATAACCTAACATATTTAATCAAAAATTAAAATCCGGCTGCGTGAAAACATTACCTCTCTTTCTTGAGCAGTCTGGTTACAATCTCCTCGCACTACAAATCCATCAAGCCGTTAAGGTTACAGGCTCAGCCAAAAAAACAGACATACAGACTGGCAAGAAAGAGTTAATGAGGGCGCTTCTTTCACACCTATGATAGTTCATTCTTAAGTAGTCAGGTTAGCGAAAATAATTGCGAAACTCAAAAACGACAACCACTACGCAGTAATTACTAATTCTTTGACAGCAAACTTGTGTTGCCATTAAAAAATAAATTAGTTCCGTCTGTCGCCACCTCAAACTCTTTTTTGCTTATGTGCCACATATACTTACTCCCGGAATAACCCTCCTTTTTGGGCGGTCAGGTAAAAATAACTACACAAATTGAAAAAAAAAACTGGGTTGCACTCCGAAGCAGCAGAAGTGAAAACTTGAACCATCCGTCTTACGAGTTTTCGATCAGGTCACGTGTCCTGACGCGAGTTTAACATTTTTTACCCATTACAAAAAAAGTGCACAACGCCGCTAAAGAAGTTTTCACTTCAAAAATAAAAAAATCTAAGCTACATCGTCTTGTTATTGTGAAAGTTACCGGAAAATGAAAAAAAAATTCACAGATTTCTCTTTTAATATCTAAAATATACTTACCTAATTGCATTGCTTCTTCAATATTTTTTTTTGTTTAACATAATAATATTTCTATATTTTTATTGTATTTCTCATGTTGTGATGCAATAAAGAAGATTGTATTGTATTGTACTGTACTGTACTGTATTGTATTGCATTGTATTGTATTGTATTGTATTGTATTGTATTGTAATGTATTGTCGACGCCGACGAGACGACGCCTCAACAATGTCGTTCCGACATTCTCGTCACAATTAAAGGCCTCTAAAGCTTATTTTAACAGATACGATTTAATCTGCCTCATGGCCCATACATAACAAGATGTTAATCTAGAGAGCTGCTCTAATTGACAGCTCGATATACTTACCTGTTTGTGTGCGCGAATGTACCGGCCTTTAATGATTTTTTTACCAAAAACGTTTGGGCCTCGAAAGGTAAAAATAACACTTTTACGAGTAATGTATTTGGTGTGATTTTTAAGTGAGTGCGTGGATATGAAAATAATAGCTTAGCACCTACCTTATTTAGGAAAAGGGATTGGAATTTCAAACGAAAATTCCGGATCTTTTTTAATAGTAAATTTAATGGGCCGACGACGACTTCGTAAAGGTCGCGGGAAGTCGCACCACTCATGTCAATGCTAAGATAAAAATATTGATTAAAAGAAGTACTAGACTTGTCATGTCTCATTGCTTCCATATCAATTCTTAGGTTGGTCATCACTTTATTACTATTAAACATGATTAGTAGTGTTGATACTCGTAGAAGAAACACTGTCTACCCATACATTTTTGTCATTTAAATATTCGGATGTCTTATAATAGCTTTTTCTACAAAGAGTTCTTTTGATACAATTTTTATACTGTGTTTCTGACAAATTTAACACATCATCGGGTAATTTGTTATACATGAGTGAGCATTGTCCCACAAAGGATTTATTGATTTTGCTAAGTCTGGTATAAGTTAGTTGAAGTTTATTCCTATTCCGAAGATTTCGACTGTGCCTGTCACTATTTAGTGAAAAGAGATGCAGATTTTTACGTACATACATTATATTTTCATAAATGTACTGACACGGGAAAGTGATTATATTAATACCTTTGAACTTATCTCGGAGCGACTCACGAGAACGCATTCCATTTATCGCGCGAACCGCTCTTTTCTGCAGAACAAATATGGTATTTATATCAGCTGCATGTCCCCACAAAAGTATCCCATAAGACATAATACTATGGAAGTAGCTGAAATATACCAGTCTTGCGGTGTCTATATCCGTAAGGAGCCTGATTTTTTTGACTGCGTATGCGGCTGAACTAAGCCTGCCAGCTAGTGTTTCTATATGCGGACCCCATTGAAGCCTTGAATCTACAGTAAATCCTAGAAACACGCTTGGATTAAACAAATTCTAATACATTACCAGCTAAGGATAAATTGTTGTTTACTTTAATAACTGGTAATGTGAATTTAATACATTTGATCTTTTTTGAATTTAAGACTAAGTTGTTTATAGTAAACCAATTGTACACTTTAAAAGAGTGTTGTTTACTTCGTCAGACATATCAGTTTTTCTGTCAACCTTAAAAACTAGTGATGTATCATCCGCAAACAACACAATTTTTGACAGTGATTCAACCATGAATGGTAGATCATTAATATAAACTAAAAAAAGGAAAGGTCCCAGGATAGAGCCTTGAAGCACACCCGTCTTTACCCATGAACCCCTTGATTTCGTACCATTTATTTGTACTTTTTGTATCCTATTTACTAAATACGATTCTAAAAGATCTAGAGCCTTATTTTTAACACCGTAATGGTCCAGTTTTACAAGCAGAGTTTTATGTTCCACACAAGCTTGACCATGTCTTTACGTTCTTTGGCTTTTAAGTTATTACGAAGAAAAATAAGTAAGCCTCCACATTGGGCAACCTTTCGATTGAAGGAACTGGCCATATAATAATTATCAAAGCTAAACATCATTTGATTTTCTTCAAGCCAGTGTTCGGTGATACAAAGTATATCAACCAAATATTTATCCAAAAACATTTCTATTTCTAGCCCTTGCCGGAAAAGCTTTAAATATTAAATGCACTAATGAAAGAGTTGACTTTCCCGTTGTCTTAAGTTTTAATTTAAATCGAGAGATCGCGAATTCGAATCGTCTACTTTGGCCCCGCGGTCCGTATTCACTGGTACGACTAGCATCCGCACTATGCCCGCGGCGCCATAGTCGACGGTTCGTTCCTCCGTCGTTATACATTTTATTACTGATTGAATACAGTCGGTACGGTAAAGAATACTATATGCTAATGACTTAGCTAGCAGTAGCTTTTGTCTATTAGATAGAAATAGTCTATCATTTGTTAATGTAAAGTTACGAACAAAACTGTTCGAATCATAATACAAAATATAGTCAGAGTGACTACATGTCAGATTGTATAAATAAAGATTTATGTCAAATAACTTTTTGTTACAATACTGCGATTGATGATTGACAGATGATAAAAAGTAACTCAGATGACTAGCATCCCATGACTGACATGACATTGGCAGAATTCTAAAAGAGAAGCCAAAAATGAAAGGATAGACTAGCATCTCTATAATGTATTACGTTCAGGGTATTAGCAGCAATAACCCGAATGGAGTTTCGGAAATATGTTCAAGGATAAAACAATTTTACAAAAAAAAATATTTAAATATGTATTTTAGGGTTCTGTACCTCAAAAGGATAAAACGGAACCTTAATAGGATCACTTTGTTGTCCGTCTATCTGCTGCTGTGTTGTGCTGTGGGCTGCTTTTCGTGCCACCACTTTCTCTAAGAAATCTTTACTCAATTCACATAAAATTTTTAAATATCCCATACAAGTTTGGCTAATCAGCTGTTCGAATATCCCATACAAGTTTGGTTAATCAGCTGCTCGATTTATATGAAAAGTAAAAAAAAATATTGCCAAGTGGTCGAACAAAAGTATTTTTATACCCACAATTGGTAAGCCCTTGGCATCATCTTACCTGATGGTAAGTGACGATGATGCCGAAGATAGAAGCAGGCTTACCAAGATTCCTCGACGCAAAGGGGAACTATCTATCTTATCTTCTAGCCGGAACAGATCTATCATGTTAACATTGATGTTTGGCAGCAAGACTTATATAAGATGGTAGTAGCTAGCCAGGCGGGGTTAGATAATGCCCTTCTACCAACCAAACCGAGTCTACAAAGTTAGATTCTGTCGGGAATCGAAACCTTGACCTCCTGATTTGAAGCTAATGGATTTAACCACTACACCATGGAGGTCACAAATTTCTGTTATAACAGGTTTACATTCAACCATACACGCAACGTATCATATATTCAGGTTTCAGTCTATCTAGGTTCTACTAGCTTTCTGAAAACATCAAACTTCTTATAACGCAATTATTAAACTTTGCCTATAGTACGCAAAACCGATGGCAAAACATAAGCGAACCCGCCGCAAGGTAGTAGTCAACAATAAATGAAATATGGCGTAAGTTTCACCAGTTCGGAAGTTCTGAAAACAGCCGGCCGCGTATTTGCAAACTGTCATTGAAGCTCTGTCTGAGTGATACACCAATAAAAAACTTTGAGTTACAAGATTTTAATTTAAAAAAATATCGTATTTTTCTCTGCAAACCCTTTCATTTGATACCCATATCATGATGGTGCAAAAGAAATAACTGGTCCGCCATCTTTGTGAATACGCCATATTGGATTTAAAATGAAGTCACTTAGCTTACCTGCATTGTCATTTAAATCGAATGTGTATCCAGAATTTCAGCTCATTCGGAAACCGGGAAGAGGGTCAAATTTACCTTGCCAATTTTGAAGCGGACAACTTACTTACGAAAATTGCAAGTAAACTATGGGAAACAAAAGGTTTTTGGTAATCTAGTGCCGAAAGACGTTGTGTAGGACCCCACCCCAGGTGGAATAATGATCTTGTGAAACTTACAGGAGGCTGCTGGTTATATGTGGTTTAGAAACATGCTAAGTAGAAGTATTTGGAAGACCACCATTCAGCAGTGGACGCTTTTCGACTGACATGTTGTTGATGTCACAAATGGAAAAAAGTGGTTGTATTACGAGTACACACAAAGTTCATTAAACAAAATCAGTTTTGATATAAAACAAATTCATCCCTTTACTTCTATTTGAGTAACCGGTTTGAGTCAGTATTGAAAAGCTTTAATCAACGCAATAATGCAGTTGATGACGTTTGTTGGCACAGAAAATCAGTGGCCTAAACGATATTTTTTTTCTGTAGTTGGCAAAGAGCTTTTATCCTACCGTGAAATCCCGTTACGCAGCGAGCAGTTTATGTAGAGCCTTGCTCTGCATTACCTACAGTATTTTCAAACTACGCGACCCGAGACGGGCAATATTTCATAAAACACTAACTTTCGGCATCAGCATTTGCTGCGCCCGCGGCTTCTCTCCTTTTTAGTGCTCCCAAGTGGCTACCGAGAAAAATATTAGGCCATTTGTATTTTTTTTCGACACGACCTAATGTTGGTTTGAAAGTTATAAGTTTTTTTCGGTGGCCTGGGAAATTGAAAGTGTAATTTTTGATACCAACATAAACAGGAAACTATACAGCCAACTGAATGTACCAACCTTAGGAAATAATTGTATTGGCAAAGAGTAGGGATTATGTATTGGGTAGATAAACTATGTGACAGATCATGATGAGTTCCAAATTCCAAAATATTTATCTATACATATAATAAAACTGTAACGGGGCCGTGTCTGTACATGAAATATTTTGGAAAATAATAACTGTGGTGGTCATTAATAACGATATAGAGGCCATAAAAACAACTTTTGCAATTTTTGTCTGTCTGTCTGCATGTTCCCGCATCACGCAAAAACTACACGGAAAAAAAAGAGTTGAAAATTTCTTTAAGCTAAGAGATTCTGTTTTCTTGGATAGGTTTCTTACTACAGAAATAATATTTTTTTTCGTAGCCTTTGGTTTTCGCAATGAAAATATGACATTCTTGCCGTTTGAAATAGTTTTGGTCTTCAGGCAAAGTAGATGTTCTTGGACGAAATATTACGTAGTTTTAGTCAAAGAAATCGTGAATATTTTGCTCCAAAACACATCATTGTTTTTTTTTGCCGATTTTGATGAAATTTTGTATGGTGGTTCCTTGTAGCCCGGGTTGACATACGAGTATAGTATATTTTATGTCCCGAAAAATTCAAGAGTTCCCGTGGGAAAATTCAAAACCTGCACGCGGAGGATGTCGCGGGCACTGCTATTTTAAATAAGTAGGTGTTTAAATAGTCGGAAAATCTTAATGATTATTACAAACTGATAGTTTTTTTTGTTGTATACAAACCTTGTCCTGACAATTCATCCTCCTCCTTAATCGGTCCCTCAATACCAAAGTATATATATTAGTGCTAACATACAGTATGGACACTCCCTGCCGCTCTCTAGATTGCGACCTCACCCCCTCGTCACCCAGATTGATACAGATTGGTTACAGTTTGGTTGGCGAACGTATACCTTTTTTGAAATGTCATTTCTGGCCCGTTGTATGAAGTGTCCAGTGTGTGTCAATACTGAGGATCATGACCCCTTCAATCAGTTTTTGTCCAAATGGTCTTGAACCATGAATCTCGGTCCGCCGCCAGCCTGGATGCATCCTGTATTAGTATTTCCAGAGTTTTTGTGACGAGGTCGGCTCATCGAGGCGGTCTTCGGCAACGTGGTCTGCTGCCTGCAACTTCACCGAACAAGATTGTTCGTTCCAGGTTGTTGGGCTCTCTCCGCACCACATGATCGAATTATTGGAGTGTTCTTCGGATGGCTTGTCATGACAATCCGGTATTAGACTACTAGTCATCTAAGTTACTTTTTATCAACTGTCAAAAACGACATTTTGTCTGAAATTGTTCGAGTTACAAACTTGTGTCGTCATTGTCTTTGACGAACTAATTTAGTGATTTTGATAAATACAATATTGAAATTGGATTAAAATATGAAATAAATAAGCTTTTATTCTTTTGTAGTGAATTATATTTTTTTAAATTATTTTAGATACTTCAAATTACGAACATACAAAAAAACTGTTCAAATCGCTTGAGCCGTTCTCACGTGATACCTACATGTGGCAATTTTTATTTATACAGGTGTAAAAAAATGGTGAAGGACCCATTAACTGGGGGTTCTACTCATCATACAGAACAACGTTCCCCAAAGAACCCATAGTAAATTCTCAAAAAAAAAATGGACCCTCCTGTAACGCGGTAACGCGTTTCTGTAATTTGTCCTTCTTCCTTTTGATCTAAAACATCTATTTCTCATGCGCTGGCACATTACAATCTATGTTTTAATATTATAACATGAACTGACTAACAACAGTTAAAATATAAATTTCTTTGAACTTGTTTTGTAACGACTCAGGGGATCGCATCTGATAGATTGCGTGGATAGCTCTTTATTGTTTCTATGTCAGCCGCACGCCCCCGCAGGATGTCTTAGAAATTATATTATAATAGCTTTTGCCCGCGGCTTCGCCCGCGTGGACATCGTTTTTATGTCTGTCTTAGAGGGTGCGCGGTGCGCTAGCCGCATTTATCCAGGTCCCTCGGGAACTATGTCAGGATATGCTTATTAGTAAATCATGTCATTTCCCACTCCCTCAACCATCTCTGTACAAAAAATCACACAATCCATTGTTTCGTTGCGAGGTTAAAGAAATTAACCAAAAAAAGAGTATATTTTCAGTTCCCTCAGGAACTGCATCGGGCTATGCTACGGGATAAAAAGTAGCCTTTGTCGTTCCTCGTGGTCGAGGCGATGAAGCGTGAAAAGGTAACAAACAAACAAACACATTTTCACATTTATAATATTATTAAGGTTTAAGTCTTTATGTGGTCTTTACCTGTGAAATTTCCGATTGTATAAAAAAGTGTAAAGATGAAAATCAATATTAAGAACAATAGTTATTAAAACAAGATTTATTCATAAAGGAGCATTAGAATAGTAGAAATTAAAAGGCGGTAAACACATGACTATTGTTTAGATATTTTGAGAGCACGGTGGCTTTAACCTCATGAAGTCGGGCTTTTTCACCAAAAAAATCGCCTTAACCCTTTTTCAGGCGTAGTACGTTTTATCGACCACATGAAAAATTATAGTTGTTTTGAGCATTTCTTAAAATAAAGTTCACTCTATTTAATTACGTGTTTGTGTAGCTTTTATTATATGCTTAACTATATAAATAAATATTTCACCTTTTCATAAAAATCTTATTCAAAATATGTGGTCATATAATTCCCTACGCCTCGTTGGGGGTGATAAGATATGGGAACTCTTTCCATTAACTTTTTTCAGGACTTCATTGGAACAGATTTTAAAAACATTTAAAAGCCTGTGATTTTAAACTATGACATTACACGGATAAAATTATGAAATAAAATAACATGAAACGTCAACTAAAACAAATATTGAATAATTAATTAATTTAATTTAATATTGTATTGCTTAATACGAAAAATCGGCCAAGTGCGAGTCGGACTCGCGCACGAAGGGTTCCGTACCATTATCTATACAAAATTAGAAAAAAACGGCAAAAAATCACGTTTGTTGTAGGGGAGTACCCTTAAATATTTATTTTAATTTAATTATTTATTTTTAAAGTACAGTTAATCTATAAAGAGTTAATCTATTATTATCTATATATCTATATTTCCTATAAATTTAATGTCAAATATAAAGAAATTACATCATTCAATTAAAATAATAATTAAATAACATGTCAAAAGTCAAATAAAA
This sequence comes from Coleophora flavipennella, assembly GCA_947284805.1. Classification (NCBI taxonomy): domain Eukaryota; kingdom Metazoa; phylum Arthropoda; class Insecta; order Lepidoptera; family Coleophoridae; genus Coleophora; species Coleophora flavipennella. The sequence continues at coordinate 6,455,421 of OX369258.1, read as the reverse complement.
ACTAACAAATCAGTCAATAAATAACCCGCCCCTTACCGAACCCGGCGCAAAGGTGCCCATTACACCAGCTGCGTTACCCCGCTGAATGGCAATGGCCAACCTTTGCACCAGGAACGAACCGGAGCGGGAATCCCCGCTAATATCATTGATCCTTCTCCCCAAATCAACAACGAACTGCTTCGCATCTGTCCCCCAACTGCCCATAGTCTCCACGGAAAAAGGTATAAAAAAGTAGTGAGGGGCTAACGCAGCGTACTATAAATAAATATGTTTAATGGAAACAGTTACATATCACTAAACATATGCACCAACAGGCATAGGGCATAAAATGACCACATATATATTTTTTAAATCTAATATTTAAAATAAATATACATTAGAAATGCATACTTTAGGTTAAAATAAGGGTGGTGTAATAAATAAATACAATCTGTAACCTTTGTGTTAACGGCGCATGGAAAAGGGTTAATTAAGGCAAAAAATACACATTTTTAATTTTAAAGCTCTAGAGTTATCGCAACAGTTTTTTCGTTACTAATGTCATGTTTGGGAATACCGTCACTATTTCGTCACTTTCAGGAAAATTCAAGAAAAATAACTAGTCCAAAAAATTACCTCATCTGACCACGAAGAACACTTGTTCCATTCAATGATACATAGCTCAGTTGGAACATGAAAGACATGCCACTAGTTACTAATAAAAGACCATAAGTAGTGTCACCATAAGGTCAATTTATTTTCAATAATAATTAGCGTTGAACTTCAAAAACTGAATCGGCAATTTCCTAAACCTATTATAATGGAAGTGTATAAAATTCTACAATAAAATTCCAGAAAATGTAACTAAATTGTCAGAAAATAAATGTCAAAAATGCTTGTGCTCTAGAGGATATTATAAAAAAAATGTTTATGTAAATGACAAAGATATACGAGGTGCGGTCCAAAAGTGTCCGGCCTAACAAAGAAAACAAGTAGATATATTTACAATTTTATTTTTATTTTTCGATAGAGTCCCCCTCTATTTCAACGCACTTTGCAGATCTCGTGATAAGCATTTCTATCCCCTTATAAAAATATTCTGGAGTTTTGTCCTCGAAATGGGTAAAAACTGCTTGGGCCACTTCATCATCCGAAGAAAATCGTCTTCCCCTTAAGTCTGCCTTAAGTCTCGAGAACAAGTAGTAGTCGCTTGGGGCCAGGTCTGGGCTGTAAGGGGGGTGGCGAATTTCCTCGAAGCCACATTTAGCTACAGCAGCTTTGGCAATTGCAGCAGTGTGAACGGGAGCATTATCGTGGAGAAGCCGAACACCTCTACTAAGTTTTCCACGTCGTTTCTGCTTGATCGCCTCTCGCAACTGCTCAATAAGGGTGGCGTAGTAGCTGCCATTTACCGTGGTATTCCTTTCTTTTATGTCAATCATTAGTATTCCGTGACAATCCCAGAATACCGTTGCCATAATCTTTTTGGTGGATTGCGTTACCTTGGCCTTTCTAGGTGGCTTTTCACCAAGACGACGCCACTCCATCGATTCCCTTTTAGACAGGGGATCATAGTACAAAACCATGGTTTCGTCTCCCGTAACAATCGACTCCAAATAACTTTTTCCGTAACGCCTATACGCGTCTAAAACTTCTTGAGAACACGCTTTTCTCTCAGTACGCTGCAAGCTCGAAAGAAGTTTGGGTACCCACCTAGCACTAACTTTATTCATGTGAAGATGATCATGTAGTATCCTAAGTACTGAAGTTTTGGAAAGTCCGGTTCTTGCCGCTATTTCTTTAGTCTTTAGTCTTCGATCACTCAGAACTTCCTCTTCCACTAATTTAATACATTGCTCGGTGAGTACTTCTATAGGCCGGCCGGAGCGAGGTTTGTCGTCAATGGATTCCCGCCCCAATCGAAACTGTTTACTCCATTCTTTTACCGTGGAAAATGATGAAGAAGAATCCCCGTACACGGCATCCAACCTTTTTTTTATATCGGTCGGGCTGACCCCTTCCTTAGTCAGGAATTTGATCACGGAACGATATTCACATTTGATCATTTCGAAAGTTTTCCGGATTCGTATCGTTAAAACGCCGTAAAATCAAAACTACAACCAACAGAAACGCCAAAACCAGACTCGAAAAAGCAGACTAAATGACAATCGCGATGACATCTTTTTTATTTTTTTTTAAGCCGCCAAATTTTTCCAGCCAGAAAGTTTTGGACCGAACTGGTATATGTTGATTCTTTAACAAATACAATTACCTGAGGCTGTAATCTGAATCTTGACATTATTTGTAATAGACAATAATTTTTTTTTACTATTTAAAAGTGTATGTAAACACCTATTTAAATATAAATATTTTTGATTTGATTTGAGTTGTTGACGTATAGTGGTGTTGTCTTCCAACAATAAAAGGTTTTCGAGAGCACAATGGTTTTTTTACAGAAAACATTCGTAACTATGTATTTAGAAATATCGCTCATTTTAACCCTCTGAGGTTCCCAGTTCGACTTTTTAAGGTTCCGAAGTCAACAAGGAACACCATAATTTCGCCATGTCTGTCTGTCCGTCTGTCTGCGGCTTAGCTAAGGCACTATTAGTACTAGAAAGTTGTAATTTGGCATGGATTTACATATTAATTAATCACAAAGTGGTACAATAAAATCATGAAAAAATTTTTTTGGTGTTACCCCCTACATGTAAAGAGGAATTGATTTTTTTCATTGACGTACGCTATCGTGTGGGGTATATTTGAATACTTGTTTTAAATTTACTGAGGCTCTGCTAAAAACATCTTCCGATTCAGGGATGGGTTTGCGAAATATTAAGCACTTTTAACAAATTTCAAAAAAGGAGGAGGTACTATGTTCGCCTGTATATATATATATTCTTTTAATGTATGTTCACTTTTAACAAATTTCAAAAAAGGAGGAGGTACTATGTTCGCCTGTATATATATATATATTCTTTTAATGTATGTTCACTGATTTGTTCGTCAATTGTGGACCGATTTTCAAAATTATTTTTTCATTCGAAAGAGTATATTCCCGAGGTCTTGGTACATTGTCACCAAGTCAGGGTCTGATGATGGGATCCCAAGGAAATCGAGAGCAACCCTCAAATTACTCATCACGTATTAGGCACTTATTACGTGATTCATATGTTTTCTAAAGCTATTTAAATACTTGCGTCTGTTAGTCATCATCTCACGTTGATTAGCTGATGAAGGAAACAACTCGTTAACGGTTAGGAGTTGGAGGAATATTCTTTCAATATTATACATAGATATATATATACGTACGTATGCATAGACCGATAGGTTGTATTCTTTCAGGTTATTCAGATGAGCTTATGATGGACGATGAACTCCATAACTTTTATGTTACACAGGACTTTGTATCTGTTAATGAAACACATGTATTATGATTTGATAATTCTTATTGGTGAGTAGGTGATTGGGTTTAACGTTGTTAGATAGATAGAATTATCACTAAAAATGAAGAAAATAAAAATTAAAGTTTAAAAAAACTTAAAACCGACTTCAAAATGAAATTCACTAAAAAGTATGAGTAGTAGTTTATGAAACTGTTGCATAATAAGGGTTCTTAAAATACTATAGCATTACACGTGTGTTTTAAGACCAAATTATGTGCAGTTTCATACACTATTTTATCTAATCTTTTTACACGGTAAACGGCGGCGTTTACGAGTAGCGGGTTGGGGTGGTGTTCGGAAAATTTAAAGTATCGGATAGATGCCTGCTTCAGGTATTGAGCTATGGTGGGGAGCTCTAAATTGCAATGGAGATTTTCATTCCATAGAAACCACGGGCAGCCTGTGGCTCTACGCATGAAGTGATTTTGGATTACCTGAAGTCGGCGAATGAGACGGGGACTGGTGTGAGCGAAAGCTACACCGGCATAGGTGAGGATGGGGCGGATGCAAGTTTTGTAAAGTGTCACCTTATTTCTAAGGGACAGTTTACTCCGCTTGTTGGTCATGGGGTAGAGACGGCCTAGTACGAACGCGGCCTTGTTGCGAACTCGTTCTATGTAGTCCTTGAACGTCATTCGACTATCTAGGGCTACCCCCAGATACTTGACCGAGCGTTCCCAAGGGATAGAGCTACCGAACATAGTTATGTTGCGGTCGATGGAGTTGTTGATAGAACTGAGCCGTTTGAAGGTAAACAGAATCGCTGCGCTCTTCTGTAGGTTTACCTCGATCCTCCATTTCCTAAACCAGTCTCCTAAGACTTGGGCTGAGGATATTGGAGGCTTTTGACTATAAGAGTCGCGGATCGGCTGGACAGATTAAATTACGGTATTGTGTTTATAAAGTATGCCAATATAAACTCGTTTTGAAGTTGATAATGCGAACTTTACGATATGAGAGTAGATAAATAATATTATTATACTTAAATACACAACATTAACCAACAATAACAAAATCAAAGGTGGGTTAGGTACGAATTAAATTAGGGGCTTAATATTTTTTTTTGAGGTCGGTGTTTAGTTTTTTAAACCTTATTTTTTTTTAATGTTAAGAGTCAAGTGTGTCCCCCTCCTCCCTCCCTATCAGCTAAACCGCTAATTCAGGACATCTGAATAAATGGTATATAGTAGGACATATAATCAATTTAAAAGGAAAATAATCACGGCTTGGCTTTTTTAGTTTAGGAGTAATAGCCAACCAACTTAAGGTGTGCAGTTGGATTTGTAAATAGTTCATAGATTTTCCATACAAAACAAATATTCTATTACCAACTGCAAATATAATTTGTTTTTTAAATTATACATTTATTTTTTTAAAAGACGGAACCCTATTTTGCGCCAGTCCGATTTGCATTGCCCTTTTTTTAATATACATAATATGTTACGCGATTTCTTTGCTGATTTTGATGATTTTATTTTAAATTAGATGAGCTACGCCTTCAGAGTGGTCCCATATAAGTTGGTTCGAAATCGGTTTAGTTCTTTAATTAAAAATACTTAGTTGCTGTGATTGAAATCGGTTTTTAACGTCTAACGTTGTCAATTTTTAACTCTCTCATCCAAATAGGGATGACGACAGCGTCAGAAATAAATTATGAACTCTTGATCACTAAATTGCCTTCCTACTTAAACTTCGTAAAACTTTACTCGTTTTGTTTTCCATCAAATGTTCGATATTTTTTAACTGACCAAAATCACAAAATGAGTACATAAATGACGCTGCATAACTATGACGTCACGCCTAGGTATTTCAAACACATTTAGAACAAAATGTCGTTTATAATAACAGATGATAAAAAGTAACTCAGATGACTAGCAGTCGTCAACCCTATTTAACTTCGCTATCGCAAGTGTTTTCGTGCTTAAAGTGCTTTAACACCAATAATTCAAAGCCCAAGACAATGCACAATTATTACCCTTATCAAGCAATTAAAATCGCCGCCATAGTTGAGGGAGTGAAAATTCGCACCCCATCCAACGCTCCCAACGTGTTCCTTTTCAATTTGATTTTGATCGCGCTTGTACTTACGGGAAGTACAGTCGTTGCGAAAAATTTCAGTTGCCCTACCTACTATTGTGATTTTTTTGCTCCTTTCAAGCATGCAGGTCATTATCTGCGTGTTTATAATACACTACCTGTTTCCCGTGGCTTCACCCGCGTAGACAACGTATCTATGACTTTTCGTGGGTGCGCAGTGCGCGAGCCGCAAGCGGCTCACGAGCGTGGAAAAAAGTAGCCTATGTATTAATCCAGGTCCTAATCTGTCTACCTATCAAATTTCAGCCAGATCCGTTCAGTTGTTTTTGCGTGAAAGAGTAACAAACATACATTCGTACATTCTTACAAACTTTCGCGTAATATTAAGTAGGATTCAAGACTCCATCCGTGGGGGCATAACCTCTTTAAGGCCCCTATACTCTTTTACTTTCGAGCGACAAAGAAAATTAAGTATAAGTTGATCGACCGAAAATTCGACTTTATATTTTGATTATTTTGATGTACGTGTACATACCTACTCAGTTACAGACATGAAAAAGTGGTCGAGAAAACAATGTGTGTGTATATCTATGCATACGTGTCCGTATCCTTGCTTTGCGGAGAAACTACTGGACCGATTTTGATGAAATTTTGAACTTAGGTTTTTAAAATTATTTGCCAATAGTAATCTTTTTGGATATATCAATTTAAAAATAAAAACAGGGGAGGCACTAAACCTATTCAAAAAAAAAAGTTTTTTTCACGAAAATGGCTCTAAGGATGTTTCTCAAATTTTGTCGTAAGTAACTCTTATGAACATCAAAAATATTATATAGGCGGTACATCCGGGAAAAGTCTAAAAATGGTACATACCCGTGATATAAAAATATATTTAGATCCCAAATAGTCCGAAGGATGTCGATCTAATTTTCACCACCAAGAACACAATATATCAATAATAATATACTAGTACCTAGGCGGCCGAGCTTTGCTCGAAAAAGCCTAATAAGTAAGGAAAAATATCCAAAAAGATTCGATCGAACCGGGATACGTACCAATGGACTATGAGGAGGAAATCTAATACTTTGACCACTGGATTCATCGTATCAGCCGAAGGACGTCCACTGCTGGACATAGGTCTCCCCCAAGGGTTTCCACGACGACCGGTTTTGCGCTGCCCGCATCCAGCGGCTTCCTGCGACCTTCACCAGTTTTTACCACCAAGAACACAACATATCAATAATAATTACCACTGGATTATCGCTTAAATACGAGTATCTGGTGTAGTGAAATTACCGATCTTATTATAGTGCGGAAAAGATAATGTGAGTGAAAATTTGTAAAAACGTGTTTTTCTGAAGTTGAGACCTGACTAGATCGAATTTTAGCCCCCAAAAATCCCAAAAAGAGAATTTTGTTGGAACTGTTAGAGCTGTTTTCGAGGTCTCAAAACATATAAAGGGTGGCCAAAGAAGACACACCCATATATATATATATTTTGTAACCTTATATCTAGGCTATTCGAATCACCTAAAAGTCATCGCGAAAAATCCACGGTTTTCAAGATATTCGCGTTTCAACTTTCACAATTTTTTTATATGTTAATATCCTTGATTTGCAGGCTAATCGACAAATAATAAGGAACTACATTTTTTCCTACAAAATTGATGGTGAAAATAAATACTTAAAAAAACTTAAAACCGACTTAAAAACGGAATTCACTTAAAAATATGAAATAGTATATAATTATATATTTTTTGGTAAGTGACGATCATGAAAACAATTAAAGAAATATATCATCATCATCAGGCCTCCCCCAAGGATTTCCTCGACGACCGGTTCTGCGCTGCCCGCATCCAGCGGCTTCCCGCAACCATCACCAGGTTATCGGTCCACCTTGTAGGTGGCCAGCTTTTTCTTATCTTTGAAGTTGTTTTTTAAGTCGAAGAACGTATTTTTATCTAAAGAAATATATTATAATACATACATACCGTAGAATTGCATAAGACTCCATTAAAAGTGACGTATTGATTTTAGACGTAGCATCTTAGTTAATAGAGGATTAAGGCCTAATACTTAGGTTGATTTGTAGATAGGTACTGACGTGTGATTTTTGAAAAGAAACTAAAAAAAATTCTGTTGAAATAGTAAAATATTGGAAAAATATATAAAAAATTAAAAAAAAAATCATTTGAACATTTTCAATTCAGCTCATATACGTCCCCACATATACGGGCTCGAGCCTACCCTGAATTAGGGCGATCGGGCCTTAGTCGACCACGCGGGCCCAGTGCGGGTTGGTCGACTTCACACACTTCAAATATTATTATTTTTTCTGTCGGAATTTTTAGAATCCCGTGTAAGTGTTGGTACATCATGCCTGCTAGATTTTATTTTACATCTTTGAAGTTGTTCTAAAGTCGAAAAACGTATTTTTATCTTTGCGTTGAATGAACCTTGACGATCTTGGATATTCAAATTTCGGAAGTAGTGTTAAGTGTAATTTTGAATTTCTTCAGGTCTTGGATATTCAAATTTCGGAAGAAGTGTTAAGTGTAATTTTGAGTTTCTTCAGGTCTTGGATATTCAAATTTCGGAAGAAGTGTTAAGTGTAATTTTGAATTTCTTCAGGTCTTGTATATTCAAATTTCGGAAAAAGTGTTTAGTGTAATTTTCAATTTAACGTGTTTTTTCAACAATCGATGTAAATTATGCTAATATATTTGCGAAGATTAAACACTTCTGTACCAGAACAGTGCAGGGACACATTAGAAGTAACTAGTATCTCATCTGTGATTGTAGTGTCAGCGTTTTTTGTAGCAAGGACATTGGAAATTAGCCATCAGTAAAGACCAAACATACTTACCTATCGATAAATGCTTTTTAATATCTTTGGGCGTGACCACCAACACTACCATTTTACCCAAATTGATCTATCTTCCTACCACTAATATTCATTTGTAATGAATATATCAATCACGTGGCTTTTGGATATTGATAGATTGAAATGATGCTAAGCATTGAACCATATCACATTACATTTTAACAATCGTGAATACCTATCAAATAAATTTTATTTTATATATTTTTTGTAGACTGTAGGTGGGTTCAAACAAAAAAGGGCTTAACAAAACATCGGTGGTTAATTGTCATGAGTGGTTTTAAAAAGGGGCCTAAAAAGGTTTTTTATTTTTTCAATTCATCAACGTGCCCACATCTTTTGTTCGGGACTGTACATTGTACCAGACAAAAGGGTAGATTCGGGTCATTCATGCCCTTGTTTTAATTAAATGAGAAAAATCAGAGGTGTTGATTTTACATCAAAAGGAACATAATTTCAATGTTAGAATTTTCATGAAGAGTTACCATGCTTATCAAATTAAACTTTCACAATAATTAAGAAAAAAAAGTATTATGTAATCACTACCTGTTACCCGCGGTCTCGCTTTCTTTTTCACATATACTCTACAAATAAAAAAAATACACAATATAAAAACGTTAACTACAGCGGTATAATTTGGGCGGTCTTATTTTATATCTAAATATATTTTTTTATATTTAGTAAATGTATCTTTGGGGGAGGCCTTTGTCCTTTGTGTTTTTCGGCTGATGTGATGATAATAATTTAGTAAATGATGTTTCTAGAATAAAGTACCAAATCACATATAAAATTACTTTATGGGCCGTCCTTTATGCGGTTGATAATTGAATGATTAATTGTTTTGTTTGTCACTGACCAAATATCGCAAAGAATCCAGTCAGAACGCCATCGCAACAAAAACTTTTAAACTTTTTAAAAACCACAAAAAAGGAGTGTACTGTTTTCAGGTCTAATGCTTGTAAGTATTTATATTTATGTGTTTGTGTGTGTGTGCGCGCGCGTGTGTGTGTTGTGTGTAAGTATTTCAAGATATTTTCTAAACGGCTTGATGTATTCTAAAGTATCGTTATATTAATTTTGATCCCGTGATTATATGATACATTTTATCGGAATACAAAAAACATAAAGGTAATGTTTTATGCAATCGTCTTTTATTTTTTTTTAATTTATTTCTTTTTCATCTATTTATAGTGACACCGATGTAATATGAAAATCCTGGCTTCTTTTAAAATATCCTAATGGAGTGACCGACACGGAAATTGAATTTAAATTACCCGCTTTTTTTTCAACAATAATCATTAAAATTCAATTTACACTGTTTCGTGCGCAGGGCTGCCGTGTTCGGAGAGTAATGGAATTCTCCCTAAATAGATATTTCATTGATTTCTGAAGTTCTGTAACACTAACTATCATTAATCAAGGTAATACGGTTTTTCATTGTATTTACATTGTGGTTTCCACAGCACTTTTTTATTCTACAGAATATTCGGTGTTTTCTATAGTCGAGTGAGAAATGACAGGAGAAACATTAGGTTATTTTTTAGGGTTCCAGACACCCAAAGGATGACCAACGGGACTCTATTACTAAGCCTCTGCGATCCATTTGTCCGTCTGTCTGTCAGCGGGCTGTATTTCATAATTTGTAATAGGTAGACATGTGAAATTTTCACTGAGTGTGAAAACAAGCCCCCATACAATAGACGTGATTTTTTTAAAGGAATAAAGCAACTAGTGACATCTAGCAGGATCTGGTAGTATCCTACTTCCTACTAATATTATAAGCGCGAAAGTTTGTAAGAATGTATAGTTTTATGGATGTATGTTTGTTACCCTTTCACGCAAAAACTACTGAACGAATCTGGCTGAAATTTGGTAGGTACAAAGGTTAGAACCTGGATTTACACATAGGCTACTTTTTTCAACGCTCGCGAGCCGCACCCTCGAAAAGTCATAGAAACTCTGTCCACGCGGGTGAAGCCGAGCGAAACAGCTCGTCTTCTATTTACAAGATAAACTACAAAGTTGATTCATGAAAATGATTATTTGATACGGAACCCTCAGTGTGCTAGTCCAACTCGCCAAGTGCCTGATTTTTTTAGAGTGCTACGATTAAATATTTTTTTTGAAAAATGATTCTAGAAAATACCCTAATCAATTTAATTGAAAATTAAATACTCTACCGCATGAAAAAAAATACCCCTATTTTTGGGTAGTCAGGTTAAAATACCCCTATTTTTGGGTAGTCAGGTTAAAATGTAATGTATCCATGTTATATTCAGGATCAAGACGAATCTAACGAAACCTAGCACTTCAAAATCCATCAAGCCGTTTAAGCTACAGGCTCAGTAAAAAAAAAACGCCCAAGTGCGAGTCAGAACCGCGCACAAAGGGTTTCGTAACATCATATTAAATATCGCTAGTTTCTTTACGTTTTAAAAACAACACGTTTTTTTGTATGGAAATCTCCATATTTTTTTAACTTTTTCTAATTATTAGTATTTGTAGTTATAGCGGCAACAAAAATACATCACCTGTGAATATTTCAACTGTATAGCTATCACGGTTCACGAAATACAGTCTGGTGACAGACGGACAGACAGATAGACGGACGGACAGCGGAGTCTCAGTAATAGGGTCCCGTTTTTATCCTTTGGGTACGGAACCCTAAAAAGAGATACATCCGAAAACATTACATTAATGCAATGGAGAACTGGCTATCTTATCTTCAAGCCGGAACACATCAATGTTGTTAACACCGATGTTTGGCGGCAAGACTTAGATAAGATGGTGGTAGATAGCCAGGCGGGCTTAGAAAATGCCTCACCACCAACCAAACTGAGTCTTACAAGTTGACCCCACCGGGAATCGAACCCGTGACCTCCTGTGTAAAGCCAGTGAACTTTGCCTCTGAGCTACGAAGGCGGTTTTTTGTGCATGCTACTGCTATTCTGTATCTATAATTGTAAATTTTGTTGTACAATAAAGAGTTCACAAACAAAGAAACAAATAAATACGACGAGATAGCCAAGTCCTTACGAGTCGTGTGTCCCAAATCTAAAATTAAAAACTTTACCACGTAGCCGGCCTGCCGGAGTTACAATTGAGGGTTGATTAGCCTCCTCTCCCCTACCATGCCCAACAAGCGATTGTTCGTTCATTACCCTTCTGACAATCTTGATGTGATTATATGTTATAAATACGTGATTGATTGTTATCGGTATTCGTTGATACTTTTGATTGTAGGTTCTAGGTGGAACAGTAAACAACAAGGTTAAAACGAATATCGTTAACACACATTTTGGTATATATCTACAATGATTCCACATAAAATAAAATAAATGAAAAAATATTTTTATTTTATCTGGAATTAGTGGAAATGTATACCAAAATGTTTGTTATTGGTATTATTTGTAATCTTGTTTTTTTACAAAAAATTTGAGTGCGTTTGACTACATCTCAACTGATGGAAAGTGACGATGTGGTCGAAGATGGTAGAGTTACTACTAATACTTACTTCGCTGGCTCAACGACCCAAAGTGTGTCCTGGCCTCCGGTACGAGAACTCGCCATTTGTCCCTGTCTTGTGCAGTTTCGCGCCAGTCGTAAACACGTAAACTGAATGCCTATTCACTCTCGTCTTGAATATTCTCAAATTGCAAGTGTCGGGAAACACGGTCGCGGTCCGCATAATAAATGACGAAGCGTAACACTTGTGCAAATAGGTAGAATATCGAAAACAAAGGGGTGGTATCTCTCCCTGGGTCTCGTTGATCGAAGGTGAAATGGAGCTGAGGGAACGAGACCCCCATAATGTTAGTGGCACTACTGTTTAATTGTGTTATTATGGCTAAATTACGAAGTGCCGCTAAAAAAAGTAACAAAATACAAAGCTTTTGGACAGAAATGGCGATCTATGAAACAAATAATTTTATTCTACGGGTTTTTTAAAACATCCTATTTTCATCGCCACGTGAATAAAGCTTTTTTCCTACTGAATTGTGTTACAATGACGAAATTGAATTAAAAGTAGTTTTCTAAGATTTATAAAATAGTAATATTGTATGTAGATCGCGGAAAAACCAAACAACCAAAGGTTTCTGATTTAAAAACTTCACACAAACTCCACAACACACTACTAACTGAATAAAATCTTTTCTGTTCACAGTGAGACCGCTTTGGGTGCGTCTGCAAGGTGGCAAGCGCCCTCTAGTGGCAGGACAGAGCACCGAGCTCGTCTGCCAGGCGGTGGGAGCCAGGCCCAAGCCTAACATCTCCTGGTGGAAAGGAGGAAACAAGCTAAAGACTGTTCGGGAAACTGTGAGTAGCAATTACATACTTGATACTTTTGATTGGGTACTTATTGGAACATTATATTATTAAAATTTCAGTGATAGGTACAAACTATGTATTCTTAAAACTATGCTATATTTCACTTGTGGGTACTTATCACTGATTAAAAATGTATTCTTTTCTATTCTATTCTATATCACTCATTTTTAGGGCTCCGTATCCAAAGGTTACCAACAGGATCCTATTAGTAAGTCTCCGCTGTCCGTCCGTTTGTATGTCAGCAGATTGTATTCCCCCGTACAAGAAACTTTTTAAAATTATTTTTTTCTTGTACGATGGTACGGAACCCTTCGTATGGGAGTCCGATTCGTACTTGGCAAGTACATAAATTCCAGGAAACACAAATAAAACACATTTATAAATTGGCAGCGACCGGATTCGGACATCATCTAGTCTAGTCTGTCAGTTTTTTTACGATGCCCGAAACTGGTCGCTGACAATTTTTTATATGTTTTACTAGAGGATCGCCTGGTGCACCTGGGAATTATTATTTAGGTTAACCTTCCTCATGAATCACTCCGTCCATTGGTGAATACCGTATGAAAATCCGTCTAGTTAGTTTTTAACCGCCTCCGTAGCTCAAAGGGCTAAGTTCACTGGCTTTACACAGGAGGTCGCGGGTTCGATTCCCGGCGGGGTCAATTGTAAAACTCGGTTTGGTTGGTGGTTGGGCATTTTCTAAGCCCGCCTGGCTAGCTACAACCATCTTATCTAAGTCTTGCCGCCAAATATCAATGTTGATATCATTGATGTGTTCCGGCATGAAGATAAGATAGCCAGTTCCCCATTGCGTTGGGGAATCTTGGTAAGCCCGCTTCCATCTTCGGCAACATCGTCACTTACCACCAGGTGAGATGTTGTCAAGGGTTTACCAATTGTTAATAATAAAAAAAAAGTATTTGAGTTTGTCGCGTTCAGACAGACAGACAGACGCGGCGTAGTTTTAGAATGTAATATTGAAAAATATATTTAGATTTGCGTTTCGTGGAATAAGTGAGAAATATTTTTTTTATAATTTTATTTTATTTGTTGGCGCTACTACTCTTCACTGATACATGCCGCTTTGCTTGAACTTTATAGATAGATTTTGTTTACCTACGTCGCTTGTTTTTTAACTAGACTTTTTGCTTAAATCTCCTTTTAAAACTGTTTAATGTTATAAGCTATCTATTTAATAAAATGGGTGAAGCCGTTTAGGAGGAGAAGCGTAACAAAGACATGCACACCGGAATTTTATATTAGAAATAAGCTATTCGACCAATTTTAAAACGCGGGCAGAGCCGCGGGGCACCGTCTAGTAATTTTACATAGTTTCTGAATGAATCAACTGAACTGAAATGAACCGAATCTGGCTATCTCGCTCAACACGCAGGAGCGGAGCAAGCTGCTTTTCGGCAAGAAGATCCAATAAGTTCCAAGAAAGGCAAGTGCGGGCTCGATTTCCGGGCAAATTTTGAGTTTGAAACAAATGTTTCATTGCTGTTTTTCTGTACTCTTGTCTGTTTCTGTTTTTCCGGATTGAAGATAAGATAGCCAGAACCCCCTATTGCGTTGGGTAATCTTGGTAAGCCCGCTTCCATATTCGGTATCATCGTCACTTACCATTTGAAAAAAACTATAAATTAGACGTATGGTTCCCGGCTAAGAATAGGACCATCCCATCTCTTCCAATGGGTGTCGTAAGAGGCGACTAAGGGACTTAAAACCGGAGGATGGGCAGCAGCGTCTTTCCGTGCATTGCAACACACCTGCAATTAAACTGCGATCGCCAACCCGCCAACCCGCCTGCCAAGCGTGGCGATTACGGCAAAACCCCCCCTATGAATTTCACACCCAGAAAACGGCCCCTAGTCCCCGGCAGCTCCGCTATTCCTGGCTCCGGTAGCAGTCATGGTAACGGTGGGGTAGGGGGTGCGAAGAATCCCCGGCAGATGCCAGGCTACCAAACCCAACGACCTTTGGCCCTGGCAACTTACAACACACGCACACTGCGGACTGACGAGAAACTTGCAGAACTCGAAGAAGTATTGAGCAGGTTACGGTAGGATATCGTAGGTTTATGTGAAGTCCGAAGAGAGGGAGAGGACACCATGATCCTTAAATCCGGAAACCTGCTCTATTTCCGGGAGGGCGACCAACAGTCCCAGGGTGGTGTCGGGTTTCTCGTCCACAAGTCCCTCATTAACAATGTGGTCCAAATCGTGAGTGTTTCGACAAGGGTAGCATACCTTATACTCAGAATCACCAAACGGTATTCGATGAAGGTCATACAAGTATACGCGCCGACAACGGAACACTCCGACGACGAGGTAGAGACTATGTATGAGGACATCTCTACAGCCTTACTATACTCAGAATCACCAAACGGTATTCGATGAAGGTCATACAAGTATACGCGCCGACAACGGAACACTCCGACGACGAGGTAGAGACTATGTATGAGGACATCTCTACAGCCTTACATAGCACCAGGACCCATTATACCGTTGTTATGGGGGACTTTAACGCGAAACTGGGCAAACGAAGCGATGGTGAGCTGAGAGTGGGGCAATTTGGATATGGAGTAAGAAATGCACGTGGCCAGATGCTGGCCGACTTTATGGAGAAGGAGAGCCTCTTTATGATGAACTCCTTCTTTAAAAAGTCAAAACAGCGGAAGTGGACATGGTTGCATCCCAATGGCGTAACAAAAAACGAGATAGACTTCATCTTGTCGACAAGGAAGCAAATATTCAATGATGTCTCCGTGATCAATTCAGTCAAAACAGGAAGCGATCACCGGATGGTCAGAGGCACATTGAATCTAAAGACCAAGCTAGAAAGATGTCGACTGATGAAGTCTACGCTCCGACCAGCGCCCATCCAGCTCCAAAACCACGAGAGCTTTCAGCTCGAGTTGCACAATCGTTTCGAATGCCTAGGAGACTGCGAGAATGTGGACGATTATAATGACAGGTTCGTGGAAATTGTTCAAACGGTCGGGTCTAAGATTTTTAATACTCGCCGTTCAAACAGAACCAAAAAAAATTCCGACTTCACCAGCAACCTCATGGAAGAAAGACGCAGATTGGTTTTGCAGTCCTCTGAAGACAAGCAGATCTCTAAGTCTCTAACTCGCGATTTACGCCAATATAATACAAATTGTATTAAAGAGGCGATTGAGCACAACAAAGGCTCAAAAGTGTTCGCGAGAGATCTGTCTGTTGGACAAAGCCAACTGACCAAGCTGAAGACTGAGGACGGCAGGACCATATCGTCTAAGACTGAGTTGCTGGAAGAAGTTGAGAAGTTCTATGGACAATTGTACAAGACCACACGTTTGCCTGTCAGCGATCTGGCTGAAGACCCAAGAGCCAGACTAACCCGACACTATACCGAAGATATCCCGGACGTCAGCCTGTACGAGATTAGAATGGCTCTCAAACAGCTCAAGAACAACAAGGCACCGGGTGATAATGGAATTACGACTGAACTTCTGAAAGCAGGTGGAACACCGGTACTTAAAGCTCTTCAGAAGTTATTTAATTCCGTTATACTCGAGGGACAAACGCCTAAGGCATGGCACAGAAGTGTGGTCGTGCTTTTCTTCAAAAAGGGTGACAACACTCTGCTGAAGAACTACAGACCCATCTCACTTCTGAGCCATGTCTACAAGCTGTTTTCGAGAGTCATTACGAATCGTCTCGCACGCAGGTTTGACGACTTCCAGCCTCCCGAACAAGCCGGTTTCCGAAAAGGCTTTAGTACCATAGACCACATACATACGCTGCGGCAGATTATACAGAAGACCGAAGAGTACAAGCAGCTACTATGCTTGGCATTTGTGGACTATGAGAAGGCCTTTGATTCAGTCGAAACCTGGGCTGTGCTACAGTCTCTCCAGCGGTGCCAAATTGACCATCGATACATCGAGGTGTTGAAGTGTCTGTATGAAAACGCCACCATGTCGGTTCGCCTCCAGGACCAGAACTCGAAACCTATCCAGTTGCAGCGAGGGGTGAGACAGGGAGACGTTATATCTCCGAAACTGTTCACCGCCGCCCTGGAAGATGTTTTTAAGCTTCTGGACTGGGGTGGACTCGGCATCAATATCAACGGCGAGTACATATCCCACCTCCGATTCGCTGACGATATCGTGGTCATGGCTGAGACTATGGAAGACCTAAGCACAATGCTCGATGGCCTCAGTAAGATCTCTCAACAAGTGGGTCTTAAAATGAACATGGACAAGACGAAAATAATGTTAAATGTCCGTGTCGCACCCACTCCTCTAAAGGTTGGAGACTCTACACTGGAAGTTGTTGACGAATATGTATACCTGGGACAAACAGTCCAGCTAGGCAGGTCCAACTTCAAGAAAGAGATCAATCGACGAATCCAACTCGGCTGGGCAGCGTTCGGGAAGCTTCGCAATATCTTCACGTCCCAAATACCGCAGTGTCTCAAGACTAAGGTCTTTGACCAGTGTGTGTTGCCAGTGATGACTTACGGAACTGAGACATGGTCGCTTACTATGGGCCTCATAAGAAGGCTCAAGGTCACCCAAAGGGCAATGGAGCGTGCTATGCTCGGAGTTTCTCTGCGTGATCGAATCAGAAACGAGGAGATTTGAGGAGAACTAAAGTAACCGACATAGCTCACAGAATCGCTAGACTGAAGTGGCAGTGGGCAGGGCACAGAGCTCGTAGAACAGATGGCCGATGGGGCAGTAAAGTTCTCGAGTGGCGACCGCGCACCGGAAAACGTAGCGTAGGCAGGCCTCCCACGCGGTGGACCGATGACCTGGTGAAAGTCGCGGGAAGCCGATGGATGCGGGCAGCGCAGGACCGGTCGTCGTGGAAATCCTTGGGGGAGGCCTTTATTAACAGGTGGACGATTTGTGGCTGATATGATGAGACGACGTGTTTCCATGTTGAAAATTTCACTACTCCCGATAGCTTCTGATTTTTCATACAAACCCTCAGATCAAAAATAAAAGGTAGATTTAGTGTTAGCGCATTGAAAACGGGGTATAAAAAACTCTGCTCCAATCACTACGGAGCAGAATTTTGCTTAAACTCACGCGTTGGCAAACTTACCACCAACATGCCGAAATGTGCTGATCCGTGTCTCAATGCATCTGCCCCAATTACAGTAAAGGATAGCACCTATCACGTGTCGAAACATTATTCAGGGTCACCACTTAAGCAAAGTATATATATATTAGTACTAACATACAGTATTGACACTCCCTGTCGCTCTCTAGATTGCGACCTCACCCCCGCGTTACCCAGATTGATAAAGGTTCGTTACAGTTTGGTTGTAGAACGTATAGGATTTCACCGCCATTTTGTTTGTTCCGTCATTCGTTTTTTGAAATGTCATTTCTGGTCCGTTGTATGAAAAGATGCATACATATTTAATAGAACAAGCGTTACCCCACTTTTTGTTATGATTGTTGTATGAAACTCAATATCTACATTTTTTGTTAATCTGAGTACAAACCCATTTTTGTTTCACACCGTTTATATGGTACGGCGGGTTGCGGCCTTCAAGACATGGAGTTTAGTGTTAACTATAGTATAATAATTTCACAAAAACTAACGTGATTTTTTTTAACCGATTTCCAAAAACAAGAAGGTTTCAATTCGACTGTATGATTTATTGTATGTTTTTTACGTGATATCTTCGCATGAACCGATTTTCATAATATTTTTTTTTATTAGATAAGGGGTTTTGTATGCTGCCACAT
This sequence comes from Coleophora flavipennella, assembly GCA_947284805.1. Lineage (NCBI taxonomy): Eukaryota > Metazoa > Arthropoda > Insecta > Lepidoptera > Coleophoridae > Coleophora > Coleophora flavipennella. The sequence goes on along the minus strand of OX369258.1, from coordinate 6,436,997 downwards.
TGTTCCCATATAAATTTTATCAAAATCGGTACAGTATTTTTTTTTAGAAAATTAACAAAAACCAAAAATGATCATGCAAAATTGTACTACAAGTTGTTGAGGTGGAAGTCCGTTTTTAAAAGTGTTTAGCGTTTCCAATCTTGTAATTTAAATTTCCACGGCCGACAGTACTTTTAGGCGATCTTGACATACGTACGTATTTTCCAAATTTTAAAGTTTGTAAGATGTCAATTATTTCAACACATACACACACAGAGTTACACAATCCAAACACCAGGCACTTGACACGTGATGTGGCGTTGGAATGAAACCGCGAGCGCGAAGCCTTCTCAGTGTTCTAATTACCGACGCGTTCGGCTTCCAATTGGATATTTATACTGATACGAGAACTGGCATCACAATAACCCACTCGTGTCATTATATCGAACAGGATTGTGGTTGGTATTTACTGCGGATATGTGGTAGATGAGAGCAGATACGGCGTTAACACTAGAGTACACTCGCGGGCAGGGCTGCCAGATGTACGATTTAATTATTTTTTTTTATTATTTTTCCCTTTTCGGAGGGAAGGAGAGAGATGCATCATGTATACCAGTACAGCCCAGCTGTACTGGTTAAGTGGGACTTACAGCTTAAGGCTGAACGTACCCACTAAACTATAGATTTTAGGTCAATACAGACCTGTAAACTCTTCATCGGAGCGGCCCACAGCCTTGGGAAAGGGGGGCGCAAAAAGGAGGGGTTGCATACAAATGCGCTTCGCCTCTCCCTGTGTGCGTACCACTGTGTGTCGTGGTAACCACCCGAGGGTGGGTGCGAACTAAAGGGCTGGTGCGCATGGGGCAGGGGCCCCTCCCTTGTAGCACGCATGTGCAAGAATGAGGGATTGTGCCAAACGGGGATGGACAAATCTGAGTGGTGATGGAAAAGGATGTATCATTTCGGGCTCCCGTCGCACCAGTGCAGCTCTGGGATGAGCGCAGACTAAGCTGCCTAGAAAAAAAAGGCCCCGCCGCGAACATGTCTTGAAAAATACTACGGCGGTTAGCCCCGCACTGCAGCCGTGAGGCTACTGCAGGGGCTTTATCTTATCTTATCCTATCTTAGTAAGTGGGGGTGCAGTTGCAGCAACACTTCGACCCAATGGGATCATTTGTGTCAACCCCTATAGCCTTTGCACCACAAACCTACTCGAAGATGTGCTGCATCAATGCAGCAATTCCGCTGATTAGAAGATGCTGGTAGCCATCTTCTAGGAGGTACATACGCTTGCTAGCCAGGACATCGCAGTGACATAGTAAGTGTTCCATTGATTTTATGTCTTCACCACAGGCCCTGCAGGTCGAGTCATTCGTCAGGTCGATTTTTTGCAGGTGTGCGTTTGTGGCAAAGTGGCCCGTCAACGCTCCTGTTACCGCCCTGACTCGCGTCCTGCTGTTATTCCAAATGTACTTGGTTGCCCCTGTGGTGACCTCACCGATGAAGAGCTTAGAGTGCAGGGGCTTAGAAACAAGGATGTCAGAAACTAGAAAGCAGACTGGTACCGAGCGCACGTCTCACCTGGGCGGCAAAATCGTATTCGTAAGATTATATAGCAGTCAGTACTGTTTAAATTTTTGTTGATCTATATAGGATTACGATTTTTTAAATGGAATGGTTTTCTATGTTTTGTATAGGCGTACGAATTTTTTTGATATGTTTTGTATGGGTGTACGATTTTTCGCCCTTTTTGTACGAGCTCCTCCAAAAATAAAATGGCAGCCCTGCTCGCGGACTACATTTGTAGAACGGTAGGTATTTTACATTGTGCCTATTTCATAATCTTTCGCTCCCATATTTATACTATGTGGACAGCGATGAAGTGGAACTTCTAGCCAGCGATAATCATAAGAAATATAAATTATGCCTGAATGCCTATTTTAAATTATTAGAGCCCATAATATGGCTTAAAAATGCCGGCCAAGAGCGAGAAGGACTCGCACACGATATGACACCTTAAAAATACTAAATAGAAAAATCTAATTTTAAGAAGAATTTAATTTCGTAGTTGATAAAATATTCTCTCATACATCGATATAGATCACGCTCAATTATTCATCTACAAAATGTCGCAAATAATTATTTTTTATGTTATTGTGTTGACTTAGAAACATGTTTTTTAACGCTCCAAGAGACCGTAAACCTATGTCACACTAAGTATTAAATATTAATTTTAACTTGATACCTTCACAAGTTACTGACAAAAAGGGTCTTATCAGATAAACAGACGGACGACTGTTCCTGAGAATAATTGAAAACGCTTAACACGTTAAAAAAACCGACTTCCATCGCAACAACTAAGTACATTTTTGCATTATTATTGTTAATTTTCTTATTAAGTAATACACCGATTTTGATAAAATTTATATGGGACCACACGGGAATTACTAGCTTTCAGATGAAAAAAGAATCATCAAAATCAATTCACCCAGTCAAAAGTTCTGAGATAACACACATAAAAAAGCATACAGTCGAATTGAGAATCCCCTCCTTTTTGGAAGTCGGTTGAAAAGGGTCTTAACAGACAGACAGGCGGACGACTGAGTGCTCCTATAAGGGTTCCTTTTTTCCCTTTGAGGTACGGATCCCTAAAAATGACCCTTACGCCTACCACCTACCTACCTGAAGCAGACATTATTCGCTTGCTCGTACGTAACTGCTCCATGCTATTATGTTTGGTTTTTGTTAATTTTCTAATTAAGTACTACACCGATTTTGATAAAAAAAATATGGGACCACAAGCAAAGCAGTAGCTTTCAAATAAAAAAAGAATCACTAAAATCAGTTCACCCAGTCAAAAGTTCTGAGGTAACACACATAAAAAAGCATACAGTCGAATTGAGAACCTCCTCCTTTTTGGAATTCGGTTAAAAAGGGTCTTAACAGACAGACAGGCGAACGACTGAGTGCTCTTATAAGGGTTACTTTTTTTCCTTATAAGGCACGGAACCCTAAAAATGCCAACCACCTACCTACCTGGAGCAGACATTAATCGCTCGCTCGTACGTAACTGCTCCAACAAAAGGGCCTGTTCACAATAGAACGGAAATGTAACCGCGCGGTTCACTCGATAAAGGTACTCGTTACGTCAGTTTGCAGCCTTTGGGTCGTTACTCCATAAGTCGCTAATTAGGGACTGAGTCATGCATAGAGGCAGTTCAACTACTGACCTAGTTACGTTTGTATTGTTGACTGTGTTTGTATTGTAGACCGTAGTAGCCTCGTGGGAAAGAGGGATTTTTTTCCCACTAGCGGTGGTTCCACGAGGGAAACATCCTCCCCCCCCCCCTGTAAAGCACTGCAGGCGCTAAGGAGTCTCATGCAGTAGGGTATTTTTCACTCAGTCAAATCAGTTCATCACATCAGCTCATATAATTAGAGCGGTGAGGCCTTAGTCGACCACGCGGGCCCAGTGCGGGTTGGTCAACTTCACACACAACCTTCGAGTTTCCTCGAAGGCGTGTGCAGGTTTCCTCACGATGTTTTTCATTCACCGTAAGAGCGTCGGATAAACGTTCATATGAGATCGAAATTTGAAAACACATTGGTACGTGATAGGACTCGAAGCACGACTTCCCAGATAGGAGGTAGCGGCCCTTGCCCTTGCCGTTGCGCCACCAACGCTTAGTCAAATCAGTTAACTACTGTTTATCATCTGTCAAAAACGCTATTAGGTGCTAAAATGTGGATAAAGAAAATTCAAGTTAATTTTTTTTTATTTGACTACATCTCACTTGATGTAAAGTGACGATCATCATCATCATCATCATCACATCAGCTCATATATACGTCCCCATTGAGGGGCTCGAGCCTACCCTGAATTAGGGCGATCGGGCCTTAGTCGACGTTGTATTAAATATTATTATTATTAATAAAAGTGACGATATGTAGATATTATTATTTCGTTAAGACGTCGCAAACGTGTAAAGATTTTGACGAACTAATTTTGTGATTTGATTAAATAAAAAAATTGTAAATTAGCAAAGGGTTGGTAGCGTAATGGTTAGTTCATTCGCTTCACACCAGGAGGTCGCGGGTTCGATTCCCGGCGGGGTCAACTTGTAAGACTCGGTTTGGTTTGTGGTAGGGCATTTTCTAAACCCGCCTGGCAAGCTACCACCATCTTATCTAAGTCTTGCCGCCAAACATCAATGTTGACAGCATTGATGTGTTCCGACATGAAGATAAAATAGCCAGATCCCCATTGCGCTGGGGAATCTTGGTAAGCCCGCTTCCATCTTCGGCATCGTCACTTACCATCAGGTGAGATGATGCCAAGGACTTACCAATTGTGAATTTAAAAAAAAGTAAGGTTGTCAGACACGTATTTGACAAGGTTGCTATTTAGAGTTTTTTTTTTTTGATACTGGAAATTGCCCTATCGGTTAGCTTCGACCGTTGTGGAGAGCTGTTGGTTGCCGGCCTAGTCATCATCAGATCCTTTGACCCAAAGAAGTATTGTTAGATGTTCCTCCACCAGATTAATTGAATCTAGTAAAGCTATATTGATAGTGCTGGATGCACGTGACACAGTCACGTTTTCCATGACAAAGGCTACCAGTATATCAAATTTTGTCAAGATTGGTTGAGATGTTGAAGCGTGAAGTGGTAATGAACAAACACATTTCACATTTATAATATTAAGTAAGAATTTATATACGGGCGTAACAAAATTGGTGTACGAGCCGTTAACTAGAGCTTCTACTGATCAAAAAAAATTATGTAGAACAACTTTTGTAAAGAGAAAGAAAGTCATATTAAATTCAGAAAAAAAGTGTGTCTCAGCGCCGACGCACGACTGGAGTTTACTCCTCACTAACTCATAATGCATAACGCGTAACGCCTGATTTTATTTATGTTTGGTTAAATAATAGTTATTTGTGTAACAAGGGGACAATGTAATACTTTGTTTCGAAGGGCGTTAGTTTGAATTCTGAGCTAAGCGAAAGATCTTATAGTCGAATTTATATTTTTCGTTTTTCATATATAAACACACGACTGGAGTTTACTCCTTACTAACGCCTAACGCCTGATTTTACTCCCCATAAATTTTCATACCCCGGGCTTATATATGAAAATCGATACTTATGGAGTAAACTCCAATTAACTGGGGTTAAGCGCGGTCAAGGCTACGCGCGTCAAAATAGCGTAAAATAGACTCGCTATTTTGAATTATTTTATATGTTTTATATGAATTTATTTTTAATGAAATCAAGAAAAATGTGGAAAAATACACGTGAGATGTCCTTATACCCCTTCCCCCTCCCACCCCCAACGTGATCTATCGTATTTTTTTCGTGACCCCTCCCCTCCTCCTCGTCTGAACCTCACGTGATTTGTGCACAAGCCCTTAGCTGATTACTATATTTTTGTATGGAGCATCGAATATTTTTTTTGGGTTCTTTGGGGTGAATTGTTCATTATGATGATAAGAAGCCCCAGTTAACGTGTTCTACAACTCTTACACCAATCTTTTTACACTCTGTACATGTTACCACAATGAAACAAAACCCACGTGCCCATTAAAATGTTAAATTAAAACAAAAACGTTTATCTTGTCCACGAATCGTCTGGCTTTCCAAATGTGTTTGTGTTTAGCCCAATCACACGCTATGCGGCTACAGAACAATAAAACCTCCTTGTTTGCTAAACATAAACAATAAAATAAACAACGTCGTTTGATGATGTACCTTTGTACAAATGTACAGTCAGATTAAAAGGTGGCTATCAAATCGAGGCTTGGTGTAATTACAATGGAGCGTTAACATGATCCGTTATAAACAGAGCGTCGGTGTCTTAAAGGCTACCTCCTGTCCGGGAGGTAGTGGTTCAAATCTTGCCACGTAGAACTCGCTCCACAATTAATAATCCCTTGGCATCATCTCACCTGATGGTAAGTGACGATGATAACGAAGATGGAAGCGGGCTTACCAGATTCCCTAACGCAATGGGGTTCTGGCTATCTTACCTTTAAGCCGGAACACATCAATGCTGTTAACATTGATGTTTGGCGGCAAGACATAAAGACATAAGACATAAAGACATAAAAATTGTATTTACGAAGTTATCTTATCTAATACATACAAGTTAACTGTGACCCCACACTAGGCTAGGCCTGTCTCGTGGCGGTCAAAAGAACATTAACATAAAACAAATTTAACAGGTGGCGGCCAAGCAACTTAACAGAAACTAAGTGATTATTATAAGAAGTGGAAAACAACAAAAGATTAAAGAAAAATAATATAAACAAAGAACATATAACAGAACATTGTGTGTGTGTGTGTGTGTGTGTGTTTGTGTGTTGTGTGAGAGTGTTTGTGTGTGTGTGAGTGTGTGTGTGTGTGTGTGAGTGTGTGTGTGTGTGAGTGTGTGTGTGTGTATGTGACTTAGATAAGATGGTGGTAGCTAGCCAGGCAGGCTATGAAAATGCCCAACCTTCAATCAAACCGAGACTTACAAAGTGGATCCCGCCGGAAATTTAACCCGCAATCTCCTGGAGTGAATCGAATGGACAAATCATCACGCTACGGAGGCGGTTAAAGTGATGATAATGATGCTGATCTGAAGTTTGATGCGAATGCTTGCGTTCGCCGGTACAATCGAGTACTAAGTACCTCCACGGCCCGCTAACATTCCCCAAACCCCTGATCAAATGGCAAAAAATTGGACTCCTCGAAGAAACGATCAACCGATCGATCGGTCAACTTAGTACTTATGGAAAGTATTTCTTTTGCAAAATGATTACTTAGGTTTTGTAGTAGGAATTGGTTAGTTGCATAACTAAAAACCACAGTTTAAATTACTTCAGTACGTTTATTAAGACTTGATTTTGCCCTGATTCAGGGTAGGCTCGAGCCCCTCGGTGGGGACGTATATGAGCTGCAATGATGATTAAGACTTTACATTAAACTAAAATTCGGCGCCCACATAATTTATTTATTAATTAAGAATAACAACAGCCGACTCTTTACATAAATATGTTTTGGTAAGTACCGATTTCTTATTGGAATATAAAAGTCATTCACTACGTGAGGTCATCATCATCATCATATCAGCCGACAAACGTCTACTGCTGTACAAAGGCCTCCCCCAAGGATTTCCACGACGATTTCCGGTCCTGCACTGTCCGCATCCATCGGCTTCCCGCGCCTTTCCTGGTGAACCTGGTGGTCGTCGGTCCATCGCGTGGGAGGCCTGCCATCGCTACGTTTTCCGGTGCGCGGTCGCCACTCAAGAACTTTACTGCCCCAACCGCCATCTGTTCTACGAGCTTTGTGCCCTGCCCACTGCCACTTTAAGTTAGCGATTCAGTGAGCTATGCCGGTTACCTTGGGTCTCCTAATGAGCTTCTCATTTCGTATTCGATCACTTAGGGAAATTCCGAGCATAGCACGCTCCATTGCCCTTAAGGAGACCTTGAGTCTTCTTATGAGGCCCATAGTAACCATGTCTCAGTTACCTATGTCATCACTGGCAACACACACTGGTCAAAGACCTTAGTCTTGAGACACTGCGGTATTTGGGACATGAAGATATTGCGAAGCTTTCCGATCGCTGCCCAGCCAAGTTGAATTCGTCGATTGATCTCTTTCTTGAAGTTGGACCTACCTAACTGGACTGTTTGATCCAGGTATACATATTCGTCAACAACTTCCAGTGTAGAGTTTCCAACTTTTAGAGGGGTGGGTGCGACACGAACATTTAACATTATTTTCGTCTCGTCCATGTTCATTTTAAGACCCAATTGTTGAAAGACTTAACCGAGGCCATCGAGCATTGTGCTTAGGTCTTCCATAGTCTCAGCAATGACCACGATCGATATCGTCGGACAGTGTCATCATCAAACCTAATGATCTATTATCGCTCGCTCAACTCAAATCTTCCTGATCCTGAATTTCATGATCTTGCCATTATTCACATGGTCATTTCATGATTTGTGCAATTTTAACGATATGGCCACATCACTGACTGAGCGTTTTAGTCGCTGAATAGACATCTAGGTAGGGTAGGTCCGAGTGCTCTTTCATTTGTGGTTTTCGCTAAGTTCACAGCTATTTTGTAGTGAATGATCCCTATTTTGTAGAAACTCATTAATTTTCAAAGGATTCAAACTTTCCTTTAATTTTGCGCAGACTGTACTTTCAAGTTTACATCTTCACATCCGCTTTGGTTCTCAGTTTATGTGCCAGTCTTTTTCGCCGTTGACTCGCCATTACGGTTTAATCAATTTGCAAAATACCCCATAAAGTTAGTCATTCTTATTTTGGGAGATTAAACATTTTGCGTGTTTCAACGATCGGGCATTGGTCTTCTTTTGTTGAAATTTGCAGAACTGAGAAGAGCTCGACGTGACGACGGACGAAATGGAACGGAGGCGGTATATGCGTTTGGGGTTACAGGTTGTTTGTGTGTGTGTGTGTGTGTGTGAAAAGGCTGTATCATTTTCGTCGAAAACTACTGGACTGATTTCGTTGCGTTTTTTTTTTCATTCTCTAATTAGCCAGGCTCTTGTCGGTGCAGCATCCTTGTCAGTTCAGTTGTGCAACTCCCTCCATCATTTGCAAGCCATTAATTTAGAGCAGGTTGTTTCTCTCCCAAATACAACATTCCCCCTTAATCTTTTAATTTGTGGTTTTCGCAAAGTTCACAGCTATTTTTTCCCTATTTTGTGGATTAGAATGGAATGGACTAGAATTCTTTATATGCTTTTCAAGAAGGTAAGTATTCAAAAGGTCTTACAATATTAGTAAGAGCACTTATTTAGCTACATCATTATTATTCACATCACACATCACATCAGCCCTAAGATCCCCGAGTTGGGGAGGAGGGGGGGGGGGGGGGGGGGGGTTTGCCGTAATAGTGTGCATCAGTGAAGTGGCAAAGTACGCGGCAAAGACGCTGCTGCCCATCCTTCGGTTTTTGATCTCTTAGTCGTCTCTTACGACACCCTCGGGAAGAGATAGGTTGGTAATAGGGGATCACACTGAATCAAAAATAAATTCTGAAATATGATTTCCTAAATTGCTATCCTCTTGAAGTTTCAAAAATTTTGAAGTTTTGTTTTTCCATCACGTCTTCAATTTTAAATTTATCAAATTCACAAAATAAGTTCGTCAATGACGCTAAAAATCTAAGACGTCACGTCAATCCAAACACTTTGAGAACAAAATTTCATTTTTGACAGATCATAAAAAGTAACTCAAATGACTAGCAGTCCGATCCCTTAAGGGGCAACATTATTAATTTTAGCATACAAATATTAATTTATTAAGAGTATGTAGGTCTAGTTCAAAGAAAATAATAATATAAGTCCAAATAAATAATTAACACTTCTTAAATTGTAAATTCAAACGACAATGTAAACAGTCTGTACCAGTGACTTATAATAAGTTATAACGTTACAAATGAAATTCTACCAAGGTTCTTTTAACGCGGCACTGACGTCAACTCTCGCCCACGCTAGTTCGTACGAGTTACGTTAGATGGCGCTACTTTTTGCTTGTATCAAGAAAATCTGAGTAAAATATTGAGACGGGAGGATCCTTCTGTTCAAATCTGTGGTCTGTACTAATTTTGTACAAATTCTTTAATTTTAAAAGGACAAACATTCCCTTTCGTTTGCGCGGACTGTACTATTAAGTTTCGACTAAAACGCGATTCGTGGTACAAAGTTTACATTTTCGCATCCGCTTTGGTTCGGAGTTTATGTGTGAGTCTGTCTCACCGCTGACAAGCCCGCCGTTACGATTTCAATCGATTTGCGAAACGCCTCATAAAGTTAGCAATTCTTATTTAGGGAGGCTTTAAAAATTTTGCGAGCTAAACGATCGGGCATCGGTCTTCTTTTGTTGCAAATTGCAGAACTGTGGAGAGATTTTTTTTTATTTCGAGTACTTATGAGAGATTTTGAAATCCCGGAATTTTTCTATCCCGGACGCGGAAACTTTTTGCTTTCATTCTTGGTTTTGAATTTGTTAAAAAATAAATTTGTTTCACTATTTATTTTTCAAAACAGGAAACACAGAGTACAGAGTTTTTCAAAACTTACGTACATATACTTACCGAAGGCTTTAACGGTGAAGGAAAACATCGTGAGGATACCTGCACACACCTGCGAAGAAACTCGAAGGTTGTGTGTGAAGTCGACCAACCCGCACTGGGCCCGCGTGTTTGAGTAAGGCCTGATCGCCCTAAATCAGGGTAGACTCGAGCCCCTCGGTGGGGACGTATATGAGCTGATATGATCATGATGACCATCATCACATTAGCCAAAAGATGTCCAAGATGAGTTGGGGGAGGGGGTGGGGGTAGGGTCAGGGCGCTGCTGTCCATACTCCGTTTTTGAAGTGAAAACTTCTTTAGCGGCGTTGTGCACTTTTTTTGTAATGGGTAAAAAATGTTAAACTCGCGTCAGGACACGTGACCTGATCGAAAATTCGTAAGACGGAGCCGGAAGTTATTGATGAAAGTTGATTTTTTGTTAGTTTGCTCTTTACAGGGCAGGCTAAGGCTCATTGGCCATACTGCGTTGTCTTCAGTATCTATATTTTTCTGAGATATAAACTTTTTAATGTAATATAAATTGTCATGTTTGTGTACGATAGCGCAATAAATAAATATTGTATTCTACCACATAAATGATAGTACTTTTATACTGATAATCAAAGCAATTCGTGCTAAATTATTCCCTAACCATTTCAAAATATCAAAAATGCACAACGTTAATATTCAAGTTTTCACTTCTGCCGGCACTCTCGGAGTGCAACCCGTTTTTTTTTTGACCCCTTAGTCGTTTCTTTCGACACTCTCAAGAATAAATGGGGTAGTACCATTCTAGGGCCGCAGCACTGGGCCATGTATGTATTGACACTTATATATAACTAGCTGTGCCCGCGACTTCGTCCGCGTGGAGGTTTAGAATTTTCCCACGGAAACTCTTGAATTTTTCGAGGTAAAATAACCCAGGCTATAAGGAAGCACCATACAAAATTTCATCAAAATTGGCCTGGTAATTTTTGCGCGATGCGCGAACATACAAACAGACAAAAATTTCAATAGTTGTTGTTTTGACCTCTATATCTTTAGTAATGTCTACCACAGCTAGTATTTTCCAAAAATAATTATTTCATGTACAGACACGACCCCGTTACAGTTTTATTATACGAGTATGTATAGATTATGTATATCAGTCTATGGTTTCCATAGTACAGGAAATCTTAGTTTGCGGCCAAATGACTGAGTGATTTGTGTCTGAATATTATTATATACTAGCTTTTGCCAGCGACTTGCACGCGTGAACATAGTTTTCGGGGGTGCGCAATGCGCGAGCCGCAGCGGTTCGCGAGCGTGGAAAAAAGTATCCAGGTCCTAATCTGTCTACCTACCAAATTTCATCAAGATCCGTTTATCTGTTGTGGCGTGAAAGAGTAACACACATCCATACGTACAAACTTTCGCGTTTAGAACATTAGCACACCGTGGACACTTCATAAAACAAGCCAGATATGACATATCAAAAAAGGAATGACGGAACAAACAAAACGGCGGCGATATCCTATACGTTCCCCAACCAAACTGTAACCAATCTGAATCAATCAGGGAGTGTTCGTGCTAATATATATATACTTTGACATTAGCAAGGATTTGTAAAGAGGTTTGACAGTAACCTACCTATTGGTCGTTTATGTGATTTTCGAACTAGAACTAGTAGGTAGGTAGATCAGAACTTTTTCACCCGACTGTACACTGATCTTGAATAATCTATTACGTGTAGCAACAAATTTATCCAGCTGGATGTTAGGCGGTGAAAGTCGTGAAACCACTTAAGGGCATCTCCAACTTTCCAAAGTCCTCCATAGCAGAGCTGCTGAAGTTTCGGATACGACAAAATCTACTTCTCTATTTGTTGTGCTTTTAGCTCTGAAAATGGCGAATCGTTGTAGTTTATTTATTTTTTTACGTTTATTATTGCCCACAAGCATCGAATTCAATAGGAGTAGGTATTAAAGTAGAACTGATGGCCGTTAGGGCAGTAAAATTCGCTAGTCCTAGGGCAGTAAAGACGACCAGGTGAAGGTCGCGGAAAGCGGCTGCAAGCGGGCAGCGAAGGACCGGTCGTCGTGAAAATCCTTGGGGGAAGCCTTAGTACAGCAAAGGGCGTCTTTCGGCTGATATGATGAGTTACTAAAGTAACCGCCATAGCTCACAGAATCGCTAAATTTAAGTGAACGGGGCACATAGCTCGTAGAACGGACTGCCGTTATGGTACTACAAATTTTGAGTGGCGACCACGCATCTGAAGATGAAGCTTAGGCAGGCCTCCCACTCGGTTGACGGACGACCTGATAGTAGCGGGAAGCGCAGAACCGGTCGTTGTGTAAACCTTAGTGGGCGATGGGGGATTAGGGGGTAAGATTACTGCATTTAGTATTCTAATGATTACACTTCTTCACCAGATATCAACAGACGGCAACATCACCAGCAGCATCCTGACCTTCGTGCCAGCGATAGAGGATGCTGGGAAGGTGATTTCATGCCGGGCTGTTCAGCCGTCCATACCACATTCCACTCATGAAGATGGATGGAAAATGGAAATACAACGTAAGTAGAACCATATTCGTGATGCAACCCAGTTACCGCCGACTCAAACATCACACACATCACTGAATGTTATATCACTGAATGTTATATCACTGAATGTTATAGCTACCTACATCATACACAGTACATGAAAAGGCTTTGTTTGTTAAAAAAAGGCAAAAAGATTCAAGATATTTACTGTGCAGGAATTTAAGTTTTACACATATCGCACGTACAGTAATAGAAAAAGTTTCGTTAAATTATTTCCAATAATCAGATGTACACAGTATTTATAAATTACAAAGTATAAAAATGATTATATAAGTATTATCAAAATGTCAATAAATTTATAGAAAACAGTATAAACAACCATGAAAAGCTTACTGAATAAATAATGTCATCCATATTGCAGTTAAAATGTATTAATGTAAGTTAAACACTACCAAACAAATATAAATCTATAATTTTTGAGGTCTGCTAAGAACCGACCGTCAGCATCGAAAAATGTTAACAATGTCGTTTTTTTAACCACATATCTTTTCCAACAGATCTACCAGTGGTAAAACTGGTGCTTGGAGCCAACTTGGATGCTAGTAAGGTGGTCGAAGGGTCCGATGTGTACCTCGACTGCAGAGTACGAGCAAACCCGTGGCACAACCATATCTACTTCAGTCACAATGTAAGTAAATTTTTCCAATTTTTCTTATCTTAAAGCTCATATAAGTCCCCATCGAGGGGCTCGAGCCTACCTGTACCGGGGCCAGTACGGGTTGGTTGACTACACACACACAACCTTCGAGCTTCTTGGCGTGTGCAGATATCCTCACGATGTCTTCCTTCAAATAGCGCCAGATAAACGAACATATGAAATCTAAATTCGAAAACACATTGGCACGTGGCAGGATCCGCACCACGACCTCCTGGACAGGAGGCAAATTTTTACTCTTAATCAATTGGCCTAAGCAAGTAGGAAAAATGCCTAAAAAGGCTGATATCACTTCGTATCGCGAGAAGAAGATACTGGCTGAGGACAGGTCGAATTTACTTACTTTTCTTTTTTCCGATACTTAGAGGCGGAATTGAAGCTAAAAAAAAGGGAAAAACAAAAAAAACTGCACTACACTTGAATCAATTCACCTGTAAGTTCAGTAGCCATTCAAGGCCCAAGGTAATTTTTTCACTTAATGGTCTTTTGTCATTGAAAATGACTTTTAGATTGCTGGGTACTAGGTCCCATTTGGGAGTTTAGTGCGACACGGCGATTGTATGGAAGCTATTGGTAGTTTATAGATAAATAGGGTGTCAAACGACGCTGATTGACGAGATCAATCAGATGGTAAAAGAATTTAAAAAAAAATTTGAAATTCCAAAAAGTTATGGTCGAAAAACCGGATTTTTTAGTCGAAAATTTTTGACTTTGGGCCCGGATGTCTCGAGAACTAAGTCGAAATTAAAAAAAATGAGAAAAACGGTCCTAGGGTATTTATTTGGCTGTCGAATGACATAAAAATTTGGAAAAAAAAACGGTCTGTAGGTGCGCCCTCAAAAAAGTACCTCGGCGAGTGAGTTGTAGCGCATCATGGTTATACAGTACTGTGGTATGGAAATGGGTGTGTATGAGAGTTTATATTGTTGTATGTGGTGAATGGAGGATTTTTGGAATATTTAGAACTTTTTCTTTTTTTTTTTTTATAATTTGGATTTTGTTAAATATTTAAATTTTTAATTAATGAGTACGGGGTATGGGGAGTTATGTAAAAAAAAAACGAATTGTTGGTGGATAGTGTGATACATAAATTACTTATTGTTCGTCCAATTAGGATTAGGATTTTTATGCCTGAATTTCATTTTCAATGTCCTAGTAATTCGTGCTATGCAGGGAATCTGTGCATTTTTGACTTTCTACGGCCTACTTAGGCCGTAGTCAAGTTCAGTATCCATTTAAGGCCCAAGTTAATTTTCTCGCTTAATGGTCTTTTTGACATTTACGGCCTACTTAGGCAGTAGCCAAGTTCAGTAGCCATGCAAGGCCCGAGGCCATTTTTTCGCTTAATGGTCTTTTTAACTTTCTACGGCCTACTTAGGCCGTAACCAAGTTCAGTAGCAATTTAAGGCCCAATGCCATTTTTTCACTTAATGGTCTTTTTTACTTTCAACGGCCTAAGTACCTCTTAGTAGGCCTTCAGCCGCTATTATCTAAATGACTATGGATAGGACCCTGTAATGACTAGATAGTCAAAAAATATTTTGCTCTATACAGGGTGTGACAGTGAAAACAGGACCGGGAGTGCTACTGGCCAACCAGAGCCTGGTCCTGCAGAAGGTGTCCAGAAAAGCAGCTGGCGCCTACGTCTGCACGGCGAGGAACAGTCTTGGAGAGGGGTCCAGTGAGAGGTTGATCCTGGATGTGAAATGTGAGTGCTCTTCTTTTAATTTGCTTTGTGATTTTCTGGCCAGCCGGTGCCTGGTCCTGTAAAAGGTATCCATAAAAGCAGCTGGTGCCTACGTCTACACGGTAAGGAACAGGCTCAGAGGTCCAGTGAGAAACTGATCCTGGAGTGCTTTTCTTTTACTTTGGTTTATAAGTTTTATGGACAACCAGAGCCTACAAATGAGTCATGGATGTGAGTGCTGTACTTTACTTTTTTTTTAGTTTAATTTTTTTATTATTCACAATTGTTTAGCCTCTGACATCATCTCACCTGATGGTAAGTGATGATGATGCTGTAGATGGAAGCGGGCTTACCCTAATTCCACAACGCAATGGGTAACTGGCTATCTTATCTCCAAGCCAGAATACATCAAGTACCCTAAGTGGACTAGAAATTGGAAAATTCAGGAAAAACTAAAAGTTTTTTTTTACGGGATTTTTGTACGAACTCTAGACGATGCACCCTCGATTACAGTTATTTGAACGATATTCACGCAAGCAAAGACGCGGACAAAAACTAGTATGAAAACAAAGTGAAAAAGCGTCGCGTATTTTAGTCGTATCTTTTACCTGTTCACAAGAACTAACTTTATCCCAATAAACTGTCCAGAAACTCGTTATCCTCAAAATTTATAATTTCATACAAAAATTCACTTTTTGTTTCAAAATAACACAATGCTACAATGCACCACATCCGCCGCAAACAAAAGCCTTTCTAGATTGTGAATCAACTCAACAGGATTATTCTCTACCCTAAAACAATACACAAAAGCGTTTCAAAAGTATAAAAGCTTTCACTATACTGCTCAGCTGCTGAAAGTTTCACCAACACTCTGCACTAACTTGTCAATGTATATCGTGCAATGCGATAGTGTAAAAGATTAGTTATACGATCTGTTTCACCAGTTTTGGTCAGACATTTCTCTTTGAGCCTCAAGAGCTGTCAGTGAGCTTTATTGAGGCAGCTTCAACTAGCTTTGCGCATAAAGGCATTAGGGATAGGAATTGTGGCCTTTAGGGGACCCATTTTTATCACGCTTTTATTTGGTTCACCTGTATGTATGTATGTTTGTAACCGACTCCTTGGCACTCGATTTTCACCCACTTTAAACGAACAGATTTAATTCAAACTTTGTACATTTATCAAGAATCAGTGACAATACAATAATTTCATAAGTTTATCTCATTATCCTGATCAGGATCGCCAGGATTAAATGCACATCGAACTAAAAATTGAAAAATAAATATAGTTTAAAAAAACTTACAAATACGCTTTTAAAGCACATAAAATTAAAAAGTGAAAAATAATTCCTTATATAAGCTGAAAACAATCATAATCGAAAAATATTAATATTATTGTGAAAAAAATGTGACGCGCTTTGTGCCATATTTTTCGTATATCGAGCAACCCACGCTTTTTTCACAATAATATATTTTTCTTTCATTATTATGTCTAGCTTATATTAAGTTTTATTTCTCACTTTTTAGTTTTATGTGCTTTAAAAGCGTGTTTTTTTAGTATTTTTAAACTATATTTTTATAGACCCTTGGTATCATCTAACCTGATGGTAAGTGATAATTATGCCGAAAATGGAAGCGGGCTTACCAAGATTGCCCAACGCAATGGGGAACTGGCTATCTTCTCTTTTTGCCATTGATGGCGGCATGGCGGATACTTAGATAAGATGGTGGTGTTAGCCAGGCGGGCTTGTAAAATGGCCTACCACCATCCAAACCGACTTTTATAAAATTTAACTGTTTCCCGACTCCTACAAATTGGGGATCTTCAAGGCGAGAGTGAATAGCCATTATTTCAGTTTCTGTGTACCATT
Source organism: Coleophora flavipennella (assembly GCA_947284805.1). NCBI lineage: Eukaryota > Metazoa > Arthropoda > Insecta > Lepidoptera > Coleophoridae > Coleophora > Coleophora flavipennella. Next base: position 6,420,116 of record OX369258.1, on the reverse strand, counting down.
CTCAACTAGATCGTCACTTACCATCAGGTAAGATATAGTCAAACGCACTCAAGTTTTTAATAAATATAAAAAAAACTCCCTACAAGGGGAATTAACCCGTCAGTCCATTCACATAATGAAACTCCTTACTGATACTAAATTCGGTCATCGAAAGGTAGATAAGGCTGTACTTTAATTACACAGTTAGGAATTTCATGTAGATAGCTTTTATACTAGTTCTATGTATTGAAGCTATGCAAAATCAAACTCTGAAGTTTCAATTCAAAACTTCGTAAAACAAAACTGGTGAAGGTTGAGTTAACTGGGTTAATTACTCATGTTTCTGAACTTTAGAGGTTTATTTTATATATCTATATAATTCTACTGTACGTATGTATGTCGCTGAACGCCACCTAGACGGCTGGACCGATTTGAATGATTTTTTTTGTATGCGTTTGGGTGGCGCCCTGAATGGTATAGATTCACAAATCAGCCCGGCATAGATAGGTTATCTTGAAATATCATACAGAACAACCGTATGTCGGTTCCACTAGTTTATAATACTTTTCTGTATGAGATCGTAAATTTTTTTTTTCTTAGTTTTTAGGGTTCCGTACCCAAAGGGTAAAAACGGGACCCTATTACTAAGACTTCACCATCCGCCCGTCTGTCCGTCTGTCACCAGGCTGTATTTCATAAAAAATGATAGCTAAACAGTTGAAATTATCACAGATGATGTATTTATTTTGCCGCTATAACAAACAACAAATACTAAAAATTTGAAAAAGTGAAAGTCTCCTTGCAAAATTCGTGTTTTTTTTTAAACTTGAAGAAACTAGCGCCATTTAGTATGATAGTACGGAACTGAAGAATCTAGCGCCATCTAGTATATGATGGTAGGGAACCCTATTTGTGCGATTCTGACTCGTACTTGGCTGGTTTTTAGTACACTCTATATTCTTGGTAATAGTGTCTGGCCTATGAAATGCCAAAGGTCTTCTCGACCTGTCAGGCTCTAGTGTTGCAAACGACTGAAGGCTGGGCTATGGAAAATGACTACGTAAAAATGTAAAAAAAAAAATAAGCTGATAATAAGCTAATGTGGAATTTAATGCTACGCCGTAGCCGCTACAGAACTAATTTTTCGAAGGAACTCGTAGACTATTAACAAAAAAAAAATACTCTCCATATATAGTCGATCGTTTTGTATGAAGAGCCCATTTTTTGCGATTTGGCTATTCTTTGTTGACCATAGTGTGATAAGTTAGAGCTCCAGTTAACGGCTCCTTTACAGTTTTTTATCCTGTGTACTCAACAGTACTCAAGTTTTCAGATTCTAACTTTAAATTAATTAAGACCTGCTTAACATCAAGAAAGTAAATATATTCTAAACTTTTAAAAATAATGGCACATACCTCGTAGAACAGATGGCCGTTGGGGCAGTAAAGTTCTCGAGTTGCGACCGGAAAACTTAGCCTAGGCAGGTGTCCCACTCGGTGGACTGATGACCTGGTGAAGGTCGCGGGAAGCCGCTGGATGCGGGCATTGTCGAACCGGTCGGCGTGGAAATCCTTGGGGGAGGCCTATGTTCAGCAGAGGACGTCAATCGGCTGATATGATGATGTTGATGATAATGACAAAACAAACATATAAACTAAACTTTTACTTAAAGCGAACAGGAATATTGTTATCGATCGAGGCCCCACTACCTGACTACATCCCTGACCCCATGAAATTCAGCGGCCATTCGAATTATCAACCTAGAGTAGAGAGAGATGCCCAAGCTGTTGCACTTACATCAGCGAGCTAAACGGCACCTGGTTTAACGAAAATTAGCCGTTCGATTGGTTGGACATGCTAATAGGTCGTTGTAATTGAATTGGCATTGTTCACTTCTAATGAACCCCCATTAAGAGCCTGCTAGAGTACATAAATCCCATATTAACGTAGTCTTTCATTCATTTGTCAATCACACAACCGATAACAAAAAAAACGAAACAGGAATCCATTATTCTGGAAGAAATCGCTTTGAGCGATAAGACCGCCCAAATTGTACCGCTGTAGTATATGCTTATAAGATTTTGTTTTAAGTTGTGTTTTTGTTTAAATTTTTAAGTTATAGTTATTAAGTTTTACATTGTGTTTATTTTATTTTTTTATATTTTTGGGTACAATAAAGAGTATTTATCTTATCTTATCTTATCTTATTAACCAATAAACTTGTTTTCAAGGTTAAAAACGGAAAACAAGTTTTTTGGTTAATAATGGATTCCTGTTTCGTTTTTCAAAAAAGTAATGCAATACCGACACAGATATACGTCATCCCATTATCGATATAAAATTATAGATATTATATTATATTTCTATAGATAGTCCATTTTTTGCGATGTAACTACTTAAGGGTTATTTGGGGAAAGTGTCGTTCAGTATGACGAGATGAGTGACATTACCAGTTAATAGTCCTACACCAATTTTGTTACAGCCTGTATAGTGTATACATCTTTAAGTTCTCGCCGTTGACCTCAGTATTTCGAGTTTATTTACCTCAAATGAATGGAAAGAATCTTTCTCTAAAATACACAAGTACTTACCTACTTTAACCTAAAGTTAAAAGCTTACTTTACGTATTTTAAAAGATCTTCTTAAACCTCTGTCAAGGGGTTGAGTCTGCGCCTTTCACTATGTTGAATTGAAGTTCTGTGAAATGGGAATGGATGTTTTTAGACGACTTAATTTTTTTTTTGTTTTAATTTTCCTTTTGGAAGTTCTTAATTTAACTGTAGGGGTGTTTTTAATTTGCTCCGAATCTACTAGAACAAATCAGGTGAAATTTGGTAGGATGGTGTAATCCTATGACCCAAACACAGATGTGCAAAGTAAATATTTTTTTTTAAATAAGGATAATTTTCGGAGGACAAATTAGGATTTTTTTTTAAAATATGCAAATCTTACTGTGTCATATATCAAATGAATGGGCTCGTTATGAGGATTTCAAATTTATTTTTGTTATTATTGTAAAATAAAAAGTTTGAAAAAGTGTGTGATTGACAATGAATCAAAGACTACCTTTTTATGGGATTTATGTACTCCGGCGGGCTCTTAATTATGAAACCTTTTTGAGGAATGGCTCCTGCGGTTTTCCAATTTTTGATTTTATAAATTTTGAGGGATTTGGTACATTTTGTAAAAAATGTGATTTGCCGTGAATTTACCTACGAGGGCATCACTATGGCATTACACGATCGAGTCGGTGAATGTTTGATTAAAAAAAAGTACATTATCAGGTTTATATACTTATTGTATGAGGGATTTTTCCTTGTGTGAAATTGAATGACACTTATTTTTTTTACAAGCAGAAGTGCGAATATTCAGGCATTCGTTTGTTATGCCACTAATGACATACTAACAGCACAGCACATCTGTGTTTTAAAAAAAAATGTCAGGCTTTTAAAATTAAAATCCTTCAAATTATTTGAACCGCCTCCGTGTCGTAATGGTTAATTCATTCGCTTCACACCAAGAGGTAGCGGTTTCGATTCCCGCTGAGGCCAACTTGTAAGACTCGGTTTGATTGGTGGTAGGGCATTTTCTAAGCCCTCCTGGCTAGCTACCACCATCTTATCTAAGTCTTGCCGCCAAACATCAGTGTTAACAACATTGATGTGTTCCTGCTTGAAGATAAGATAGCCAGTCCTCCATTGCGTTGGGGAATCTTGGTAAGCCCGCTTCCATCTTCGGCATCATCGTCACTACCATCAGGTGAGATGATGCCAAGGGCTTACCAATTGTGAATTAAAAAAAAAGGTTCTCAAAATGGTCTATATTTTCAGTAAAGCAAGAATAAATGAGGGGATAAAAATACTGACCTATGCCAATTATCCAGGTATCGCATCAGCTTGGTTAAGGAAACTGGAAATTAATGATTGATTCTGAGTAGGAAGATAATTTACCTACACTATTATGCCGACGTACACTTCTCCACAAGAGATAGGGTAGGTCGCGCTGGAATCGAATATCCGGACCCGTATCCTTCGCGGACCTGATGGATGGAACTCTGACTACAAGTTGGACCTTGATACTGTGGTCACACCCTGGACACTTCATAAAACGGGCCAGAAATGACGGAACAAACAAAATGGCGGCGAAATCCTATACGTTTCACAACCAAACTGTAACCAATCTGTATCAATCTGTGTGTAGAGGGGGTGAGGTAGCAATCTAGAGAGCGGCAGGGAGTTTCCATACTGTATGTTAGTACCTACTAATATAATATGTACTTTTCTTTGGTACTGATTTAGTACCGGCGGAGAGATGAAAGTACGGGAGTGGACAAGAACGAGGAAAAATATTGTATATCACAATGCAGATAAAGAAACAGTTTTTTTCTTTTTCATAATTTTTATTTTTTTCAGTACATTTTTCTTTTGAGAGTCAAAAATAAAATTTTGTCTATGTCTAAACGATTTGTAAATGGCGGCCGGTTTTATGATATCTCACTCACAACTTATATCTGGGTTATGATTATCATCATCATATCAGCCGAAAGAAGTCCACTGCTGGACAAAGGCGGGAAGCCACAACGACCGGTCCTGCGGTGTCCGCATCCAACATCTTTTCGCGACCTTCTGGGAGGCCTGCCTTTGCTACGTCTTCCGGTGCGCGGTTGCCACACGAGAACTTCACTGCCTGAACGGCCAATTGTTTGACGAGCTATATGCCGCCCACTGCCATTTAAGTTTGGCGATGTATCTGTGTATACTCTCAAAAACACTTTTAAAAACCGACTTCCATCGCAACAAGTCCGTACAATTTTGCATTATTATTTTTGATCCGTTCTCAATCTACGAAAATATTGCGTAACAAACATAAAATAAAAATATACAGTCGAATTTAGAAACTCTTCCACTTGGAAGTCGGTTAAAAATAATAAGTCAGCACACGCTATCTTGACTCGCTCTGTCTCTTTTATTGTTGTTTTAAGGTTGTTTCGATAATATTTCGACATTTACTTATACTATTACTTTTGACAACCTATTTTACTGACTTTTCCATAAGTACTCGCCACCATTTAAAAAAAACTTAACCACTCCGGGAGTGCCGATAGAAGTGTTTTTTTTTACAGTTTTATAAGTTTTGACCCTCCCGAGTGTTCCTGCCGAACGACTAGGTTGACAAAATTTTGACCCTGCGAGTGTTCCTGTCGGTGTCGTTTACAGTGTCGCGAGTTCAATGGTTTTTTCCCATCTCAAAAATGCCCAAAGCGCCTAAAGAAGTTTTCACTTAAAAAGTTTCTCTATCTGAGTTATACAGTCGCAGTAGAACCGGTATTCGGTAGGAACTGGATCCGCATCTCAATTGAGTACTGGAACCGTAACTGTGAGTCACAGCGGATAAGTGTTCGGGCTCGGCACCGCACACTGTCTTGAAACAGATTCGCGAAACTGTATGAAATTATTCATACTGTACACAGTTCTAGCTATACTGGTGTCTAGAAACAGATCCACGGAACCGTATGTAGATCCAGACCCGGTTCCTTTAAAAACTCGAACTTACTCATCTGTATTCTGCACTACTTCGACTCGACCAATTCTGTGCCCAACTTGTAATACTATACACAGTTCTAGCTATACTGGTGTCTAAAAACAGATCCACGGAACGGTATGTAGATCCAGACATCGTCACTTACCATCTGGTGAGACGATGCCAAGGGCTTACCAATAGAGAATAAAAAATAAAAAAACCCGGTTCCTTTAAAAGCTCGTACTTACCCATCTCTATTATGCACGACTCCGACACGTTCAATTCTTTTCCAACTTTTCATACTGTACACAGTTGTAGCTATATTGGTGTCTGGAAACAGATCCGCGGAACTGTATGTAGATCCAGACCCAGTTCCTTGAAAATCTCGAACCCATCTCTGTTATTCACTACTCTGACACGACCAATTCTGTGTCCAACTTTTCATACTGTACACAGTTCTAGCGATACTGGTGTCTAGAAACAGATCCACGGTACCATATGTAGATCCAGACCCGGTTCCTTTAAAAGCTCGAACCTACCCATCTCTATTCGGCACTACTCCGACTCGACCAATTTTGTGTCCAATCTGTCATACAGTTTACACAGTTCTAGCGATCATGGTGTCTAGAAACAGATCCGAGGAACCGTATGGTGATCCAGATCCGGTTCCTTTAAAAGCTCGAACCTACCCGTCTCTATTCTGCACTACTCCGTTTCGACCAATTCTGTGTCCAATTTGTCGTACTGTACACAGTTCGAGCGATACTGGTGTCTAGAAACAGGTCCGAGGAACCGTATGTTGATCCAGATCCGGTTCCTTTAAAAGCTCGAACCTATCCGTCTCTATTCTGCACTACTCCGTTTCGACCAAGTCTGTGTCCAATTTGTCGTACTGTACACAGTTCGAGCGATACTGGTGTCTAGAAACAGGTCCGAGGAACCGTATGTTGATCCAGATCCGGTTACTTTAAAAGCTCGAACCTATCCGTCTCTATTCTGCACTACTCCGTTTCGACCAATTCTGTGTCCAACTTGTCGTACTGTACACAGTTCTAGCTATACTGGTGTCTAGAAACAGATCCGCGAAACCGTATGTAGATCCAGACCCGGTTCCTTTAAAAGCTAGAACCTACCCATCTCTATTATGCACTACTCCGTTTCGACCAATTCTGTGTCCAACTTGTCGTACTGTACACAGTTCTAGCTATACTGGTGTCTAGAAACAGATCCGCGAAACCGTATGTAGATCCAGACCCGGTTCCTTTAAAAGCTAGAACCTACCCATCTCTATTATGCACTACTCTGACACGACCAATTCTGTGTCCAACTTTACGCAGCGTTCCTGCCTTCCCCGAATAATAGGAGACAAAGCTATTTTGAGCTGGGTATTTGTATGTGACCTGCGTTTGAATGCATACCAAGGAACACAGAAAGGCACTTTGTAGTTTGTTTACACCCCGAGTTTGTAAAAATAATTAGAGGATATTTTCAACCGACTTCCAAAAAGGAGGAGGTTCTTACATAGACTGTATGTTGTTGTTAGGGTTCCGTACCCAAAGGGTTAAAGCGGAACCCTATTACTAAGACTTCACTGTCCGTGCGTCGGTCTGTCTGTCAGCAGGCTGTATTTCATGAACCGTAATAGGTAGACAGCTGAAATTTTCACAAATGATGTATTTCTATTGCCGCTATAACAAAAAATACTAAAAATTAGAGAAAGTTAAAAAATAAGGGGGGTCTTTATACAAAAAACGTGTTTTTTTAAACGTGAAGTATGGTTCCCCGCCCCGCTCTACCCATCGCTTCTTCGCTTCCCATACGATCGCTTCTTGCCGAATACGCCTTGCGAACAACGAATTAATTACACGAATAATTAATTAATTAATATTTGTTTGTTGGCAGATACACCGACCTGCAAGTCCACCCAGCCCACCGTGTTGCGGGCGGCGAGGGGCGAGATCATCGAGATCGAATGCGACTTGGATGCGAACCCCAAGGTATATAAGGGCTATAAAAAAAAACTGATTTTAAAGGCGGGACCGCTGCCCATGTTTTCAACAGAACATTGTTCATGAACATTGTTTGTTTAAAACATTTCCCGTCCGCTACGACTTTAGCAATTTTCAGTAAACACAGTTTTTAAACAAAGCTTCACATTTGAAAAAATGAGCAGCGACGTCTTCCTGCGCCAAAATCGAACATAAAATGAACGATTACCCCCGCCCGCAGACGAACGCGGGGGATGTTTTCCACAAACTCCGGCAAACACGTTCGAGTGTATATGCTGCACAAAACATTTAGGCCACGCCCCTTTTTTATGTTATTAATTTCTGTTCTGTTCAAAACATCGCGCTGCGGACCCGGCTTATAAGTACTTAATTTTTTTATTAAAAAAAATAAGCCAAGTGTGAATCGGGACTCGCGATAAGGATCTCGAACTGACTGAAATGAAAACATGTCCTACTGTCGCTCACCTGGTCGCTCTATTAGTCCATCTTTTTCCCGAATTATCCTTTTTTTTATTAAAAAATTTGAGTGCGTTTGGCTGCACTTCACCTAATGGTAAGTGCCGATGCAGCCGAGGAAGTGACTCGAAAGCTCAAATAGTGCCTATTTACTCTCGACTTGAAGATACCTAAATTATACGAATCGGGGAATACAGACTTGTATAAAAACCTTTCATGTCTTGTATGAACCTCGAACAAATTTTAGAAGTCAATTATTCTTTATTTTAATATTGGAAGTAATAGAATAGAATAGATTAAAATTCTTTGTTTGCTTTTAAATAAGGTAAGTATAAAAAACGTCTTACAGTCTTACTTAAAGATAGTGTCAAAGTTGGTATGATACAAACCCTAATAAAAAGCAACAAATAATTAAAATTGGAACTTGTCGGTTTTAAGGGTTCCGATGTCTGTCCGTCCGTCTGTCTGTCAGCGAGCTGTATTTCGTGAACTGTAATAGGTAGACAGTTGAAATTTTCACAGAATGTGTATTGCTGTTGCCGCTATAACAACAAATACTAAAAATTATAAAAAGTTAAAAAATAAGCGAGTTTTTTCATAGGTCTTTACAAGTATTTTAAATTTAGCTCTATTGTGAAAACGGTATTACATACAAGCGTGAAGCTTAGTTTGATTATAGTACTAATACTGAAGCAAAACCAAAAATAATGAAAAATCGGTGTGTGAGTCGTATTTGCGCTAAGGAGTTCGAACTGAATGAAAAAAAAAACATGTTTTTGTCGCTTGCGTTGATTTCTTTTGTTTGTAATGTGAATAGGTATAATTGTCATTGTACCATGTAGTTGTGTGGAAAGTTATGGTGGTACGGAACAATAGGAGTGCTAGTCCGATTCACACTTGGCCGATTTTTTCTTTGATCACCTGGTTAGTATACAGTCGGCCGCACGTCAGTGATAACACTTTGACCTTGCCTCTGTTTTCTGGTTTTCATAGCTAGCTCCCGTTTAGCTTATACTGGTAGTGTTAGGGTCTACAAACGCACTGCATTCGAGCTGCAAATTTGCAGTTTTGATGCAGTTAAAGCGCAACTAACTAGGAGAACTGCATCCAAACTGCGAATTTGCAGCTGGCTTACAGTCTAAATGCACCCTTACAGTACTATAAGAAATGACATTTGAGGAAGCATTTTTTAGACTACCCACAAAAAAAAGGAGTCTATTATTTTCAGGTCTAATGTATGTATGTATGTATGTTTCTTTATTTCACAATATCTTCTAAATGGCTTGATGGATTTTAGTTAGCGAGGTAGCGTTAAATTTGTCTTGATCGCGTGCATGACATTAGATACATTTTACATGATTTCAAAAAAAAAAGAGAGGTAATGTTTTTATGCAGTCTTTTTTTTTAAATTGTAAATTTAAGATATTTTCTCTTACTCTTCTCTCTTTCCGTCTATGTTTGACTGTAAACTGGAATGTTGTTTTAGGAGACGATGTCGTACAGCTGGTGGTTTAACAGTTCCGCCCACAGCAAACACGAGCTCACAACGTCTTCCATGAACACAGCTCATAATATGCAAGGTAAGACAACTTACTATAGGGCAAAGTATACAGGGTGTAAAATAATTGGTGTAGGACCCGTTAACTAGGGGTTCGACTCGTCATACTGAACAACTTTCTCCGAGGAACCCATAGTCAATTCTCAAAAAAAAAATTGAATCCTCCATACTAAAATGCACAAAATTGGTCGATCAGCTGATCGTTTTGTATGAAAACAAAAATTTTTTTTTTGCGATTTCAGCAAAGTCGTAGAACAAAAGTTGTTCAGTATGATGAGTAGAAGCCCCAGTTGACGGGACCTACACCAGTTTTGTTACACCCTGTATATATTAGTACTAACATACAGTATGGATGGACACTCTCTGCCGCTCTCTAGAGTCTAGGTTGCGACCTCACCCTCTCGTCACCTTGATTGATACAGATTGGTTACAGTTTGGTTGTCGAACGTATAGGATTTCGCCGACATTTTTTGTTCCGGTATTCGTTTTTTGAAATGGCATTTCTGACCCGTGTCCAGGGTGTGCTATGGGCCTCATAGGAAAGTAAAAGGTACGCAAAATCTTTACGTCCCAGATACCGCAGTGTCTTAAGACCAAGGTCTTCGACGAATATTTTTTTTTTATGTTAGTACTGAGTTTTTTTTTTGGTATTAACTAGATGCTATTTTTTCAGGCACATTTATTTACATGGTCAACACCTCGTCGGACTACGGATGGGTGCAATGCGCTGGCACCAACTCAGTCGGACGACAGACCAAGGCGTGCCTTTTTCATATACTGCCTGCAGGTATTTGTAGCTATTAACTAAAAAAACATAGTACACGTGTTACAAAACAATAGGCTATTTGACTACTACTGGAAAATAGTTTTGTATTATTTGTTATTGCATAAAATGCAAACCATTTCAATATTTCCTGGAGATCTGTCGTATATACGTAGTAAATCAACTTTGAATTAAAAAATTACGCGCCAAAACGCAATTTTCGCTATGGCGCCTGGTTGCTCTGACAGATGACGTCACACATAAGTAAAAAACAAACTGCTGTAATAGTGAAAGCACGCACTGAAACTAATGTCATAACTAGTACTCTCCACAACAACAAAAAAAATCATTTATATTTTTTATACAGAAAATTACCTTATATTTTTCAATACATTAATAAAATATGCTTTTTAATTACATTTTATTAAGATGACAACAAATTATTACATATTTTAAACATAGTCAAAATGCCTATTTCAACTCTACAACAGCACCCACTACACAGTTGGTACATAACACGTAAACAAACAACACTTGTAATATGTAGTTGTTATTAAAAAAAATCATATCTAAGCAAATTAATTAAATACCCGACAGCATACTTTTTAATATAACACACTGCCCACAAAAAGGAGTGTTTTTTTTTCAGGTCTAATATATTTATGTACTAGCTTTTGCCAGCGGCTTCGCTCGCGTGAACATCACACTAATATTATAAAGGCTTAAGTTTGTGGGTGTGTATGTTTGTTACTTCTATACGCAAAAACTACTGAACGGATCTAGCTGAAATTTGGTAGGTAGACAGATTAGGACCTGGATTAACACATAGACTACTTTTTACACGTTCGCGAGCCGCTTGAGGCTCGCGCACTGCGCACCCTCGAAAAGTCATAGAAACGTGGGTAAAGCCCCGGGAAACAGCTAGTAGTTTCTGTGACTGTCTCCGAGGGTACTTACTGCGCGAGCCGCAAACGGCTCGCGATTGTGGAAAAAATAGCTTATGTGTTAATCCAGGTCTAATCTGTCTACATATTATAAAATTTTATCTAGATACGTTTAGTAGTTTTTGCGTGAAAGAGTAACAAACATCCATACATACAAACTTTCGCGTTTATAATATAAGTATGTAAGATGTAAGTATGTATGTATCTTTGTTCCACGATATCGGTGAGATGATGCCATGGGCTTACCAACCGTGCATAAAAAAATATATTCTAAACGGCTTGATGGATTTAGAGTGCGAGGTGTCGTTAGATTCGTCTTGATCTCGTGAGTGGTATTATAGGATACATATTTTTTATCTTATCTTTATAAGTGGGGGCCGCAGTTGTAGCGACACTTCGACCTAATGGGATGTACTTAGGATACATATTACCTGACTTACCGTAAAAGAGCAATAGAGTTTTTATGCAGCTTGTTGTGTGTTTGTTTGTGAACTCTTTATTGTACAACAAAATAAACAATTATTGATACATAATAGCAGTAGCATGCACAAAGGCGGACTTATTCCAAACAGGGATCTCTTCCAGCCAACCCTTATAATATATTTTTTATTTGTCGGCAGTTGTGTAAAAATAAACTGCTCTAACAACAACAATGAAGTGAGTAATCAATCAGACTCTTTTAGACCCCAAAATGACTAACAACAACAATATAGTGAGTCAACAAACCCCAAAATGACTAACAACAACAATAAAGTGAGTAAACAGGCTCGTTTAGAACCCAAAATGACTAGTAACAACAGTATAGTGAGTAAACAGGCTCGTTTAGACCCCAAAATGACTAACAACAACAATGAAGTGAGTAAACGGGCTCGTTTAGGTCCCAAAATGACTAACAACAACAATATAGTGACTAAAAAGGCTCGTTTAGACCCCAAAATAACTAACAACGACAATAAAGTGAGTAAACAGGCTCGTTTAGACCCCAAAATGACTAACAACAACAATATAGTGAGTAAACAGGCTCTTTTAGACCCCAAAATGACTAACAACAACAATATAGTAAGTAAACAGACCCCAAAATGACTAACAACATCAAAAAAGTGAGTAAACAGGCTCGTTTAGAACCCAAAATGACTAGTAACAACAATATAGTGAGTAAACAGGCTCGTTTAGACTCCAAAATGACTAACAACAACAATGAAGTGAGTAAAGAGGCTCGTTTAGACCCCAAAATGACTAACAACAACAATAAAGTGAGTAAAAAAGCTCTTTTAGACCCCAAAATGACTAACAACAACAATATAGTGAGTAAACAGGGTCGTTTAGACCCCAAAATGATGGTCTTTGACGCGAAAATTAATAGTATACAAGGCTAAAACAAACACTAGAATTAAAACTACTTGTATTGACAGTTTTGTTGACAGATATATAGTATATAGTTTTTTTGTTGACAGATAAACCATCGTCAGTGAAGGCGTGCGAAATCACCAACGTGACCTACGATTCACTGACACTCAATTGCACCCCGGGTCATGATGGGGGCATCCGGCAGTATTTCCTCTTGCAAGTAAGTACTCCGATTTGAATAACAATAATGTTTAGGGACAAATCACACACGGTCCTGGTCCCAAACTATATAGGATTCCCTGTACCATGGGAACCAGAGACTCTGATATACGTAGGTACGGTCGGCCAAGGAACTAGTCTATCAGTTGGTTTTTCCGTGTAATCGAAATATAGCTAAGGTTTACCGTTCTTACCACTTTCTAACAATGAAAGAGACTTTTATTGAGACATATTTGTCTGTTATCTGAAGTCATGGGTTAATGATGTTATTTTGACCTTTATTATCAAAAGGGCGGCAGACCACATTTTTAGCCGACCGTACATATTTTTAACCGACTTCAAACAAGGATATGTATATATAAATATGTGTGTGTGTGAGTTCGCGGATAACTTCGTCGTTTATGAATCGATTTTGATGATTATTTTTTTGTTGGAAAGGAGATGTCCTAAGGAAACCAGGATCTGATGATTACATCCCAGAGAAATCGAGGGAAACCTTCGAAAATCGTAGTGGCGACTAGTGCGTTTGAAGTCGGTTTTTATTTGTTTACAATTATATTATTTGCGGAAGGTAAAATAGTATTTCCTTTGAGATCTCCGTTTTCTTTACGCTCTGACATCATTAAAGCCAGGTCCCATGTTTGTTTTCACCAATTGACGGAGTGATTCGTGCGACTCGCGAACAGCGCACCCTCGATATCCACGGAGGCGAAGCTGCTGGTAAAAGAGACTTAATAGTAAAGTTATCGTGAAACAAATTATATTGAATAAACGTAAGAAACGCTTTTACACGTTAAAAAACCGACTTCCATCGCAATAACATATTACTATTTTGCAATATTTTTTTCTTAAAAAAGTTCTACACTAATTTTGATAAAATTTATATGGAGCCAACTCGGAAACATACCTTATCTAATAAAAAAAGAATAATGAAAATCGATTCACAATCTGCGAAGATATCGCGTAGCAAACACACAAAGAAACATACAATCGAATTGAGAGCCTCCTCCCTTTTGGAAGTCGCTTGAAAATAAATAATGAAGTCTGTGCACTCACCCCCTCCCCTTATCCGCGCCTGATGCCAACACAGTGAAGTTGATAAGGAAGGCCCCATAACTTGATTACCGACGCTCTACAAAAGCCTTTAGCCAAAGTATTATATGGTGGTACTAACGCTTAAGCGAAGAGTATAGACGCGGAAGTAAAGCTAGTTCCCGCAAAATCGCGTTAAAATGTATGCAAGAGCTTGTAGTATGCAGAAGGATAGTCGACAGACACAAAATTGCCATGTTAACCGCCTCCGTAGCTCAAAGGCAAAGTTCACACAGGAGGTCGAGGGTTCGATTCCCGGCGGGGTCAATTGTAAGACTCTGTTTGGTTGGTGGTAGGGCATTTTCTAAGCCCGCCTGGCTAGCTACCACCATCTTATCTAAGTCTTGCCGCCAAATATCAATGTTGATATCATTGGTGTGTTCCGGCATGAAGATAAGATAGCCAGTTCCCCATTGCGTTGGGGAATCTTGGTAAGCCCGCTTCCATCTTCGGCAACATCGTCACTTACCACCAGGTGAGATGTTGTCAAGGGTTTACCAATGGTGAATAAAAAAAAAAAAAAAAAAATGTTCTTGATACGATGCAGTCGTTTGGCTATTTTTGAACAACTTTAGTGATCTGTTATATAAAAGTTAATAAAGTTCAAGGACAGATGGACTAGCCCACAAAAAATAGTAAGTAGCAGAATCGAAAAAAAAGAAGAGGTTATAAGCCGCGGATAGATGGACAGACGTACAGACGACATGGCGAAACTATGGGTACCTTGTTGACTTCGGAACCCTAAAAAAATGGCTGGACACAAAATAATATTGCCCTTAACTAAATTTTACCCAAATCCGTTCATTAGTTGAAGCGGTAGAGCACCGGATAGACGCACAGACATAAACGCGCACATGCATAAATACATGTATAGTTTTTTAGACTCTGTTAATGTAAGACAATCGAACTCCATCAAAATATCAACTTTTTTTTTCTATCACAATACCTTCTTTACTTATTCGTCCGGTCCTCCTAACCATAGGTCCCGGGTTCAAATCCGGACGGCCAATGTACCAATAAGTTTTCTAAAATTACGTAAATATACTTACCGATTGCTTTAACGGTGAAGGAAAACATCGTGAGGAAACCTGCACATCTGATTCCAGATGTGTATGAAGGTCGTGTGGCACACGTCAGTAGGTGTAAATCTAAAAAATGCCCTACGTGTGACCGCGGGTCACGCTAAGTGCAACACCAGGCAACCGCCGTCTATCCCTTAGATATGGTTAATTTTGTCACACGATGAGAGAAAGAGTACTCATTCGACATTCGACTTTAAAGATTAGTTAAAAGATTATTTAAAGATTAATTATTGAAGATTTATTTTATCTGTGTAATTATATACACCAATTAAGTATAATTATGTATGTATGTACGTATATTTATGTATTTGTTGTTTACATTTGTTTATATTTAATATTTATTTAATTTTACGTATTTTATGCTGTGTACACGTCTTTTCTGCCATCTCAGTCAAAACTTTCTTCCTTCCCGGGTCTGCTGGAAGAAATTTCTTTAGAAACAAGCTGTACCCTTTGTGTGACCTTACTTTGTAAAATGTGTAACTTATGTTTCCTGTGTACAATAAACTATAAAAAAAAGACGTGTGGCACTCGGGGACTGCCGCGGTAGAGCTATTGCATAGCATTTTTTATCAACTTAAGCAATTATATTTTTTTATTTTTTTTTATTTATGCAGTATTTACCAGTACCATATAGTCCTTGGGGCGCGGGATGTTTATGTAATAAATTAACACTAAGAAAGTTAATCATCATCATCGTCATCGTCATCATCATCATCATCATCATCATTATCATCATGATGGATAGATAGATGGCAGTGTAAGTTTTTTAGAACTCATTTTTTTTTTGGGTGTTAGGTTTTATTTTAGTTACGAAATTTCTTGATTCGGTCCCCTCAAAGCCCGCGATAAAAGCTATACAATAGCTTAAAAAGAAGAATTATGCATGTGATGCTTATCGTCATTTCCACTACAAGACCGCCATAAATGCACAACACCTCACAATTTGAATGAAGTCCTTATAAAACAATCAGTCGGTTCAAAAGCTCTGGTGGCATAATAGCGTTGCCACTCTCCCCTGCCTTTAGCCGCAGCTTTGGCCCCAAGTACACTTGAACGCGTTATTTTGTCACCGAAGTTCTGAAATGAGAGCAAATTTTCCATTTTATTTTATTTTTGTTTTGAGCTGAGTGGACCGTTGTGAGGGTTGCTTTTTGTCGGGATGATGATTGATCGATGTTTTGTGGGAAAAAGAAGCGTTCGTTGGTAAAAGTTCTTGTTTTTACTCAGCAGTTATAGAGGAAGGGTAATGTTTTCTTAGTTACTAAGGCTGATATTGCACTATCATATAATATAAGGTGTAACAAAATTAGCTGAAACTATTTTAACTAGTGCTTCTTCCCATGAAACTGAACAACTTTCCCCAAGGAACCCATAGTCAAATCGCTAAAAATCAGCTGATCAGCCAACTTAGTTTGGGAAATTCATTTTTTTTTGAGATTTGAATATGGGTTTCTTGGGGAAAGTTGTTCAGTTTCATGGGAAGAAGCACCAGTTAAAATAGTTTCAGCTAATTTTGTTACACCTTATATATATGATCATAGATGTAGCCCAATGATCATTTTTGACAGCACGCTGTGAAATATGACCCTACAAAGGCGCCAATGTACTAGATCTAGGATCATATTCCCCTCTCGTATATCTACCAGATACGCTAAAACTACCAGGTTTATGATATAGCGTCCACACTCACCGACAGCTAGGTCATATAGTGAGGGCCGCTATTCCTACCAACACCATAAGGTAAAGACAAGAACCAGGATCATATATATGACTTAGTGTAATATCGGCCTAAGAATGATGGTTATGTACTCGTTGTATGTAAGCCTGTTTCTTTGGCTCGGCCTTATAGCCCAAAGGGCTCGATGGATTTTGGAATGCGAAGTTTTTTTTTTATTCACAGTTGGTAAGCCCTTGGCATCATCTCACCTGATGGTAAGTGACGATGATGCCGAAGATGGAAGCTGTGTTAAATTTAATTAAAGTGTCGTTAGATTCGTTCTTATTTCCTGACCGACATCACAGAAAGTATTCGGATTTTATTTCTTTAGTTTTAAATTTATTGTTATAATTATTCCAGTTGTTTTTGGCGTTTCCCATCTTCTCTGAAACTTTTTTTTTATTCATTATTGGTAAGCCCTTGGCATCATCACACCTGATGGAAAGTGACGATGATGCCGAAGATGGGAGCGGGCTTACCAAGATTCCCCAACGCAATGGAGAACTGGCTATCTTATCTTCAAGCCGGAACACATCAATGTAGTTAACACTAATGTTTGGCGGCAAGACTCAGATAAGATGGTGGTAGCTAGCCAGGCGGGCTTAGAAAATACCCTACCACCAACCAAACCGAGTCTTACAAGTTGACCCCAGCGGGAATCGAACCCGCGACCTCCTGGTGTGAAGCGAATGGACTCACAATTACGCCACGGAGGCGGTTGAACCTTCTTTTTTTGTTAGGTGCTTAATTTAATTTTCTCTCTATACAGTGGTCTCTCTTTCTCTCTCCATTGGGAATTTCAAGGGACCGGGACGTTTCATGGGTTCCTTATTTAAATAGGACTATCGTTCAACGTCTGCTCATGTAAATTATATTTTTGGTCGTCACAAGTAGAAAAAATGTCTCTCATTTCATATTAAAAACTGGCCAAGTGCGACTTGGTATCACACAAACAGGGTTCCGCACCAAAACTTATACTACCAAGATAACAAGACCTCTCAGTACATACATACGTAAATAAGGGTCTAATTATTCTGGACTATAGAAACATTTTTCCTGTGTGAACGGAAAGACTTAAAAAGATAAAGTTACTATGATCACATACTTTCACCCACTGTTATTATTCGGCCTAAAATTTGAATGGTTTTGAGATGAACTATTTTAAAAATTAAACCCATCTATTTCGATCGCATATAAAAATTAAACCCAACTACTTCGATCGCATATAAAAATTAAACCCATCTACTTCGATCGCATATAAAAATTAAACCCATCTACTTCGATCGCATATAAAAATTAATCCCATATACTTCGATCGCATACAAAAATTAAACCCAACTACTTCGATCGCATATAAAAATTAAACCCAACTACTTCGATCGCATATAAAAATTAAACCCAACTACTTCGATCGCATATAAAAATTAAACCCAACTACTTCGATCGCATATAAAAATTAAACCCATCTACTTCGACCACATATAAAAATCCGGCCAAGTGCGACTCGGGGTCACACAAAACCTTATCTAACCAACAGAGCAAGACCTCTCGTCTACTTATTCTGGACCTTGGAAATTTCATTTTTCCTGTAGGAACGGTAGTACTAACCCATTCTTTTGTTTTAGGTATTTGACATGGGCACAGGCCTGCTTCTTCGAAACGTTAGCAGCGAAGACCCAGACTTCGAGGTCACAGGGCTGTCCACCACCAATCCTCTGTCAGTGTCCGTCAGGGCGTATAACAGGAAAGGTTCCAGTGAACCGCTGACGTTGACCTCTATGCTGCTGAAGTTTCCCGAAAGACATACTGGTGAGTTGTTTTTATCAGACTCCAAACTCAAACATGTTTCTTTTCATCAGCTAAAAGACGTCCACTGCTGGACAAAGGCCTCCCCCAAGGATGTCCACGACAACCGGTCCTGCGCTGTCCGTATCCAGCGCGGCTTCCCGCGACCTTCGCCAGGTCGTCGGTACACCTCGTGGGAGGCCTGCCTACACTACGTCTTCCGATCCGTGGTCACCACTCGGAACTTTACTGTTTCAACAATCATTTTCACTTTCATCTGTCCCGCTGTTTGTAAGTTAAATATGACCCACTTCCCGATTTCCGGTTAAGTTAAAATTTAGTATGCTGTAAATCGGATGACAATACAGCATTATTATGATATAAAGCTTATCTGATGATGAAGCCGGAAGGTGACCTTGGGAACTCTGTAATAAAAGGACGCAATCCCGTTGAGTTTGGGCTTGTTTGATTCGTCTTGACAAGGACTCTGGTCCTAGATAATATCCAGGGTCTAATAATGGAGTCAGAAGCTGGTACCCTGGAACGCGGCTAAAATCTTGTACCTGAAAGATTTTAGTTTTTTCTTTGCTTGTTTATAAGCGGCTTATTGGCGTTATAATGGATCAATCGCCTCTTTACAGCTCAAGTCCCAGTGAGGGTGGAACTGACCACAATCCTCATCGTTGTGCTGATTTCCGTGGGCGTCATTGCCGCCATGACAGCTGTGTCAGTTGCTGTCTTCTGCTGTCGATACTGCAACAAGAGGGACAGTAAGTTAACAACACTTTCGTAAAAGTATTATGTAATATCAGCCAAATTGTTAAATCAGTCATTTAATAAACGGGCTAGCCTGATTATTAAGTACTATGTAAAAAAACTTCGACGATGACACCGTAGGCCGTTAACCCTAGGATAGATACACATATTTCACTGTACACAAAAGATAACCATTCGTCGACTCGACGTGCGAATGGTTGAGCGAGCATATTTTGGATTATGTATATACTAGGTTTATGAATGTGATATAATGTCTGTATGTATGTTATTGTAATCTGAGTAAATGAAAAACATAGAGTTTATTTATATTTTTATTAGAAAAAAAAAAGAACAAAACAAGGTACATACTTCTTACTTACAAAACTTAAACATTTAGGAATATCTCCGTCAGTCTTATAATTAAATATTTTGTGACGTTATTATGTTCTTTTTATCGTTTTATTAACAAGGAAAAAAACTAAAAAAATATGTACATTTATTCTCAAATAACACATTTTTCTAAATATTCCCTTACGTCGAAATGACGAAGGTAAATATCGACGAAAGTATTGCACTAAGCGGAGCGATACGGGTGTGTCCTGTAAGCTTCGACTTCCCACTGAGTTAGCAGGAAAAAACAGTGTTGCCGCTCCATTTTTCTAAATTGCGCTTAATTATGTCTAAAAAAGCGCCAGAACAAATAAAGTCATGAATTTTTGGCGCTAGTTGTATGGAGAGGCTGATCTCAAAGAGCGCTAAAATGTATGAAACGTTGAAATTTTTTGGCGCTAGACTGCTTCGAAAGCGCACTAGTTCAAGCGCTAAGCGCGCTAAAACGGCAACACTGTGAAAAAACCAAAAAGTTAAATCGATTTTTCAAAACGATTACGTTGATTCGACGTAGGTTATATATCTAGGGTTAATGTCATGCGTGGTGCGGCCGCGGGGTACATACGTTGACGGAGTCCATGTAGCCTTAGCGAGGCCCGACTTCTTTACACAGGACTTTATAAATGAGCTAGCCCGATAATTAAATGACTAATTCAACCATTTGGCTAGTAAGTCAATGCGAAGACTGATAAATAAGGGGGAAACATCCTCTACTTAAATAAATCTCACAGTAAAACTTAACTTACTAACTAACTTTATAACTTTGTTAATGTAAAATGTTATTCCCCAGCTTAAACACTCAAGATCTGATCAAGCTAGACATTCGAAGTACGATTCTGAACCTTACGCACAAGACATAAGAAGTCCAAAGTGTCTAACCTGATCTGGTCTCTAGTGTACAAGTTAAATGTAAAATATCTCTATTTGCGAGCAGGCTAAATACTGATAAAGACTGATTTATTTTTGTTTACGTATTTATATTTTGTTTTGTGTACCCTCGAACTTTGCAGAATCAAAAACCAATTCCAATACAGTCCACAAAATCCACGCTAAGCCGAATTGAACGGCTGCGACTCCCCTGCCCTGCCTCCACTCCCCTGCTGCCAAAGAGCAATTCCCAAAAATTGGTCTGGATCTGTGTATTCTGCGTACACAGATTATAAAGTAAACACCCTTTCAGGCTGACCAAATGGTGTATCGGACCTATTGATATACAGGGTGTATAAAATGGTGTAGGACTAGTTAACTAAACAACTAGTATGAATTAAACAATTTTCGTCAAGGAACCCATAGTCAAACTAAATAAAAATTTGGACCCTCCATACAAAAATGCACAAATTTGTCGATCAGCTGATCGATTTGTACAAAGAGCAATTTTTGCGATTTCAGCTAAGTCTTAGATCTGATCTGATCTATATCTCTATCCGACCGAATTCGGTTAAGGCGACCACTTCGACACCTAGTCGGTTTGCCGCGCGTGCGCTCGAAGATGGAAGAAAAGAACAAAAGTTGTGCAGTATGATAAGTATAAACCCCAATTAACGGGACCTACACCAATTTTGTTACACCCTGTATTTATAGCTATGGGTCCGATACACCATTTGGTTAACCTGAAAGAGTGTTTACTTTATATTCTGTGTACGCAGCAAATTTCCCATAGGTGATTCTATAAAAAAACCACTCCCTTCGTGCCGACAGAAGTGAAACCTTTTTACTTCTTACTTTATATGTTTCAGCGTATCGTATCTTATCGTAGCGTGTCTAATCGTATCTTATCGAATCGTATCTTGTCGTATCTTATGGTATCTTATCTTAAACCTTTTTACTTCTTACTTTATATGTTTCGGCGTATCGTATCTTATCGTATCGTGTCTAATCGTATCTTATGGTATCTTATCGTATTAAGATCCGATCGTATACTTATCGTATTTTATCTTATCGTATCGTATCGTATCGTATGTAATAGGTAACAGGTAACGGTAAGGTGTCTATACATGATTTTTTACCATATCAAATACAGTTCTGTTTTACAAGTTTTGGTAACAGGTAACAGGTCGGGTAACGGTAAGGGTCGCGAGTTCAATGGTTTTTTAATTTTTTTTCCTGGTGCACAACGCGCCTAAAGAAGTTTTCACTTCAAAAATTGCCTACCTATATAAAAACCGTCTAAGTGCGTGTCGGACTTGCGCTCCGAGGGTTCCGTACCACCACATATCCCACACAACTATGACAATGATACCTGTTTACATTACAAACAAAAGACATCAACGCGAAAAATGTGTTTTTTTTTATTCCATTCGGACTCCTTAGCGCGAGTACAACTCCCACTTGACCGGCTTTTTTTTGTTTTACTTCAGAATTAGTAATCACATCGAGTTTCACGCTTGTATGTATTACCTATTTAACGAAAGAGCTAAATAAAAATACCTATAATAAAAAATGATTTTGTATGGGGACCCCCTCTTAATTTTTCACTACAGCGGCAACAGAAATACACACTCTTTAAAAATTCCAGCTACCTATTACGGTTCATGAAATACAACTCGCTGACAGACAGCGAAGGCTTAGTAATAGCAAAGTATACATAACATACAGTATGGCCACTCCCTACCGCTCTCAAGATTGCGACCTCACCCCCTCGTCACCCAGATTGATACACATTGGTTACAGTTTGGTTGTCGAACGTATAGGATTTCGCCGCCATTGTGTTTGTTCCGTCATTCGTTTTTTGAAATGTCATTTCTGGCCCGTTGTATGAAGTGTCCAGGGTGTGGTAATAGGGTCCCGATGGTCACCTTTTGCGTGTACGGAATATGTTGCGTTCTATAGATAGTCCATTTTTTGCGATGTAACTACTTAAGGGTTATTTGTGGGAAAGTCGTTCAGTATGACGAGATGAGTGAAATTACCAGTTAATAGTCCTACACCAATTTTGTTACAGCCTGTAAAGTGTATACATCTTTAAGTTCTCGCCGTTGACCTCTGAATGTCGAGTTTATTTACCTCAAATGAATGGAAAGAATCTTTCTCTAAAATACACAAGTACTTACCTACTTTAAACTAAAGTTAAAAGCTTACTTTACGTATTTTAAAAGATCTTCTTAAACCTCTGTCAATGGGTTCAGTCTGCGCCTTTCACTATTTTGAATTGAAGTTCTGTGAAATGGGAATTGATGTTTTTAGATGACTTACATTTTTGTTTGTTTTATTTTTCCTTTTGGAAGTTCTTAATTCAACTGTAGGGGTGTTTTTAATTTGCTCCGAATCTACTGTAACAAATCAGGTGAAATTTGGTAGGATGGTGTAATCCTATGACCCAAACACAGATGTGCAAAGTAAATATTTATTTTTATAAATAAGGATAATTTTCGGAGGACAAATTAGGAATTTTTTTTTTAAAATATGCAAATCTTACTGTGTCATATATCAAATAAATGGGCTCGTTATGAGGATTTCAAATTTATTTTTGTTATTATTGTAAAATAAATAGTTTTGATTTTATTCATTTCAATGAATGCATAAATTACAGAAAACCCTATAAAAATCTAGTCCTTTCGTTCCCACAGGAAAAATGAAATTTCCAAGGCCCAGAATAAGTAGACGAAAGGTCTTGTTTTGTTGGTAGATAAGGTTTTGTGTGACCCCGAGTTGCACTTGGCTGGTTTTTATATGCGATCTAAGTCGATTGGCTTTATTAGTTGTCGGGTTAATGTGTTTAAAGTTCATATCAAAACCATTTAAATTTTGGGCCCAATAAGGGATCGGACTGCATCAAAAATAAAATCTGAAATATGATTTCCTAAATTGCCCTCCTCTTGAAGGTTAAAAAAACCTTACTTGTTATTTTTTCCATCACGTCTACAATTTTCAATTGATCAAATTCACTAAATAAGTACGTCGATGACGCTTAAAATCTATGACGTCACTTGTTGGTATTTCAAACATTTTCAGAACAAAAGCAGTCCGATTCCCTAGTTGGAATAAAGTATCTATGTGATGAGTAATTTTGTCTTTTTTTTTTTCAGACAAAAACGAAAAAGATAAAAGGCAGCAAGATGAAACATCGAACATACCTTTGACTGGAACTAAAGAATCAGAAAGCGTTGACAGTTTAGGTAAGTTAAAGTATTTTTTTTAGAAAAGATATTTAGTGTGAGGCTACTTTATGTTGGCACGCCCACATTTGTCACAAACCTGCTAGGTACTCGTTCGTATCATATTGCAATAATTATTGATTTTTTTACTTTTTTATAAAGATTTATTTTTAAATAAATAAAACATTCTGGGACAAATCACACATGGTCATCTGGCCCCGAAGTAGGATTCCCTGTGTTATGGGTTACCAGAGACTGATATACATACTTATATACGTTTAAATACATACATATATAGATATATTTAACACCCAGACACAGAGCAAACAAATCTGCTCATCACACAAATGCTTGCCCTGGGTGGGGATCGAACCCACAACTGTCGGATCAGTATTCGAGGGCACTAACCACTGAGCCACCGAGTCAGTCAAGTTCTTCTTCTTCTTCATTTCTGGCCACTGCTCCTATCTCTATTAGGCTCGGCTGGTCCAAGATTTATTCAATCTCTTTCTCTCTCTCTTATCGTGTGGCACAATTAACCGTGCTATCCAAGGGATAGACGGCGGTTGCCTTGTGTTGCACTTAGCATTACCCGCGGTCACGTGTAGGGCATTTAGATTTACACCTACGGACGTGAACCCGGTACCTCTGGTTAGGAGGACCGAGTCGTTACCGGTTGAGCCACCGACGCTTTTTTTCACCGATCTATCTAGAATACCTATAAACGAGCAATTCTTGTATATATGTATTTATATATAATCTGAATCTCGGAAACGGCTTCAACGATTTGCTTCAAAATTAGTATACGGAGATTTTTGGGAGCGAAAAATCGATTTAGATAGTTCTCATCTCTCGGAAAATGCTATTTTAGCATAGTTATTTTTGAAATGTTTTTAACGGCTCTGGGTACTCACAGATTCTGTAAAAAAAATATCTAGTTTCTGTCTAGATAATACAGTGTAATAAATGATGGATCTCTAGTTCAATCTACTTATCAGTTCATCTATCAAGCATACTCTATCTAATGAAGAAAATAAAAACCTGATAGGCACTAACCTACGTATTTCGTCAAGATCTTACTTATTTCTACAGTCCTTCATCATATCAGCCACAAGTCGTCCACTGCTGGACAAAGGCCTCCCCCAACAAAGGCCTACAGGCCTACAGTCCTTACTATTATATTACCTAATAGAAAATTATAAATGTGAAAGTTTGTATGTGTGGATGGTTGGATGTTTGTTACTCTTTCACGCAAAAACTACTGAACGTATCTCGATAAAATTTGGTAGAGAGAAAGATTTTTACCGCCTCCGTAGCTCAGAGGCCAAGTTCACTGGCTTTACACAGGAGGTCGCGGGTTCGATTCTCGGCGGGGTCAATTGTAAGACTCGGTTTGGTTGGTGGTAGGGCATTTTCTAAGCCCGCCTGGCTAGCTACCACCATCTTATCTAAGTGTTGCCGCTAAATATCAATGTTGATATCATTGGTGTGTTCCGGCATGAAGATAAGATTGCGTTGCTTTGGGGAATCTTGGCAAGCCCGCTTCCATCTTCGGCAACATCGTCACTTACCACCAGGTGAGATGTTGTCAAGGGTTTACCAATTGTGAATAAAAAAATAATAATTAGGACCTGGATTAACATATAGGCTACTATTTTCCACGCTCGCCGCGCACTGTGCAATCTCGGGGACAGTCACAGAAACTATGTTCACGCGAGCGAAACCGCTGGCAAAAGCTATAGTATAAAATATATCCATTATAGAAGCGTCGTAATTTTTGAATTTTTGCTTAAAATAAATTAAGTTTCCTTTATTTTTAAGGTTTTTTCTTCCATAGATGTCAACTTGGCCTGAAGTTTGAATGAAACTTTTGTAAATTTTTCTTAGTTATTCTAGATCCGGTCCAGCTAACAAGCTTAGCGCGGACAAAGCTTTATCGGCGCATTATCTCCTCGAACAACATATACAGATATGATGAGAAAAGCTATGACAAAATGTTCTCTCGGCATTCATGTTAGACCGGCTGAATTGTTCTCTCAAACCGAACGTAATTTATTTCAGCATCCTATAAAATAAATCTTTGTTTGTTTCGCAGATAAGAACCCAGACATAATACCTTTGGACGGAAAGATAAGCGATAGTTGTTCAAACAAATCATCGACCACAGACTACAGTTCCATCAGACCACTGATATCGAAGACGCAATCGGACAAATATGATATTCCCCCAAACTGTGACAGGTTCTACGACCACAACATAGAGCAGTGCAACCAGTACATCCAGATACGACCCGTGGAGTACCGAGTCAGGCCGAACTACCAGCCGAGTATGCAAATGTCAAATTTGGGGCCAAGTATACAGAGTTTAGGGCCCATGACCAGTATGGGCATGATGCCAGAGTGTCAGAGACAGCCCTACGACAAGGTGTATGAAGACTGGTTGAAGTACAAGAATGCTTTGCCGCTTAATACGTCTGGTTTGGTAAGTGCATTTGTACATGTTGCGATAGGGATGACGACAGCATCAGAAATAAATTATGAACTCTTGATTACAAAATTAACCTCCTACTTAGACTTCTGAAAAAAATTACTCGTTTTGTTTTCCATCAAGTCTTCGATTTTTAATTTACCAAAGTCACAAAATGAGTACATAAATGACGCTGCAAAACTATGACATCACGCCTAGGTATTTCAAACCTTTTTAGAACAAAATGTCGTTTTTGTCGTAAATCAGATGACTATCATTCGTCATCCCTATTAATACCGTTGCTGCCCCATCAACTAACAGCGGCGACCTTGCGGGGAGCGCTGCCCGGTGCGGACCACGCCCGCTTACAACAAGTAGATATATCGAAGCCAAAAGCGACACTCCTTTTTTTATGTTATTCAAGAAGCATTTTTTTATTTCATCATCATCATATCAGCAGACGGACGTCCACTGCTGGACATAGGCCAAGGATCTCCATGACGACCGGGTCTGCGCTGCCCGCATCCAGCGGCTTCCCGCGACCTTCACTAGGTCATCGGTCCACCGAGTGGGAGGCCTATCTACGCTACATTTTCCGGTGCGCAGTTGCCACTCGAGAACTTTACTGCCCCAGAGGCTATCCGTTCTACGAGCTATGTGCCCCGCCCACTGCCACTTAAGTTTAGCAATTCTGAGTGCTATGTCGGTTTTTTTTATTTACAAATTATTAAAAATATTATCTTTCTTTGCATCAACGAGCTATCGTAGTTAATAGTACAATTCAACGCACGTAAAAAGAGCTCCAGTGGTCAAGTGGTGGGAATGTGTTTGCGCAGGCGGGAAACAAATGACAACTGGCGAACCAATCACGCGACAGCAAACAAAAGAGACGCGTGTTTCCCCCGTCGCGCCTCACCCCTTACCACCAATTTGGCCCGCAATTCATTCACTGCGCAGGTAGGTCGCTCGGAGCTCTTTTTACGTGCGTTGAATTGTACTTACCTTCTACTAACATTTTATTTAGAACTCGTTAAAATTAAAACTGGTGTGATTGTTTTATCGTTAACAGACCATACCGTACCCCTGCTGGGGCACGGGGTCTCTTCGTAAATTCTGGAAGGTTAGGCCGTTCTCCACATATACCGGGGTCCAAGTCTGGGTTAGTGAACGTTGTAGGGCTAGTGGTCAACCCCACTGTCAGACGTTGTTCAAGCCGCCTATAAAGCATCTGACCCGCCTTACCAGAGGCGTATTTAAGAATCCGGTGCCCCGGGCACAAAATAATCCGTCCCTCTTAGTGACAAAAAACCGGCCAAAAAAGGTTCCGTACTGCCACACGATAAACGTCAACTTACAGTAACCATCCGTTTGCATGTTCGTAGTGGTTCGTCACCCTTATTACAGCTAGTCCGACTCGCACTTGGCTAGTTTTAGTATTCTTCGGTGAACCATATGGATCCCTAAAAAAAAAAGACACTTGCAATGTATTGCTAAACTTTAGTGGCAGTAGGCGGGGCACATTGCTCGTAGAACAGATGGCCGTTGGGGCAGTAAAGTTCTCGAGTGGCGACCACCCACCGGAAAGCGTAGTGTAGGCAGGCCTCCCACTCGGTGGACCGATGACCTGGTGAAGGTCGCGGGAAGCTGCTGGATGCGGGCAGCGCAGAACCGGTCGTCGTGGAGATCCTTGGGGGAGGCCTATGTCCAGCAGTGGACTTTCTTCGGCTGATATGATGTATGTATGTTTGTTCGGGTGAAATCTTGCAAGTTAAATTTGACCCACTTCCCGGTTTCCGATTGAGCTCAAATTTTGCATGCATATGTATATCGCGTGACAATGCAATATTAAAAGCTTGTACCTAAAAGTTTTAGGTTTTTTGAAAATTGTTTTCGAAATAAGAAACTACACCGATTTTGATAAAATTTATATGGGACCAACTCGGGAGCTAACCCAATCTAATAAAAAAGCATCACGAAAATCGGTTCACAATTTGCGAAGATATCGCGTAACAAATGCACAAAAAAAACACACAGTCGAATTGAGAACCTCCTCCTTTTTGAAAGTCGATTCATAAGTTACAAATTGTAGAGGATGTTAATGAAACTAAACAAATTTCCTCAAGGAACCCATACAATCGGAGTGAAAAAAGTTTGACTTTCCATACTAAGTTTCCAAAAACAAGTTATCAATGAGACTGCATCAATATTAAATTATGAATGGTTATTCCCTCACATCAAAAAGAGTTCACGTAAATTAAATTTGAAACCATTCAAAACCACTCCAAACTCGTACGTACACTGTACACGCACGCATAGACATCATAACCACTCCAAAACACTCAATAATATCTATTTGCTAGACACCGCTCAACAAGTTGAACTTGACAGTTTGCCGCATCCTATGTGAACTTACTATTCCCCTATTGAAATTTCAAAAACTAGTTATTCCCTAATTGAAATTTCAAAAAATCTTACTGATTTTTGTTTTGCACTGCGTCTTAATTCTTAATTAAACAAAATCACAAAAAAAAATATTTTGACTTCATTTATAATATAATATTAATGACTTTTATTAATTGGACATGAATAAAATAAATCACAAAATTAACACATCAATGACACTAAGAAACTATGACGTCACATGTTCCTATTTCATACATTTTAGAACAAAATTTCTTTTTTGACAGATAATGAAAAGTAACTCCATTTTACTCGCAGTCAATCTTTATTATTCACGGTTAGGGAATACTACATTTTTTAGGGTTGTCACCATAGTCAAAAATCACTTTCTTTTTTCTGTCTCAAAAATTGCTAATGATTATAATGAAACTTTGTTTGTGTGTTTGTTTGTGAACTCTTTATTGTACAACAAAATAAACAATTATAGATACCTACCGAATAATATTTGTGTGTTACTACAACTTTTTACGGCCTACTATACACTAAGAAGTTCATTATACTAGGAATAATCGAAATAACCTACTTCCTATACAAATCTATTTACTTTTTTTTCTTCAAAAACGTCCCTTACGATTTTAGTAATTTTATTTCATAAAAAATCATAATACTTCACATACAAACTATTAGTCTTTTTTTTAATCTAATCTGATCCACCTCGTTTCTTTGCTAGTAGCGAGCGTATCATATAAAGTTGATTTCTGTATAACCAGTGGTGATGGCTATGTGAGAAAGTATTTACAGCGTGGCTGTACAATTTTTTGAAGCGAAATCTTTTTCAGCCTTGTTGGGAATTTTTGAGATGGAAAAGACCATTGAACTCGCATCACTGATACCGTTACCTGTTACGATTACCGTAACCAGGAACACTCGCAGGGTCGAAACTTATAAAACTTTTTTGAGATCGGAAAAAACATTGAACTCGCGACACTGTTACTGGCACCAAAGCAGGAACACTCGCAGTGTCAAAGCTTATAAAACTGTAAAAAGTTTTGCACTTCTGTTAACACTATCGGAGTGGTTAGGTTTTTTGTAAAAGTTGTTCAGTTTCACCAGTAAAATGTAACAGGTGCTTCTTATGATGAGCTGCCACCAAAAAAGCCACCACGATTCATCATTGTATTTCATTCCAGCTGCCAGCAGAACAGCTGATGCCGCCGGAGCTCTACGCAACTCCACCACCACCACCATCAATCTACAGCAATCCAAACAGAAATCCACTCAACCTGGCCCAGATGCCAGACTTGGACCGGTATCACCTGGAGCCCAGGTCTCTAATGGCCCAGGACTCGAGGAGTTGTTCCAGCTCCCCACCTGTGAGATTCAACACCGATAACACCGTGTACTTCAGTAAGACCATGCTGGAGAGACCTATGAGCACGTTACCGCATGCAAAACCTAGAGTTAACGGTAAGAGAAATATGATTTTAGACTTAATACATAGGGTAAAAGCCGGATAGTTGCCACACTTTTTGAAATCACTCAATCACTGAGAGATATTCTCTCAGTACAAAAAGCAAAATACTTTATTTGTAAAACTGGCCTGTACTTTGGTTTTTTTTCTACAAGTTTATGAAAAGTAAAAAAACATTATCTTTAATATTTTTTTAGTATAAGCGATTTTTGCGGAACTCTATATTTTGGGACATCTATCCCACATAGGGGACAGTTGCCTAATTCATGTAAATTACATTTAGGATAGATGTACCGCCGAAAAACAGGACATCTATTCCCCAAAAACTTTGATCGCATTTTGCCTTCCCATGCAATCGCACAGAGACATGAGACACGGTCAACTTAGTGGTGTTCATTTATTCAATCCAGAAACAATGTCAATTGTGTAGGACATATTAAAGTAGGTAATAAATTATAATAAGTGCTAAAAATTAAACATAACTTAAATAATAATAATTAAAAGTAATAAAGTAAGCAATAATTTTAATATCTAATCTTATCTCATTCCAAATATTCCAATAATTAACTGTCAATACTTAATATTTGTCATAAAATCATCTAAACTATAGAAACATCCCTCTAACAAGAAACGCCTTAATTTTGGTTTAAAAATTTGTATATGTATAATAGATTTCATGTCAATAGGGAGATTGTTAAACAGTTTCACTGCTTGAAACCTAACACTATGCTGTACAACTCTCAGTGTAGGCACTAGTTTGTGCTGAAGATCCTTTCTACGTGTCTCAAGACGCTTCATTCTATCTTCAGGTGTCTCAAACTTGTCTAGATTTTTTATTAGGCAGTTAACAATATGAGTATATATAAGCTAGGTGCAGTCAAAATTTGCAGATTTTTAAAGTGATCTCTGCATGATTCCCATGGTGGAATTCGCATAATACTCTTTATGGCTCTTTTTTGTAATACGAAAGCTTTATTCATATTATAGTTAAAGCTTCCACCCCAAAATTTTATACTATTGGAGAATCTTTCGATAGATTAGTAAAATAGCATACGATTCCTCCGCGAAACTAGAGTAATTACAATCGGGGCAACTACACCCCTGGAGCAACTATCCTGGTTTTACCCTATACACGTAGGTACATCGTTAACAACCCATAACGTCCCCACTGCTGGGGCTAGGGTCTTTTCCCAAGCTGGGAAATTAGGCTTTACTCCACACACGGGGGCCAAGTCCGGTTTGGTGGAGTTTGTAGAGCTATAGCGACGAACCCCTCTGTCGAAGTTTTTCAAGCCGCCTATGAGGCATCTGACGCGGCTTAACGACTGCTATCTAGTGATAGCGACCGGCACCAACGGCTTAACGTACCTTGCGAATGCTAAAAGAAAGCCACTGATAGTCAAACCCATCTAGGTAATGTCCGTGCTTTAGGTTAGTTATTGATATTTAATTAAGTTATTGACGCAGTAAAAAGCTAGGTTTATAGGTTTTGTTTTTTAAATTATTGATTAATAATAAACAGTTATAAGCCAAAATTAGTTTTTAATGAAAACACTGAACAAACAATAAAATTGAACTGTAGGGCGCCGCCGCAATTATTTTATCCCTCATGATTAATTGTATTGAAAAAAGGTTCGTCTTGACAACCTGAACTTTTTCACAGACAAAATCCTCTCTGTCTCCGCAAAAAGGTATCTGAAGCGCAGCCAGTGCACAAATGCCTTTAAATCTACGAAGGATCCATTATAATTGTATGGTTTTTAAGTTTATTCAATTTTGTTTTTTTTTAAATGGCGGAGCCATGGGCACACCCCACCCCACTGATACAGATTGGTTACAGTTTGGTTCTCGAACGTAAAGGATGTCGCCGTGATTTTGGTTGCTCCGCCATTTGATTTAGAAATGTCACTTCACGACTGTTGCATGCAGTGTCCGGGGTGTGCCCATGGCTCCGTCATTTAAAAAAAAACAAGTATATATATTAGTACTAATACTAATATATATACTTTGCCATGGGGTTGGAAAACGTAAAAAATATCATATTTCAGTCATTTCTAAAAAAAAAATGCGAGTTCCACGGCCTCAGTACAGAAAAATAAGTCTACGGCTCCTAGAGTCTCTAGTTATTATTATTATTTATTTATACTGAAACTGCCTTCACAAAATTTGCTATGAAGTTCTTTCATTTCATTTTCTTTTCAAAATTAATTTAGAAGACGATTATATAGATGGACATTACTTTAAACCAAACATTGTTCAAACAAATAGAATCGTGTGAACTGGGAACTCCAATATCTATAAAAATACTTTGTTAGGGTCACAATTATATTTTCTTACGGTTATTACCGAACTTAACACATTTATAGGGTTCCGTGTACCCAAAAGGTGAGCAACGGGACCCTACTACTAAGCCTCTGTCTGTCTATCTGTCCGTCTGTCTGTCAGCGGGCTGTACCTATTTCATAAACCGTAATAGGTAGATAGTTAAAATTTTCTCAGTGTGTTTTTTTTCTATTTCCGCTATAAAACAATAAAAAAAAAGTAAAATATTAAAAGGGAGATTAAGGGGGGTGTTTTAAATGGTAGTTTAGGGGTATTTTTGATTTAGCTGTATCGTAAAAACGGTAAAACAACAAGCGTAAAAGTTGGTGTGATTATAGTTCTAATTCTGAAATTAAACTAAAAGAAAAAAAAAAAAATATAAATAATAAAAACCGACCAAGTGTGCGTCGTACTCGCGCTAAGGAATCCGAACTAAATAATAAAAAAAGAAACTTTTTTCTGTCGCTCGCGTTGATATCTTTTGTTTGTAATGTGAATTGGTATAAGTGTATAGTTGTGTGGAGAGCTGATTTAGTACGGAATCCTCGGAGCGAGAGTCCAATTCGAACTTCGCCGGCTTTTCCCTATCACCCGAATCAAAAGTAATTTTATAATACAGCATGTATTATTGTAAAAACAGCTATGTAAAATTTTATCATAACAAAATACTAATGAAAATTCTTTTTTATAGGTAATTCACAAAACCAGGGACACGAAATAAAACCTAGTGCAACAAAATCGACTGACACTGGCGTTGAACAGATAAAAATCATTAAGGAGTGTGGTTAAAGCAGTGTTTAAATAGTAAAAAAATAGTGTTAAAGTGAAAAATAATCGGTGAGTGTTAAAAAACTTTCAACCCGTCCGAAGAAATCATTTAGAAAGTTACCTCCTCAATTAATATTTTGTTAATTAATTTGTAAAGAAAAATGCTTTTGCGCTGTCACAAAATCTCATTTTTTGTTAAATTAAATATAACTGTCATAAAAGTTTGACACTGCCAAATAGTTCTAATTGTAATAATGATACATACAATTATTTTTTATTAGTTGGTGAGACGATATAAAATGTTAATGTCTTTAAACCGGATTCAGTTCTCTGTATAAGGAGCCTCAAATACTTGTAAATAGGTACCTAGTTTAATGGAACTATATAATTTTGCACAAGGCACAAGACTTTTTTATCGTTTTAGTTATGAACGCCCAATGTCCTATCTACAGGACTTTTAGTTATGAGCAGTTTGGCCCTAGCGCGCTCCATACAAACATGTTTTGCTCTTAATTAAAATATTGAAATTTTGATAACACGTTCTAGATACTGGTATCTGTGTTTAAGGTTTATAAAATTTCTGTAAAAATGTAATGCTTTAAAGTGACTCAGGATCAAAATTGGTACTTAAACAAAAATTAAAGTATATAAATATTTTTACGGAAATCTGACAAACCATGACAAAAACGGATATTATTTTGTAGAATTTCAATAAATATGTATTCAATTTCGTTATTTTTAAAATTTTAACAACTTTGATTAATACTCAAATAAGAAACAAACTATGTTTGCACGGAGCGGATTAAGACCTATTAGCAGGTCATTAAAATTGAAGAACATCAAGTCATAAAAATGGCCTTGGGTCTGTCTGAATGACTACTGCGATTTAGTTCTTTAAGCAGGACGTTGGCCCTTACGAGGGAAAAATGAACAAAATTATTTGACGAACATTTTTTAAAGAACTCAACCCGGTGCATTGAAAATTTTAAGAAAAATTGAAAGGGATAGAGGAAATCAATGGTTAAACTCATAAATGTCAATTTATACATAGTGTAAAATTATGAAAAGTGTTTAAGACTGATTTGTACTAGACGAAGAACGTAGATAAATTAATTCGGTGGATTTTGCTACCTTGTTTCACATTTCTTTTTCTGTATGTATCGTGAGTTAAGGGCCCTCTACAGTGATGAGGAAATAGCAGCTAGAATATGAATAATCAGCTATAGTATATTTTCTAAATCAATAGTATGATAAAATGTAGCATAGATATGAACAATTATCTTACAAAATTTCATGTCTGCTTTTTCAGAAGGCATATTTTGTGGTAAGATATTTAGAGAGATTAACCATAAAATATTATTTCTGAAAAATCAAAGGCGTGAATATGATAAAGTACTGATATAATCTAGGCTTTATTACAATGATTGAAACAAAATATATATGTATAACTCAAGATTTTCGCTGCCTGTTCATAATTTGAGCAGTAATTTTTTTATGTCTTTAAAGTATTTTTAATTTTTGTGCAATTTGAATAATAACCGGTCATTGTGAATAATAACTACGAGCGTACTTCTAGTTTAAGATGCCTTACCGAAACTAATTTCTTATACAAACTAACTTGGGCCGATTCTAATAAACTTTATACACAAAACAAGACACAAAATTTTAAAGTATTTGAAAAAAGATTTGTGTATAGGAAATGAGTAAGTAATGTCCGACTTCCCATAGACCAT
The DNA here is from genome assembly GCA_947284805.1 of Coleophora flavipennella. Lineage (NCBI taxonomy): Eukaryota > Metazoa > Arthropoda > Insecta > Lepidoptera > Coleophoridae > Coleophora > Coleophora flavipennella. The sequence goes on along the minus strand of OX369258.1, from coordinate 6,385,242 downwards.
TTGATATATCGAGTTGTATAAGATTGCTTGAATTCATCACTTGGATCGGGCAGTATGAATAATCCGAGCGAAGTTTGTTCTGGTGCTAGCGTTGTGTGTCTTGTCAAACCTAACAACTCATCGTTTCGCTCCTCGCTACCCAACTTAATCTAACATGACCCAACAACAGCCAATCTAGAACACCTTGATTTAAAAACAAGGTTGTTATTATTCATACTGACCGGAAAAAGTGAGCCTTTTTTACATTCCCCATTTGAAGCGGCCAGTTTTCATAGTGACCGGGCTAGTCAAGTTGCCCGTGACATAATCATAATTTCTTCTTGATTTTCTAGAGCATAGAATTTATTTCAATGAAACTTAAAAAAAAACTGAATTAAAATATTGTTCAAATTGACTGTTTGTTGGTCAAGTTAACTATTTTAAGCTGTAAATATTTAACGTCATTGTGTTGAAAAATTGTAAATAGGTCTAATATTAGTATAATTATAGAATGCTCCTTAATATTAAACAATGAGTAAGAGTAACTATGTTATACGAAGAGTTGCCATAATTATTAAAAGTTTGTATAAATAAATGTTAACAAAAGTATTAAATAAAAATACTTACCGAAGTAACGAATATTTGTCACGATTAATCAACAAAGTATATAATTACATAATAAGTATAAAATTACATAATTGGAAAGTCGAGCTTTATGTTGTGAAAAATTGGAGAATTTTATTTGATTTTAAGAAAGTAAATGTTGTGAAATTGCACAAATTTATTAATTCACTTTTTGAAAGTGAATGTTGGTTGATGTTTCAATATAAATCTTTTAATACGGGGTCTTAACAAAGGTATGCATTTTTTCAAACTGGAACTTGTACTCATAAAACGGTACGGTCAATTCGCATTTGTTTTTTTTTTAATTAAAATTTTGCGCGGAATACGCCAGAATAGGTACATAATCGTGCCCGCGCGGTCATTGAACTCGCGTGGCCTCAGCTGAACCACGAAGTTGTATTCTGAGCAGTTTGATAATTTAATTAAAACATAATAACTGCGAATCGACCATGGGTTTCTGGGGAAAGTTGTTCAGTTTCAAGAGTACAAGCTCCAGTTAAAAAAAAGTGCATACCTTTGTTAAGACCTCTATATAATATTAAACCGGGTCTTAAATAAGAATGTTGTGTTAAATTTTTTATATGTTTGGCCTATTTAATTGTAAAAAAAAAAGTTTTCTATAACGCTGTTATCAGGATTGTGGTCCATGAGTTTATGGTATTCTAGATACAACGAGTATTCATAGGCCTTATAGTATTTTACATAAGGTATTAATTATTATACATACACTCATAGTTTAAATTACTAAAATAGTAAAATGTAGTAAAAAATTCATAGTAATTTAGTAGAACTACCTGATTTATAATTATAACAGTGCATCATCCAAACTCATGGACCATCCACGGATTCAGCTCTTTTATGACAAATAAGTGACAAAAAAAATCTTACTTGTTCTCTTAAGTTTAATGTGATTATGATTATCCATAACTTTTTCATCATTTCAATTATAAGTTAGCACGAATCGACAATGAAGTGCTCAGATGATTATTTTATCCATGACCTTTTTTTTTAATTCAAAACTAAAGGGGTTGGAACATTTTTGTATTGGGCGTGGTACAGTAACAATATAATATGTACATACATTTTTTTTCGTAATCTTTCGTACACGATCAAAAGTATATATTTCGATAGGTGCTACTGAGATATTTTGAGTAAAAGACTATTAAATTAAATTGAGTTATATGCAACTAGCTCGTATAAGGCAGCCTCGTTGCCATAATTTCTGGTTACGTCAGCCGTAAGAGGTCGACTGCTAGACAAAGGCTTTCGCCAAGGATTTCGACAACGACCGGTCCCACGCTGCACGCATCCAGCGGCTTCTCGCGGCCTTTCTACGCTACGTCTTCCAGTGCGCGTTCGCCAATCGAGAAATGTACTGCCCCAACGACCATCTAGCTACATAAACATTTTTATTTTACTTTGCCCATGTAAGTCTACAAAAAAGACTCTCATTCGAATGCAATAGGTAATTTATTATTAAGATTTTGTATCAAACTAGCTTTCTGCCCGCAACTCCACCAGCGTTATGTCTTTTTAATATATTTTTTTTCCATTTTGTAACGTAAAATAGATCCTTAACTGAGATCAGTAACGTGACGCTTTACTTAAAAATTACTGAGTATACTTTGTGTTTTTTAATTGCATTCCCTATCGAAATTTATGGGTAATATCGTGTGCGAAAGCTTTCAAAAAAATATGTCCTTACATTGTTACTATACCATAGAAGTTCGTGCCCATTTGATTCTTATTACTGACTGCAGTGTTGATGTTCATAGTGACGTAAGCCTGTACTTTTAAATTAATTGATTTTTGTGATGTAAACTTATTACTTTTAAAGATTCCTAATTATAATAAATGTGAGTTTCCAATGTAAAAGTCTTTGAGTTTTTGATCCTTAAATATGTAAAATCTGATAGAGGATAATCAGAGAAATTTTATTGTCCATATCTGTTTTCCAAACGAGAGCATAGTCTGTCTGTTTTAGGAAACAGGTCAAAGTGGAAGAAAGAACGGGACATACAACTTACATATAATCGAAACTTAAATCCACTTGAAAAAATCTGCGAAATTTTTATTCACTTTTGATTTGAGAGGATGTGTGTGGTAAATATAAATAGTAGAATCACGGTACTAATGTATATGTCACTGTAAAATTGTAAAAACCGTCAGATTATAATCTATCTCGTGAGATTGTGAACTGTCGAAAGATTGTGAACCGTAGCATACTGCTTACAATTCACTAGTGTCATCGTAACTACACTAAGCTAAGTGAATAACATTACTTAAATGAGCGAGCGAATTCAGCGATGTTAGGTTCGGTCAGGTTTGATTGATTAAACAGTCAAAGAGCCGCCCAAGGGTACTAGAATGCTTCGCAGAAGAAGTCATCGGTTTTATTCTATTGGACCGTGGAATTGTAAGCCGATTGACAATTTACCGTCATATTACAATCTAACTGAATTTAGTGTAGTGAGATTGTAATATCGCGGTTTTGACAATATCCCGGCGACATATATACTTTGACCAGGGAGTAACAGCGGGAACTATTAGGATCACCATTGACCATCGTCATAATCATATCAGCTGAAAGACTTCCAGTGTTGGACAAAGGCCTCGAATTTCCACGATGACCGGTCCTGCGCTGCCCGCATCCAGCGGCGCCCCACGACCTTCACCAGGTCCACCCTGGACCCTTCATACAGCAGGCCAGAATTTACATTTCATAAAAGAAATGACGGAACAAGCAAATTGGCGGCGAAATCCTATATGTTCGACAACCAAACTGTAACCAATTTGTATCAATCTGGGTACAATCAATCGATCTGTCTTCTGATGCGCGGACGCCACTCGATATCTTTACTAACGTGGAACTTTACTGATGCAAGAAATTGTTAAATGTTTAATTTAGACATCAAAATGGACGACTACTTAGTGGTGACTTTTCAACGAGCGGAAGGTCTCGCCAACTGATATCAGGTCTGTGTTAATGTAAGTTTTCTTTGCGTTCATTGAGCGCGTCCACCAGGATCCCTAACCCGATCCCTCACTCAGGGGAGCCTAGTGAACATTTAAGTTTGTTTACTTCAAGTTTGTAGTACAATCGCACGCACGTCGGTCCGATAGCTCTCTCAGCACGTAGCGCTGCCAGGCCAGTGAGAAACACAAATAGGACGGCTAACAAAAGTACAAACAAACACACCGACCCAACCGGATAATTAATAGACAAAGAGATCAACAGTTCGTGCGTTTGCGGGTTTTGTGGAAGGCAAATCTAATGCAATTAGTGTACTTGTTGACCCGATGGCCAGTGGTTAGCTATCCTGCCTGCAATACTGAGGGTTGTAGGTTCGATTCCAACCAAGGGCAAATATTCGTCTTAACAAGTCTATTTGCTGTGCCTAGATGCTGTGTGTAAAATGTATCATATTGTCCTGATGGCCAATGGTTAGCTCTCCTGCCTCCTAGACTGAGGGCTGTTGGTTCGATTCCAAGTTCCAACCCAGGACAACCATTCGTACAGGATGTAACAAAATTGGTGAAAGACCCGTAAACTAGAACTTCTACTCCTAGTATCTCATCTGTGCTTCTAGTCATAATCTGAACGGCTTTCTCCAAAAGACCCATAGTCGATCAGGAAGGAAAATACCTTAATAGGGTTCCGTGCACTCTAACGCCCTATTATTGAGCCTCCGCTGTCTGTACGTCAATCTGTCTGTCTGTCTGTAAGCGGGCTGTATTTCATGGACCGTAATAGTGTCTACCTATTTTTCACAGCGTGTATTTCTGTTGCCACTATGACAAAAAATAATAAAAATTAAAATTAAAGTTCAAGAAACGCGACATCTAGTAGTACGATGGTACGGAACCCTTTGTGTACGACTCCGACTCGCACTTGGCTGGGTTTTTTTTGATGAGCTATTTGACCAATTTCGAGCATTTTCTCTGTCAATTGTGGACCTATTTTGAAAACTATTTTTTTGTTTGAAAGGGTATACTTTCGAGGTGGTCCCATTTAAGTTCTATAATCAGTTAATTACTTTTTAGAAAGTGCACAAAAACGTGTAGGAATATTGTAGATGATTGTTTCGATTGAAGTTGGGTTTTAAAACGTGTTCAGCGTAGTCAATTATTTGAATATAGTTGTTCAGAATGATGAGGAAAATACCCAGTCAATGAGTCCCAGGTGATACGATACCCACGTGAGCGAAGCCACGAGCAAAAGCTAGTACATATACGTATATACATACATACCTACCCCCAAAAATCATTACCTTCCGTTTTAGGCAGTCGGGTAAACACTATATCCACGCGGGAGAACCCGCAAACAAAAGCTCTTAGTTAATAAAATTGGATTTATTAGTTTTCGTGCGTATGGAGCGTGCTATGCTCGGAGTTTCTCTGCGTGATCGAATCCGAAACGAGGAGAACTAAAGTAACCGACATAGCTCACAGAATCGCTAAACTGAAGTGGCAGTGGGCAGGGCACATAGCTCGTAGAACAGATGGCCGATGGGGTAGTAAAGTTCTCGAGTGGCGACCACGCACCGGAAAGCGTAGTGTAGGCAGGCCTCCTACTCGGTGGACCGATGACCTGGTGAAGGTCGCGGGAAGCCGCTGGATGCGGGCAGCGCAGAACCGGTCGTCGTGGAGATCCTTGGGGGAGGCCTATGTCCAGTGGACTTCCTTCGGCTGATATGATGACTAAAGACAAAACTATTGTTTCACTATCTGTTTCCCTGTTTCCCGCGGCGTCACCCGCGTGGACAACGAAAAGTTTCAGTTGCCCTACCTATTATTGTGATTTTATTTGCTCGTTTCAAGCATGCAGGTCATTATCTGCGAGTGTGTATGATACACTAGCTGTTTCCCGTGGCTTCACCCGCGTGGACAACGTTTCTATGACTTTTCAATGGTGCGCAGTGTGTGAGCCGCAAGCAGCTCGCGAGCGTGGAAAAAGTAGCCTATGTGTCAATCCAGGTCCTAATCTGTCTACCTACTAAATTTCAGCCAGATCCGTTTAGTAGTTTTTGCGTGAAAGAGTAACAAACATACATCCATATATCCATACATTATTACAAACTTTCGCGTTTATAATATTAGTAGAATTTGGCAGAGGAATATTTGGTATGGAAAATCTGTAAAATTTTTACAGATCCTACTGCACATCTTAAGTTGGTCGACCATTTTTCCTAAACTAAGGAAGCCTACTTAGCAAAGATAGTTTTACATTTAAATTGATTGTATGTCATACTAAGGTAAGTGATACAAATAAGTCCTACCTAATTTTCATCTTTTCTAAGTCATTAAATTCTAAGTTTTTAAAACTCAAATATCATCATTACAGCTCATATACGTCCCCACCGAGGGGCTCGAGCCTACCCTGAATCAGGGCGATTAGGCCTTAGTCGACCACGCGGGCCCAGTGCGGGTTGGTGCACTTCACACACAAACTTCGAGTTTCTTCGCAGGCGTGTGCAGGTTTCCTCACGATGTTTTTCCTTCACCGTTAAAGCAATCGGTAAGTATGTACGTAAGTTTTTGAAAAACTCATTGGTACATTGGCCGTCCAGATTTGAACCCGGCACCTCTGGTTAGATGGACCGAGTCGTTACCGGTTGAGCCACCGACGCTTTTTAAATAACTCAAATATGGTTCATTTTAATCAATTATCCTTAATTTTCAACATATCTCACCGAAACAAACTCACATCTAAAATATCATGCAAAATTGAAGAAATTGCAAGCCTCTTTATTTGGCTATATTAAATTGCCCCTATTAATAAGGCCTATTACCTTTTACTTATGATATTTTTAAATTAAAAACTAATTTAACAAATAAAGTTTTAAAAATCTTATGTATGCCTAACTTTTATTACTTTATATTTATCATAGTACTTATATAGGAACATTTTTTTTTCTGAAATATCAAAAAAGTATCTTTAACTTATCATAAGAAAAAATGGAATGATATCACAAATACGCTGAGTGGGATATAATAAACTAAGCAAAATCAAAATATTTCTTAAAAAAAAATCAAATGAAAAAAAAATAATCGCCTAGGCCTTATTTCAACATGGTTTTATTATAAGGCCCTGGAAAATAATTAAAAGCCTCAATAATTTTGGGAAGCCTAGGCCTTAATTGTGACATTTGACTCATTTTTGTTAAAATTCCCTGAAAAATACAAATATATATGGACACTTACGGTACAATATTCTAAATCGATAAACAAAATAATAGATTACAGACTGTGTCAGCTACATAAATTAATTCAGTGAAAATTATATTAGGAAACTGACCATGAAGTTTCTAAATCGTTAACTGGCAGCACGAGAGGACCTCCCTCTACAGTGAACACGCTCGCACTTAAGCGGGGGGCGACCGCGGGCCGCCCGCGCACTTCCACACAACATCGTACGCTTATATGTATATATTCGTGAGGATTTTGCAGTTGTAGCTATATTGGTTTTTGTTTTATGAATGCTAGGCCTTATTACAAAATAGGCCTTATTTGTACCACTTACCTTATTTATAATTCAGATGACCTGAAATTGTGGTTTAACTTACACTAGACACTAACAAAGTAACACTTTAAAGCTTATCATTACGTAAACGGACCCTGAATCGAAAAAAGATTTTAAAATACCCTCAGTAGTTTTTAAGGGCCTCTTCAACGCTACCCATACGACCCTATCGTGTGGGGTACTGTCGTATAGGCCCTTTTTTTAACACGCTTTTATTAGCTTCACTTGTAACTAACTATGTATGTAAGAAAATCTTGGAATCTTAATTTGACCCACTTGCCGGTCTTCGATTAGGATGAAATTTTGCACACGCTCTGAGTTCTGATGACAATACATGAGACTAGCTAAGAAACGTCATTACAAATTGAAACGCAAAGTATCGCTTCAAAGCCGATCTTATTTCTTGCTGTTTCATATTAAATTCTTTTTGGTTTCCGCTGTTGGCTCCTTCAGTTTTGGATTATATTCACTTTTCCGAATTGTTTTGAAAATTGTGATTGATTGTCAAACTGCCGTGTGTTGTTTTTGAGAAAGGAATTGTCATCGCGACTGTTATTTGTATTTTTCTGAAAATCTCTTATAAATTTATCAATTAGTGCCAGTTTTGCTTAGCAAGATGTTTTAATTATTGTCCTCGGTCCCTCTACGATATTTTTTAAGAGGTAAGTATTTCCATATTTATTTCATCGTTTTAACTTGTGTCAAGTGTTGATAAGAATCACGGTCCTTTTACGTTTTAGGGTCTTAGTCTACGACGCCCCAACAATGCTGAGAGCCAGCTCCTGCTCGTCATTATGAGCACCAAAGGACTAGGGTGTGCGTTTCTTCGTCCGGCCCACCGGTGTTTGTTTGAGCGCCCACATTTGGTACATCTCAGCGTGGAGAGCGTGGTTGATTGCAATTCAAGTAATACCTTTTATTTATTCTCTCCCGCGAAATGGAAGATACCCAAACGTAGGAATTAAATTAACTTTAAATTTAAGTGAAGATTGCAAGTGCCATTTATTTTTAGATTTTGTGTGCTAACTTAATATTTTTTTTAAAGAAAACCATCTGTCATAGCAACTCTGCACGTGCGTAGTTGCTACCGTATATTTAAATATTTCATTATTTTAATTGTTTGAAAACTTGTAAATTCCAAATCTTACTGTTAAGTTCCTTCTTTTTCCAATCAGCGATGACATTCCTATTTTATAATCTTCTTTTAATCCTCTAATCTTCTTTGATTACATTTCTATATTTACCATGCAATTTTCTTTTTCTTTCATAGGTTTCAACTATTAGGCAATCTTTCAAAATTCCACGTATCATGTAGCATTGTTATTAAATAGAGTTAAATTCATTTATGCTGCAAAATCCAATATGGCGGCCTCCCCAAGATGGCGGACTGGGTGTTTGAAATCCACCCCCATGATATGGGTATCAAATAAAAGGGTTTTCTGTCAGGAATACGAAAAAAATAGTCACGTGATTTAAATCCAATATGGCGGACGTCCAAGATGGCGGACAGGCTATTTGAAATGCACCCCCATGATATGGGTATCAAATGAAAGGGTTTGCTGTCAGGAATACGAAAAAATAGTCACGTGACTTAAATCCAACATGGCGGACATCCAAGATAACTACCTAATTGATTTTTTAAACTAATTGATGATTATTATTTCTTAAAACGTTTTAATAATCATATGAAATTAAATGTAATATTTATTCGCTGAACCATGGTACATAGGATAGAAAATAATAGGTATATTTGAACATTCATGATTCGCCAAGAAAATGGCATACCAAATTTATTTAAAAAACGTAACTAATTCATGTTTGAGAGTCAAAGTAATTGTAACAGGAATAAGTGATATAAAATATAATAGCATGCAGTCTCAATTTCTAAAATTATATTATCATACGATTATTGTCAAATAATAAATCTGTCAAACTTTCCAATATAAAAATAAGTCATCAATTATGTTATTAAATTAAGTCTCAATTAATTCCCTAATTGATTAAAACATCTATCAGTGAGCCAAGTTTTCAGACTGTTTGTAAAAAGATTCATGAGAAGCTCTCTTATTTCTTTTAGGAGCTTGTTATAAACCCTAATAGACATCATGTAACAATTCTTGTCATGTAATGATGAATGGCTCATGGGAACTTTTATATATGTGGGATCTCTCATTCGCAATCTAGGGTTCTGGACCGGCTTTGTAAAAAAATATGGATATTTCTTTATAAATAGTGCTTGTTCCAATATGTACATTACTGACAATGTAAGTACACGCAGTTTTGCGAAGAGGGGTCTACAAGGCTCTAAGGGTCCGGCCCCGTTGATTACCCTTATGTATCTCTTCTTGGTCAGAATAACTCTATTAATGTCTGTCGAATTACCCTAAAAATAACACCGTATCTTAGCACCGACGCTACATAGCCATAATATGCAGTAAGAGCGGTCGCTAAACCTGCTAAATTTCTAAGTCGTCTCAAGCCATAGACTAATCTATCTAGTTTACCATCGTTTATGTTGGTAATCTATTTGTTTTTTTTCTAATTTAGGTATAAAATAAATAAATAGCTAAGTATATATCTTAAAAATTTAATTTCACTAGTCTCTTCTATGGGTTGACTTTGACAATGAACGTTAAGAGAAGCAGCCTGAGTTTGGTAGTTTGAAAATATTTTCATTCAACCATACTCTTATGGACGCTATTGTGCGGTTTATTGAATTTTTGAATGTATCATACCTTTCAGTATTTGCATTTTTTATTTTTATATGATGTTTAGTGATAGTGGGGATACCATTTATGTATAAAAGAAAAAGTAACGGTCCTAATACACTACCTTGAGGAACCCCCTTCTCATTATGTTTAAACATAAAACTAAGTTCATTTGTATCATCCAACATAATGATCTCTACACACTGAATACGATTTAATCGGTAACTTTCGATCCGTTTTAGTGCGATACCACGAATACCATAGTGTTGACATTTTCTTAAAAGTACTTGATGGTCCACGAGGTCAAATGCCTTGGACATGTCAAAAAATACACCTACAACCGGGATTTTCAGTTATAGTACGGATCAAAGACGAAATGGGAAGGGACGTCAATTTTTCTTTTTAAAAACCGTTTTGTTCTATTGTAATAATGTTGTGTTTGTCCAAAAACCCGACTATTTATGTTTCATTACTTTCTCGAATACCTTTGATAGCACCGGGATAAGAGTTATTGGGCGATAATTATTGAGGTCGTATCTGTCATCTTTTTTTAAATAAGGGTTTATTAATTGATTTTTAAGACATTCAGGTAATTTACCATTTTCATTTTTTTATCATTTTCAAGTGATTGATTGCTTGATTGTGTCAAAAAAGGAGCTAAAACTTTAACACTAGATTTTAATATCTGCGTAGAGATGGAATCTATTCCAACTGCTTTTGTGCTGTTAAGGGAATTGATTATTTTTTCTATCTCCGCTTCTGTACATTGTCTTAGAAATAACCTATTTTTATGCTGTGCAATTTACTTTACGACTCTTTTGTAAAAAATAATAAAAAAATGTACCGGACTGGGAATCGAACCCAGGATCTACGAGGAGGAAGTCCAAAGCTTTGACTATTGAACAATACATCCTTGTCGATACGGTTTGTATTTATACTTTTTAAGTATCCTCATTACAGTACGCTCGCTGTGCCATTTCCGTAGCGATATCTCTCGAAGAAATATCCGGAAAACTCTCGACAAAACACAAAATATTTATTTCGACAACTCGACTGATGATGTAGGAATGTTTTTTTTGTGAGGTTTCTTAAAGATTCGTACCTCAGTAAATTATTTAACATTGTGCTCAAAGTATGGCGACTTGGCGTTTCTCTCAGGTTCCCCCTGAGAGAAACGCCAAGTCGCTCATTACAATACCAGTCAATTGCCAATGTTTGGTTCCTGTTACTTGTGTGATACCCTCTCAATAAATATTTTTTTTCGAAAGTTGATAACGATTGAGGCATTTTACCTATTTATTTCCCCATTAAATTCACGACACAACTAATTAATTGACTAAATTATACATTTAATGAATGACAGAAGCACACAACTTGTTTTTAAGTCTGAATGTTTTTTCATTTGAAAATCGGCCAGTAAGTTTAGTAAAGTTTATTAAAGAAAAGTATAACGTTAATTTCAATAACTTCTAGCAACTTTAGACCTATGGTCTCCATATAGTTTTTGGTTTGTATAGTATTATATAATCGAAATAACAAAAAAAAATTCAAAAACACATCTCCGAACATATAAAGATTTTTAATTTTTTAAAACGCCTTTTTTATTTTTTCTAACATTGAGATCACGGTTCCTAACAGCGTTTTTCTCCAGCTCCTATAGTTCAGAATTTCCCCATACTGACCTTTAAAAAAACTCACTTGTATACTCGTATCTGGTGCAGTGAAATTACTGCGTGGAAAAGACGATGGGCGTGAAAATTCGGAAAGACGCATTTTTCCAGCGATGAGACTAGGCTAGATCGACGTTTCACCCCATAATAAGGAGAAAAAAAAGACACTAAAAAGGTACACACAAAATGTAACAAATAGAAAAGTACACAATTACTTTAAATACTCGTATAAGTAAAGACCCAGCTGATTGGAATTGTACAAAAGAATGTATTTTATATTTTTTATGAAACTGAATATTTTGTTAATCATTCGTAATTTTTTACAAAAATATAATATAAAAAATAATCCTTTGTCCAGCAGTGGACATCTTTCGGCTAATATAATCAGGAGAAAAGAGAGTGTCTAAAGAGTGTCCATAACCACACCCTGGAGACTTCATACAAAGTGCCAGAAAGGACATTTCAAAAAGGAAAGACAGAACAAACAAATCCTATACGTTCGACAACGCAACTGTAACCAATCTGTATCAATTTGGGTGACAAAGGGGTGACGTCGCAATCTAGAGAGCGGCAGGGAGTGTCCATACTGTATGTTAGTACTAATACCTATATATACTTTGCCATAGCTAAGAGTATGGAATATTACTAACGTACTATGTGTAAGTCTTTAGTAATTACTCATTACGTTTAATCCAATTAGAGAAGTACTTAGCTACGTGCCGAAAATTCTGTACTAATTAAGATCCCACAATTGGACTCTTTAACATAAATAACGATTGCGTTTTTATGTTCAAGAAAAAAATATTGGAAATATTACGATTAATATCTGTCAAACGTTGTATTTCAGGTAAAATTACCCAAGTAATGGCCATCTTAGAAACATCTCAGAAAGCTTTCAATAGTGCGCCTCGGAAATCGAATGCCGTTATATTTCCGTGCGTCTGAGCCTTGTCCGAGCACCGGACGTAATAGCTATGACGTCATGTAACTTAATATGGCGTCGAAAACTAGGTATCTACTGTGATACATCGGCGTAGTGTTGGGAACTATCGATAGATTTACCGCCTCCGTAGCTCAGAGGCAAAGTTCACTGGCTTTACACGGAGGTCGCGGGTTCGATTCCCGGCGGGGTCAATTGTAAGACTCGGTTTGGTTGGAGGTAGGGCATTTTCTAAGCCCGCCTGGCTAGCTACCACCATCTTATCTAAGTCTTGCCGCCAAATATCAATGTAGATATCATTGGTGTGTTCAGACATGAAGATAAGATAGCCAGTTCCCAATTGCGTTGGGGAATCTTGGTAAGCCCGCTTCCATCTTCGGCAACATCGTCACTTACCACCAGGTGAGATGTTGTCAAGGGTTTACCAATTGTGAATAAAAAAAAAGAAAGAAAAGGATCCTATTAAAGTTTGTTTCACAATTATTAAATGACATTCGGTAATTTATAACTCAGAAAGCTTTCAATAGTGCGCTTCACACACATCGATAAACTTGTGGTAAATCCACTCGTTCCAAATCAGGAGTGAGCGGGTTCGAATCCGTGGGAATCGTTACGATTCTTCATTTACTATGCGTACAGCGCAGGAGTGAAACTCCTTGCCTGCATCAGTGTTTCCCGATTCCTATAATTTGGGGATCTTCAAGGCAAGAGTAAATAGGCATTATTTGAGTTTGCGTGTACCATCCTCGACTGCATCATCCATCACTTACCATCAGGTGAGTTGCAGACAAACGCACTCAAATTTTTCATAAAAAATGGACACACTTTATGCCCAATTAAAATAAAATAAAATACAACTACCTAAATAGATTAAATAAGTTAAGGTTCCCTTTATCCATGAAAGACGCCCATTTTATGTCACCCCCTCCAGAACCGTCAATTATAAATAATTATTATGTTTTGAAAATCATAAAAAATCATAAATATATTTAAAATAATAATAAAAAAAATATCATGACTTACGTTATATAGAGAGGGGCGAGGGGGGGACCGATTTAAATGAGAGTTTGAATTTAGACTTTTATTGCAAATCTCTAAGAAATTTTTGTACAGTTTTCAGACTATATTTCTAGTCAAAAACTAATCCCAATGGACTTTATACAAGGAGCAGATAAAAATTGGACTTTCACTTCAGAGAAAATTGACCAATCGGCTAACTAGTCTAATATTATGATAAGTACCAAATTTTTTTTACAACAGTTGTATAGGTGAAGCAGTCGTATCGTCGCGACTTGCGAGGTTGTATCGATCATGCAGGTTAACCGACCCAAAGCACGGTCATTACCTGGATGAGTTTGACTAATAGTGGCATTTTTCTTAACCGTTACCGTGCTTCGTAAGGCAGATTAAACCATTGGTGCCGGTTGCTATCACAAGATGGCAATCGCTAAGCCCTACAATGTCTAACAATCCGGACTTGCCCTCCCCCCCCCACGTGTGCGGAGTATGGCCTTATCTTTTCGAGTTTCATCATATCAGCTCATATACGTACTCGGGGCTCGAGCTTGCCCTGAATTAGGGCGATCGGGCCTTAGTCGACCACGCGGGCCCAGTGCGGGTTGGTTGACTTCACACACAGCCTTCGAGTTTCTTTGCAGGTGTGTACAGATTTCCTCACGATGTTTTCCTTCATCGTTAAAGCACGTTAAAGCAATCGGTGAGTATATGTACGTAAGTTTCGAAAAACTCATTGGTACATTGGACGTCCGGATTTGAACCCAGCACCTCTGGTTAGGAGGACCGAGTCGTTACCGTCGAAAGTCCTACAGTTTTATGAGTCGATCTTCAGTTTTACATTTCGCCCATGGCATGGTATTTTTATTTCACAAATAACGGAGTTTTTCAAATTACTTTATCATATACGAGTATATACATAGATAGGGATCTTGGGTCGTAATATTAAGGATTGGTGCCTCGGGCGTTTTATATTAAAGAGCGTTTTGTATTAAATTTCTCTTCAAAGAATATTGGACATAGTCGTCACAGTAAATAGAGAGTTGTAAAACAGACCAGAGAAAAAGTAAAAAAGAGCGTCAGTGGCGTAACGGTTACGGCCGCTGCCTCCTGTACGGGAGGCCGTGGTTCGAATCCTGCCACGTACCAACGTGTTTTCGAATTTCGATTTCATATGTACGTTTATCCGACGCTCTTACGGTGAAGGAAAACATCGTGAAGAAACCTGCACACGCCTGCGAAGAAACTTGAAGGTTGTGTGTGAAGTCTACCAACCCGCAATTGGCTCGCGTGGTTGACTAAGGCTCGATCGCCCTAATTCAGGGTAGGCTCGAGCCCCTCGGTGGGGACGTATATGAGCTGATAAGATGAAGATAAAAAAAACAGACCAGAGGGATGGAAGTTTTAACTGGCTCCATTCGCTTCACACCTGGAGGTCACGGGTTCTATTCTCGGTGGGGTGTCACTTTGGTTGGTTGGTGTTAGGGCATTTTCCAACCCCGCCCGGCTAGCTACCACCATTTTATATAAGTATGTTTCACCACCAAACATCAATGTTAAGCATTGACGTGTTCCGGTATGAAGATAAGATAGCCAGTTCCCCATAGCGTTGGAAAATCTCGGTAAGCCCACTTCCATCATCAGGTGAGATGATGCCAATGGCTTATCAGTTGTGGATTTCGGCGGCAGTTCTTAAGAATCCGGCAGATTTCGATCCGCTCAGATATTCCTAGGTAGAACATAAAAGGCGCAACGCAGGACTCCGAAAAATACTAGGTCGAAGGAGCCCCGTTTCGTGGGTTCCTTTCTACGGTAGCACCAGGCATGCTAAACGAACCTAACCGTAGTATTTTTCGGAGCCCCGCAATAAAATGTCTGGGCTTTTCATGATCTAACTGGGAATATCTGGGCAGATCGCGATTTTACCGATTCTAACGATCTGTTGCTGACATGGATAAAAAAAAAAATTTTATTTATTTATCAAAAGCCGCACTTTGACAACATATTACGAGGGGTTCCGGGCTATTTGTTTTAAGCGACATCCTGGCCGATATTGTGTTATATACATATACGGAATCAGCGTATTTTTCTGCGTCGTTTGGGCTCGATTTCGTGGCGATCTGAGCACTTGTTTGGCGCTTGATACAATGGAAAATTTGGGGCCAGTTGGAATTTGCTTTGTTTGATGCGTCATAAATTTTGTCCATTTTGAGACATCATGGACTTCATACAGTATTTTTTTACAAATTGGTATTTAAACTTTTTTTTCTTGTCATAATTTTGAAAGCATGAGGCGTTTGAATCTTTTTTCCTGGCTCTAAATTTCATAGGTGACAATGGTTAAAGCATTTTGCCTGAACTCAAAAATATACAGGAATGTCGCTTAAAACATTTAACCTGTATTTGCAGTCAATAGTCAATGTCGCTTAAAACATTTAAGCTGCGTCTGATTTCAACACAGATAGGCGTTTAAACCATTTTAATCTTCAATTCATGTTGTCGTTGTATGTCGGTTAAACTGTTTATCCTTATCTGATTTAATTAAACTATGACGCTTCCGACAAACTAAATCTGTGATTTGTGGAAGTTGAAACATTTCTCTCGTTACAAAATGATGAGAGCTATGTTTATTAAAACAGTCGTAATATTGTATGAATATTTTGGTATATGTCGGTTCAACAACGAATTTTCGGCGCCGACGTCTTTGAACCGCGACAATATTTATATTGCGTCACCAGCGGGGGCCCTTCAGTCGTGTGAAACAGTGAGCGATTCTAAATCGCGAAATCTTAATCAGCAAGAAAACTTATTACCAAAAGTTCTGCTATTTCTTCAGACACAGAAGTTACAGTTTTAGGGAGTCGTTCATACCTTGAACAAAACCAAGACCTGCCAGTTGAAGACTATAAACAAGATGTAAGTTATTTACTTAAGATTTTTTCAAAATGTCTTTTTTTCTTTGGTTTATCGTCCTTAATTTTGTTTACATGATTATACACTTTTCCAGGATTCTATTACTAATGCTCAAATCATACAAAAAAACACAAAGGCGGAGTTGATAATGGAAACAACTAAAAAAACCACACTGAAAGAAATATCAGGCCTGCACAGTAAGGAAAATGAGACTCTTCACGTTAATTAAAATATTTATTGAAATCGAGGAAGAGGTCGTTCTTAGGTAAATTTTTATAATTATTTATTTCAAATTAAATCTACAATAATGTTGTTTAAATTGTCATAACCTTTCTTTCTAATTTCACAAAATAATTTAGTTGAAAAAATTTACACAACAGAGCAAGGAAAGGAAAATCAAGAAAAAATAACGGAAAAGTAATAGGAAAAGATGAAATTGCAATTAGGAACCAAAATTCAGCAGAAAACCAACAGCAAAATAAAGAAGAGTTTGAAAATAGTAAACGTCTATCTTCCATCACTAGGTACATCACGAGGTAACACTGAGGAAATAATCTTACCTCTACCTCCATTGAATCACAATATTAAAAAACTTGCTGAATATGAAGATAACATTTTATCACCTACTCAAAGCAAAGATGACGTAACCACAACTGCTAAAAAGTAATCAATGTCACACCTTCTGAAATAAATAATGACATTAGAACACATGCTGAAAGAGATGAGGACGTAACGACACCTGCGGAAAAATAGAACGTAGCACCTGCTGAAAGAGGAGATGGCATATTATCTGCTTAACAAGTTAATGAAAAAACGCCTGCTAAAAAAAGAAGCCTTTAGGACACCTGCTGAAATAGATAATGACGTAATAAGACCTGCTGAAAGAGACAAAGACATAATTATATCTGCTGAAAAAGAAGACAATGTGACAGCTGCTGACGTCATTACATCTGCTTCACAAGATGATGACGAAACACCTGCTAAAAATTTTAAAAAAACGAGCCTGAATTAAAAAAAAGTTATTTTGATTGTATGTCTGAAGAGAAAGATTTTATTTGGGACTCTACATCATGAAAAGAAACTGGTGACGAATCAACATCCAGTGAACTTGACAATCAAAGAAGCAAGCGCAAAAAATAAAAGAAAATATTAACAGAGGAGTCAGTAGGCGATGATGGTAAGCCAAAGAGAAAAAATAAAAATAAGAGTGGAAAAGAAGCAAAGTAAAGCGGTTAAGAGTATAAGATGGTTCAATGATAAGAGAAAAACAGCTGCAAGAAAATACTTGTATGGGAAAAAAATTTGGACATGATTGTGGCAATATAAGTGAGGAAGACAAGTATTTAATCACTACTGGAGCTTGTATGCGGAAAGAAAAAAGGATTGGCTGGTATCAATGACATTAAAAAAAGAAATTAAAAGAAAAAGATCTAAAGATTCCACATACCGGGCAAAAACTTTCGAATATTTCATTAATGAAGGGGAAGGGCGGCGTCAAGTATGCCTGCAATTTATGATGAAAATTTTTGCTGTTACTTAAAGATAAATTTAAAACATTTATAAATGCTACTATGAGATCAGCAAAATCAGATCAAAGAGGAAAAATTATACCAACCAACAAAACTTCTGAAACAGTCAGGATTTCAGCAATAAACTTTATAAAAAAAATTACCAGCCCTCCCTTCACACTATAGCAGAAAGGATAGTAATAGATTATACCTTCTAGTTGAATTCAGAAATATTACAAATTTGTACAGAATTCACAAAGAGGAACAGGTCAGCAAGGAGTGATAGAATCATTCGTGAAATTTTTACCAAAGATTTTAACATTGGATTTCATGTTCCGAAAAAAGGACAAGTGTCTTAAATGTTTAAGGTTTGAAGGCAAAGATTTTACTCAAAATGCACAAATAAAAAAACACTTGAAAGAGAAAGAATTTTGAAAAAAATAGTAACATTCCACCGTGAAATTCCAAAAAACTTCTAAACTGTGTACCTCCTTTTGACTTTCTCCTAAAGTTTCGGAACACGCCTTATGGAAACAGCATGTTATTATTTTACTCCAGGAAATATACAGTATACAACTTATGTTTTTATGAAAGCGTGACAAGAAACGGTTACTGCTATATCTGCGGAGAAACGGAAGGTAAAAGGGGTAGTAATGAAATAGCAACAATATTGTAAAAATACATCAAAACTTGTGATGAAAGATTATAAAACCTAATGTTTTATGTTAACTGAAGCCCGTTGGTTTTTCAAGTCAAATTATTTTGATACATAAGTATTATAAAAAGTAAACTACTTTGATTTATATCACTATAACTGTTGTATTTTTCACCCTACTCAGAACATTTCATTGTAACAAGTTTCAAAACACAGCAAAATAATGTTGGCATAACTGCCAATTTTTACTAAACAAACTAATTTAATGTCATATAAAACAACTCACATGAATCATTTTGATCTCCAGCTACTTTTTGATACTTCAGATACTTAAGCTAATTAGCCGGATTCTATATTTCTATTAGAACGGTGGTAAATACATTTAGCCTGATATTGAAAAAATACCTATGTTCACTTAAATCGTTTTACCTAAACCAATTATTTACAACATAGGTCGTTTGAATCATTTAGCCTGTTTTTGAGTTTAGTGCATTTTGAATCAAGCGACATTTATTTCTAGTAATAAAAGCTTTTTTAAAAAATATACTTACTTAAATTATGCGGACTTTAATACAGAAATCAGTATTACCTTCTTTTTTGTTAAATAATTGATAATTTACAAGTTATGATTTTTTGTTCCCTTAAAATCGCTCTCCTGTAAAGTTGAAAAAATGGCGCTTCAAACAAATAGTCCGGAACCCCTCGAATAATATGTTTTACTTTGCTGAAATAGAAAAACAATTAATTAATTTTAATCGACCAGCTTATGCGACAACTTAATATGGGAACTACCAACCTATGTATGTATGTATGTAATACAGCAGGTAGGTAGGTATAAGCCAAGATAGCCCGTAGATCGATCTTTTTTTTTATTCACAATTGGTAAGCCCTTGGTATCATCTCACCTGATGGTAAGTAACGATGATGCCGAAGATGGAAGCGGGTTTACCAAGATTCCTCAATGCAATGGAGAACTGGCTATCTTATCTTCAAGCCGGAACACATCAATGTTGTTAACACTGATGTTTGGCGGCAACTTAGATAAGATGGTGGTAGCTAGCCAGGCGGGCTGTGAAAATACCCAACCACCAACCAAACCGAGTCTCTTACGTCTGTCTATTGACCCCGCCGGAAATCGAACCCGCGACTGGACTAACTATTGTTTATGAGCTGATACAATAATTTCCGACGCTTTTATACGGTGAATGAAAAACATCGTGAGGAAACCTGCATACGCCTGCGAAGAAACTCGAAGGTTGTATGTGAAGTCGATTAACCCGCACTGGGGCCGCGTGGTCGACTAAGGCCCGACCGCTCTAATTCCGGGTAGGCTCGAGCCCCTCGGTGGGGACGTATAGGAGCTGATGTGATAATAATTTGAGGTGATGTTTTTAAATATTGAATTACATTAATAAATCTTAGTAATATTTACAACTTTTTGTTTCATAATCATAACACTTCAAAATCGTTGAGTAGGTACTATCCTTCATCAGTCTACTCAAGAGCAAAATATTTATAAACCTATACAGACTATAAAGACTTTGAAAGCACTTCCCCCACTCCCCTCCCCCCCTACCTTATCGTACTCCATCAGTTCCACAATGAAAACTCCTAACATAACTCCATCATCACAAAAGGAAAGCCGCGGGTTCAAACCACCGCTTTTTCTGAACGAAAAATATCGTGAACGGAGATTACACCCAAGACCGGCATAATTTAGAAATACTGTTGCAGATAAGAAGAGTTGCCAGATCTTGTCTTAACAATCACACTAATATTATAAAGGCGAAAGTTTGTGAGTGTGTATATTTGTAACTTCTTCACGCAAAAACTACTTAACGGATATGGCTGAAATTTGGTAGGTAGACAGATTAGGACCTGGATTAACACATAGGCTACTTTTTTTCACGCTTGCGGCTCGTGCACTGCGCACCCTCGAATAGTCATAGAAACGTTGTTCACGCGGGTGAAGCTGCGGGAAACAGCTAGTTCCTTATAAATCCAAATTTAGGGCTTGTGAGGAGTCTCTCTCTTATCGTGTGGCACAATTAACCGTGCCAAAGTATATATATTAGTACTAACATACAGTATGGACACTCCCTGCCGCTCTCTAGATTGCGACCTCACCCCCTCGTCACCCAAATTGATACAGATTGGTTCGCAAACGAATGGGATTTCGCCGTGATTTTAGTTGCTCCGTCATTTGTTTTTTAGAAATTTCATGTTTTTAGAAATGTATGCAGTGTCCGGGGTCTGACCGTACTATTCAAGGGATAGACGGCGGTTGCCTGGTGTTGCACTTAGCATCACCCGGGGTCACGTGTAGGGCATTTAGATTTAGACCTATGGACGTAGGAGGAGTAATCTTTACTTTGAAAATTATGAAGATCTTTAATTTGGTACATTTTTAAAACCTATTAAGAATATTTAAATAGGTAAGTACATGTATGTTTTTAAAATGTAAAGCAGGTTATTTTTCTAGTCGATATGTGGGGAGGGCAGAGCCGCCCTTGAATCTAAGCCTAAAAAAACTTATAAAATCGTGTGTTCTGACTGATGTCTAACGCACAGCTCAAACCACAAGACGGATGGGATGAATTTCGGTACACAGATAGCAATAATGATGTAGGCGTCCGCAAAGTAATAATTTTGGGAAATTCCCACGGTAACGGCAAAAAATGGGATCTGTGTGGGCAACGTCGTCGCTGAGCATCCGCTAGTCAAATTGTATGAAAAAAAAATTAAAACTAGAAGTAGTTAACTGAATTAATTTTAAGTGATTTGTAGGGTGGTCATTTAAATAATGGTTGGGGCGTAGAAGTTAAACTTAACACATTAACAGTCCCTATACAAGTGTTCTTAAACACGCTATATGTACATATTATGTGTGAACCCGTAGAGTAACACAGGGCTCGTGTGCCTCATAGGGTACACGGACTCGGCGAAACCGCTCTCCGTGTACCACATATGGTACACTGGACTTTTAACGTGTTAAATTAAAGTTTTAACAATTAATCAGCCTATTTCTCTAAAAAAAGCAATGGCGCACACCGACTCTCATTCGAAGTGACAATACAGAGATAGCTGTCTGACTTATCGTTCAAAGCGGTTTCTTCATAACAGTCCAGGATGCACCCTTAACTACATAATTCCTAATCTATGGGTATTGTATGGTTACTGGGAGTACACATATTTTCGATTATCGTGTTCTTGTGTTGAATATCCGCATTTTCATTTGCAGTGCCGAATTCCCATCAATTTGGGGAATATCCTCAACCCTGGTAACCCCACAGATAAGATAAGGAGGCGCGTTATTTATAAAACCCGCAGTGGAATTGAGGATTAATGTTGTCACTCTACTTTTGTTCCTTCGGAGAGAGGATTTTCTTGTTTTTCAGCCTCCAAGGGCCTCACTTGTTCTCCTTTCAAATGAGAATGTATCACTGAGTCACTGAATGTACGCCGTATGTTTATTTATACGAGATTAGGGGTTGGCAAGGCTTGAGAGCGAAGGTTGCTAAAACGGATTAGAAGTCCGCCAAATCAAATTAACATAATACCTACTTTTATTTACAAAGGGACATTTACTTTTGAAACACCAAGAATTTCAACATGTATGTTAAGAGGATTGTGAAGCTGCGACTTTTCATACAAGCGGCGTTAGCGATTTTCACCTCTTAAATGTTAAACGATTTGGACTAATTTTTGATAGGTTGTCAGTCAGAACAAAAGCTAGGCTTGTACCTTTTTGTTTTTTCGATAAAATTAATTAGTTTAATTTTATTGTCGATCATGTGTTTTGTACATCACTAATTTCAGCTATTTTTTGTTTATATAATCAGTAATTTAAAAAACGAAACGTACAAGCCTAGTTTTTGTTCTGACTGATTATCTATCCAAAATTGGTTCAAATCGGTTAACATTTAAGAGGTGAAAATCGTTAACGCCGTTTGTATGAAAAGTCGCAGCTTCACAATCCTCTTAAGGGGATATCCAACCTGAAACGCTTAACTTTGAGTGTCTCTAGTGAAACTTAATCGCAGCTGGTAGCCGACATTGTTAGTTCAAAGTAAAGTTAATGTAGTATTTGATGTCGTAAGGTTTGATTTTATCAATTTTAATTTGCTGTTGTAGGAATAACTATTCACTATTAAAATTTGACAGAATTTTTTTTATATCGAAATATTCCTTGAAGATTTCTTAATATTTTAAGGCAGGAGTTATGTGATTCAAATATGTTATGATATTTCATGAGTTTCCCAGAATATTGCTATAAAAATATCTATATTGCTCACAAAGGTAGTCGTAACGACCACGTTACGGCTCGCGCTATTATGAACGTTATAGCAGGTGTAGTTTCGATCGAAATTTGTACTTACGCGAATCTGAGGTTGGTTAAATAGCGAAGGCAGAACCTCTCACGAGATTAGTTTCTTTCTAGTTCATATCTGAAATGTCGATTCAATTCACAAAAACCGGTAAAGTGCGAGTCAGAACCGCGCACAAAGGGTTCCGTACAATCATACTAGATAGCACTAGTTTCTTCACGTTTTAAAAAAAAATGTTTTTTGTAGGGAGACTTTCACTTTTTCTAATTTTTAGTATTTGTTGTTATAGTGGCAACAGAAATACATTATCTGTGAAAATTTCAACTGTCTAGCTATCACGGTTCATGAATACAGCCTGGTGACAGACGGACAGACAGATAGACGGACGGTCAGCGGAGTCTTAGTAATAGGTTCACGTTTTTACCCTAACCCTAAAAAGAAACTGTTAGACACCTACAGCGCAGAAAACTAAATTTTAAACTGCGAACTACGTACCGCCTTACATTACATTACACTGCCTTACCTTACCCTAACCTACACTACACTACACTACCCTACACTACACTACCCTACCCTACACTACCCTACCCTACACTACTCTACCCTACTCTACCCTACACTACACTACCCTACACTACCCTACACTACCCTACACTACCCTACACTACCCTACACTACCCTACACTACCCTACACTACACTACCTTACCCTACACTACCCTACCCTACCCTACACTACCCTACCCTACCCTACCCTACACTACACTACACTACCCTACCCTACCCTACCCTACCCTACCCTACCCTACCCTACCCTACATAAGAACCTTCTCCTGACAATTTCGAACTCGACAAAAAAAGAATTAGCGAAATCGGCCCAGCCGTTTAGGAGGAGTTCAATGACTAACACACGGACAGAAGATTTATATATATACAGAATATAGAAAAATTGGTGTAGGACTAAACTGGGGACTACGTAAGTAATGCCTCCCACGCGGTCGACCGACGACCTGGTATATATCTGGATATCGGCCTCATAAGAAGGCTCAAAGTCACCCAAAGGGCGATGGAGCGAGCCATGCTCGAAGTTTCCCTACGCGATCGAATCAGAAATGAGGAGATCCGTAGGAGAAATAAAGTAACCGACATAGCTCACAAAATCGCTAAACTTAAGTGGCAGTGGGCAGGGCGGGCAAATAGCTCGTAGAGCAGATTGTCGCTAGGGTAGTAAAGTTCTCGAGTAGGGAACGCGCACCAGAATACGTAGCGTAGGAAGGCAACGACAGCCTGGTAAAGATCGCGGGAAGACGCTAGATGCGGGCAGCGCAGGACTGGTAGTCGTGAAAATCGTTAGGGGAGCCTTTGTCCAGCAGTGGAGGTCTTTCGGCTGATATGATCACTACATAAGTGAGTACCTTAGTACATTTTCCATTGAATAAAATGTCGGGTTTTGTAAATTATTCTGCATGCAATTACTTAACTTTTCAACTTCTTAAGAGTGTTTTATTGAACTCCAACTTTTGTAAAAATTAAATATAGAGAAGGAAATGTCAAAACCTGAGTAGATCAAGAAAATTGGTCTGAATTTTCCAGGTCAGTTGGTAACTGGCATCAATTTTTCAACTTTTTAGGGTTCTTCGGGAATTTGTAGAAACTCGCTGGCACAGAAAATGCGGGATACAAAAAAGATCGTGATCTGCGGGTTTAGTGAAAATTTTTCTTAACTGTGATGACCAAAAATTCAGTAATGAGGAGTTGTCAGGTTGTCAGTAAACAGAGAGAAAGTTCTTTATCGTACGCATATTATGTTACGCATATTATGTAACGTAGCATTCATTCATTCATTCATATCAGCTCATATACGTCCCCACCGAGGGGCTCGAGCCTACCCTGAACTAGGGCGATCAGGCCTTAATCGACCACGCGGGCCCAGTGCGGGTTGGTCAACTTCACACACAACCTTCGAGTTTCATCGCAGGCGTGTGCAGGTTTCCTCACGATGTTTTCCTTCACCGTTAAAGCATTCGGTAAGTATGTACGTAAGTTTTTGAAAACTCATTGGTACATTGGCCGTCCAGATTTGAACCCGGTACCTCTGGTTAGAATAACCGAGTCGTTACCGGTTGAGCCACCGACGCTTTTAACGTAGCATAACGTAATATAAAAAAAACTCATTTTCATGTTGACATGCGATAAAAACTCCTTGCCTGCTTCAGTTTTTCCCGATTCCTATAATTTTTAATCTTCAAGGTAAGAGTAAATAGGCATTATTTGAGTTATTTGTTTATCACTTCCCATCAGTTGAGTTGCAGTCAAATGCACACATTTTTTCAACCGACTTCCAAAAAGGAGGAGGTTTTCAATTCGACTATATGTTTTTTTTTATGTGTTTTACCTCAGAACTTTTGACTGGGTGAACCGATTTTGATGATTATTTTTTTATGTGAAAGCTAGTACTTCCCATGTGGTCCCATATAAATTTTATCAAATTCGGTGTAGTACTTTATTAGAAAATTAACAAAAACCAAAAATAATAATGCAAAATTGTTCGAAGTTGTTGCGATGGAAGTCGGTTTTTTAACGTGTTCAGCTTTTTTTTAATAATAAAAGAAGGCTCCGTCAAAATATATACATTAGTACAACTCGGTTGACGGGTTTTCTGGGCTCCTTTTTACAGTGGAATCAAGCTTGCGAAACTAACCTTCATAACCTTCTGAATGCTCAATTTATTAGATAAAAATAACTAAATACGTAGTAACTTATCTTAACGTCTGAAATTACTATTTATTATTATTATATCAGCTCATACACGTCCCCACCGAGGGGCTCGAGCCTACCCTGAATCAGGGCGATTAGGCCTTAGTCGACCACGCGGGTCCAGTGCGGGTTGGTCAACTGTGAAGTCAGCACAACAACAACAACAACAACAACCAACAACAACAACAACCTTCGAGTTTCTTCGCAGACCTGTGCAGGTTTCCTCACGATGTTTTCCTTCACCGTTAAAGCAATCGGTAAGTATATGTACGTAAGTTTTTGGAGAACTCATTGGTACATTGGCTGTCCAGATTTGAACCCGGTACCTCTGGTTAGATGGACCAAGTCGTTACCGGTTGAGCCACTGACGCTTTTTTGTTAACGTCTAAAATTACTATTTATTTATGATTGCATGTGATTTTTATCGTTATCCTGACTTGGAAAAAGTATACGAGTAAACAGGGTTCCCCCCTTAAAGCCATCACCAATACTCGCCTCCAGTAAATTTCTAATAAATTATTATTTTCAGCATTTGTCACTAAAAGATGCATTGATATGACATTAACCTTGTAAGTACAGTGTAAATTCTGTTAAACGTCACTCGACATAACGATTCACTCTTTGAAACGTCAAAATTTTCTGGCTCCAGTTGGTTTACTTTGTTGCTAATTTCTCTCCGCAAAACGGAAACTATTATTAACGTCTCAAAATGGCCGGTCCCTGGATTGTCGCTATATAGAGATTAAAACGAACCAAGTTCTGTAGTTAAGATTTCATTTGGGTTCAGTTTTTCATATATCAAAATATGAATGTTAACCCTATCCAATTTCATAGGTTGAATGGTTTTCTTAGGTTTCATAGGCCTAATGTGTTCCTTACTTTTAATTCATACTAGATTTTGCCAGCGGCTTCGCTCGCTTGAACATAGTTTCTATGACTGTCCTCGAGGGTGTGCAGTGCGCGAGCGGAAAGCGGCTCGCGATCGTGGAAAAAAGTAGCCTGTATATTAATCCAGGTCTTAAGCTGTCTACCTACCAAATTTCAGCCAGATATGTTCAGTAGTTAGTTAGTTTTGGGTGAACACTGAACATAGTTTTTATGTCTGTCGTGCTGTCGAGCGTGGGAACTGAGTCAACTCTAGATCCCTTGGGAACTATGTCGGGCTATGCTAATTTTTAGTCAATTCGATAATCAGTATTAATTAGGACGTCAATCCTTCGCTTCATTGTGACGTGACATAAATTAACAAAGAAGAGAGAGTTAATAGCTATCCCACGGGAACCACTTAAGAAATCTGGATAAAAAGTAGCCTATATGTTAATCCAGGACCCAACCTATATGTGTGCCAAGTTTCATCCCGATCCCTCCAGTTGTTGAAGCGTAAAAGAGTAACAATCATCCATCCATACATAAAAACTTTCACATTTATAATATTAGTAGGATATTTTTTTTCATGGAAAATAATGTAAAGGAACGAATCCAATCAAAAAAATTCATAAAAATAATGTGTTATAAATACCTAATTAAGTTAACAGCCATATGATAAAACCTTGAACGAAACTCTGGCGTTTACAACGTTTCGTCGCGAACTCTCGCACGCACCGCGTCACGTAACGATTTCTACCAATTCACTCTAACCGCAAGCCGCGTCACGGAACTCCGTTATAATATCAGCTACGGAACCTGGACAGAACATGTTTAACTCGCTCTTGACAAAATTTTGTTTTATCCGCATCGTTCGATGTCGGTGTCGGTTCTCTTGAGAGTAGCCCGGGCGTTGGCTGTGCTGGAGTGGATAGGAATACACCACATCATTATTTTGAGGGACCGAGACCTAAGTATTTTTATATGTTTGTTTCAGTTTACGTTTATTTATGTATCAATTTAATTCGTTGTTTAATTTTTAGGTTTCTGTTATTTTAGATAGGCTCCGCTGACGATGAGATATGAGGAGGTCAAGAACAAAAGGCGACATTTACACTTTTCTTTTTTTTTTCAATATTCGAGTAAAATGTGAATTATTATACTATTTCATAGCCATACCCATATGCCTATGAAATATTATAATATAAGATATTTAGGGAGAGTAACACTTTAGTTAGTTAAGTTATATTGTAATAGATCAAATAGAATATATAATTGGGAAATATATAATTTAATAATTTTCAAACGTCACGTTTTGATTCCACACAAAAAAAGGAATGTGAATGTGACCTTTTGAATAAAATACGAGTTTAAGATGCTATTTTCTCATGAGATATGTCACTATTTGAACCAAATCAGTTTAGAAATTGATAAAATCCAAAGTTTTGAGATCGATTTAAAAAAAACGAATCGAACCGGTTAGTTACGTAAATGTTACCTTTTGTTACCTTTTGTTCCTGACCCCTCATATTTTAGAGCTATGTTTGATTTAGCTGTATCGTAATAACATTAATACATATAAGCGTGAAATTGAATAAGTTGGTATGGTTATAGTACTTATCTTCAACTAAAACAACAATTTATAAAAAAACTGGCCAAGTGTGAGTCGTATTCTACAATAAAATTCCAGAAAATTTAACTAGTTTGTCAGAGAATAAATTCAAGACTCATGTCAAAAAATGCTTGACCTTTATAGGATATTATAAAATAATCGATTATGTAAATCACAAAAACATTATAAGTTGATTCTATAACAAATACCATTACGTGAGACTGTAATCTAATTCATGACATTATTAATATATTCATTCATTCATATCAGCTCATATACATCCCCACCGAGGGGCTCGAGCCTACCCTGAATTAGGGCGATCAGGCCTTAGTAGACCACGCGGGCCCAGTGCGTGTTGGTCGACTGCACACACAACCTGCGAGTTTCTTCGCAGGCGTGTGCAGGTTTCCTCACGTCCTTCACCGTTAAATATATGTACCTATGTACGTAAGTTTTTGAAAAATCCATTGGTACAATGGCCGTTCAGATTTGAACCCGGTACCTCTGGTAAGAAGGACCGAGTCGTTACCGGTTGAGCCACCGACGCTATATTAATATATAAGTGCGTGTAAACACCTATTCAAAATGAATATTTTTGATTTGGTTTGATTTTGATTATTCACACTAAGGGGTCCTAACTGAATTTAATAAAAGAATTTTTCTGTCGCTCCCGTTGATGACTTTCGTTTGTAATGTGAATGTAGGTGACATTGTCTTAGTTGTGTGGAGATGTGCGGTGGTATGAAACCCTCAGAGCGCGAGTCCGACTCGCGCTTGGCCGGTTTTTTTATTTATTGTTTAGGACAAATCCATTTAGATCGGTGTCAACTGACAATTTTCACGAGGTTTTCACTTACATTCCACCGCCATGTCGGCTAGATTTCGGCGGGATACTCGGTTTCCGACGGAAGTGACGCCGATCCGGCTATCGGACCGGAAGTGGCGTTGTTTACAACACTCGGAAGGAAGCAGCGGCTGCGTGATAGATAGATAGACACGCCGATGGCGGGCGTTGAGCAATTCTCGATCAATAATATTACTTCGAGTTTATAAGTTTTATTATTGATCATTATTGTCATCATCATCATCATCAGCCGAAAGACGTCCACTGCTGGACAAAAGCCTTCAGGACTTTTGTAATAACCGGTCCGGCATTCCCCGCATTCAGCGGCTTCCCGCGATCTTCACCATGAATCCTTACTAATATTATAAACACGAAAGTTTGTATGTTTGGATGTGTGTTACTCTTTCACACCACAACAGATAAGCGGATCTGCATGGAATTTGGTAGGTAGACAGATTAGGACATGGATTAACATACAGGCTACTTTTTTCCACGTGCGGCTCGCGCACTGCGCACCCTCGAACCTGTGGGGATAAGTGGAATATTCATAACAAAGGGATGGAAACCCTACCTGCTTCTGATTGTCCGGAGCTGGAATGGAGCTGAGGGATGACCGTGGAATAACCGACATTATGGATTCCGCAACGACTGGTTCTGCGATCACCGCATCCAGCGGCTTCCCGCGACCTTCATTAGATCGTCGGTCCACTTAGTGGGAGACATGCCTACCTTACCTGTGAGGGACAGGTAAGTTCTCGAGTGGTCTGCCACTTGGGTTATTTGATAGCTGACTTATGCAACGATCACGATTGTTATTTTTGTAATCGTTAATTGTGACGATTATGCAAATAAAAATTTATAAAAGTAAGTATATGACTAGTACATAACTACTTACCTTTATTACCTATTATTGCGATAGCGAATGCAAATCCTTACTGTTCAGTTTACGTTCTTGGGATAAGGGGGAGGTACACTGAAGCGCAAGCAGTATCATCGCGTGAAACTAAATCTAAGAAAGTCTCAAATAATCTCTGCTACCATCCGCCTGAAGAAGAAAGAGAAGGGGTTGACAATCAATACCGGGTACCGACCCTATAACACTCCGTCAGGCATTTAAAACTAAATTTCGTACAATGTCATTCAATTCAATTCATTTATTCAGTTGCTTTCATGTACATGTCTGATGTCTCTAACTCGAGGCCTAACATTCTGACACCTGGTCAAAGTGAGACTCTGACATTGTGCAAAGGCTACTATCAGTATACAATTAACTACAAGTACCGGGCCCGATGCCGCAATAATTTGGTCAATGCCCAAGCACTACCCGCTTGCTGTCGATAAATGTCCTGGCATCGAAGGGTTAAATCCTACACAATAACGAATATTACACTACAAAATATACATAGATCGGGCCAGGTACTACAACGATGATATTACAAGGTAGGACTCACTGGTCGCTGACTTGATCTTAGGGGTAGTTGTGAGTACTGAGCTATTGTTATGAATAATTGTGATAGGTGTGTGGAGTATTGTGTGAATTAAATATACCCCAGGCTACGTCCGAAGAAGTAGGACATCCGATGTTCCTGGGCTAGTCTCCTCAGTACCTGCAGCTGTCAGTACCGCTACTTGCCCGGCACAAACAAGTAAGGATTCTTTAAACCGGAAATAACGTCACGTTTCAACGTGCAAACTTTTTGATGTCCGTAACTGTTGGGTTACACTAAACTATAAACCAATAAAACTGTTCTCCATAACAGTGTCCATTTGAGCGAGGAGTAAACGCACATTTGCGAACGAGTACCTCCCGGTAGGTACGAATTCGGCGGTCTCGTATCCACGCGGTCGAACTAGGGCCCGTCTTCCGATGTGGCGACCTTGCCGCTCTAAATTATGTGAAATCTCACGACATTCGTGAGTACTCCGAACAAGGCACACAATTTTAGCTCCGTAAGTAACTATAGTGGTATTTTTACCGTTCGTAAACTGTCCGTGCGGAAAACAATTTCACACTCGCAAGTAATTACAATAACCGCGGCCCTTCCTTGCGATAATAAAACGTGGTGTCCGAACACGCACTTTACAAAAGAGTCCGAACTGCTTGATTTATACTCCCGATTGAGTTTTCCAAAATGTTCCAGGAAATCGCTTCTGGTAGCTGTCTCCGTGACAGGTTTCCGTAGTAGATTTGGACAGCGTCCGACCGCTGAGTCTGATTCTACGTGTGTCAAAATTGACCTGCAACCGACCCGCATCGTTGCGTCTGAGGGACCTTCGTTTCGACCCGGGCGGCGTCACGGTTATCGGTCACGTGGCTGCGCCGTACAGCTGTATCTCACTGACAGACTGCCACCGCTGGCCGCGGGCGCAGCTCAAGCCTCCCCGCACGTCGCGCGTGTCACTCGGCAACAGCGCGATCGCCTGATCCGCGGGGAAAGCCGACATCGCATTACCTGCCCCGGCCAACGCCTATGTTCTCAGGAATGCGGTCCTGCTGATAAGCGCTTCGAGGCACCAGTTAGATGCAAGTTAAATGATGTATTACGATGAACTTGCGACGCGCTCACGTACATATGCGAAGTACATCCGACCGAACGGATTGAAACCAAACACTTACCAAAAACATTAAAAGGACATTTTAATCTAAAGCGTCACTTTCCTGAAATGATTTACATGAATATTTTCTCAAACAACTTCAAACCTGTTTGTACCCACGATGGAACGGAGAAGGGGTATGCGTTTAGGGCGAGAGGTTATTGGTTTGTTTGTGTGAGCAAACGAATGTTGCCATTTATTTATCTCGAAAACTACTAGGTCGATTTCCTTGCGGTTTTTTGCATTTAAAGGGTATCAGGGCATGTACTTAGACATATTTATGGTTGTAGACCACCAGGGGGTGTTGCAGTAGCCAGGATGGAAGGCGCTAATGTTGCAATTTGTCTCGAAAACTACTTTATCAATTTCCTTGCGGTTTTTTGCATTAAAAAGGTATCATTTCAGAACAGGTTCTTATACAATATGTTTTATGACGGTAGACCACCAAGGAGCGCTGCAGGAGCCAGGATGGTTGGCAGACGGACAGATAGACATGGCGAAACTAGAAGGGTTCCTTGTTGACTTCGGAACCCTAAAAAGGATTAAGTAACGTTTTTAAAGTCCCCTGACTGAACGAAAATAAGAAACAAAAGATGAATGAAAAAAAAAATACAAGAAAATATGTCAGGGACTGTCATTCTCTGCTCTGAAATGAATTGAATATTGCGCAATTTTATGAGTTTGACTAATTCAATATGTAAATTAATGTATAGTTATTAATTAATGTAAATTGCTATATATAGGGTGACTTTAATTAGTTCTTGACAGCAAAGGATATGAATGTACTTGTGATTACAAACAACTTGCCCAAAGAAACTATATGTAAAATATGGAAAAAAAATTTGGTCCTTTATACATTTTTGCCGATTTGATAACTTATTATTATGTATCGAGGACCAAATATTGTTTTCTGATTTGACATATATTTTATTTTGGAAAGTTGTTTGTCATCACGAATACATGCATACCTTTTGTTATCAAGAACTAATTAAAAGTAACCTTGTATAAACTGAAATTTGGAACATAGAGGGCGCTGGAAGCCCCTGACCGATTTTATTGTTTTTTTAAAATTTATCTTTCGTTTCTTATTTCCTTCTAGTCGGGGGACTTTAAAAAAGTTACTAGATCCTTTTGAGGGTTACGAAGTCAATAACAAGGAATGTCTGTCTGTCTGTCTGTCCGCGGCTTTGCTCAGAGACTAAAAGTATTAGAATGCTCTAATTTGGCATGGGTATAGATAATAATCACGCCGACAAAGTTCTAGAATAAAATATTAAAAGAATATTTTTTTAGGGTACCTCGCATGTAAATAAGGGTTTTTTTCATTTACGTACTCTTTCGTGTAGGGTATCGTTGAATAGGTCTTTTTAAAACTATTGAGGGTTTGCTCAAAATATTTATCGATTCAAGGATCCCTTTGCGAAATATTAAGCTTTAAAGTGCTGATTTTTGCTAGAGTCAAGTGTCCTCCCCCCCTCCTCCCCCCCTCCTCCCCCCCTCCCCCCCTCCTCCCCCCCTCCCCCCCTCTCTACAAGCTAAACCGCTATTTCAGGACATTTGAAAAAAAGTTGTAAATAATAGTACATATAATCAATTTAAAAGAAAAACTATCACGGCTAAGTAGGCTTTCTTAGTTTAGGAGTAATTGTCGACCAACTTAATATGTGAAGTTGGATGATTTGTACAAAGTTCATAGATTTTCAATGCCAAATGTTCTATTGCCAACTGCAAAAATAATTTTGTTTTTTAAAGAAAACATTTATTTTTTGAAAAGACTTCGTAACCCTAATTAGCGCGAGTAACAAAATTTGCTGGAACTATTTTAACTGGTGCTTCTACCCATGAAACTGAACAACTTTCCCTATGGAACCCATAGTCAAATCGCAAAAAAAATTGACTCTCCCATACTAACTCGATCAGCTGATCAGCCAACTTAGTATGGGAAGTTCAACATTTTTTTTGAGATTTGATTATGGGTTCCATGAGGAAAGTTGTTCAGTTTCATGGGTAGAAGCACTAGTTAAACTAGTTTCAGCTAATTTTGTTAGACCTTATATATATATGGGATTCTCACAACCAGCCCTTTCATTTAATATGTCACACAATATAGTTTGTAAACTATTTTTATTTACCCTCCAAAAGTGCTACATGTTTAAAATTCTTTATTTAAGGAAAATTTTAACTCAATCGGTTTAGTAGTTTCGGAGAGAAGTGGCTGTGACAGACAGGTGAATGGTTCCGTTTTTATCTTTTGTGGTACGGAACCCTAAATAGGGACATTAGTGTTTTAACAAAATGTAATTCAAAATAATTTAGTAAAAGTGGGGGTCGGGCACACAGCTTGTAGACCCTATGGCCAATGGGACAGTAAAGTTCTCTAGTAGCGACCACGCACCGGAAGACGTAGCGTAGGCAGGCCTCCCACCCGGCGGACCGATGACCCAGTGAAGGTCGCGGGAAGCCGCTGGATTCGGGCAGCGCAGAACCGGTCGTCCTTGAAATCCTTGGGGGAGGCCTTTGTCCAGCGGTGGAAGTATTTAGCTGATATGATGATGGTGATGATGATAATGATTTTAATAACGTGACGCTTAAGATTAAAGTAACGAATACACATTCAGTTTGTATTTGAAATCAATCGAAATGTTTGTTATATTGTTTGCAAAAGATTTAGGGGAAATATGGATGATATATTAGTATAAATTAGTGTAAGACCAGTTAGCTGGGGCTTTCACTCGTGATACGGAATAACCGGAGAACAGTTCCTAAGACACCCATAGTCAATTCTCAAAAAAAAAATCGGCGATCCATACAAAAATACTTGAAACTGGTCAATCAGCTGATCGATTTGTATGAAGATTTCATTTTTTTGCAAATATAATACGAGCTTCAAGGGGAAAAGTACATATGATGAACAGAAGCCCTGGTTTAAGGCTCCATACCAATTTTGTTTCACCCTTACACCCTACACATATAAATCCAATCCAATCAAAAGATACAGCCTTTTAAAAGCAAGACAGACTGACAGACATACTAACAGACGGACAGAGTAGGCTTAGTTAACAGGGTCCCGTGACCTGATAACGAACGCTTAAAAACCACGGTACGGAACACGGAGGGAAAAATGTGTGTACTTTTTTTTTTTATTCACAATTGGTAAACCCTTGACAACATCTCACCTGGTGGTAAGTGACGATGTTGTATAAGAACCTGTTCCGAAATGACCACCAAGGATTGTATAAGAACGTACTGCTCAGTTTTGGTCTTCACGTCCGTCTGAATATAACGGAAGGTCTTGTTTGGCAGTGCTTAATTATGAAATGCTAGGTTCCTAACTAGAGCATATTTACCAATAGACTAGGAGGTCATGACAAATTTGGTAACGAAAACGGAAATGGATAAACTTAGGTTGGGAGGATAAATGGCAACACTCTGATGTTAAATATATCGGTCTGCCAGCGCAAAGTTGTTGCGTTATGTACTTAAAGCGCCTGAAAAACTAGTTATCGTAACCAAAAAAAAACGATGAGGGAAATAGCTGAGTAAGATAGAAAATGAAAGTACTACTTGTACTCATGACAATAATGCAAAAACTGACCAAATATTCGGTTGCGTTATGGAGGGGAGTACAGAAACCTGGCACAGAAAACTCGCTATTCCTACTACTAACTGGTGTTGTTATACTATACAAGCATCAACAAAAACATCGATAGGTATCATATACAGATGATCCCTGAAACAACAGCGCAACGTTTCGCCTAATTGAAATCGTGTTACACCCTCGGGTGGCATGCACGGAAGAAGCTATGATAAATGGAAAATTGCCCCTGTCCGCCTGTACGCTAACGTATTGCAGTGCATAACAGGTACAGATGATGTTGCGGGGTAAACGTCTGTGCACATTTAGCTGGCAAACTGCTGCAAATCGTGCGCGTGGCGCGAAGGTTTTAGCTGAAGGTATTGCGGGTCAAGTACCTAGCTTGACAAAGAGTATAGTAAACCTGGAACGATAACGTGCCCAAATTTTTTATATGATGAAAAGAAACAGAATCAGCGGACGGCTAAACGCTATGCATTACTGTGGTTCGCCCCGAAGTGTGTTTTTTTTTTAAAGGACAAGCTTTTTTCGCTTTTTTACAACTTCACCGGACAGGGGGGCGAGTGCGGAGGGCACTCAACCTGTGTATAAGGCAAAAAAATGCAACGCAAAAATATGCAACGAATGCAACACCCGAAGTACGCTAGTACTAATAATCGTTTATATACTGTGCCCGAAGTGTGAACTCTCGTTCTTAAAAAATATATAATATGTATACGCACTAACGCTTGCGCGATGTAGGATCCGTCTAGCGCCATCTAGTGGTGTTTCAACATTGACAACCCCATATGTCACCGATACCCCGTGGCCGAATGTCATTTTTGTCTCATTAATTCGGCTACCAAATTTCAAGACATTCTGATCAACGATACTCGAGCTAACGTCGATCAAACATTTATACATTCATACATAGAAACGCCGGATTATGCGGGTAGAGTCTGAGAACTAGCTTCACTCGTTCAATAATAATAATAACCAGGTTACAATTAGGTAACAAGATATCTGAACACTCAAGGATTAATCACCGAAGTTTCTTACAGTATACTTCAAAAAGCAGATTTAAAAAACCCCTAAGGTTTCGTAAGCAAAACAGTAGGTTTTGTTTTATGTGGCTGATTCCACTGGGTCACCGTGAAAAATATTCATAGAAAAAAATTCACCAAATTTTCAAACCATCATTGTCATCATATCAGCCGAAAGGCGTCCACTGCTGGACAAACAATCGGTCCTGCGCTGCCCGCATACAGCGGCTTCCCGCGACCTTCACCAAGTCGTCGCCCACCGACTGCTACGTCTTTAGGTGCGCGGTTTCCACTCGACAACTTTACTACCCCATGGCCATTTGATCAGCGAGCTATGTGCCCAGTGCCACTTAAGTTTAGCAATTCCAAGTGCTATACCGGTTACTTTCGTTCTCATACGGATCTCCTCGTTTATCGATCACGTTTCAAACCAATAGGGATGACGACAGCATCAGAAATAAAGTATGAACTGTTGATCACTAAATTGCCCTCTTACTTAAACTTCGGAAAACCTTACTCGTTTTGTTTTCCATCAAGTCTTCGATTTTTAATTCATCAAAATCACAAAATGAGTACATAAATGACGCTGCAATACTACGACGTCACGCCTAGGTATTTCAAACATTTTTAGAACAAAATGTCGTTTTTGACAGATGATAAAAATTTAATCAGATGTTAAAAAATTTAATCCGTCATCTCTATTCTAGTGAAAATATTTTGAATGAAAATCTGCAAGATCATACGATACCTAGATATAGCGTTTACGATAATGACCCATAACGTCACCACTGCTGGGGCACGGGTCTCTACCCAAGTTCAGGAACATTAGGCCATACTCCACACACGGGGGCCAAGTTCGGGTTGGTGGACTTTGTAGGTCCAGTGGCGAACCCCACTGTCAGAAGTTTTTCAAGCCGCCTTTAAGGCATCTGACACGGCTTAACGACTGCCATGTAGCGATAGCAACCAGCACCAACATTACCAGATACGCTAGACTACCAGGTTTATGATATAGCGTCCCCACTCACCGACAGCTAGGTCATAAAGTGAGGGCCGCTATTCCTGCCAACACCATAAGGTGAAAAAAAGGACCAGTTACCAGAGATTTGTTACCATAGATGGGTTATGCACTAACAATCCACATTTGAAAATCGAAGCCATTTACACACACAATGTTATACGTAGTTCGCTTCCATTGCACCGAATGCTACAAGAAAAGAGATGCCAATTGGCATCTTTTTTTTGCTTCACTTTTTGGATGCACGTAACCTATCTACCTCCCCTTATATATAGCACATCTCTGCCAGTTACCGTAGGTCTTGCCGCCAAGACGCTTGTCCTGGTACTCTGCAAGGCGAGTGCCTCGTGGAAGAGAACCACTACCTACTGTCCAGGTAGGTCCCGGAGCTGGACGCGCTCACCGCCCGCGGCTTTCGCTGCTGGCGGTTCGATCCAACCAGCACCAACAGCTTAACGTGCCTGGTGGAGTACGGAAACGGTCGAGATAAATGCCACTAACAGTCAAACCCATCTAGGTGATGACCGTGCTTCAGGCCAGGTAACCTGCGAGATCAACCTGGTTACGCTAATTACACTGAGCTAGTCATTTGAGTTACTTTTTATGATCTGTCAAAAACGAAATTTTGCTCTAAAAATGTTTGAAATACCCACAAGTGACGTTATAGATTTTAAGCGTCATTGACGAACTTATTTTGTGAATTTGATCAATTAAAAATTGAAGACGTGATGGAAAAACAAAACCAGTAAGGTTTTTTTAAACTTAAAGAGGAGAGCAATTTAGGAAATCATATTTCAGATTTTATTAAAGTGAAACTTTTATTACATCGTCTCAATTTTTTTCGTCTGTGTGTCGTGTGACGGTCGGTATGATCGTTTCGTCCTCTGTACCGTAGCTCCAACACGAGAGCAGCCATGATCGTTTCGTGCTCTGTAAATTTCTATAATGTGAAAAAAAGATTCACTTTTACCGTGGTTTCATAAAACCACACACACTTTTTTGATGCAGTCCGATCCCTTATTACGAAATGTGCGTTGCATGATGCTCACTGTGGAGACACTCTTATGTTATTGCAGATAGACATCGTAGATACAGCAATGGCGTGTACCATTTTAATTTGAAAGCGGAAATTCAGCGAATAAAGTCGTAAATGCAAACGTGTACGAGTAACCGCGTAGCTTTACCGTGCCTGGGTGCAGTTAGTATTTGGTTAAACCACTTTGTATTTGCGAAGTGCTGAAATATTTTAAAAACATCTAAAACGCAGAATTTAACTTGTTTTTTAACCGCATATACAAAAAAGGAGGAGAATCTCAATTTATTTGTGAACCGATTTTTAATCGACTCCAAAAAAGGAGCACGGAGGTTTCTCAATTCGACCGTATATATTTTTTTTCATGTGTTTTCGTGGATAACTTCGTCGTTTATGAACCGATTTATTTTTTCGCTAAACGCGCGGTTTGTAAACCGAAAATGATTTCCCCGCCCGCCGCAACAACCGCCCGACTCGGCTCCCCTTAAAAATTTTTAAGGTACGATACCAGAAAAATACACGTGATTTTGGGTCTGGGGGAGGGGTTAGTCTTAAACCTCACCACGTATCACCAGGAGGGAGCGGAGTGTTAAAAAGTTGCTAAAAAGCATCACGTGATTAATAGATGAGCCTAGTATGGGGACCAAGTACAGATTAGTGCAAGTTGTAGGGCTAGTGACAAACCCCGCTGTCAGAAGTTTCCGATAAGGCCTATAAGGCCTCTTTTTATACCCTTATAGTTTCGCCATGTCTCTCTGTCCGATTTTCCACGGCTTAGCTCAGAGATTAAAGCCCATCTGTCGACTCCTAAGCTGAAAAAAAAAAAAATAAAAAAAAATGAAAAAATTGGCCAAGGGTGTAGCGAGGTACGGGTAAGCGGAAGGAAGGGGGGGCAGCTAGAAAGGTGTATGCTGGTCGGCTAGAATGTCCACGAACTGAAGAGTAAGTAAGTAAGTAATATATTGAAAAAATCAATGTTATACAGCTTACAAAACAGGTAAGTATAAAAGAACCTACTTCAAATAAATAATTTTAAACAAAAGCGAAGCTTTTTTCTAAAAATCCCTGATAATTACCAATATCCTGACAAAAAAAGAATTAGCGAAATGGGTCCAGATGTTCACGCGAGATGCGATGACCAAGGGAAATAGAGATTCATTTTTTATATATGGGTATATAGATAACAATATAACAAAAATATCGGGGACAGAGAAGAGCTAAACAAATAACAGTTAATTAAACAATAGTTAACATTAAATGGTTGAATTTTTCAGTGATAAAAACATGTGTCATACACGTGACAGTTAAAGTATTACTCACAAATAACCTAACCAATTTAATTAAAACCCGACCGTATAGAAAAATGTATCCTATGTCACTAAGGGGATCGAGACGAATCTAACGACACCTCATACTTCACAATACATGAAGCCGTTTAGGCTACAGGCTCAGAAAAAGAAACAGACATACATACATACGTTATACAGAATGTAACAAAATTGTTATAGGTCCCGTTAACTGGGGCTTCTACTCATTATACTGAACAACTGCTCAAATCGCAAATATTTTTTTTACTTTTCATACAAATCGATCAGCTAGTTCTTTTTTTTGAGACCATTTTTTTCACACCTATATTTTAAGGTATGTTTTTAAAGATGTTGTTTCAGTCGGGTTAAAAAACATTCTTCTTCTTCTTCGGCAGTCGGGTAGTAAAGGTATTGCCGGCAATTTGTTAAACTCATCCATCGTTTAGTAAAAACCGGTCAAGTGCGAGTCGGACTCGGACACGAAGGGTTCCGTACCATCGTGCAAGATTCAACACCATGTACAGAGGCCAGCACATCAAGCTAGACACTCGTAGTGCGATTCTGATCTATACGGCATAAGAACGGTACAAAGTCTAAATTGCAATACAAATCTGTTGACCGGATCACGAAAGAGCAGTCGTTCGCATTAGTATCAAATCCAATAGATTATATTTGGTTTCTTAAAATGAAATAACAGTGATTCAGAACTAAAAGGAATTAAGTCCATGCTTTCGATCAGTTAGGTAAGGCAGTTTGCGCTCCGCAAACTTAAGCGCGTTTTACCCTGCAACGCCATCTAATAATTATAATGTCTTTGGTATGTGTAGGTTATGTGGAGAAAAAAGTACGATTTGATTATATGTATAGAATATAGACAGATTTAATTTCCCACGGGACCTCTTTAGTTTTCCAGGATAAAGAATACCCAACAGTTGGGTAGTTACTATGTAATGATGGTCAAAACACCACATCTCAATGTAAAGGTTTCATATTGTTACGTTGAGCCATTCTAGAGATAATTTTTTTTTGCATTTCTGCAGGAATCCTTACTTTTTTTGGGATTCACAATGTCCCAGTTTTAGTTCGCGATATAAGGTATCAACACGTGTAAAATTTAATTGCAATAGGTCAAGCAACATTTGCGTGGTGAGCCATTCTAGAAATGCATACTTTTGATTTTACCACAGAAGTTCTTGAATTTTCTTGGATTAAAAGTACCCTATATGTTAACCCGGGCTGTAAGGAACCACCATACATAATCTCATCAAAATCGACCTGGTAGTTTTTGCGTGATGCGCGAACATATAGACAGACAAAAATTCCAAAATATGTTGTTTTCGTTGTGATCGTTAGTAATGTCCACCACAATTATTTTCCAAAAATATTTCATGTACAGATACGGTCCCGTTAGTTTTATTATATTACAGATTAAAAATAATAATAATAATTTCGTTCCATGTTCCATGTCATGCATTTAATTCAATAAGTCAAAACTCCAGACTCGTTTACTTACAAATTTTTATTGCCATAATGGCCTCGTCTGGAAAGTTAAAAGCTTTTACAACAAGAAACAAAAGTATGTTCCATAATAAAATTTTGAGGGTGTTTCAGAATTTGGTCTACAAACGCAAAAAGCGTGACGTGGGATGCGTCATTGGAGATTTTGCTATCAATAACATAATCTATAAAATCAGCCAAGTGAGAGTCGGACTAGCACTCCGAGGGTTTCGTACTACCACACATGTATACACAACCACAAAGCTTAAGGACAATGATACCTATTCACATTACAAACAAAAGACATCAGCGCAAGCGACAAAAATATGCTTTTTTTGTCATTCAGTTTGGACTTTTCAGCGCGAGTACGACTCACACTTGGCCGATTTTTTTTGTACTTTAGCATTAGTACTATAATCACAAGAAGTTTTACGCTTGTATGTATTACCGTTATTACGATAGAGCTAAATCAAAAATACTTCTAAAAACTTATAAAAATCTGTTTTTTTTTGTATGGCGACCCCCCTTATTTTTCACTTTTTCTAATTTTTAATATTTGTTGTTATAGCGGCATCAGAAATACACATTCTGTGAAAATTTCTACTGTGTCCCTATTACGGCTCATGAAATACAGCGACACACCCTGGACACGTCATACAACGGACCAGAAATGACATTTCAAAAAAGGAATGACGGAATAAACAAAATGGCGGCGAAATCCTATACGTTCGACAACCAAACTGTAACCAATCTGCATCAATCTGGGTGACGAGGGGAGAGAGCGGCAGGGAGTGTCCATACTGTATGTTAGTACTAATATTATATACTTGGACAGCGCGGCTTAAAAATAGCACAGTACAATAAAGAGTACTAGCGTAATAGGGTCCCGTTGGTCACCCGTTGGGTGGACGGGACCCCAAAAACGGTAACAAACATCAGCACTTAAAAAGTTTATATTTCGTAAACTAATAATTGAAGCGTCGGTGGCTCAACCAATAAGGACTTGGTCCTTCTAACCAGAGGTGCCGGTTTCAAATGCGGACGGCCAATGTAGCAATGAGTCTTTCGAAACTTACGTACATATACTCACCGATTGCTTTAACGGTGAAGGAAACACCGTGAGGAAACCTGCACACACCTGCGAAGAAACCGAAGGTTGTGTATGAAGTCGACCAACCCGCACTGGGCTAGCGTGGTCGACTAAGGCCCGTTCGCCCTAATTCAGGGTAGGCTCGAGCCCCTCGGTGGGGACGTATGTGAGCTGATACGATGAAACTAATCATTTATTGACGGACATGGCGAAACTATACAGGTTCTTAGTTTGACTAGAAAACCTTAAAAATTACTGCCGTACCGATAAAAACAGCTAAGTTAACTAAATTTTAACCGCCTCCATGGCGTAATGTTTAGTCGATTCGCTTCACACCAGGAGGTCATCAGTTCGATTCCCGGCGATTCGTAATTCAGTAGGTAATAAAGTAAGAAAATCATAAAAGGTAAAAAATAAATAAATTGTATAGCCTCTTTATGCATATTTTCTTGCGTAGCATGTGGTCGGGTAATAGGGATGACGAATGCTAGTCATCTGATTTACTTTTTATCATCTGTCAAAAACGACATTTTGTTCTAAAAATGT
The DNA here is from genome assembly GCA_947284805.1 of Coleophora flavipennella. Taxonomy (NCBI): domain Eukaryota; kingdom Metazoa; phylum Arthropoda; class Insecta; order Lepidoptera; family Coleophoridae; genus Coleophora; species Coleophora flavipennella. The sequence continues at coordinate 6,342,601 of OX369258.1, read as the reverse complement.
TTGAAATACCTAGGCGTGACGTCATAGTTTTGCAGCGTCATTTATGCACTCATTTTGTGGTTTTGGTGACTTAAAAGTTGAAAACTTGATGGAAAACAAAACGAGTGAGGTTTTCTGAAGTTTAAGTAGTAGGGCAATTTAGTGATCAAGAGTTCGCAATTTATTTCTGATGCTGTCGTCATCCCTATTCGGGCAACTCAACAATTGACATTAAACTTTTTTTTTATTCACTATTGGTAAGCCCTTGGCATCATCTTACCTGATGGTAAGTGACGATGATGCCGAAGATGGAAGCGGGCTTACCAAGATTCCCCAACGCAATGGAGAACTGGCTATCTTATCTCCAAGCCGGAACACATCAATGAACTTAATTAATAATAAAGAGAAGAGACAGATTAATGTTTTACATGTCAAATTAAAAGTATAAACAAATGATCTAGATTATAGTAGGAGTTACCTTATTCAGAATTTGTCTGGAGTAATGAATTGTATATACTAATCATATACATATAATCTGAATGTTTTCCTAAAAGACTGTCGTTTGATTTGCGACGGACGCCTTGGAATAGGAAAAAAATTTTTTGCAGCGCTCTTTTTTTCAATCATATCAAGCACACGTAGTTGCTGTCGCTTACCTGCACTTTACAAACCCAGCACAAAATCTGTACGTAGTAACTGTATGGTAGAGATTTCATTGTTTGTAAGTCATACAATCACTCCTTTGGGTCTGATTACGGTTTCTATTTGGTTAAAAGCGCTTAAAGAGTTAAAACTTCAATTAATGTCCCCGTACATTTCCTTGTTTTTGTGGGCTTTACCAAAGGAGATTTTTTCTCTTAATTTTTTTTATATTTTCATTTGTTTTTGTACTGTTCCATATTTGACGTTACTGTACTATTACTGTTCAAACCTGTTATCTCGCAAAAAAAATTTGCCTGTCCCATATTTACTCGATCAGCTGATCAGCCAACTTAGTATGGGAAGTTCAAAAATTTTTTTTAGATTTGACTATGGGTGTCATGGGGAAAGTTGTTCAGTTTTATGAGAAGAAGTACTAGTTAAAATAGTTACAGCTAATTTTGTTAGACCGTATATAGGTACATTCTTTTATACCTCGAAGTAATGATTGTCAGCCCAGGCGCTAACGCTAGAGCGGTACTAGTTAAAATCCGGTACATTACATGAGAGCGGCCTCTCTGTACCTACCTACTTTGTGGTTGTACCTAGTGGGACCTTGATTTCCCGATAATGCACTTTATGTTTATGGACATTGCGCTGCAACTCGTTTAGCCGATTAATATCCTAGTACTCGACAGCACAAGGCACAAGTGTAAACAACTTCGATGCGCTTACTGAAAACAATTTTATCTATCTTCCCAAGTAAACCAGTAAACCGAAGTGTTTCATTTGGAACGAAAGTCATAAACTGTAAAATGGCAACATTGTACAACAGCAGTAGCGGCACTTTTTTCTATTCTGTACCAAGTATATACTCGAGAACTTGTGCGACCGCGCACCGGAAAACGTAGCGTAGGCAGGCCTCCCACGCGGTGGACCGACGACCTGGTGAAGATCGCGGAAAGCCGATTGATGCGGGCAGCGCAGGACCGGTCGTCGTGGAAATCCTTGGGGGAGGCCTTTGTCCAGCAGTGGACGATTTTTGGCTGATATGATGATTACCCACGACAGATGGAACGGAGGCATATGTATATGCTTTTGGGGATAGAGGTTGTTTGTGTGTGTGTGTGTGTGTGTGTGTGTGTGTGTGTGTGGTGTGTGTGTGTGTGCAGTGTGTGTTTTTTTTTTCAATAAAGTTATTTAATCCTTTTTCTATTGCGTTTTAGTGTTAACTATCCTCATTGGAATAAAACCAAAGTATGAAACTTTACGACTGTTTAATTCTTTTTACAATGATTCACACTATCCTCTTTGGAATAAAACCAAAGTATGAAACTTTAACGACTGTTTAATTCTTTTTACAATAATTCTAGGTCACATCCTTCCAGATCGAGCACCAACAAAAAATTGAAGTGAATCATGACATGGTCAAAGAATAAAGACTATTTACTACGTGAAAGAAGGTTAACTCCGCAAAATGATTTGAATGAATGGCGACTCTTACAACGACACAATAAAGTGCAAATTCAGGTCGCACAGCACTAATTACCTATAGTTATATTCGCCTACAAGTTGCCTCTCTTTCTAACGCGTAAGTCTTATCTCTTCTGACTACTGAATTTGCCCCATTCAGGGAGCCGCGCAGTGTAGAGAGTGGCGCATGTACATTTTCATGCCTACAGCGCGGAGTGCGACAGGCCTGACAAAAGTCGTACTTTTAGACGGTAATTCATTGGAACGAATTCTTGGAGCGTAATCGAGCAAACGCAAAGCAGATACACTTTTCAATAGCCCCACACTCCGCACCACAGTTACATCGTTGCAAAACAAAGTTAGAGTTACTCCACTCTAACTCTAACTCGAGTTGGGCTTAACTCGGGTTGGTCAAGAAAATAGCGGTCAAGTTTCGTTTAGAGTTTTATAAAGTTTAGGCTTGTGACATTGGAATTTCAGATCAAGATAAAAATATAAGAGTATTTCACTTAATTGTTTTATGAGGATCGAGGTTAATTTTAAAATAATAAAAAATCAAAATCACCTATCTTAGCTAGTAAACAATAGTCTAGACCCGTACAAAGGCAGCTGGCTGCGGATTCTCCATTATTTAAAATTAATGGGGATGCCCATACAAAAAAAACGTGTTTTTAATGGTTTAGCAGATTGAAATTTTTACAGAATATGTGTTATTGTGACAGATTTTCTAAAAAGAATTGGAAATCCCCATACAAAAAGAGTTTTTGAGTTAATTTTTGCGTTATTGTAAAAACCGGCCAATGGTATGTTTGTGGTATGGAAGCGCCCTCTTTTAAATATTTATTTTATTTTATTAATTTATATATTTTTAAAGTGAATAATACAAATCAATATTCTGTGAATATTTCAAACGTCTACCTGTTGCCGATATCAATATCGAGCAAAAAAATCGCGTTTATTGTATGGAAGACCCCCTTAAATATTTGTTTTATTTTAATTTTATTATTTATTTTCAAACCTAGGGCACAGCATCGACTTAACTATATCATTTAAGAGCCTCTGTGTATTTCCTTCCCTTTATTTTTATGAGCTTTTCACTGTGTATGGGGAGTTCAAGTACCTACTTTTCTTTTCATGAGCTTTCCCTGTAGAAGCGGAGTTCAAGTACTTTCTTTTCTCATCGTCATCACATAGGTTCCGTTCACTGCTGGACAAAGGGAGAGTTTTGCCGTAATCGCCATCTCTTGGTAGGCAGGAGGGCGATCGCGGTGTGTGACACAGTACGCCAAAAAGACGTTGCTGCCTATCCTCCGGTCTTTGATCCGTTAGTAACCTCTTACCACACCCCCGGGAAGAGATGGGGTGACACTATTCTAGGGCTGCACCATAGGCATACATAGTAGTAGATTTATGATAAATTAGGTAAGCTAAATACCTAACTTAAACACACATCCACTCCTCATTACTGTTTACGGCAGCTGCTGGGTACGCATCGCCATCAGGATGGCCGTGTCGGAGCGCTAGGAGGTGGCGCCACCTATGCATGCGTAGAAGTGCCGTGTGTTTTGTCTTGAAACGTGAATCGGTTAGCTAGGGTAGTAATAATAGGTCATCTTTGGCTAGGGTGTGATCGGTGCGAGACTACAACCCAGCTTTAGATGCTCCGTGTTGGTACTCTTGTTTGTTTAGCCAATCAGAATCGTTGTGATTATCGAATCAATGAATGACAATGCAGCCAACCTACGAAGGCTACGATAGAGGCGCCAATTATTTTACGAGCACTTTTGATCGAGCAGCTGAACTGTCAACTTGGGAATCCAGCCCCGTGCCGAACTCATCGCAGTTTATAAAATAATCTGTTATCATCCGAATTATCCTGAAGCCTCGTGTTGTAAACGTGTGTGAATATTGAATGTATACTTCAAAACTTCTCAATCCAATCCAATCAGTCGTTCCCCCGATGCTGGGGATCGTGACCGTCATGTCATCGAGGGGGCGCAGATTGCTCTCCACCGGGCTCTGTCACACGCTGCGTGCACTGCGTCCTGTAGTTGCAGAGCGGTGGTGCTGGTGACTTGGATGCACCACTTGGCAGGTGGTCTTCCCCGAGCTCTCTCATCCTCTGACTTTCCCTTCATGATTTGGTACTCTAGGCTGTTGGGACGGCGTGCACAGTGTCCAAAGAATGATAGTGAGCGTTGTTGCATACTGTTGAAAGGCTGGTCCTAACTTTGAGCTCCTCTAGGATGGAGAGAACTTCTCAAAGACGAGATTATTTCTAAAATCCGGCCAAAACCCTTCTGATCAAAAAAAATTTTCAGCATATTCGCCATATTAATAGATGTCATTCTTTGGTACGGAACCCTAATAGTAATTTATGCCACTGCCAAGTAACTCGTAGTAATGAGAGTCTTTTTTTTATGATCAATTGGTAAACCCTTGACAACATCTCACCTGGTGGAAAGTGACGATGTTGCCGAAGATGGAAGCGGACTTACCAGGATTCCCCAACGCAATAGGGAATTGGCTATGGCTGAACGAGAGTCATCGTAACTCAGCTTCGCTTCGTGGCACAATAGACAGCACTAGTGTTCCAATGGCTAATAGCGTGCAGTGGCATGCAATACTTTTTCTACGACCGTGAAATCTTTATATATATATAAATCTTCTGTCCGTGTGTTAGTCATTGAACTCCTCCTAAACGGCTGGACCGATTTCGCTAATTCTTTTTTTGTCGAGTTCGTTATTGTCAGGAGAAGGTTCTTATGTAGGATAGGGTAGGGTAGGGTAGGGTAGGGTAGTGTAGTGTAGTTTAGGGTAGGGTAGTGTAGGGTAAGGTAGGGTAGTGTAGGGTAGGGTAGGGTAGTGTAGGGTAGGGTAGGGTAGTGTAGGGTAGTGTAGTGTAGTGTAGGGTAGTGTAGGGTAGTGTAGGGTAGTGTAGGGTAGTGTAGGGTAGTGTAGGGTAGTGTAGGGTAGTGTAGGGTAGTGTAGGTTAGGGTAGGGTAAGGCAGTGTAATGTAATGTAAGGCGGTACGTAGTTCGCCGGGACAGCTAGTCTTATATATAAAAACTAGCAGCCCGTCCCGGCTTCGCACGGGGTAGACAATTATTTATTTTTGGAAATTTGGATATAAAACACTTTTTTTTCACAAATATTTTTATTTGTATTAAATAAATAGACTTACATACAAATATAACTGTGGGATTTTTTTTTAATACAAATAAAAATATTTGGGAAAAAAAGTGTTATATCCAAATTTCCAAAAATAAATAATTGTCTACCCCGTGCGAAGCCGGGACGGGCTGCTAGTCGTGAATATTTTTATAATTTTTTTCATTTTTAGATGGAATACTCGAGCAATGATGTCATGCCGGTCGAATGACCGTTGGCCGGGGAAAAGTTCCTGCTTTATCTCTTCCCATTCAGGGTTGCACGTAAAAGTGACGAATAGATCTGGCCGGCCGTGGTTGCGCACATAGGACATAGCATCATGCGTCTTTTCGTTTAAAAACCTCGCACATCCAGTAAATGATGACGGTAAGATGACGCGCTGTCCGATGTCGGCGGCATTCACGCTTGCGTCTTGGTTCAAAGCATCCCTCAGATGAATATAGTCATCTGTTCTAAGTTTTTGTTGGTTTCGCCTTATAAAATTTAATCGTTCCGAAATCATCTTTGCCATCATATCCACAAAATATTGACTAAACAAATCCTTGTAATAGTGCAGCGAATTAAATTGACTGGTCCTAATCATTAAGCGGTATGCGTAATATTGCATGCATGATACAGTTTTATTTCTTAAGGAATCCTGCTGAGGAATAGTTAAGTAATATCCGTCGTCTCCTGATACGAACATTAGCGGATATTGTAACGGATCATAAGCCCTATGCAATTCCGACACTCGCTTCAGCTGCCCGTCTCTACCGTGCAGCACTATATCTCTGGGGCCTTTGTCTTCATCAACCAAGAGAACGGCCACTTCGTTGACGGAAGGCGCGTTGTATCTGCCTCGGTGTTCTGCTTGAGGTGTGCGGTCAGCGTGAATAATTAATTTTAAATTCTCTGGAGATGTCGATTCGATACTTTGTTTAAAACTTCGTATGTAAACGTTGTGACTATTCAACATGGTCTGCAATTCGTTGATCAAATCCCGTTTTAGCATAGGAGCCATGTTAGAGCGCAAAGATAGTTGGTCAGCATCGGAAATAAAATATATCTGCAGAAATTGTGGGCTTTGTCCGGATGGCGGCAGGAGGCTGCCTATGAGGTGATAAACCTGTCCCTCTACCTTAAAGGTTGGCATGAAATTCCCCTCCCTAATTTCTTTCGCCCCGAACGATGTCATCTGAAACAGATTATTGTAACGACGTGCGTTTTTTAAAAAATGCGCGGATAGTGTACTATTGTTCGTCAGAAGGCTTTGGATTGGTTCTGGAGGCTCTACGATACTGGGAAGTATTACTTTTCCAGCCGCGCAACACATACCAATTGCTTCGTCTCTCCATTTTTTCGCGGAACATTTAGGGCATATCTTATCCATCGCTCCAATTTGAATGCTGTTTTGATCGGCGTAGTTAATTTGTGGATCGTAGCTGAATGCCGATCTATTGCTGTGAGCTGAAATCCCATCACGCCTTCTAATTGCTACTGCACGTTGTCTCTCTCTCTATGCCGTAAGTCGTTGCGAGCGGTCACCGCTAGACTCTCGGGCACGTGCTTGTGAGTTTCTGGCTCTCAGTCCAGCAAGCCGCTGCGAGCGTTCGGTGCTAGATTCTCTGGCACGTGCCCGCGAGTCTCTATCTCTGTTTCCAGCAAGGCGTTGTGAACGTTCGGAGCTCGACTGTCGATCGTAAATCTGAGAAGATCCTTCATTTTGTTCTGCAAGGCGAAGTGAGCGTTCGACACTGCACTCTTTTGCCCGTGTTTGCGAAATTCTTGTTCGATTTTCGTCAAGGCGTTGCGCGCGTTCTGCGGTCGACTGTCTTTTGCGAACCTCTGACGATCTGACATTTTGATTTGCAAGACGAATCGAACGATCGGCGCTACTTTCCCTTGCGCGAGCTTGCGAGGTTCACTCTCTATTCTCAGCAAGTCGCTGCGAGCGTTCGGCGCTAGATTCTCTGGCCCGTGATTGTGATGCATATTCTCTTTGACTTTCGAGTCGATCAGAATATTCTGAAGATGATTCTCCAACACGCCGAATCTTTGCTAATCTCGCTTGGGAGCTATGTTGAGATAATTGGGACCTTTTTTTTAGGCATAATTGTTTGAAAGTTTTGGTTATCAAGTAAAATAAATAAGAATTAATTTGATTTTAATATGAACAGTTTATTGAATAGAAGTTTTCATAAAAAAATACATACAATACTTAAATAGGTGCTTTAAAAAGAGTGTGACACTGCTATAAAAATAAACTGTCAAGGTTTAATCAAGTAATTTATGCGCAGTTTTGAAAATAACTCCTAATCGATAGAAAGAAAATGTGCTCTAATCTGAAATGTGTTCTATGGAAAAATCTAAATGTTCAATATCGGTAGCGTCCGCTGCGTAAGGAGCCGACTGTACCTATCTTACAGACGTGCACGCCCCACTCCTGTATTTCAGTGCGCCCTCCACTCCGCCCGCCGCGATGCCCGGCGCGCTTTTCAGACTGCATCGCAAACAACGGCCACGGTGCTATGGCGGTTTTGTTTACTGTTTGAATTTTTTAATTCGTAATATCTTTTGAATGGAAAGTCTAATTTAAATAATTTAAAAACTATTTTATAGGTAGTTAAATGGTCTTGACCATAAAATAATTTATTTGGATAAGGATTAATATAAACACATAAATAGCATGTTTTGAATTTGGTTAGCATTTTCATTAATGTTTAAAATGAAAAAAGTTGTTGTAGTGACATAACTACAATAGTTGGACATATGCTACTGCGGAGTTTTTTTATAGACATTATGATGTTCTTCAATATTGTTGTACATTATTTTGTTCTATCGCTAATAGTTTCGGCAGCGCATTCGACGAAAGACATTTTAAGACTCATTTTTCTACACCTTCGGTTACATTGTTCAAATTTTACCAAGGATCCCTAATTTTGTAGCCAAGGATCCCTAATTTTGTAGCCTATGTCAAATTGGAAGAATGTAGCATTCTATTGGTGAAAGATTTTTTAAATCGGCCCAGTACTTTTTGAGCCTATTCATTACAAACATACAAACATACAAAAATAGGTAAAAATCTTTCCTCTTTATAATATTAGTGTAGATGTAGATGAATCGCAAAATGTGTTGGTAAGCGCATAACTCGAGAACGGCTGGACCGATTTGGCTAATTCTTTAACTGTCGAGTTCGTTATTGTCAGGAGAAGGTTCTTATGTAGGGTAGGGTAGGGTAGGGTAGTGTAGTGTAGTGTAGGGTAAGGTAGTGTAGGGTAGGGTAGGGTAGTGTAGGGTAGGGTAGGGTAGTGTAGGGTAGTGTAGCGTAGGGTAGGGTAGTGTAGTGTAGGGTAGTGTAGTGTAGGGTAGTGTAGTGTAGGGTAGTGTAGTGTAGTGTATGTAGGGTAGCGTAGGGTAGTGTAGGGTAGGGTAGGGTAGGGTAGTGTAGTGTAGGGTAGGGTAGGGTAGTGTAGGGTAGGGTAGGGTAGTGTAGGGTAGGGTAGTGTAGCGTAGGGTAGGGTAGGGTAGTGTAGTGTAGGGTAGTGTAGTGTAGGGTAGTGTAGTGTAGCGTAGGGTAGGGTAGTGTAGTGTAGGGTAGTGTAGTGTAGGGTAGTGTAGTGTAGGGTAGTGTAGTGTAGTGTATGTAGGGTAGCGTAGGGTAGTGTAGGGTAGGGTAGGGTAGTGTAGTGTAGGGTAGTGTAGTGTAGGGTAGAGTAGTATAGGGTAGGGTAGTGTAGGGTAGGGTAGTGTAGTGTAGTGTAGGGTAGGGTAAATTCATCCATACAGCCCAATCACACTCGATGTTTAGCCATGGCGCAGGTACGCGCGCTTTTTGAAATGGCCTTGGCATCTTGCACAAAATACATTGAAGTTTTGTCATTATCATTGAATTTTTGAAGCCAAAGGCATAAAAACATTCAAAAAGTTTTATTGTAGTACAGTTGTCTCGTTTTGGAATGATCATTTTAAAACGACTTACAAGTCACTTACAGGAATGAATACTTTTGTGATATGATTTTAGGTTATGTATTAAGCAAATTACCAAAAGGGAGTAAAAAAATAGTAATTTATGAAACTGTTGCATAATAAGGGTTCTTAAAATACGAGGCGAGTTTTTTATAGCATTACACGAGTGTTTTAAGACCAAATTATGTGCAGTTTCATACACTACTTTTATCTAATCTCATACATTGGGATTGAATCAACTAAAATACAAAGATCAAAGTTAAGAGTAAAAAAAAACCCACGAAATTCAGAAAGTACCTACAACAAAACGTGTCATAGCGCTGATCCCAGCGCATCACCGCGCTTGCACTGAAGCGGACGGTGTCACAGACAGGTAAAAACAATGCTTTCACTGCATGACATTTTCAAACAAGAATGAAAATTCAATGAAAAACCAACACATCACCGCGCATGCGTTAAATCGGGCGCTGTCACAGACAAGTAAAAATTGGAATGAAAACTTTTTGTATTTCTGTAAAAATGGCGCGAACTGCATGTGCGTTCCAATAAAAAAAATGATATGGAACTTCGTTGGTTATACTCGTATTATCTCTTTGGTTTAACTTATATCGTAATGGAAAATAAATACATTATAACATTATTTCTCTAACAAAATAATGTTATAATGTATTATTTTTTTTATTACGGTATTGTGTTTATAAAGTATGCCAATATAAACTCGTTTTGAAGTTGATAATGCGAACTTTACGATATGAGAGTAGATAAATATATTTACCTAATTTGTTTACAGGTTGTCGTGAGATAATAATAATATTGTCATATCACGTCGTGACCTAATGCTTTAACATGATGAAACCAGAAATATCCATCCCTTTCGCAGTCTAAATACGCAGGCTTTTCAAAAATACTCGGAAAAAGTGTATATTTAATAATTATTTATTTATAGCCTAATATATTTGACCCCTCAAAGTAATCTTAATCGGATATAATACACTTCCACCAGCTTCTTTCCAATCTTCGAAGTCTTTCTGAAACGCACCTTTGGTATGGACCTAAGATCCACCAGATTTTCACCGATTCGGTCTTTATATCCTCTTTAAGTTTAGCGAAATGTCGGCCTTCCATATTTATCTTCATCTAAGGGAACAGAAAAAAGGCGCACGGGGTGAATTCCGGCAAATACGCTGGCTCAGGCATCAATGATATCTGGTTCTGGCTTTAAGTAAAATTTTACATCTTCAATATTAAGCATGGTCTTCCTTTGAATTTTACATTTTATTATTTACTGTACAAATAGCGTCGGTGGCGTAATGGCAAGGGCTGCTACCTGCTGTCCGGGAGGTAGTGGTTCGAATTATGCCACGTACCTATGTGTTTTCGAATTTCGATTTTATATGTAGGTACGTTTATCCGACGCTTTTACGGTAGTGAAAACATCGTGAGGAAACCTGCACACGCCCGCGAAGAAACTCAAAGGTTTCTTTGTTTGTTTGTAAACTCTTTATTGATAATTTTGAATAACATAAAACAGATATGTATGGTATAAAGGCGGACTTATCCCTTACGGGATCTCTTCCAGTCAACCTTAAAAAGGTTGTGTGTGAAGTCGACCAACCCGCTCTGGGCTCGCGTGGTCAGCTAAGACCCGATCGCCCTAATTCAGGGTAGGCTCGAACCCCTCGGTGGGGATGTGTATGAGCTGATATGATGATGATGATGATTTACTCTAGGTACTTTTACTTCTGGTGCGTTTTATTTTTTCAAACCTGTATATACTATGCCTAAAGAGAATTTAATACGCCCATGCTGTGCGCCCAGGTCACAATGTCATATGGTAGATAACATAATACGATATTCGTTATAAGTTGGTCATGACTGTAAACAGATGTCATTTTTAGGATTCCGTACACCCAACGGGTGACCAACGGGACCCTATTACTAAGCCTCCGCTGTCTGTCAGTCCGTCTGTCAGCGGGCTGTATTTCATGAACCGTTAATAGACAGTTGAAACTTTTACAGAATGTGTATTTTTGTTGCCGCTATAAAGTCAAATACTAAAAACTAGAAATTTTTGATGTGTAACATCTTTGCTCTCGCTTTCCTGCAATTTGTGGGAGTGATTTCGTGAAATGGGACGGAAATGTGTCCCATGTGTAACAGGAAGTCGCGTTTTTTCAGGCTTTAAAAGCGCGGAAAAGGCAAAGGTATCTATGACCATACAGCCTAGTCTGCCGTATCTTTGCCGTCCTTTTATAAAGTATTTTGTCACATGTTACACATCATATGCGAGTACTGTAGGTCTCGCTCGATTTTTTTTTAAAATAAGGGGGTTTCCATACAAAAAACGTGTTTTTATAGGTCCTTAAAAGTATTTTTGATTTCGCTCTATCGTAAAAACAGTATTACATACAAGCGTGAAACTTGATGTGATTAGGTATCATTGTCAATTACACTGTGCAATTGTGTGGAGAGGTGTGGTGGTATGGAACCCTCGGACGGAGTGCTAGTCCAACTCACACTTGGCCGGTTTTTTGCTTATCTTACATGAGTACTCACAGCTAATACTAAATTACATAATCTGTGACTAATATAAAATGTGACTATAGCTAAAGTCAGCGTTTGTTAATCGCCGACGCAAAATTAATAATTAGCTGGATTTTTATATCCACGATTAATAAGACCTTTCATTGGGTAATCAATCATTATACAAATTTAGTTTAACAACGAATAGTTCCTGAATCTTGTATGGGAGTTCCAAAATATTAGTGACGTAGCTAGGCATTGATTGCAACCGGGAGCATGACTGATATCTATGTTTTGTAATATAGTGTTTTTTTTTACAAAATTGACACATTTTAGGTATAGCGCTATAACCTAACCATATAAATTGAAAATTAAAAACCCCACTGCATAAATACTTTACTTCTCTGTTTTGGGTAATCGGCTTAAAATGTATCCTATGTCACTGTCGGGATCAAGACGAATCTAACGCCACCTTGCGCTCCAAAATCCATCAAGCTGTTTTAGCTCAGCCAAAAAAACATACATACTTACAAACACACATACACCCGAAAAACACTTTTGGGCAGTTGGTTAATATAATAAAAACAAAAGCAGATGCCATTTTAGTTTGTTAGGTAACAACAGCAGATGCCATTTTAGTTTGTTAGGTAACAACAGCAGATGCCATTTTAGTTTGTTAGGTAACAACAGCAGATGCCATTTTAGTTTGTTAGGTAACAACAGCAGATGCCATTTTAGTTTGTTAGGTAACAACAGCAGATGCCATTTTAGTTTGTTAGGTAACAACAGCAGATGCCATTTTAGTTTGTTAGGTAACAACAGCAGATGCCATTTTAGTTTGTTAGGTAACAACAGCAGATGCCATTTTAGTTTGTTAGGTAACAACAGCAGATGCCATTTTAGTTTGTTAGGTAACAACAGCAGATGCCATTTTAGTTTGTTAGGTAACCGATGGAGGTTCTCAATTCAACTGTATATTTTTTAGGGTTCCTTACTCCCAAAGGGTAACCAACGGCTCCCTATTATTAAGCCACCGCTATCTGTCTGTCAGCGGGCTGTATTTCAGGCGTTAAGGCGGTAATATTACAGATTTTCGTTATTTTGGCGTCAATTACTCCTAAACGATAGAAAACCCAAGGTTGAAAAAAAACACCCTTATTGTTGACGATGTTCCTTAAAGACAAAAGCTATTAGAAACAAGATTTTTGGCTCGATAGAAAAAAATCCCAAAGATAAGTGTACACCGTTACTTTCAACTCTAGTTATGACTAATATTTTAAAGTATGAATTTAAAAAAATATACAACAATATTTGTTTTTATACTTTAATTGTAGTTTTTAATTGAAACGAAAAACCATTGAAAAAGTGCGGTTATTTTTTTTAGTCTTTACACGTAAATAAAAAGACAGAGACGGCTGTTCCAATCAATACCTCGCCTTAAGACGACTCAATCCGAGATGGTTGATCCTTAATAAAATAATATCGAACCTGCAGCTTCGACGAGCCACTAATCGCGTCTAAGCACCGCACAATAAAATATTGACAAGACTTGGGTTCAGGGTTCAAATATAAATAAATAAAATACGTTTTATTACCGAACACATGTGTCAATTCGAAAGATAGAAGATAAAATTAAACAGATAGATGAAAAGGTAGTGATGAAGGACGAAGACAGTATAGTGAAAGTCAAAATCGAGAAAACATAAAAAAACTAATAAAAAACAAAATAATACAAAACAGATCGAAAATAAACAAAAATAATTACTTTGTCACAATTTGCACATTTTAAGTTCAATTCAATGCGGACTTCAACGCGGCGATAACGTTGATATCGAACGCTCGATGCACAATTTTTACATGTTTTTATTACTTTTCTTCACTTTAAAATAAGTTTAAAATAAATGTGTTCTATTAAAATGGAAGGTGTTAAAGTAGTCGATTTTTGTGTTTTGGTTTCATTCAACATAAACTGTTAGATTTCGATAAATATTATCGCTTCAATCAATAATTATAGTAAAAAATTAAGGAATAGTGTCCTCATATAAAAACGTATTTTTATAGGTATTTTTGATTAAACTCTTTCGTAAAAACGGTAGTATATACAAACGTAAAACTGTGTGTGAATTTAGTTATATTTCTGAGGTAACACAAAAAGTAATAAAAACTTTGAAAGTGTGAGTCATACTCGCGCTAAGCAGACCAAACTGAATTAAAAAAGTAAGTAGGTATATTAATTTCTTTCGCTCACGTCGTTGATGTCTTTTGAATTTAATGTGACTAGGTATCATTGTCATAGTTAAGTTAGGAGGTGTGGTGGTATGGAAACCACGGAGCGTAAGTCCGACTCGCACTTGGCTAGTTTTTTTACTAGATTGTTTTTATTTAACGTTGTCTTTGTTAACAGTTAAATATATTTATGCGATTTCTACAAAGTTTTAGAACAAAAATTATTCACTTCAGGTCCTGTCAGGTTCGATAAGCCAAAAATTTAAAACTACTGATTTGTTTACATAAAAAGTCTTGTTTAGACTGACACCGAGTACCTACAGAATCAACGGTTTTTGTAACGAGAAATATGTGTTGCGAGCAACTTAATTAACCGGGCACGATTAATACGGACCGGTCATATGAATAATGATGACGAGGAGCGTAAGAATTGATAAATTTATCACTTTGGCCGGTCTGTATTATTAATACCCGTGGTATGGACCAATGAATACAAAATCAAGACTTGAGATGGCTTAAACTTATCTATTGGACCGAGCAACATGAATAATTTGAGATTAATTGCTTCTGGCGCTTTGTCGGTGGCTGCCGTGGCACGCTCGCTACGCTCGCTCGACTCGTGCGTTGTGTGTCATACATACATATCACACCTAAAAGCTCGTCGCTTCGCTCTTCGCCACCTAATTTATTCTAACCTAACCAAACCAACAACAAAAGACCCCCATTTTGAACTCTATCTCGACTCACTATTAGAAAAGAAGTTCTAGTAGTGAGTCGAGGTATTTACTTGTTTGACCAAGACAGGTTGGTTATTATTGATATTCACCGCGAGAAGTGATTTATCATGCCGTTTTTATTCAATTTTCCTGATGGGGCCATTCTGAATACATACCGGCCATTATTCATAGTGTCCGTGCTTATCAAGTTGATCGTGATATATGTATATGTCGCAGGTATATGTCAAAGTCGTAATTTCACCAGTGAAATTTAGTGAAATCAAAATTGTACGGTAAATCGTCAAACGGCTCCTTTTCCTGTAATTTCACGGCCTTTTCTGAGTGTCATCACTATAATGACATTATGATAACACTAAATGAGCTAGCGAAGCGAGTGGTGTTAGGTTTCATTGATTAAACAGTCAAAGAGCCTTGCGAAGCGAGGCTTCCCCCTTGGTAGCAGAATGCTTCGCACAAGAAGAAATCATCGGTTTTGTTCGGAGGTACATAGATGAAACTAAGAATAGGCCGTGAAATTGTAAGAAATGGAGCCGATTGTCAAATAGACAACGTACCTGCGACATATACACACTACAGTACAGTCAAGTTAAAAACACTCGATGTAAACAGATCCTTATCAACTTTGTATTTATTTGGCGCGTTTGGAAAACAATTGTCATTTAGTGGAAGACTTTCATTCATACACAATGTAAGTGCCTAGCGTACAGTGATTTTTTGTGTTCCTTTACCGAAGGATAGCGTGTAGCCTATTACTGAGCCAACTACTCCGTCCGTCTGCCCGACGTCCGTCGTTGACAAGGTTTCATGTAAAACCGCTGTATTTGATAATTGATAACGCTAAACACGGTAAAAAACCGACTTCCATCGCAACAACTTCGAACAATTTTGCATTATTATTTTGGTTTTTGTTAATTTTCTAATAAAGTACTACACCGATTTTAATGAAATTTATATGGAACCACACGGCAAGCACTAGCTTTCGAATAAAAAAATAATCATCAAAATTGGTTCACCTAGTCAAAAGTTCTGAGGTGACACACATAAAAAAAACATACAGTCGAATTGAGAACCTCCTCCTTTTTGGAACTCGCTTGAAAAGATAAAACTGTGTTATGTGCGCAGGTTACTGAATAAAGATAAAACTGTGTTATGTGCGCAGGTGACTGAATACACGTATGAACCGATCTGCAGTACGAGTTTTTTTTGTATATTTGTGGCTACACAAAACACCAGTTAAGGAATCGTTAGCGCGCGAGTTAGACTCGCACTTAGCCAGTTTTATTCCATACTAGCTGGTACCCGGCGCGTTGCTCCCAAAAATATTGTGTTGATCCGATTGCTACCAAACTTCAAAGGTTTACGCGCTGGGCTAATCTGAAGATTGCCTGAAAATTTCATCATAAACGTTCCAGCCGTTTTGGAGTCTATAGGGAACATACATATATAAGGTGTAACAAAATTCGCTGAAACTATTTTAACTGGTGCTTCTAATCATGAAACTGAACAAATTTCCCCATGGAACCCATAGTCAAATATCAAAAAAAATTGCTCTCCCATACTACGAGCAACTCGATCAGCTAATCAGCCAACTTATTCGTAGTATGGGAAGTTCGAAGTTTTTTTGAGATTTGACTATGGGTTTCATGGGGAAAGTTGTTCAGTTTCATGGGTAGAAGCACCATTTAAAATAGTTTCAGCTAATTTTGTTGGACCTTATATACATACACTGCATTCAAAAAAAGTATTTTTAAGTGCAATATATTTATAACTAGCTGTTTCCCGCGGCTTCACCCGCGTGGACAACGTTTCTATGACTTTTCGAGGGTGCGCAGTGCAATCGTGGAGAAAAGTAGCATATGTGTTAATCCACCTCCTAATCTGTCTACGTACAAAATTTCAGCCAATAACGTATGGTAGTTTTTGCGTGAAAAAGCAACAAACATACATCCGTACATTTTTACAAACTTTCGCATTTACGAGTATAATATTAGTAGGAAGGATAATATAAGCTACTAGCTGTTTCCCGCGGTTTATTACAACAACAACGTTTCTATGACTTTTCGAGGGTGCGCAGTGCGCGAGCCGCAAGCGGCTCGCGAGCGTGGTAAAAAGTAGCCTATGTCTGAATCCAGGTCCTAATCTGTCTACCTACCAAATTTCAGCCAGATCCGTTCAGTAGTTTTTGCGGGAAAGCGTAACAGACAGACAGAGTTACTTTCACATTTATAATATTAGTAGGGATTATAATAATCCATATTTTTTTAACATTCTGAATTGTATTCTGCTAACACACCTTAAGGAAACATAATTAATTAGTTTGTTTCATTTTGGTATATTTTGTTAAATTTTATTTGACATTGTCTCTTGGCATTCTTATCAATCTGCATTATTTTAATTTTATGGTTAATTTTGTTTTTGAATTTCTTTTTATATTTTACATTTTATACTTTTACCTTTTATTTATTACTTTGACGATCAAATTTTCTATTGACATTTATAATAAGCACTATTCTACAGTCGCGGAATGAAAAGGTTGACCACCTTAAGATCTATTTTTGCTTGCTCAGTATTAAGTTGTCAGTATCTGCTTTATCGACCGAGTATGACACATTCCGTTACAATGAATGTCATTTAAAAGTAGTTAGTTTAAAAAGGTAACGTGAATTTATTTGAAAACTAGTCAACCTTTTCATTCCGCGACTGTACTGTAGTTTGGCATCATCGTCACTTACCATAAGGTGAGATGATACCAAGAGCTTACCAATTGTAAAAAAAAATACTTGTTATTTAAATATGTTTAACAAAGCCATGCAAATTTTTAAAAAACATCCATTTCTTCATTTCAGACATAACATGAAAGTGCTTGTCGTTCTACTATTAGTGAGGTTAGCAACCGGAGCTCCTACGTCTGGTGAAATAGAGATTAGAGAGGATTTTTATGAAAACGATAAAAAGATATATACGTCCGAGCATGAAATCATCAAAATTGTCGTGCCACCAAGAGTATTCTACGATCATCCACCCGAGGACTATCATGATGTTCCCATGCTCTTCTTTGTTCAAGGAGACTACAAAGAAGATGGCACATTCGACAGTAAAGGTCTGTTTGTCTTAAAAATTAAAACGGTTGAGGCTACCAAACTTCTCGATAATGGCATAGATATCACTTTAGCTGTGAACGACAGCACGAAGAAAGTATACTTTTCTACCATAGACGAAATCTACGTATACAATGCTGAAAATAACACAGCTGAGAAGTACGCGTCCGTCACTAAAAAAGTAATAAGCATTGATAAAACGAAAAACGGAGATGGTATATATGCTTTTACAGCAAACAAAGAGCTCTACAAAGTTACAGAAAGCGGGGAAAAGAAAGTGAAATTTAACGATATTAAAAACGCCCAACAAATCGTTTTGGATTATGAAGGCAACATTTATTTTTACGATGATGAGAAAGATGTCTATGTGTTTACTAAAAACGGATCAAATAAAATTGATAATTTACCAGAAAATCCGAAAAAGATCAAAATGTTTAAACCAATGATAACAGGATTTATAAATGCTATTCCTATTATCGTTGACGACACGGCGTATCTGATACTTGATGAGAAAGGCAGGCTTTTAAGACTTACTGGTAAGATTATAGCACAACCTACAGCTATGTATCTGGATACGGATATGGGTGCTTATTTTGGTTACAAGAAAAGTATATATCAGACTTTTATATAAAGGAGATATTGAGAAATTTTTTATACCGGGCCAGAGAGGCAAAAGTAATTATCGTCTATTCATCGCCATCATATCAGCTGAAAGTTAGACAAAGGTCTCCTCAAGGATTTTCGAAACAACCGGTTCTGAGCTGACTTTTACCAGGTTATTGGTCTATAGTGGGATACCTTCCTACCCTACGTCTTCCGGTGAGCGGTTCGATCTCGAGAACTTCACTGCTCCAAGGGCCATCTATTCTACGAGGGACGAGCTATGTGCCCCGCCCACTGCCACTTAATTTTAGCGATTCTCTGAGCTATGTCGGTTACCTTGGTTCTTCTACGGATTGTCTGATTTCTGATTCGATCGCTTAGGGAAACTCCGAGCATGGCTCGCTCCTGTCCAAATTCGGGAAATATATGGTCTAATATTATAATGAAGGAACCTTCTATTATACATTTAAGCTGAACAACAACAACTGTTCAACAATTTTCCTCTTAAGAGGAAACGCGGGCACTATTTTTTCCATACAAACGTAGACCCTGTTTCCTCCTGGATAATGACAATAGAACAAAAATGGTTTTTCCATCAAACCTATATCTACCATCGCCATGGCCCTATGTTTTGTTTTTACCTATATTCTAATTTTATTAGGAAGTAGGAGCCTTCAAAAATTTAGAAAATTGCCCAATTGAAACATCATTTTTAGACATCCACCAAAAAAATAATACGCATTTTAACAATAAAATGAAAACAAAGAGGCATAGGTGAAGCATTTTTTTAAATATTAAAAAAAATATCATTAGTGCTCAAGTTTTGGAGGAGGAAATTGGGGACTACGACATGCTGTTTTGGTCAATTTTAGTGCCTATTATCGGTCTGCGCTGCAGTTCTCCCTTTCTTGCTGTATACGGAGAGGTTTGGGGGAGGGAGACAACAACATTCTATTCAAATATCTACTCTTTAGACCGCGTTTCCTCTTAATATTTGAAGCTCTCGGGTTATTTTTATTGTTACGAATAGCTAATATTGTAAAGTTTAGGAAAATAAAATATCATCCTTAACCTCACTCCTTACTTAATAATATAATTTATGTATTATAAATTTGAAAGTATGTTTGTTTGTTTGTTTGTTCTTTTGTCAAAGTCGCAACCAAGCAACAAATCATCGTGGTTTTTTGCATATAAATACGTAAGTATAAGTAGTTGACGAGTTTACTCTTCTTACAAGCTTTTATATTTTAACTTGAAATGTACTCGTAACTCGTATGTATGTTTGTTCGGGTGAAATCTTGCAACTCAATTTTGAAGCAAATATCTTCAACCAATGAAGCTGAAATTTTGTATACACGTTCAGTTTGGATGACAATGCATGGTTAACTGTGTGACGTCATTCTAAATCAAATATGGCGGACTCCCAAAGATGGCGGACCAGTAATTTTGTTATGCACCCCAGAAAAATACGAATTAATTAAAATTATTTTCAAATAAAAGCTTGTACCTAAAAGTTTTTGGTTTTTCGATAATTATTGGTTGTTAGTTTCTTTCACAACGAATTGACTTTTTTTTCGTACTGAAATAGTTGAAGGAAAGGGAAGTGACATAGAATACTAATTAACATTGCCCGACATGGTTCCCGAGGGTTCTGAAGAAAACTCATTTCCACGCACGCGCACGTCAAAAACCGGCTCTCGAGACATTCGGGGAATTAGGGCTTGTGCACAAATCACGTGTGGTTCCATAGGGGGGAGGGAGGTCACGAAAAAATCACGACAGATCACGTTGGGGGAGGTGGGGTATAAGGAGACATCACGTGTATTATTCTACAGTGAACGAACAAAGAAAAAATCTAAATTGTTAAATACTTCAAAATAGCGAGTCTATTTTACGAAGTTTTGGCGCGCTTTGTCTTGACCGCGCTTGACCCCGCCCGCTGTACTATACAATACTATTAATCTTAAAATGAGGTTGAATTAAAAAAATACACGTGAGGTTGTGAGGGGGGTGGGAGGATGGCCAAGAATCTCACCAAATGTCATCAGGGGGAGGGTAGGGGTCAAAAAGTAGCCGAAAAAATTGGTTGTCTGTAAAGTCGGTTTACGGACGATAGTTTAACGTAACAACGTCATAACGTAACGGGACAATGAGCGTAACGGGACAATGAGTCATCCTTTTTCGTACGTGCAGCCGGCGTCCATCGATTTATTAGACGTTGTCACTTCAAAAATTGGTTGTCAGTAAAGTCGGTTTACGGACGATAGTTTAACGTGATAACGTCATAACGTAACGGGACAATGTCATCTTTTTTCGTGCATGTAGCCGGCGTCCATCGATTTATTAGACGTTGTCACGTCAAAAAACCTCGCGTGATTTGTGCACAGCCCCTTAGGTAGACGTTAGCAGCCAATCCTGTCAGAACGGAGCAACCGTGACCAGATTTTTTACTCGGAGATAGTTGAGGTGGTGCGAAGTGAAAAATAATAATTATTATAGCACAATACCGTTCCAGAGATCTCAATTTTCACGCTTGCGAGCCTCCTGCGGCTCGCGCACCACTCACCTTCAAAGACAGCTGTTAAGGGCCCCCAGAAAGCTCGAGTTTTTATATAAACGTAGATCCCCTTCAATACAAAAACTACATGCTGGATTGAATCCAAACTTTGCGAATATATTGAGTAGACACATATTGATGTTTGTAATTAGTTTTCATCGTAGTAAATTGAAACACAACTAAACGAAGACGTAAATTAGTTTTGTACTGAAACTAAGACTCTGCTCTTATTTATTTCGTTTTATATTAGTACATCGAAAACTAATTACAAACATCGATATGTGTCTACTCAATATATTTGCAAAGTTTGGATTTATTCCGGCACGTTGTTTTTGTATTGAAGCGGAACTACGTTTGTATGGAAACTTATGCCTCCTGGGGACCCATAAAAAAACCGTCCAAGAAGTGCGACTCGGGGTCACACAAAAAGGATTCCGCACCAAAACTTAAATACCAACAGAACAAGAGCTATCAGTACATACATTGCTCCCGATAAATAGGGATCTACTTATTCTAGACGATAAAATTTTATTTTTCCTGTGGGAACGAATGGAAGGACTTTAAGATTTTCTCATAGATTTTCCTGTAATCTATGTATTTAATATGTAATACTATAATATTTTTTGTTAATAGTTACATGTCTGCGTATAACTAATTATCTTATAAATAATAAATGCCGTCCAGTGCATCCCCACAAGGCATGGTACCCAGCATACTGGCAGCGGTTCCGCGCTGGATGGCGATGCTTATGCATTGCCCTAAAAAGCTGCCAGCCTTGCGGTCACCAGTAGTCTCGCTGAGACGCACTGAAAGTTCTTTTAAATTTTTTTTGGCAGCGGGTCCCGGACCTAAAGTCTCGAACCCTAATGGTGAGAACATGTAACTCCCGGCTAAACCCACGTATAATTAATTTACGGGCCTTGAACACCTCAGCGCTATCCGCAGCTGCTCCAGCCCGCGCACTAGTGGATCGAACATATGACGGTGCCAAAGTATCCACACAGGTGACATCCCATACCAAGCACCTTCCGTGTTGCCAGGGAATGAGAGTCAATCCGTCGGCCCTCTTGCCGTCAGTGCGAACAATCCCGTGTGGTTCTAACTTTACCGGGACGTTCACCGAGGCAAGGGCCCGACGAATGACATCATTCAGGGCCGCGTGTCGTGGAATACGGCCGGCACTTCGCCGGCACGAAAGCCCGTGGTGACCCAAATCGTCGACCTCTGCGTAACATCTACATTGGTGCGGTTGATTTGTTTTAAGGCCCAACCGGAGGCTTATCGCTACAGACAGCGTATTGTTATCTAACAAGGTGCCGATGTTTGGTGATGGGAGGGCGTTCAACCACAAACCAGACTCCTTCTCAAACACCGCAAGAAGACGCGCCCGCTCTGTCGTATTTGAAGAGGCATCCAAGAGCCCCCGCTGCACCTCCCCGCAAAGCGGCTCGTCCCAATGTCTCTGTGAGTGCAAAGACGTAGGGATATCGCCGCCGCACAGAGTTCTCCACCTGTCGAGTGCCTGGGGTCCGGCCGTGGACCAAGCGTGTATGGTTGGTGCTTGTATATATGCTTATGAGCAAGGAAATGTTGATAGTGCGTTGTAGATGCTTTGTTAATAGCCTTCTTGCGATAACGGTCCCATCTATCAAGTTGAAGATGCAACTCTTCATATAGTTTGATCGATGGTTCAGTCTTGAGCTGTGGTATGTAGTTGTTAGTGGCGAGTACTGCAGATGTCGCGACAGGTCGTCTATTAGGGGGGTGGCACAGAAGTATGATTATGTAGAGGGTGCCGAGTGTCGCTCACCATTTTGGTTTTTTCAAGGGAGCTTGCCACAGTCCTGCAGACTTCCGGCGGCGCAATTCCAGCTAGCGGATACAGCAATTGCACAGGTGTCGGCATAAGGCATCCAGTGATAATCCTGTACGTTTCTTTAAGTGCTGTATCCACCAACTTGGTGTGGGCCAAGCGGCTCCTCACTGGGCAGGCATACTCGGCCGCTGAGAAGGAAAGCGCCAGTCCAGTAGTCCGCACAACATCAGGCGTAGCTCCCCATTTGGACGAAACTAGACGGCGCAACAGGCTGTTTCGGGAGTAAACTATCTGCTTGATGTTTTCGCAGTTTTTTCTAAAGTTCAATGAGCAGTCCAGAAAAACTCCCAAGTATTTAGGGAAGTCACTGTGCTCGATGGGTACCCCACACCAGAAGATATTAAGTTTACGGCTCGCTTCTCTATTGCGAAGGTGAAAAACGCAAGATTGGGTTTTGCACGAGTTCGGTTTCAATGCGTTAACATCATAATAATGACCCAAGAGATCCAGAGCGTTGGACAAGTTGGCTTCAACCTCCTCAATGCTAGAAGCTTGAGATGTCAACCCAGAGTCATCTGCATAGAGAAAGCGGGACGTGTGAAGGCTAGGTGGTTGGTCATTGGTGTAGATGTTAAATAGCAGAGGGGCCAACGACTTTTATCTGAAAGGAGATGGACTTGAAATCAACGGTTGTTGAGGAGTCCGCGGACTATATTGAATGTTTGATATCAAAAGAAAGGTCTTGACGAGCACATTCTAAATGTATATGTCGCTGGTATATTGTCAAAACCGTGATATTACAATTTCACTACACTTAATTTAGTGAGATTATAATAACACGGTAAATTGTCAATCGGCTTACAATTTCACGACCTATCCTTCTATCTCCGAATAAAACCGATGATTTCTTTTTCTGCGAAGCATTCTGCTACCCGGAGGGGGTGGGGGGGGGGAGAGTTTAACTGTTTAATCAATCAAACCTTTATCATAAGCACCTATCATTATTGTTTGCGACCGCGGCTATTACCCCAGATAAAGGCTATGATTTCAGGCAGGAAACTCTTGTTTTCATACTTTTTCGTAGTCGGGTTTCTTAGTTTCTTTAACTTTTATTACAGTTTGTAATCGAACATTTTGTATGGAAAACTTTAAGGTCGTACCGTCAAGACCCTGCGACACATAACCTCCGGTTGTTCCAAGCTTGTCAACACACTCAACAAGCATGACACAACCAAGCAGCCAGAATCCTACACCAAGAGATCGCTCTAAAGTATAGCTTCATACCTCGGCGGTTGCCATATTACAAGTACATGCCGGAGCCAGTTCTCGAAAACGACCGTGCCAAGCTCTACTGGGACCGACCCATCATCAGGACGATTCCTTCGAATAAACCTGATATCGTGTTGATGGATCGGGCGCAGTCAAAAGTGTTTTTAGTGCATGTCACTATGCCATACGACGAGAACCTCGTGCAGGCTGATGCCGAAAATAGAACCAAGTACCTGGATCTGGCGCACAAGGTTACTGATATGTGGCAAGTGGAATCCTCCGAAATCATCCGCGTACTCCTATCCGTGAACTAAACCCAGTCGATCTTGAACGACACCTAAGGCGGCTTGGAACTCCGACTCAGACCTGTAATTGCGGCAATGCAGAAAGCAGTCCTACTCGACAATGTCCGGATAGTCCGACACTATCTCTCTCCATCGCACTGAACTTCAGCGGACTGTACTTCCATTGGAGGTGCCCCTTCCTCTTCGCCTCATGCCAAGTGATTTGATTTTATATTTTAAAATAATAATAAAAATACTAAAACAAGAGATATAATAGGTTTTTACCTAAGAAATTGCCGAATCAGTTTTTAAAGTTCAATGCCAATTTTTATTGAAAATAATAAAGTTACTGGTTTTTTTAATAATTGACCTTATGATGACACGACTTTGGTCTTTTATTAGTAACTAGTGGTATGTCTTACATGTTGAACAAAGGCGTTTTCTTAGTGGTCCAGATGGGGCAATTTTTTAGATTAGTTAATTTTCTTAAATTTTCCTAAAGGTGACGAAATCTTATGCGGGGTATTCCCAAATATGACATTAGTAACGAAGAAAAGAAACTGCTGCGATAACTTCGGAGCTTTAAAATTAAAAATGTCTATTTTTGCCTTTATAAAGGCGATTTTTTCAGGTGAAAAAACCGAGTTCATGGGGTTAAACCCACCGTGCTCTCAAAATGTCTAAACAATGGGCATATATTAACCACCATTTAATTTTTAATAGTCTAATGCTATTTTGAGAATAAAATTTTGTTTAAATAACTATTGTTCTTAATATTAATTTTCATCTTTAAACTTTTTTATACAATCGGCAATTTCATAGGTAAAGACCTAATATAACCACCACCTTCACAACCTCAACCACAAAGTTAACCCGACTATAAGGCAAACGGCCATAAAAACACAATTCCGTGCAGTTGATTCCTTAGTTCGATGTACGTATACACAGTATACAGGATATTACAAGCGTCAGTTCCGCTTGACATCCGCGAATACAGCTCATAAACAAGCTAACACGACAATAAGTGGTATAAAACTTTATACATCCGTTCTGGAGTAGGATTTTGTGCACACCGATGCGAACACCCGTTTGCTGATTTTTTTTAAAATTATTAAATTTTAAAAAGATTACGCATTTCACACTAAAGGCTAACTATTCGACAGTCCTGCTGAATATTCGGGCGCAGAATATTCGGCCTAGTGAAACAATCTTATTACACTAAACAACTTTCCGCAATTAATCATATGATTAGCTTACATCGACCATATTCGATTGTAAAAAAAATGTTTTCTTAAGCATGTTAAATAACTAGCTGATTCATTTGTATGAGAAATGCAAATGGTCGTAGGATTCTTGGGAAAAATTGTACAGTGGCGTTTTTTTATTTACCTCCTTCTATGCTGCCGTTGTTCTATTACCAGCCACCCTTTAACGACGACCTTAATGGTTGCGACGACGTCAACATTCTACACAACAATACGATATCACGATCCATATCACGATCTGAAGGGTTAAGTTACCGGAGTTCTGATGTGATATAAGCTTGTCCTCTAGGGAAATTGAGCATTGTTTCTTGTGATTTAGCACGTTCGTGGTTGGATATTTTGTGGTTTCTATTTTGATTGGTCCGTTAAATGTCTATATTTACGAGTTTCTTTTTCTCATGGACTGTGATGAAAAATTAAGTATTAAAATGTAGGGCATATATTGAATTCCTCGCGAAGCTCTAGATTCTACTTTCGCTTCGCTCAGAATTCGAACTAATGTCTTCGAGGAACGAAGTATTACTTTGGCCTTGTAACACAATTACACAAATAACTATTTCACATCACTGATAGATTATTCACTGATTATGCATTTCACTATTCCGATTACCTTACGGTGTAATAGGCAGCCTGATTATGGCTAAGCAGTTTTATATTCTCTTGGTGAAAAATAGCATAGCGAGCTGAATTCCGAGCTCTCACGATGCTATTTATTTCTAACTTTGCAACCTCTTAACTCGTAAGTGTACAATGATTTCAGCCGCGAAAGTACATTAGGAACATTACAGGAAGCATGCTCACGGAACTAAGCACATTCGCGGAATCTCTCTTTATAAAAATACAGTATAATCTCACTAATCCGGCACTTCGATAGCTCGGCACGTCCAATAATCCGGCACCCTCCGCCCACGCGAGAAAAGGTTTATAAGCAAGGACTACTAGTTGCACAAAAACAGACCTCAATTAAGGATTATTTTAAAACTAGTTAATTACCTATGTACCTACATGTTATTTTATATGTTTATTCCCTCTATGAAATGCTTTATTTTATTCATTACCTAAGACTTTTTCAGTATAATCCAGTAATCCGAACATTCCAATAATCCGGCACCCTCCGGTTTTTAATAGTGCCGGATTAGTGAGATTGATGATATTTTTAAGAGCAAATGAATGCATTGACATTAGAGAGGGAGGTCTCTTGGGGAAAGTTTTTCAATATGATGAGTAGCCCAATTTTTAAAACGGGTCCTACACTAATTTTGTTAGAGCATGTAATAATTGTTCTAGGAGCTATGTGCCCTGCCCACTGCCACTTAAGTTTAGCGATTATGTGAGCTATGTATATGTCGGTTATTTTGGTTCTCCTACGGATATCCTCATTTCTGATTCGATTGCGTAGGGAAACTCGCGTAGGCGCATAGCTCGTAGAGCAGATGGCCGTTGGGATAGTTAAGATTTAACTGTTAAGTTCTCTAGTGGCGAACGCGCACCGTAAGACGTAGCGTATATAGGCCTTCCATATGGTGGACCGATGACCTGGCGAAGGTCGCTGGAAGGCGTTGGGCACGGGCAGTATAGGCGGTCGGTAGGTCGTCGTCGGCGGTCGTCGGGGAAATTCTTGTGGGAGGCCTTTGTCCAGCGGCCAATCTTCGCAGCGAAGGGCATTTAAGTATTTCATCCTCGTTATTATGATGATGTATGCATAGATTTCGCACCAGTCGTCGTTGAGATCCTTGGGGAGGCCTATGTCCAGCAGTGGACGTCCTTCCGCTGATATGATGATGATGATGCATAGATTTATATTTCTTTCTTACTGCTTCAAGGATATGGGAGAGGGTGCTTGTGTTGATGTCTTTCCTATGACTGTATTGAAAAGAATATTATGGTAGGTATGCAGGAACAAAACTCTTACAAAGTTGTTTGTACATTTAGTTTGTACTAATCAACCTGCTTTGGTATGTGAAGATAGATTACTTATTTTTTTAGTTTAACATACGATATAAAAATCATCATCATATCAACTCATATACGTCCCCATTGAGGGGCTCGAGCCTACCCTGAATTAGGGTGACCGGGTTAGTAAGAAAGTGACCAGAGGTGAGGTATGAGAAAATATAAAAATAATATCACTAAATAAGCGCAGATGTTCCCATTTTATTTATTTTGAGATTAATGTTACATCACTTCACCACAAATGAGATATTAGTTATACTTCGTAAACTTCTACAAGATTTAATTTATTTATTTAATCGTATGGCGATTTGTCGAGCAGGTAATTCTCAAATGTCAATGTTCAGGCGCCACACAGCCATGTCACCTATATAAAATTACTAGCTGTCCCGGCGAACTTCGTTCTACCATTCCCTACCCTACCCTACCCCTACACTACACTACACTACCCTACCCTACCCTACACTACACTACACTACACTACCCTACCCTACCTCTACAATACACTACCCTACCCTAACTTGCCTACCCTACACTACACTACCCTACCTTACACTACACTACACTAAACTATATACCCTACCCTACATAAGAACCTTCTCCTGACAATAACGAACTCGAAAAAAAAAAGAATTAGCAAAATCGGTCCAGCAGTTCTTGAGTTATAAAATTACAACGAAAAGTGGCATTGATATATTATTAGATTTAATTAAAAAGCAAACACTCTATTCATTATTTTTATTTCATATAATCATATTTTTTATCATATAACAATCTGCAGGTGTATACATAAACTTTTACAAGGTCAGTTTGTTTGCATGATGACCAATATCAAGTCTTGCTTTTCTGCGTCTGCTGCTGCGGGCCAGATTTTTCATAGCGTTGTATTTTCATCTCCATGACACATTTTATGAACTGGTATGACCTCTCGCACTTGCATGACTCATCTGAAACAAAAAAAAAAGCTTTCAAACAACCTTATCAATTGGACCAGTAACTCACCGGAACCAAAGAATATATATTAGTTCATACTAACATACAGTATGGACACTCCCTGCCGCTCTCTAGATTGCGACCTCACCCCCTCGTCACCCAGATTGATACAGATTGGTGACAGTTTGGTTGTCGAACGTATAGGATTTCGCCACCATTTCGTTTGTTCCGTCATTCCTTTTTTGAAATGAAATTTCTGGTCCGTTGTATGAAGTGTCCGGGGCGTGCCTGAACTGTGAACTCGCGATGTACTCGTTTTAAAAAAATATAGGTACACTATATTTAGTGGGCACTAACTTTTGCGCTATGTAGGAACAGTCCAGCGCGATCTAGTGGTGTTTAAACCATGTTTTAAACATTTATTACCCCCCATATCTCGGCAACCCCTTGACCGATTTGGCTCATGTTCGAACATTTTTTTTTTCTTTTAATGCGCCTACCAAATTTCATGATATTCCGATCGTATCGTTGATTGACTAAATTTCATGACATTCCGATCAATGATACTCGAGTTATCGTGGAACAAACATTTATACATAAATAATATATAAAAACACCGGACTGTTCCAGAAGACTCGGAGAATTAAATTCAATTAAATATTTAAAACTAGACCGCATAAAACATGAACCTTCTTTTTTTGACTGTCGGGTAAAAATGTGTCGCATGTAACTCAGGGGATCAAGTCAAATCTAACGACATCTCGCTATCCAAAATCCAGGAAGCCCTTTAGGCTACAAGCTCAGAAAAAGAAACAGAAATACCTTACGTATTACAAACATACACACACCCAAAAAACCTTAACCTCTTTTTTAGGCAGTCGGGTAAAAATTGAAGCCGGGGCAAAAGTTTGCCACAAGGATCGGCATTTTTCATTATTTGAGTTTGCGTGTACCATCCTCGACTGCATCATTATCACTTACCATCAGGTGAGTTGCAGTCAAACGCACTTAAATTTTTAATAAAAAAAATAAAAAAAACATCGGTAGTCGGATTGAAATTGAACAGTTTTTCATGGGGGGAATTTATTTATAGTTAATTAGTTAAATCAATTTAACTGTAGATTTAAAAAAATAGCAAAAAAAGATTAACGAGGTAAGTGGTTCCTTGTAGTTATGTACCTGTCACTGTTTTAAGGGGCTGGCTATCTTATCTTAAAGCCGGAACTCATCTTAACATTGATGTTTGGCGGCAAGATTTAGACAAAATGATGGTAGGCGGGCTTAGGAAATGCCCTCCAGAGAGCTGATTGGCACGAAGTAGTTGGTGCAGTACTGAAGAAAATGGCGTGATTTGGTGTTGGAGGCCAAGGTCCTATTGGGGTCATTAGCTCGCGATATAAGTAAGTATGGTATTCTTAAGTGTACATTTTCGTCACGGATTCTCATTTTACCTCTATTATTACCACATTCAGTGGCTATAGCTTCCACGTCATCCATGGGCTTCCCTCCAGCACCCGCAAATATCACAGCAGCTTGCGCTGGGTTGAAATCCCCGTTTTCTGAAGCTATTCCAGCTTTTTCGAGCACACAGCGGATGTAGCACTGAAATAGTGATATCAAAAATATAAGTTTACACCAAAAACCGACTTCAAAATAAGATTTCAAGATTTTCATTCAAAATATGTGCAAATTACACTCTTTCTGATAGTCATAAAATAGTAATAACATACAAATTATACATGTTATTTGTGAAAAACAAAAAATAAACAATCATTAGTTAATGACGTCAAAATCATTAATATATAACAGATTAGGTATGTCATAAGAACATGAAAACAATATGAGACGACAAGTTGTACATTAAAATCATTGAATGTCATTAATGCCTTTGACAAGAGTAGGCCAATTCACATGGACAGCACCCGGTCACTAGTATAATGTGAGAGTCAGCCATCGCTCCCCTCAACCTAGTACTAATATAACTGTGCCTCAACCATTTTAGAGGAATTAAAAAAAACGAAAATAACCAACAATAAAGAAAACAAAGGTGGGTAGGAAACAAATTAAGGGCCTACAATTTTTTTTGGGTCGTTACCAGCACATGAGAAAAGTGTACTTACCCATCAAATGTTTTAGAATCGACGGCTTTGCTGTCACCGACCTCAAAAAAATTTGTAGGCCCTTAATTTGTTTCGTACCTACCTTTGATTTCGTTATTATGGTTAATTTCGTGTATTTCACAAAATTAATATTTCAAAATTTTGAGTGAATTTCTCTTTAAAGTAGTTTTAAGTTTTTGTATTTTTTTTTAATTGTGAGTGCGTTGACTATATCTCAACCGATGGTAAGTGACGATGTAGTCGAGGATGGTACACGCAAACTCAAATAATGCCTATTCACTCTCGCCTTGAATGCTTTCTAACTACATTAAACCCTATCACCCACTCGCCAATAGGATATCATCAAATCATAATGCATGTGTTTCATTAACCGATACAGAGTTATGTGGCCTCCATCATCATCTCAGCAGCATTAAAATTTGTGGAGTTCCTTCGATTTCTCCAGAATCCCATCGTCAGATCCTGGATCTAATGACCATGATAGGACGACCTAGGAAGTATACTTTTAAAAAAAAATATCCAAATCGTTCCAGGCGTCTACGAGTAATCGGGGATAATCGTATAAAAAAACCGGCCAAGTGTGAGTCAGAACCCTACACAAAGGGTTCCGTACCATCATACTAGACGTTATATGTAGGGAGATCCCCTTATTATGTCACTTTTTATAATTTTTAGTACCTATTTGTTGTTATAGCGGCAACAGAAATACATCATCTGTGAAAACTTCAACTGTATAGCTATCAAGGTTCATAAAATGGTGACAGACGGACAGACAGACAGACGGACGGACAGCGGAGTTCTATACCTTTGGGTACGGAAACCTTATAAGGTAACGACGAATTGAGAACTTCCCTCCTTTTGAAGTCGGTTTAAAACCTTAATTATTCTCAGTTGAGACCTATAGCCAAGTGGTTAAAAACCTTAATTATTCTCAGTTGAGACATATAGCCAAGTGGTTAAAAACCTTAATTATTTTCAGTTGAGACCTCTAACCAAGTGGTTAAAAACCTTAATTATTCTCAGTCGACACCTATAGCCAAGTGGTTAAAAAACCTTAATTATTCTCAGTTGACACCTATAGGCGAGTGGTTAAAACCTTAATTATTCTCAGTCGACACCTATAGCCAAGTGGTTAAAAACCTTAATTATTCTCAGTCGACACCTATAGCCAAGTGGTTAAAAACCTTAGTTATTCTCAGTTGAGACCTATAGCCAAGTGGTCAAAAACCTTAATTATTCTCAGTTGAGACCTATAGCGAAGTGGTCAAAAACCTTAATTATTCTCAGTTGAGACTTATAGCCAAGTGGTCAAAAACCTTAATTATTCTCAGTTGACACCTATAACCAAGTAGTTAAAAATCTTAATTATTCTCAGTCGACACCTATAGCCAAATGGTTAAAAACCTTAACTATTCTCAGTTGAGACCTATAGCCAAGTGGTCAAAAACCTTAATTATTCTCAGTTGAGACCTATAGCCAAGTGGTCAAAAACCTTAATTATTCTCAGTTGAGACCAAAAATAAATTTTCGACTTGTTTATCATCTAGCCCTAGTCTAGCCCGCTGAATGTGTGAAATTGTGTGCTTCTAAAATAAAGCGAGTCGATGGCGCTTCGCGGGGCTCCTTTTTAACCGACTTCTAAAAAGGAGGAATCTTTCTTTTTACTCACCACAGAACGGAGAAGGTAACATGAATTTGGCCTAAGAGGTGTGTGTTTCTGTCATCATTATCATCATCATCATATCAGCCGAAAGATTTCCACTACTGGACCAATAAGGCCTCCCCCAAGGATTTCCACGACTACCGGTCCTGCGCTGCCCGCATCCAGAGGATTCCCGTGACCCGGTCAAGGGAAGCCGCTGTATCCGTGGAGAGGAGTGGTCGCACGGAACCCTCGTAGCGCAAGTCCGATTCCCACTTGGCCGATTTTATACCCACCTTTGGATTTCTATCGGTCTCGTCAGGAAAACTGCCGCTTTTTATTAAAGCTTGCACGTACGCTGAAATATAAACTTGATAAATTTACCGTAATTCCTAGACATCATATTATTAAATTTTAACATCATATAACCGCCTCCGTGGCGTAATGGATAGTCCATTCGCTTTACACCAGGAGGTCGCGGGTTTGATTCCCGGGCGGGGTAAACTTTATAAGACTCGGTTTGGTTGGTGGTAGGGCATTTTCATGGCCCGTCTGGCTAGCTACCACCATCTTATCTAAGTCTTGCCGCCAAACATCAGTGTTAACAACTTTGATGTGTTCCCGCTTGAAGATAAGATAGCCAGTTCTCCATTGCGTTGGGGAATCTTGGTAAGCTCGCTTCCATCTTCGGCATCATCGTCACTTACCATCAGGTGAGATGATGCCAAAGGCTTACCAATTATGAATAAAAAAAATTAAAAAATACAGTAGCGTTAATGTTACCAAAAACGAAATTCTTGTCATTATTCAGGGAGGAAACAGGGGATTTCCTCTTAATATGTTCTTATTAGAATAACTTTCCCTGTTTCTTTTTACCAATGAGTTTATATACAGAATGTAACAAAATTGGTGTAGATCCCGTTAACTGGGGGTTTTACTCATCATACTGAACAACTTTCCCAGAGGAACCCAAAGTTAGTTCTCAAAAGAAAAATAAAACTTAAAATGCACCAAATTGGCCGATCAGCTGATCGATTTGCATGAAACGTAAATGAAATAACCTAACCTAAACACTACGGGAGTGCCAACAGAAGTAATTTTTTTTTACAGTTTTATAAGTTTTGACCCTCCGAGTGTTCCTGGCGAAAGACTAGGTTGACAAAGTTTTGACTCTGCGAGTGTTTCGGGTAAGGTGTCGGTTACGTTACGTCACAGTATCGCGAGTATAATGGTTTTTTCCCCATCTCATAAAATGTCAAACGCGCCTAAAAAAGTTTTCACTTCAACATTTTTTTGCGATTTCAGCAATTTCTTAGTACAAAAGTTGTTCAGTATGATGAGTAGAAGCCACACTTAACAATTACAGCAATTTTGTTAAGTTATGGCAGTGGGCGGGGCACATTGCTCGTAGAACAGATGGCCGTTGGGGAAGTAAAGTTCTGGAGTAGCGACCACGCACCAGAAAACGTAGTGTAGGCAGGCCTCCCATTCGGTGGATTCGATGACCTGGTGAAGGTCGCGGGAAGCCGCTGGATCCGGGCACCGGTCGTCGTGGAGATCCTTGGGGGAGGCTTATGTCCAGCAGTGGACGTCCTTCGAATGATATGATGATGATTATGATGTTACACCCTGTATAACTCCAGAGGAGCAATGTCTTTTCACGGCCCGGCTAGACGAAGAAGTGGATTCGACTAACAGATTCAAAGACATAGCTGAGGAGAATAAATCTTATGAAAATTAAATATTTATATCACTCTCACTACAACAATCTAACAATCACGTGGAGCTTGTACGTGACATATATACTCTCTCTGGAGATATAGAAACTTGCAGCCTCGACGCGCCCTCCGTAATACGTCTAAGCTCACATGTGAACATGAAAAGGTCCTGGAGGGTAAGGGGACCAGGGTTGTAGAAAAGGAGCAAAAATTAATGAACTACCAATTTTCTAATTCCTGAACTTAAAATTATAACTAGAAAACATTATTAAAAAAAAGTTGAAAAATTTGTAGTTTGAGGATCTGGCAAGATGATTAGTCCAAAAAAAGCACACAGAGAAGTCATAATTATGAAAACATAAAAAGGGGATATCAAAACAGATTAAAAAAACTAAAAAATATGAGTTCGTTACAAACTCATTGCTTTTTACCCTTTTGACACTATTTATAACTCATTCTTTTTGTATTTGTAGTGGTCAATATTCGCCTATTTTCTTAAATTACTTCAAAAATATTTATCGTAAAATTTAAAATATATATATTATAATATTTGATGTCACACGATACTGTTTGAATTATTTTTTTCATGTTTAAAATTCATTTATTAACGTTATACGTCCGTCTTTGGATCACCGACTTACATAATTGTTATGTGTATCAAATTTCAACTCAATCGGTCCAGTAGTTTCGAAGCAAATTGGCTGTGACAGACTGACAGACAGACAGACACACGAGTGTTCTGTTTCTACCTTTTGCGGTACAGAAACCTAAAAATATTAGTAAGTGGCTCAACAGTATCGATTCGGTTCTCCTAACCAGAGCTCTGAGGTTCGAATTCGGACAGCCAATGTACTAATGAGTTTTTTCGAAATCTACTTACCGATTGTTTTGGTGAAGGAAAAAGTATTAAGGAAACCTGCACACCTGAGTCCAAGTGTTTATAAAGGTTGCGTTGCACTTGTCTGTAGGTGTAAATCTAAATGCCCTACACGTGACTGCGGATGATGCTACGTGCAACACCAGGCAGCCGCCGTCTATCCCATAGATAGCAGGGTTAATTGATAAGAAGAAAAATCTTCATCGCACCTGGCCGCTGGCACCAGGTCACTAGGTGAGGCCGATGCCAAAAAAAAGCTGGTTTACATAAATCCTCAACGCAAAGAGCAATTTTAACTTGGTTATCTAGACACGTGGCAGTGTATCAGCCAAGTTCGTAAAGCAAAAGGGCGACGGTGTAATTAAAAGTCCACGGTACGTGTGCCGCAAGCAAAAAAATTGCCTTTCTGTAATCCAGTGCTTGATTTATGTTAAAGACCTTAAAAAAAGGTCATTTGCAAAAAGACGTAGCACAAAAGCAAAAAATGGAAAATGGGAACAAGGAAGGCCGACCCCAAGTAAATGGGAAAATGTCTAGACAGAAGAAGAAGTGCTTGATTTATGTTACAAACAAAATTTCATCAAAATTCGTTTAGCCGTTTAGGCATAAAAGTGGAATAAACAAACAAACATATACACTTTCTTGTTTATTGTAAGAAAGTGATGTGTCTATCTAGTGCTCAATCTATCTAATTACATCCAAATCCGTACAGCCGTTTAGGCTTGATAGTAAAAGTAACATTCATACTTTCGCGTTTATAATATTAGCGTGTAACCAGCGGGAATCAAAGCACACCGCCTTTGTGAAACCAATGTTTGGATCTAACACTGTTACTTACATGTTGGGATTACAAATGTCTCATTACACTCGTTTATGACTTCCTTCAAGTTTATATCCTTAGAATGATCTTCATACATGGACTCATCGTCATCTCCTTCCATGTTTGTATTAGGTAGAGTCTTCAATACAACTCCTGAGGGGGTTGTAATACCTTCCTTCCTTTGTTCTTCATCGCGAGGTACGGCTGACGTAAGACTTATAGTCAGCAAAGCTAAGGTAAGAATTGAAATGAATTTCTTCATTTTCTGCTCGCCTAGTAACATTGAGCTTGGACGCAATAGCGAGTTCAATTTATATTACATGTAGTGTTTTAATGAAGAGTTAACCAACATTTTTTACCTGCGACGGTACGGAGACGATATAAGCGTTTAGAGTGAGATGATGTTTGATTCTTAAAAATATTATAAATTTGAAAATGTGCTTTTTTGTTTGCTACCTCATCACGCTTCAACACCTCAACCAATCTTTACGAATGCACGTAGCCTGTATCATGGAGAAGGACAAAGGCTTATTTTATTCCGTGAGAACAGCATAGTCCGATATTGTTTCTGAGGGAACTAAAAAGAAACTTTTTTTAGATGATATCTTTAACATCTTAACGGAGCAACAGATTGTTGTAATTCTTAGCACAGAGATAGATGAAAGGCGGTTGGAAATGACACAGTCACTAGTTAAGGCGGTAATATTACAGATTTTCGTTAATTTGACGTCAATTACTCCTAAACGATAGAAAACCGACGGTTGAAAAAGAAACTCTTATTGTTGATGATGTTTCTTAAAGTCAAAATTCCAATGAATACCTCGTTTTAGTTAGTATTTAATGATATTATATTATCCACCCCCTCGATCTTCACCATCTCTGTTCAAAACGTCACAACAATCCGTCGCTCCGTTGCCAAAAAAATGAGTTTTTTATTTAGTTCGGGTATCGGTCTATGCAATTTTCACGGGATGAAAAGTAGCCTATGTCCTTTTCCATGGCACAGGCTATGTGCATGCTTAATTTCGTCAAGATCGGTTGAGTTTCTAAAGCTTGTAGAGGTAACAAACATAAAAACACATTTATACATTTATAATATTAGTTAGAATAAGGATTAGTAAGGATGCGACAATAGGCAACCGCTCTGTTCATCCATATTCATCCCTTCTAATAGTGACATACGATAAAAACATCATAAATCAACTAGGGGAGGAGCTACCACCTACATACAAAAGAGCTATGTATCCTATATAAACTTCAATTGATTGTTTGGTATCTGGTGTATGATTGATTTTAGATACTTTCATTCATTATATGAAAACTTAGCAATAACGAATAAAAGAGAAATTTTAACAAAGAGTGGGATTTGATCCACATTGCCACGTGCACGGGGTAAAGTGGGCTTCCTAGGAGGACAATGTAAAAAAACTTGAACCCTGCCATCATAACCTCAAATACAAGAAAATTAAGTTTTGTGATGTACATTTCAAGTAAGTATAACCCTTTTTACGACTAGTAAACTACATAAATACTAAAGAGAAACCACATTGAATTTTAACAAAAATTTTAGTAAATACAGAATTTTTGATATAGGTTTTTAAGTAGCTACATAGTGGAATCCGCTACCGGTGCAGTCACTGACGTTTGTCGAGGTCACGTGCCAAGTAATAAACAATCATCGCGCGCTGGTTGGGTTGCAGTGCGGATATTAGTTCGCGAAATAAGCTGGGTACCTTGCTTTGCCCGGTACCCCACTATGCCCCCCCCCCCCCTATATAGAGGATATTACAGTATAGATAAGTATTTACACATTTTAAATATAAGAATAATTTGCGAAAAAAATAAAAACTTTTAGGCACAAGCTTTAATTTGAAACGAATTTTAATCATTTCGTATTCTTCTCAGCAAACCTTATTTTGATATCCGTATCATGAGGGTATATAAAAAAATAACTGATCCACCATCTTTAGGAGTCCACCATATTGGATTTATAATGACGTCACTTAGCTAACCATGCATTGTTCTCCAAACGTGTATGCGAAATTTCAGCTCAATCTGAAACCGAGAAGTGGTTCTAATTTAGCTTGGAAGATTTGTCACAAACTAACAGACAGACTATATAAACACTGCAAGCTAATGTATAGCTTGTAATAAAAATAAAAGCATGTTAAAAAAATATACGCCGAATGTTGTTTATCCCTGTATTGTAAAGCGATCATCATTGATGGTGATCATTGTAATTAGTGAAACCGAGTGCACTTAATTTGTAATTGATGCAATTTTCCTTGTGACTGTCATAATGGCCAATGTCAATGCTAATTTCATGTCACGTATTGTCAAAGTATATATATTAGTAGTAATATACTGTATGGACACTCCCTGCCGCTCTCTAGATGACGACCTCGCCCCCTCGTCACCCAGATTGATACAGATTGGTTATATTTTGGTTCTCGAACGTATAGGATTTCGCCGTGATTTTGTTTGCTCCGTCATTTGTTTTTAGAAATGTCATTTCACGACCGTTGTATGCAGTGTCCGGGGTTTGTATTGTGGAGTTAATAGAGAGGACTTCCGACGTTTCTAGAGTATCTTCTGGATATTTTTGAACCCCCGCCTAAACGTCACAATGCCTTCTATTCCTGAAACTCAACGACTGTCCTCAAGAAATCTATTTCTTTCACAATTTATTATACACAGAAAAGGGACTAACATACATAAACAAGGTCTTCTTTTTTCCGAGTCGAAGGTGTCAAACAACTTTGGCGCCAAATGTGTCGGCACATCGACGGCTTTTTGGTTTGCTTCAAGCAAATTCGCAAACGTGCACAAGACCGGGTTTTTGTGGTGCCACAATCACATTTATCTTTGTTAGAAAAGCCCCATATTCTCCTGTTAAGGCTCATATTCTCCCCATATTCTCCGTCCCTAAAATTAGCAACTCGTTCATATCTTATTTTTATAAGAGAGGGCTACAGTTGCAGCGACACTTCGACCCAGTGGGATCTTTTTTGTCAACCCCTATAGCCTTTGCACCCCAAATCTACTCGAAGATGTGCTGCATCAATGGAGCTATTCCGCTGATTGGAAGGTGCTTGTAGTCCTCCGGTTTTGGACAGCCATCGCCTAGGAGGTACATACGCTTGCTAGCCAGGACACCGCAGTGACACAGAAAGTGTTCCATTGCTTCTATATCTTCACCACAGACCCTGCAGGTCGGGTCATTCGTCAGGCCGATTTTTGCAGGTGTGCGATTGTTGCAAAGTGGCCCATCAACGCTCCTGTTACCGCCCTGACTCGCATCCTGCTGTTATTCCAAATGTACTTAGTCCATCCCTGGATAGCCATGTCAATCTGTGTCTTCCCTCGGCCTGTTCCTTTAATTCCCTTATAATAGTGCTCCTTGGTAGCCCTGTCCACGGTTCTGAACCACACACTGTTGTCTGTGATCCCATTCTAGCCAGTTTGTCTGCTTCTTCATTGCCTTCCACTCCTACGTGCCCAGGGACCCAGACCAGTTGCAGTTTGTTGTGTCGACCCACCTAGTTGAGGGCCTTTACACAATTTAGCACTCGCCCAGAGTCAACCTTGAAAGAGTCAAGAGCTTTAAAAACAGCTTGGACATCGCTGAGAATATATATGGTTTAAAGCAACTCGTTACACGATGTTCCAAACATCGAACGAAATTGCTTGGAAATAAAGTTCTTGTCAGCTCGTACTGCAACGTGACTGTAACTACGTGGCTACGGACGAATCGTGCGAATATTGTGGTTTTTAATTAATTATCAATAAAATAAGAAGAATTTCCAAAAAGTAAGAAAACAAAATCATTTAATATTGTTTTGTTATGAAGTTAATAAATTATCGTAATGGTTCGATTAAAATTGCAGCAGGTTACAACTAGAATAATAATTTGGATATTCTTTTTTTTTTTTTTCTGTGTATTAAAATAGATTTCGAGGAAATCAAAATCACTCCTCATAACCTGTAAATTACAAAACATTTTTTTTTAAATCAAGTAAAAAGTGGCTACAAGGTTGGTCCTTGGCGGCAGTATAAGCCTTAACGCTACATTTACCTACGCATGCTCTTAGTTTGTTAAAGGACTCCCAGACTGCCCAGGTCAGGTTTTGTCCCAAGTTTCTCTGTAAGTGGGATTTAGGATTAATAAGGCGAATACATATATACATAAACTGACAACGCTAAAAACGTGTTTTTCCAGTGATTGGTACACACTTAAGAGGATTGTGAAGCTGCGACTTTACATACAAATGGCGTTAACGATTTTCACCTCTTAAATGTTAACCGATTTGGACCAATTTTTGATAGGTTATATAAATCCATGTATTTATCTTCATGTACTGTGATTTTTTCAATATTTTAGGCGAAGTAGTTTCGGAGATAAGGGGGAATGGTCATTTTTCGCCTATTTTCATAAATGACTTCAAAACTATTTCATCATCATCATTATATCTGCCGAAAGACTGCTGGGCAAAGGCCTTCCGCAAGGATTTCCACGACAACCGGCCATGCGATGTCCGCATCCAGCGGCTTCCCGCGACCTTTACCAGGTTGTCGGTCCACCGTGTGGGAGGTCTTTCTACGCTACGTCTTCCGGTACAGTAAAGTTCTCGAGTAGCGATCGCGCAAAACTATGTATCTTAAATTTAAAAATATACTCGTATATACATATTTTAGATTCTCACAACAATCCCTTTGATTTGATATGCCACATGATATAGATTACATTTTTACAATTTTCTAATTTACGGGGAATAATAAGAAAATTAAAAATAATGCAAACTAAATGCAAATTTTCTAATTTACGGGGAATAATTAGAAAATTTTAAAAAATGCAAACTAAATGCAAATTTTCTAATTTACGGAGGGTAAATTAGAAAATTTTAAAAAAATGCAAACTTGTGGCCAAAACAAAAAGTGGCCCCCAAGTTTAAAATATATTTATTTACGTTTACACGTTCGTATTTGGGTCAATAACTTACATATGTGTACCGAATTTTAACTCAATTGGTTCAGTAGTTTTTCGAGCAAATTGGCTGTCACAGACGAACGGACAGTCGCAGGAGTTGCCCTCTAATGGTTCCGTTTTTACTTTTTGAGGCACGGAACCCTAAAAAATTGAAAAACTAACCAGTTAAAACTGAGTTCGGAAGGATCCGCTATCACAGATCCAGATGTATGCCCGATACCTCGACCATAAGTTGTGTTGGAGATATTGTACTCACACATATTGAACATTCCCACTTCTGTCTGACGCCTGGGAATTCTAATAAAAGCCATGTTATGTGCAAGTTGGTTGTCCGAAGGCGTTGAGCAGAGACGTAACTAGACAGCCTTGTGTTTGGGGTTCATTGGAGTTCCTTGTGAATTGTAACATTATGTTTTTGAATGCGCCTCATCGTCTCATGTATAGTTATAAAATGTAATAAATACATTTTAGTACGTAACGAGAGCAAAGAGCAATTTGAGACACCCATATAACAAACCCACCATATGAGAGTCGTTTTTTAAAAATCTTTTGCTGACATTGTAGTTTTAAATACAATTAACTAGTTTTTTTTGTTCATCATCATCATATCAGCTCAATATGTTCCCACCGAGGGGCTCGAGCCTACCCTGAATTAGGGCGATCGGTCCTTAGTCGAACACACGATCCAAGTGCGGGTTGGTTGACTTAACACACAACTTTCGATTTTCTTCGCGGGCGTGTGCAGGTTTCCTCACGATGTTTTCCTTCACCGCAACAGCGTAGGATAAACGTACATATGAAATCAACATTCGAAAACACATAGGTACGAGGCAGGACTCGAACCAAGACCTCCCGGACAGAACCATTACGCCACCGACGCTCTTACAATACTATATAGTAAGTCTATTACCTAAGTAACATTTAAAGGAATAAACAATAAACAATAAGGAAAGATAGGAATACCGTGGGAATACCCCATTTTTCCATGCACCATTGATAACCATATTTCTGTTCTGATCTAACAATTTCACATTTCAAACATTTTGATCAGAACAAAAATTGATTATCGCAATCAGTCTATACATCACGTTACGTCGTGTTACGTGATAAAAGCCTTGTAGTCTACATAAAATGGCTCATTTACACTTGATCGTCATTCAGACCATTCCAAACACTGGAAAAGCGGTTGAACAGTTTTTTCTCTTACTTGGATTTAATATGATTTAATTACGAAAGTTTCTTTTAAAGCGTTTGGTGCTGACTGTTTTTCGTTTTATTTTGTAATCTTTCTTTTAAATTATAAACATTATATTTAACGTAAAAAAAAGTCTTGCTCGAAAAACTCTCTTTTTCCTTCTCTTTCTTATTATTATTATAATTATTATTAGATAAAATAGTATAGTTATTTGATAAAATTCATTTATTCAGGCGTTACTTTGCGGAACTCCTTAATCAACTGATGTTTAACGTCAATCTACTGAGGATGGGCTCTATCCCATATTTCCCGGTGGTCCTGCCCCGCAACGGAGCAGATGGGAAAGATTAATTCATCGTCTTCGGCATCTAACGAGGCGAATGGCATAGTCCAGTATCATACAGCCCTGTGGTGAGTGGTCGTGGCACAGAATTTAACAGCAGAATAATCATAATTGTGATACATTTGAATGTGATTTTACGAATGTCTGATACTACAACGCAGACAATGAAATGAAATAAAATATTCTTTTTTTGCCTTGAATTGTGTAACATTAGTATAAAGTTGCATAAATATAGACCAAAATTCGGAACCTATCCCGCTGCAGCGAGGGGTGAGATAGGAAGACGTCATATCTCCGAAACTGTTCACCGCCGCCCTAGACGATGTTTTCAGGCTTTTGGACTGGGGTGGACTCGGCATCAATATCAACGGCGAGTACATCACCCACGTTCGATTCGCTGATTATATCGTGGTCATGGCTGAGACTATGGAAGACTCAGGCACAATCCTCAATGGCCTCAGTAGAGCCTCACAACAAGTAGGTTTTAGAATGAACATGGACAAGACGAAAATTATGTCAAATGTCCGTGTCGCACCTACTCCTCTGAAGGTTGGAGGCTCTACACTCGAAGTTGTTGCTGAATATGTGTGCCTGGAACGTTTGTCACGTTTATTTCTATTGTTTAGTCCACTCGGCTGGGCAGCTTCACAATAACTTCACGTCCCAGATACTGCAGTGTCTTAAGACCAAGGTCTTCAACCAGTGTGTGTTGCCAGTGACGCTTACTATGGGCCTCATATGAATGCTCAAGATCACCCAAAGGGCAATGGAGCGTGCTTTTCTCTGCGTGATCGAATCAGAAACGAGGAGATCCGTAGGAGAACTAAAATAAACGACATAGCTCTCAGAATTGCTAAACCTAAATGGCAATGGGCGGGGCACATAGCTCGTAGAACAGATGGCCGTCGTCGGTGCAGTAAAGCTCTCGAGTGGCGACCGCGCATCGAAAAACGTAGCGTAGGCAAGTCTCCCATTCGGTGGACCGATGACCTGGTGAAGGTCGCGGGAAGCCGCTGGATGCGAGCA
Organism: Coleophora flavipennella; assembly: GCA_947284805.1. NCBI lineage: Eukaryota > Metazoa > Arthropoda > Insecta > Lepidoptera > Coleophoridae > Coleophora > Coleophora flavipennella. Next base: position 6,299,404 of record OX369258.1, on the reverse strand, counting down.
GCGCAGAACCGGTCGGCTTATTCCTCACTCGAACCGGAATTAAAATACCTAAAAAAAAATCTTAACTTGAACCGATTTCATAAAGGTATAGAGAAAAAACAACAAGTACAGTTGGAGCGAAAAGTGACGCCTTTATACAAGAATATTTTTATTTATTTATTTATTAAGATTTAAAAATATTCTATGATATGTAAGTTATATATTTTCTCTAATTTGTAAAAGATATCGAATGTTTGCATGTACTCGTAATACGAGTATTATATGGCTGAATTTTTCGATCTATATTTCATATCAGCCGAAGGACGTCCACGGCTGGACAAAGGCCTACCCAAGGATTTCCACGACGACCGAAATCATATTTATTTTCTGTATCAGATTTACTATTTATATTCCAGAAAATGCGGCCACAAAACAGATAATGTGCGGCCCTGTGCAGATGTTTAGCGATAAAACACGGACCCGTATAATATCGTGTTACTCAGAAATACCGTTTATGTACTTGATACGGCCTTCGATTCGCATACGGAATTTCAGAATGTGTTTTTTTATAAAATACTAGCTGATTCCCGCGGCTTCACCCGCGTGGACCACATTTCTATCGCAAGCGGCTCGCGAGCGTGGTAAAAAGTAGCCTATGTCTTAACCCAGGTCCTAATCTGTCTACCTACCAAATTTCAGCCAAATCCGTTCAGTAGTTTTTGCGGGAAAGCGTAACAGACAGACAGAGTTACTTTCACATTTATAATATTATAGTAGGGATTATTATTTGTTTTGTTTATTGCTTTTCCTTCGGTACTGGTATTTTAAACCCACGAACTAAGATGTATTTAAATGAAAGTGTTCAAGCAATTTAAAACATAAAATCAAATTTTGTGAAAATAATTGATTCAATCAAGTTTCGTTACAGTCTTTCGTCAAAAAATGCTGAGTATTTCACATGCAGAATCAATTTCACACAAGGAAGGTATTGGTATGATGTTAGCATAAATACTATGTATGTTGTGAAGTACTCTTAAGGCTAGTATTTATGACCATAAAGGCGTAGACAGAAAGGAGAGTGATCCCACCGGAGCTATTTTGTCTAGAGCCTATTTGTGACATCAGATGTCTATGATTATCACCTTTCGATACCTGTTCCCAATCTATCTTCTATAGCGCAATGGGGAACTGGCGCTAGGAAATCTTGGTAAGTCCACTTCGGAATCATCATCCATCACTTAGATGACATCTGGGAGTTGATGCCAAGGGATTTCTAATTGTGAATTCAAAAAAAACGGCAAAGTACTATTTAGACTCGCACACTGATGGACCCATACCACTAAATCTTTGAACAAGGAATCTTTAAACATCAACGAGTAACTACAACAATGATCCATATTAATTTAATCAAAAAACTTCTTTCACTTTTTTCATTCAGTTGGGGATCCTTAGCGCGAGTACGACTCACATTAGCTGGTTGGTAAGCAAGGTTCAGTTGGGGATCCTTAGCGCGAGTACGACTCACATTAGCTGGTTGGTAGGCAAGGTTCAGTTGGGGATCCTTAGCGCGAGTACGACTCACATTAGCTGGTTGGTAGGCAAGGTTCAGTTGGGGATCCTTAGCGCGAGTACGACTCACATTAGCTGGTTGGTAGGCAAGGTTCAGTTGGGGATCCTTAGTGCGAGTACGACTCACATTAGCTGGTTGGTAGGCAAGGTTCAGTTGGGGATCCTTAGCGCGAGTACGACTCACATTAGCTGGTTGGTAGGCAAGGTTCAGTTGAAGATCCTTAGCGCGAGTACGACTCACATTAACTGGTTGGTAAGCAAGGTTCAGTTGGAGATCCTTAGCGCGAGTACGACTCACATTATCTGGTTGGTAAGCAAGGTTCAGTTGGAGATCCTTAGCGCGAGTACGACTCACATTAACTGGTTGGTAAGCAAGGTTCAGTTGGGTATTCTTAGCGCGATAACGACTCACATTAGTCGGTTGGTAAGCAAGGTTCAGTTGGCGATCCTTAGCGCGAGTACGACTCACATTAGCTGGTTGGTAAGCAAGGTTCAGTTGGGGATCCTTAGCGCGAGTACGACTCGCATTAGTCAGTTGGTAAGCAAGGTTCAGTTGGGGATCCTTAGCGCGAGTACGACTCACATTAGCCGGTTGGTAAGCAAGGTTCAGTTGAAGATCCTTAGCGCGATTACGTCTCACATTAGCTGGTTGGTAAGCAAGGTTTAGTTGGGTATTCTTAGCGCGATAACGACTCACATTAGTCGGTTGGTAGGCAAGGTTCAGTTGAAGATCCTTAGCGCGAGTACGACTCACATTAACTGGTTGGTAAGCAAGGTTCAGTTGGAGATCCTTAGCGCGAGTACGACTCACATTATCTGGTTGGTAGGCAAGGTTCAGTTGGGGATCCTTAGCGCGAGTACGACTCACATTAGCTGGTTGGTAGGCAAGGTTCAGTTGAAGATCCTTAGCGCGAGTACGACTCACATTAACTGGTTGGTAAGCAAGGTTCAGTTGGAGATCCTTAGCGCGAGTACGACTCACATTATCTGGTTGGTAAGCAAGGTTCAGTTGGAGATCCTTAGCGCGAGTACGACTCACATTAACTGGTTGGTAAGCAAGGTTCAGTTGGGTATTCTTAGCGCGATAACGACTCACATTAGTCGATTGGTAAGCAAGGTTCAGTTGGCGATCCTTAGCGCGAGTACGACTCACATTAGCTGGTTGGTAAGCAAGGTTCAGTTGGGGATCCTTAGCGCGAGTACGACTCGCATTAGTCAGTTGGTAAGCAAGGTTCAGTTGGGGATCCTTAGCGCGAGTACGACTCACATTAGCCGGTTGGTAAGCAAGGTTCAGTTGAAGATCCTTAGCGCGATTACGTCTCACATTAGCTGGTTGGTAAGCAAGGTTTAGTTGGGTATTCTTAGCGCGATAACGACTCACATTAGTCGGTTGGTAAGAAAGGTTCAGTTGGGGATCCTTAGCTCGAGTACAACTCACATTAACCGGTTATGCTGTACAAGTAAGAAAAAAATCCGAAAATCATATTTTTGTAGTTTTATTGCATTTTGCGATTACAAAATTACATATCATGCAGTTAGAAAATTGACCACGATGTACATTGGAGAATTTTTTTTCTACTACAAAGTTTAGTTTGTCCTTCGATCTAAGTTTTTAAGCGTTCCGTACCCCTAAAGGTTAAAACGGAACCCTTATAGGATCACATTGTTGTCTGTCAGTCCGTCTGTCTGTCAAGAACTTTATCTGGAGAACGCGTGGAAGTCTCAAGTTTAAATTAAAACCATGTACTCCTGTCTACAGTCCCTTGAAGCTGTGAAAAAATCAAACATTTATGTTAATTTAAAAAAAAGATACGGCCTTTTATGCCGCAAAAAAGGAATCAATATTCATAGGGTATTTTCCGTTGACCTAGAACTATGAAATTTGGCAAGTAATACTGTCTTTTACTGCAAATACAGGAAAAAAATTAAAAACAGTACATTTGTTTGTAATTAAATCATAAAAAATACAGTCTTTATTTAAAGTATGTAATCAATTATGCAAGGACCGGCGGTCCAAATTTTCAGTTGAGTTAACCGTGTCACGTGGGGTATCCTATGAAAAGGCTTCATTGGCCCAAGCATACACAGATTTTTATTTTATTATGATGTATAGTTTTCGTTTTATGACGAAGAATGAAAAACAAAACTTTCCCTTTTTTTATATGTACCTAATAATTTTGGTGTATGTTGTACCTAACAGTTTGCACTGTTATTATTTATATTATGTACCTACAAATTTGTATGGAACCCTCAGTGGCTGATTCCGACTCGCACTTGTCCAGTTTTTTTTAAAATATTCAACAGATAGTGTGGTGGTACGGAACCCGCGGTGCGCGAGGACATTTACATGAAAAACAGTTAGAAAGGACATATACAAAGGTGGACTTATCTCTATAAGAGATCTCTTCCTTCTTTTGTTTTACTTTAGAATTCGGAATTTATTCACACCAAGTTTGACGCTTGTATGTACGACCGTTTTTACAATAGAGCAAAAACGAAAAACCTTGAAAAACTAAACGTTTAATTTTTCTGTATGGTCAATCTACCAGTGTGACACATTTATTATTTTGTGAAAATTTCAACCGGCTACCCATAACTGTTGCAAATATATCTTTAAAGGTCAGGCAGACGGGACAGACAAACAGACACGCGGCGTGGGCTTAGTAAAAATGTTTAAAGGTTACACATTAGCGCAGTCACGCGCGAGTACGGTCGGCCGCACTCAAATACCTCCGTGGCGTAACGGTTGTCCACTTGTCCACTAGCTTCACATCCTGGTGTCGCCGGTTCGATTCCCGGCGGAATCTAACGTAAGACTAGATTTAGTTGGTGGAAGGGCATTATCTGAGCCCGCCTGGCTAGCTACCACCATCTTATCTAAGTGTTCCGGCTTGAAGATAAGATAGCCAGTTCCCCACTGACTTGCGTCCGAGCGTAAATCAAACTCGTCACTTACCAATAGGTGAGATGATGCCAAGGGCTTACCAATTGTGAACAAAAAAGTATATTTGGCAAAATGAAAAATAATTAAATATTTATAGTTTTAGTTTTAAAACTATTAAACTGACCGGTAACGACTCGGTCCATCTAACCAGAGGTACCGGGTTCTAATCTGGACGGCCAATGTACCAATGAGTTTTTCAAAAACTTACGTTCATATACTTACCGATTGCTTTAACGGTGAAGGAAAACATCGTGAGGAAACCTGCACACGCCTGCGAAGAAACTCGAAGGTTGTGTGTGAAGTCGACCAACCCGCACTGGGCCCGAGTGGTCAACTAAGGCCTAATCGCCCTGATTCAGGGTAGGCTCGAGCCCCTCGGTGGGGACGTATATGAGCTGATATAATAATAATAATAAAAAAAGCAACTCTGACATGCAAAGTTTCATCAAAATCGTTAAAGCCGTTTTAAGAAGAAAAATTAGTAATTTAGGTTTTTGTTGTGTGACAGCTACTCTTCGGTTTGACGGTACGAAGAAAATTTTTGAAATATTTTAAACTCCAAGGTTCCAAATTTGGTCCCAATCTGACTAAAGATATAGCCCCCGGGGCCAAGCCTGACGAAAGGACGCACGTGTATTCGGTATTTTGATATGTGTTAACACATATTGGAAAATATATATTTTTTGCGATAACAAATACTTCCTCTACCCTACGTATATGCACGTACCGTACTACGGGATGCTACGTAGCCGACCAAGAAAAAAACCAGACAAGTGCGAGTCAGAATCGCACACAAAGGGTTCCATACCATCATACTAGATGGCGCTAGTACAACGGGTTCCTATCATCATACTAGATGGCGCTAGTACAACGGGTTCCGTACCATCATACTAGATGGCGCTAGTACAACGGGTTCCGTACCATCATACTAGATGGTGCTAGTACAACGGGTTCCGTACCATCATACTAGATGGCGCTAGTACAACGGGTTCCGTACCATCATACTAGATGGTGCTAGTACAACGGGTTCCGTACCATCATACTAGATGGTGCTAGTACAACGGGTTCCGTACCATCATACTAGATGGCGCTAGAACAACGGGTTCCGTACCATCATACTAGATGGCGCTAGTACAACGGGTTCCGTACCATCATACTAGATGGCGCTAGTACAACGGGTTCCGTACCATCATACCAGATGGCGCTACTTTCCTCGTGTTTCCAAAAAATATACGTTTTTTTTTGTTTTTATTCACTTTTATTATTTTTTCACTTTCTCTTATTTTTAGTAATTTGTTGTTATAGCGGCAACTTTCAACTGTCAAGCTATCACGGTTCATGAAATACAGCCTGGTGACAGACAGACAGACAGACAGACAGACGGACAGCGAAGTCTTAGTAATACAGTCACGTTTTTACCCTCCGGGTAACGGAACCCTAAAAAGTGAGTTAGTTAGTTAGACTGAAAATTAAGAGATATTGAAGAAAATATTCCCAAATTCGGTCTAAGCAATCAAATTCAGTTCGTAAAGTAAAACAAAATTATTGGACCTCAAATCCATTCCGATCTTGATAACTCGCCGAAGCATCCATCACTCAAGGAGGAAGTAATTTAAACTTTTTCTAACGCTCGCCTGATTCTGCCGACCCATTTCTCAATCGACCTCATACTTCATGCCATTTGAGATCATATTTAGGTATGTATACCTATTTGGAATTCGATCAAACTTTACGACTTCATTTTTAGAGTTTTGTGCACCAAAAGGTGACCAACGGGACCCTATTCTTACTAATATAATAAATGTGAAAATGTGTTTGTTTGTTTGCTACCTTTTCACACTTCAACACCTTAACCAATCTTGATGAAACTTGGCATAGAGGTAGCCTGTGTCACTGGGAAGGACATAGGATACTTTTTACCCCGTGAAGTTCCGATGCAGTTCCTGTGAGAACTGAAAATATACTCTTTTTTTGGTTAGTTTCTTTAAAATTGCAACGGAACAATGGATTGCTGTAATTTTTTGCACAGAGATGGCTGAGGGGGTGGGAAATGACATAATTTACTAATTAGTATATCCTGGCATTCCCTAGGGATCTGGGGAAAACTCATTTCCGCGCTCGCGCACGTCAGCGTCGCAACGGAGCTAGGGACTGAAGTGATTTTTTGTATAGAATTGGTTGAGGGGGTGGGAAGTGACAGACTTCTAATCAGAATAGCCTGATATCGTTCCTGAGGGATCTGAGGAAAACTCATGTCCGCGCTCGCGAGCAGCTTGTGGCTCGCGCACTACTCACCCTAAAAGGCAGTCATAAAAAATATGTCCACGCGGGCGAAGCCGCGGGCAAAAGCTAGTTACCTATAAAGCCTCCGAAGTCCATCCGTCCGTCTGTCTAACAGCGGGTTATATTAATTCATAAAAAATCTATTACGTTTGAAATTTTTACAGATTGTTTATTTCTATTGTCGCTATAATAAAAAATTATGAAAATTTATAAAGTAAAAAATCAACATACAAAAAACGAGTTTTTTTTGTATTTAAGGGGTGTTTTTGATTTAGCTCTGGATGTCATCAAATCATAATGCATGTGTTTCATTATCCGATACAGATCCTATTCATCATCTGAGCAACATGAAAGTTACGGAGTTTTACCTTCTATCATCAGCTCACTTGAATAATGTATGGTGGCGCATCGGGAGCCGGGTCGTTCCTTTCCCTCTAATATGGGAGCGATGGCTCACTCTCGCGTTATACTCGTGACCGGGTGCTGTCCGTGTGAACTGGCTTCAATGATTTTTATGTACAACTTTTTGTGTCACATTGTTTTCATTTTCTAATGACATAATCTGGTTTATATCAAGGATTGAATTATGACGTTATTAACTAATGATTGTTTATTTCTTGATTTTCACAAATGACATTATGTTGTTATTATTTTGTATGTTTTAGAAAGAGTGTAATTTGCACCATTTTGAATAAATATCTTGAATCTCTAACCTGAAAGAATACAACTATCGGTCTATTTATACGTACCTATAATATTGGTATAGGAAATACGAGGGAATACCTAGATGAAAATACACACATACATACGACTGACGATTTGACTGACTCGGTGGCTCAGTGGTTAGTGCTCTTGACTACTGATCCGAGAGTTGTGGGTTCGATCCCCACCCAGGGCAAACATTTGTGTGATGAGCAGATTTGTTTGCTCTGTGTCTGGGTGTTAAATATCTATATATTCAAACGTATATAAGTATGTATATCAGTCTCTGGTTCCCATAACACAGGGAATCCCACTTTGGGGCCAGATGACCATGTGTGATTTGTCCCAGAATATTTATTTATTTTATTTACATACACAAATTCTCAAAAACATAACCCTCCTTTTTTCCTAGTTACAATAAAATCAGCTTTGTTGTTCATTAGGGTTCCGTAAAAACGGGACCCTATTACTAAGACTTCGCTGTCCGTCCGTCCGTCTTTTTTTTAATTCATAATTGGTAAGCCCTTGGCATCATCTCACCTGATGGTAAGTGACGAAGATGCCGAAGATGGAAGTGGGGGTACCAAGATTCCCCACCGCAATTCAGAAATGGCTATCTTATCTTCAAGCCGGAACATATTAATCTTGTTAACACTGATGTTTGGCGGCAAGACTTAGACCCCACCGGGAATCGATCCCGCGACCTTCTGGTGTAAAGCGAATGGCTAACCATTACGCCACGGAGGCGGTTAATGTCGGTTATTGTCTGTCACCAGGCTGTATTTCATGAACCGTGATAGCTAAGACAGTTGAAATTTTTAGTATTTCTGTTGCCGCTATATCAAAATATACTAAAAATTAGAAAAAGTGAAAAAATATGGGGGATCTCCGTACAAAAAATGTGTTTTTTTTAATATGAAGAAACTAGCGCCATCTAGTATGATGGTACGGAACCCTATGTGTGCGGTTCTGACTCGCACTTGGTCGGTTTTTTTTAATGCTACATCGGTGGCGTAATGGCAAGAGCCGCTTTCTGCTGTCGGGGAGGTCGTGGTTCGAATCCTGCCAATGTGTATACTAATGTGTTCGAATGTCGATATCTTAAGTAAGTTTATTCGACGCTCTTACGGTGAAGGAAAACATCGTGAGGAAACCTGCACACGCCTGCGAAGAAACTCGATGGTTGTGTGTAAAGTCGTCCAGCCCGCACTGGGCCCGCGCGGTCGACTAAGGTACGAAGTAACTATTTAGTAATCTGTGACTAAGGCCCGATCACGATTCAGGGTAGGCTCGAGCTCCTCGATAGGGATGTAAATGAGTTGATATGATGATAAATCCTATGACACGAATCCAGACACCACATTTGTCAAAATCGGTTAAGTGGTTCAGAAAATACGAAGGAACAGATGAACATACACACATACTTAAATAGACTGCCCAAAAACATAAGCCTCGTTTTTTCGTAGTCGGGTTAGAACCGACTTCAGTCACGGCCAGGTACAATTTTATTACTTAAGTACATTCTTTTTGTGCTTGTTAACTTCCTAAAGAAGTACTGAAACGATTTTAACGAAATTTCTATGGGACCAATCTGAAAGTATATTCTTAAATGAAGAAAACAAATTACTGTATATCAAGTATTGAATTTTAACGTTATTAACTTATTATTATTTATTTCTTGATTCTTCACAAATTACATTGTTATTATTATTTTATGACTATCAGAAAGAGCGTAATTTTCACCTATTTTAAACAAATATATTGAATTGAATCCAAATCAGTTTTTAAACGACGGTGTTCAGAGGTTACAAACTTAAAAAATACAAGCGACTTGAGTGAGACCTTCCTTTTTAAAAGCTTTTCTTAAACTTGCAATGTTTGTATGTATAATTATGTATGTTTGTATGTTATTTAGTTTGTTCAAATCTTGCAATAGATTTTAGAGCGACTTCCAGGGTCCGATTGAGCTGAAATTTGGTATTCCCGATGATAATCGATCCTTGGTATTTTGATCTGATGATGAGCTTTGGAGGTGGAATCAAGGTCCCAGGATCGTTTTTTAGTTTCAATAGATCGTAAGGCATGCTGTGCTCGCGTTTTTTACCCGACCGCATCAGAGGGAGGGTTATGTTTTTAGAGTGTGTATATTTATGTGTGTGTGTGTGGATTTTTTAATTTGGAAATTAGTATTTAGGTACCTATATTCACATTTGGCACACTGAGTATTTCGCTTTATTAACCGACTTCAAAAGAAGGAGGAGGTTTCTCAATTCGACCGTATAATAATTTTTTTATTTGTGTTCGCGCATGCCTTCGTCGTTTATGAACCGATTTTGATGATTCTTTTTTTTTTGGAAAGTAGATTTCCCATGATAAGGAAACCAGGATCTGATGATGGCATCCCAGAGAATGCGAGGGGAACCTTCAAAAATCGTAGTGGTGGCTAGTGGATTTGAAGCCGTTTTTTTTGTTTAAAATTATTGAGCATAAAACTCTTTTCAAATAGAAGCTTGTACCTAAAAAAAGTAGATTTTTTGAAAATTATTTGAAGTATATTAGGTTAAAAAATAATTTAAAACCAAATTACAGATAAAAACATAGGGTACCTTACCATCATACTAGATGGCGCTAGTTTCTTCATGTTTCAAATAAAACATGTTTTTTGTATGGAACCCCCCCCCCCCTCCCTTTTTTTACTTTTTCTAATTTTTAGTATTTGTTGTTACAGCGGCAACAGAAATACATCATCTGTGAAAATTTCAACTGTCTAGCTGTCACGGTTAATGAAATACAGCTAGGTGACAGACGGACGGACAGCGAAGTCTTAGTAATAGGGTTCCGTTTTTACCCTTTGGTTACGGAACCCTAAAAAAAGCAACCCTTTATTTACGAACGCGGGCGACACAATGTAAGTGCAAACTGCACTTACATTGGTATCGTTCAAAAGAAACATAATCGACCAGTTAAGGTTGTAAATTGCTCGGCAAGTCGGCAAAAAAGACAAAACTTAATGGTGTGTTCACACGAAGGCAGTTAACGATTTAAATGTGCCGCTTGGCTGTGTGAGTTTTATTGGGCGTAATTTGTACCTTAGGGAGTAAATTGTACCCGTAATTCGACATAAAGTGAGCTGAAACTGGATTTAAAACTAATTAATGTCTGAATTAAAAAGTTAGGTTGTGTTACTTTAACAGATTTTATTTTGAATTGAACTGAAAACATTTTATTGACTAGGTATGACCCATTGGTCCAGTGGAAGTGGTGATGTCTGCTGGGCCAAGGATCGTGGGTTCGATCCCCACCCAAGGCTAACATTCGTATGACGAACAGGTTTATTTGTTTGTGATTGGGTGTCAAATATATATCTATAATGTATTTAAACGTATCCAGCGGCTTCCCGCGACCTTCACCAGGTTATCGGTCCACCGAGTGGGAGGCCTGCCTACACTACGTTTTCCGATGCGTGGTCGCCACTCGAGAACTTTACTACACCAACGGTCATCTGTTCTACGAGCAATGTGCCCCGCCAACTGCCACTTAAGTTTAGCAATTCTAAGAGTTATGTCGGTTACTTTGGTTCTCCTACGGATCTCCTCGTTTCTGATTCGATCACGCAGAGAAACTCCGAGCATAGCACGCTCCATTGCCCTTTGGGTGACCTTGAGCCTTCCTATGAGGCCCATAGTAAGCCTCTGGATGCGGGCAGCGCAGAAACGGTCGTCGTGGAGATCCTTGGGGGAGGCCTATGTCCAGCAGTGGACGTCCTTCGGCTGATATGATGATGATGATTTAAACGTATGTCAGTATGTGTATCAGGCTCTGATTCCCCTACTACAGAGAACCCTAGTTTGGGGCCAGATGACCGTGTGTGATTTGTCCCCGATTATTATTATTGCACAAAACAAAAACAAATGCTACGCATCTAATTGTTCTTCCGGACATCCGTCATCATTAGGGTGGATGAAAAATTTTGGTATTAGTGTCGGATTTTTTTTTTATTGAATTTTGTTCAGTGTGATAGTCGATTCCCCCGTTAACGGGTCCTCCACCAATTTTTTTACACCCTGCATAGGCACTTTTACAAAACTTGTTTAGTACCTGTCTTTGTTTCCGGGTCTTTTGATACTTTGTATTAGTTCTAACTAGCTGTTTCCCGCGGTTTCACCCGCGTGGACAACGTTTCTATGACTTTTCGAAGGTGCACAGTGCGCGAGCTGCAAGCGTCTCGCGAGCGTGAAAAAAAGTAGCCTGTGTGTTAATCCAGGTCCTAATCTGTCTACCTACCAAATTTCAGCCAGATCCGTTCAGTAGTTTTTGCGTGAAGAAGTAACAAACATACACACTCACAAACTCACAAACTTTGGCCTTTATAATGTTAAGTGTGATATGTGATGTGATGTACTCGTACCTTATCTTTACCTGTGTTTTAAGTTCACATTTCAGAAAAAAAAATATTTGAAAGTTCTTAATTTTTCTCTAAAGTCCAGACTTGTTTACCTGCAGCTCGTGGTAACCTTACAAAGTTTCGTGCAAGAACTCGAATTGCTTTACCAAAAAAAAAACAAGGAAAAGTAAACAGTATTCTCAGGCGAATAAGTTTGCATGCTTTTAGCTAATTGTGTTTGTTTACCTTACTTTTGTTTTGTTTTGCTTTGCTTTTAGTACTTCACCATTTTAAACGCAAGTTTTATGAACATGGTAGGTTTAACAGGTAGGTTTGTTGTTGTTACTAATATAGGTTAAGCTGCGTTCTTACTAACAAAATATGGATCTTTCGTCTGATAATAAATGATCATAATAATTATTTTATTTCAATCTATAAAATTTAAGAGGATTGTGAAGCTGCGACTTTTCGTACAGACGGCGTTAACGATTTTCACCTCTAAAATGTTAACCGATTTGGACCAACTTTTGATAGGTTGTCAGTCAGAACAAAAGATAGGCTTATACGTTTCGCTTTTTAAATTACTGATTATAAATAAACAAAAAATGGCCGAAATTAGTTTTGTATGAAATCACGTGAACGACGATAAAATTAAACTTATTAACTTTATCGAAAAAACAAAAAGGTATAAACCTAACTTTTGTTCTGACTGACATCCTATCAAAAATTGATCCAAATTTTCTGTATTTTATCTGGTATTTTCTAAAAGTCGTCATTTTACCTAGTAGTCTCTTGTTTCCTAAATGGAAAATCGTTAACGACGTTTGTATGAAAAGTAGCAGCTTCACAAACCTCTTAAGCTACTCTGCTCACTTGGCACGAGGCGAAGTGGCAGGAGCACCGCCAGCGGAAGCACAGTCGGCTGGAGTTCAGTGCGACGGGAAGAGAGAGCGTCGAACTATCCGGACATTATCGAGGAGGACTGCTTTCTACATTGCTGCAATTACTGGTATGCCTCGGAGATCCAGCCGCCTTAGGTGACGTTCAAGGTCGGCAGAAATTTGCCCGTTCACGGATAGGACTACGGAGATGATTTCGGTGGATTCCACTCGCCACATATCACTAACCTCGTGCGCCAGGTCCCAATCGCCCTGATTCAGGGTAGACTGAATCAGTGTAGGGACAAGTATATAAACTAACTATAGCTTTTGCCCGTGGCTTCGCCCGCGTGGCTATCGTTTTTGTGACTCTTTAGCTGCTGTCAGCGACTTCGGGTAATGGATCTCTTGGTTAACACTTTATTTCCAACTAGCTTTTGCCTTCGTGGACATCTTTTTGATGACTGTCTTTGAGGGTGAGTGGTGCGCGAGCCACAAGCAGCTCGCGAGCGTGGATATGAGTTTTCTCTATATCAGGCTATTTTGATTAGCAGTCTATGTCACTTCCCACCCCCACAACCAATTCTATTACAATAAATCACTTCAATCCGTCGCTCCGTTGCGATGCTGACGTGAGCGAGCGTGGAAATGAGTTTTCCCCAGATCCCTCGGAATTTATACCGGGCTATCCTGATTAGCAGTCTATGTCAGTTCCCACCCCCTCAACTATATCTATCCAAAAAATTACGTCAACCCGTTGCTCCGTTGCGATGCCGACGTGCGCGAACGTGTATTCGTATTTCGTGTATTTTTATTTTCCTTCGAAAACTATGTCGGGTCATGCTACTTAACTTCCCACTCCCTCAATTATCTGTGTGAAAAATACTACAGTTTTCGCCCGCTTTGATATTGTTTTTCATACAATAGATACTCGTAACAGGCCAATGTCTGTACATTTTAGAAGCCGAAATTTTTACGTGCTGTCAAAGTATATATATTAGTATTATAACATACAGTATGGACACTTCCTGCCGCTCTCTAGATTGCGACCTCACCCCCTCGCCGCCCAGATTGATATAGATTGGTTACAGTTTGGTTCTCAAACGTATGCGATTTCGCCGTGATTTTGCTTCCTCCGTCATTTGTTTTAAGAAATGTCATTCCACGAACATTTGTATGCAGTGGCCGGGGTGTGGTGCTGTGGAGCTGCTGAAGTAGTTTTCATACCACGCATACCACTCATTCCCAAAAATTTCCCAATTTAAATGCACGCAGTTTCCCGTGAGCATATATTTCGCTATGACCATCAACGAGTCGCAAGGTCAGACACTTCGAGCCGCCGGTCGGTGTTGATCTCAGGATAAACGGATAAACTGTTTCCTACACGGACAACTATATGTTGCTTGCTCACGGGTCATAGCTCCATCAAACGTTATATAAAAGAAATACTTTAGTTTTTAGGGTTCCGTGATCCTATTACTAAGACTCCGCTATCCGTCCGTCTGTCACCAGGCTGTATTTCATGAACCGTAATAGGTAGACAGTTGAAATTTTCACAGATGATGTATTTCTGTTGCCGCTATAACAAGAAATACTAAAAAATAAAAAAAGTGAAAAATAAGGGGGGTTTTCCATACAAAAAACGTGTTTTTTTTTACATAAAGAAACTAGCGCCATCTAGTATGATGGTACGGAATTCTGACTCGCACTTGGCCGGTTTTCGTTGTTTCATTTTGCACAAAATAAACGCTGTTTACTCACCCGTTCCAAGTCCATTTTATTGGTAGTTAGTTATTAACTGTCTTTACAAAAATATAAATATAGATACTTGATTCTGAATTGCACTCGTACGAAGTTAAAAGGGTTGTTAGGTTTGATGATGGTACTGTCTACTGTCGAAGAGGCTACCCCCTCTAGGTGGCGGACGGAATGCATTTAGAGGTTAAGTTAGTTTAGCATGATATGCTCGGCCAGTTCATGATCTGGTCAACCATTTCATGAAATGGTCGTGCATTTCATGATCTCGCCAATATCATATCATATCAGCCACAAATCGTCCACTGCTGAACAAAGGCCTCCCCCAAGGATTTCCACGACGACCGGTCCCGCGCTGCCCGCATCCATCGGCTTCCCGCGACCTTCACCAGGTTATCGGTCCACCGCGTGGGAGGCCTGTCTACGCTACGTTTTCCGCTGCGCGGTCGCCACTCGAAAACTTTACTGCCCCATCGGCCATCTGTTCTACGAGCTATGTGCCCTGCCCACTGCCACTTCAGTCTAGCGATTCTGTGAGCTATGTCGGTTACTTTAGTTCTCCTGCGGATCTCTTCGTTTCTGATTCGATCACGCAGAGAAACTCCGAGCATAGCACGCTCCATTGCCCTTTGGGTGACCTTGAGCCTTCTTATGAGGCCCATAGTAAGCGACCATGTCTCAGTTCCGTAAGTCATCACTGGCAACACACACTGGTCAAAGACCTTAGTCTTGAGACACTGCGGTATTTGGGACGTGAAGATATTGCGAAGCTTCCCGAACGCTGCCCAGCCGAGTTGGATTCGTCGATTGATCTCTTTCTTGAAGTTGGACCTGCCTAGCTGGACTGTTTGTCCCAGGTATACATATTCGTCAACAACTTCCAGTGTAGAGTCTCCAACCTTTAGAGGAGTGGGTGCGACACGGTCATTTAACATTATTTTCGTCTTGTCCATGTTCATTTTAAGACCCACTTGTTGAGAGACCTTACTGAGGCCATCGAGCATTGTGCTTAGGTCTTCCATAGTCTCAGCCATGACCACGATATCGTCAGCGAATCGGAGGTGGGATATGTACTCGCCGTTGATATTGATGCCGAGTCCACCCCAGTCCAGAAGCTTAAAAATATCTTCCAGGGCGGCGGTGAACAGTTTCGGAGATATAACGTCTCCCTGTCTCACCCCTCGCTGCAACTGGATAGGTTTCGAGTTCTGGTCCTTGAGGCGAACCGACATGGTGGCGTTTTCATACAGACACTTCAACACCTCGATGTATCGATGGTCAATTTGGCACCGCTGGAGAGACTGTAGCACAGCCCAGGTTTCGACTGAATCAAAGGCCTTCTCATAGTCCACAAACGCCAGGCATAGTGGCTGATTGTACTCTTCGGTCTTCTGTATAATCTGCCGCAGCGTATGTATGTGGTCTATGGTAATAAAGCCTTTTCGGAAACCGGCTTGTTCGGGAGGCTGGAAGTCGTCAAACCTGCGTGCGAGACGATTCGTAATGACTCTCGAAAACAGCTTGTAGACATGGCTCAGAAGTGAGATGGGTCTGTAGATCTTCAGCAGAGTGTTGTCACCCTTTTTGAAGAAAAGCACGACCACACTTCTGTGCCATGCCTTAGGCGTTTGTCCCTCGAGTATAACGGAATTAAATAACTTCTGAAGAGCTTTAAGTACCGGTGTTCCACCTGCTTTCAGAAGTTCAGCCGTAATTCCATCATCACCCGGTGCCTTGTTGTTCTTGAGCTGTTTGAGAGCCATTCTAATCTCGTACAGGCTGACGTCCGGGATATCTTCGGTATAGTGTCGGGTTAGTCTGGCTCTTGGGTCTTCAGCCAGATCGCTGACAGGCAAACGTGTGGTCTTGTACAATTGTCCATAGAACTTCTCAACTTCTTCCAGCAACTCAGTCTTAGACGATATGGTCCTGCCGTCCTCAGTCTTCAGCTTGGTCAGTTGGCTTTGTCCAACAGACAGATCTCTCGCGAACACTTTTGAGCCTTTGTTGTGCTCAATCGCCTCTTTAATACAATTTGTATTATATTGGCGTAAATCGCGAGTTAGGGACTTAGAGATCTGCCTGTTTAGTTGCCGATACTGAGAAGCGTCTTCAGAGGACTGCAAAACCAATCTGCGTCTTTCTTCCATGAGGTTGCTGGTGAAGTCGGAGATTTTTTTGGTTCTGTTTGAACGGCGAGTTTTAAAAATCTTAGACCCGACCGTTTGAACAATTTCCACGAACCTGTCATTATAATCGTCCACGTTCTCGCAGTCTCCTAGGCATTCGAAACGATTGTGCAATTCGAGCTGAAAGCTCTCGGGGTTTTGGAGCTGGATGGGCGCTGGTCGGAGCGTAGACTTCATCAGTCGACATCTTTCTAGCTTGGTCTTTAGATTCAATGTGCCTCTGACCATCCGGTGATCGCTTCCTGTTTTGACTGAATTGATCACGGAGACATCATTGAATATTTGCTTCCTTGTCGACAAGATGAAGTCTATCTCGTTTTTTGTTACGCCATTGGGATGCAACCATGTCCACTTCCGCTGTTTTGACTTTTTAAAGAAGGAGTTCATCATAAAGAGGCTCTCCTTCTCCATAAAGTCGGCCAGCATCTGGCCACGTGCATTTCTTACTCCATATCCAAATTGCCCCACTCTCAGCTCACCATCGCTTCGTTTGCCCAGTTTCGCGTTAAAGTCCCCCATAACAACGGTATAATGGGTCCTGGTGCTATGTAAGGCTGTAGAGATGTCCTCATACATAGTCTCTACCTCGTCGTCGGAGTGTTCCGTTGTCGGCGCGTATACCTGTATGACCTTCATCGAATACCGTTTGGTGATTCTGAGTATAAGGTATGCTACCCTTGTCGAAACGCTCACGATTTGGACCACATTGTTAAGGAGGGACTTGTGGACGAGAAACCCGACACCACCCTGGGACTGTTGGTCGCCCTCCCGGAAATCTCGCCAAACGTGTATCGAAATATCGTTAAACTTTGACGTTTAAATGGTCGTGCATTTCATGATCTGGCCAAACGAGTATTGAAATATCGTTAAAGGTTGACGTTTAAAAATGGTCGTGCATTTCATGATCTCGCTAAACGTGTATCGAAATATCGTAAAACTTTGACGTTTAAATGGTCGTGCATTTCATGATCTCGCCAAACGTGTATCGAAATATCGTAAAACTTTGACGTTTAAATGGTCGTGCATTTCATGATCTCGCCAAACGTGTATCGAAATATCGTTAAACTTTGACGTTTAAATGGTCGTGGATTTCATGATCTCGCCAAACGTGTATCGAAATATCGTTAAACTTTAACGTTTAAATGGTCAACCATTTCATGAAATCGTCAATTATATGATATCATACGACATATATTCCATGAAATGATCGTGCATTTAATTTCATATACTTTGCTTTTATCATATTCAGCCATTTACCTTATCATTTTTTTGGTCAAGATAATCCATCTTTGAACGGGTGTTGCTCCACAACGCAACCCAATATTTAGTCAGTTTCTGAATAATTGACATTAGTTAAGTACGACTAGTACATATCTTTTTTCATTGTTTACCATATTTAGCCATTTACCTTATTTATAATTATTAAGGTCACTATCTCTACTTTTCGAGCGCTAAAAGTAGATAACGCAACCGCTTTGCGCAAGCAGTCTATAGATTTGTAACCGTAGATGGGTTATTTAATAATAAACAACACTTGAAAATCGAACCCATTACACACACAATTTAAAAGGCAGTTCGCTTCCGTTGCACCAAATTCTACTAAGAAAATTAAAAATTTTAAAAACCCACCGACACAAAAAATGAATTCTAAAAACTAACAAATAATATTTTAAACGTATTATAATTACTATCGTCACATATATTATGTAAGTTCAAATATTTTATTTTCCAAGCGTCGACGCGTCGGGGGACCGCTAAAGTTTATAAAGTATTTTTCCAACAACAGATAATTAATCATTACTAATTACATTTAGGTACGATACGAGCGATCTTAAGTTTCATAGTTTCATATAATATAGTCTACGCTCTGCGCGCGAGCTCGGTGTGCGGTATGCGGCGCGGGGGTGGGCGTCACCAAGTGCGGCGACCCGAACGGGCAGACACGTGGGGGCAGACGACGTTGACGGTGGTGTCGATTTTGCGAATTTTTCGGAGTAAATTCTTTTGTTGCAATCTGCGACTACACCTGTTTTTCTCACTTAGCGGTCCCCCGACGCGACAACGCTTGGAAAATAAAATATTTGAACTTACATAATATATGTGACGATAGTAATTATAATAGGTTTAAAATATTATTTGTTAGTTTTTAGAATTCATTTTTTGTGTCGGTGGGTTTTTAAAATTTTTTATTTTACTTTTATTTTGTCCTTTTTAAAGTAGGTATAAATATTAGGAAGGTATTTATAGTGATTAGTTAGTTGAGTTAGTAACTTAGTTAGGTACCTCATCAACTAGAAAGGAGCTGATGATCAGCCGTAACACGGTACTAAATTTCGAATCGTTCGAACATAAGGAAGTTAGTCAGATCCCCTCATCAACTAGAAAGGAGCTGATGATCTTCAAACGGCTGATCAGGTCATGGTTACCTTACCATATACTTTCAATATCATTGAAGTAACACGGTACTAAATTTCGAATCGATCGGAGATAAGGAAGTTAGTCAGATCCCCTCATCAACTAGAAAGGAGCTGATGATCTTCAAACGGCTGATCAATTCATGGTTACCTAACCATATACTTTCAATATCATTGAAGTAACACGGTACTAAATTTCGAATCGATCGGACATAAGGAAGTTAGTCAGATCCCCTCATCAACTAGAAAGGAGCTGATGATGTTCAAACGGCTGAACAGATTTTCATGAAACATGGCTAAGAACACTCGGGATAAAATTATCTATGACACAAAAAAAAGTAAACGGAAATCGGTTCATCCGTTTGGGAGCTACGATACCACAGACAGATACACAGACAGACAGACAGACACGTCAAACTTATAACACCCCTCTCTTTTGCGTCGGGGGTTAAAAAGAGATGCCAATGGGTATCTTTTTATTTGCTTCACTTTTAGGACGTGTGTAACTCATCTACACAGTATTGCGATATGGCATACAGTAGCGCATCACCTTTTATGTCGCTTGATACCGCCACGGCGTCGTAGGTACTAGTAGTACTAGCCTATAGTCAGTCTGGCACCAGGCTGTGCCCCGCCGCCCGCTACCCCGTAAGTACCGTTTCGTTGCCCTGCGTAAGTACATTCGTTGCACTACTGTGATATCTAAGATAAGATAAGCATTTATTCATAGCCCACACAAGCAAAAAAACAACTACTACCTCCCCTTATATAAAGCATATCTCTGAGACAGACTGAAATACACATCAGAGGCTATTTATCCTCTCAACCTAAGGTTAGTTATTTCGGATATCGTTACCAGATATGTCGTAACCTTCTACATATAATAAAAGCAGATAGAATTTATTAAATTATACTGCCTATTAGATGAATTTGGCCACAATACGAAAATATATATTTTGATTCGCCCTGTCTTTCGCCAATAATTTCATAAACCGCTCACGTGACCTCCAAAAATTTATAAATTCACGAATAAAACTAGCGATAGTATTTAAACACAACACAAGGTAAATTTAGCTCTCACAGCCGTTCACCAGACAATGTTTAGAACCATAACAGACTCTTCAATCAGGGTGACATGTTCTTTTAAAGGATTTCCAGCGCATTTAAGCTCGCTTACATAGTCTGTTTAAAAAAGTGAAAAAGTAAATTGCACGTGTGTGTTGATGCTAATTTTGCACCTTTTAGTGCATCATCAATCGCATTTAAGAGTCGGCAATGCTCGTTACAATGGGGTGAACATGAATGCGACGCGAAAACAGGACAAAAAAGTTATAATTAGCAATTGTTGTTCTAAATTTAACTACCATATAAATATAGTATATTGAAGCGTCGGTGGCTCAACCGGTAACGACTCGGTCCTCCTAACCAGAGGTGCCGGGTTCAAATCCGGACGGCCAATGTACCAATGAGTTTTTCGAAACTTACGAAGATATACTCACCAATTGCTATACTGACAATGACAATTGCTATATTGATATACTGACCAACCCACACTGGGCCCGCTTGGTCAACTAAGGCGGGTTCGCCCTAATTCAGGGTAGGCTCTAGCCCCACGGTGGGGACGTATATGAGCTGATATGATGATAGTAAATAAAAATATAGTATAAAAGGCAAAACTATTCGTATCGTGTAGCTGCTAATCCAGTGTAACGTTAATGGGAACCATTCGATTTCTGCAAGCAAATTTCTGTGACCTGTTGCGTGACAGTTAATCTAATGTATTAGGACTATTAGGTGTAGGTAGGTACATTGCAGATTTGACGATACATTCTAAAAATAAAATTTATCTCAACACATCAGTCAAAATATCGACGTTCCCAAAGTTAGGGGGTATTGCAGTAATCGCCACGCTTGGCAGGCGGGTTCGCGATCGCAGAATGTGGTATGGTCTTTTGCCTATCCTCCGGCCTTTGATCCCTTAATCGCCTCTTACAACACCCTCGGGAATAGATAGGCTTGGACTATTCTAAGGCCGTGCCACCGGTAAAAATCAAATTAACTGGAAGTAATTCACAAAGACATTGAGACATAGTCGCTTACTATGGGCCTCATAAAAAGGCTCAAGGTCACACCCAAAGGGCAATGGAGCGTGCTATGCTTGGAGTTTCTCTGCGTGATCGAATCAGAAACGAGGAGATCCGCAGGAGAACCTTAGTAACCGACATAGCTCACAGAATCGCTAAACTGAAGTGGCAGTGGGCAGGGTACATATCTCGTAGAACAGATGGCCGATGGGGTAGTAAACTTCTAGAGTGGCGACCGCGCACCGGACAACGTAGCATAGGCAGGTCTCCCACGCGGTGGACCGACGACCTGGTGAAGATCGCGGGAAGCCGATGAATGCGGGCAGCGCAGGACCGGTCGTCGTGGAAATCCTTGGGGGAGGCCTTTGCCTAGCAGTGGATGATTTTCGGCTGATAAATAATAAATAAAATAAAATATAATGATATGATAGGATGATAATGATGATTATGAATTCACAAAACCAAAAAATGTACTTAAATTTATCCTACGACTTTAAGAGGATCAAGACTAATCTAACTCAAAATTTATCCAGCCGTTTAGGCTGCAGGCTCAGCCAAAGAAACACAAAGAAAAAAAATATTAGCGTTATTTTTGGGTATTTGAATAAAAAGTGGATTGACTAAATACATTTTTAATTAATACCTACTAATAGGTTTGACCATACATCCCTTCTTGATCCGTATAAGTTCCTTAACCTTTGGTCACTCTACAGCCCAGTTAAGGGGTTGATCATTAAGAATTAATTCGCAGCTTCTTTGAAAAGCAGCCCACAGCGTTAAGTTTATTGATTCAAATTATACAGGGTGGTCGCAACAGTGTTGTTTACGGGCAGTACGGAGCAGTTAATGATGATGTATCCGTGTTTTGATGGCTTGTTAGCGGCAGCTCGGGAGACGTGTAAATGTTTTAACTGAGGGAATAATATGTATATTATGTAAAGTGTAATCAAGAGATAGTAATATTGCTAACTAGTTTTTTTTTGCCATTAATAAAGGATGCCTTAAGCGTTAACATATCATAACATAACATATCCTTGTTTTAATTCGAGTCAAGCAATTTTTCTTAAATCTTTAAATGCCGTTCAATCTATATATATATATAAAAGAACGGCTGGACCAATTTTAATGATTTTTGTGTTTTTGCATTTGTCTTTGTCCGGAATAGGATACTAAGCATTAAAATATGATATTCATCAATAAAAAAAAATATCAGTCAAAAAATAATTGGTTTTAGGGTAGGATAGGGTAGTGTAGTGTAGTGTAGGTATAGTGTAGTTAGGGTAGGGTATGGTACTTTAGTGTAGGGTAGGGTAGTGTAGGGTAGGGTAGTGTAGTGTAGGGTAGGGTAATGTAGTGTAGTGTAGAGTAGGGTAGGCTAGAGTAGTGTAGTGCAGTGTAAGGTGGAACGAAGTTCGCCGGGACAGCTAGTTTATGAATAACTAGTGGATGCCCGCAGCTTCGCCCGCGAAGATCCCGATTTTTGCGGTTCCCGTGGGAATTTCCCAAAATCCTTTCTTAGCGGATGCCTACGTCATAACATCTACTTGCATGCCAAATTTCAGCCCGATCCGTCCAGTGGTTTGGGCTGTGCGTTGATAGATCACTATGTCAGTCAGTCAGTCAGTCACCTTTGAGTTATATATGTATATTTAGATTAAAAATAAAAGAAACTCTCCTTAGAATAAAATTTCCTATTTAAAATTTTAAAGTACTTAATATAATTTATTTATTCGACCATCAAGGATCACAATAGTGTTAGTAATTTGTTCTAGGACTTAGAATAAACACACATACATAGCGCGTGTACATTCTGTATAAGAACATCGATTAGATCTAGCCAAGATAAGAATTCAAACTTAAAAGTCTAGTAATCCTTGTTTAAAACTGATAAGAATCTGTTTAGCGATAAGCCGAATTCATACTTCGTCCTTTTATAAGCAGTTTTTAAGGTTCCGTAATTAATAAGGGTAACCAACGGGACCCTATTATTAGGCCTTCGCTGTCCGTCCGTCTGTCTGTCAGCAGGCTATGTAAAGGGTAGACAGTTGACAAGGTCTTCCAGCTTCTGGTTCTTCCACACTCTCCAGCTGCTATAATCCCTCGTAATACGTCCCAAAACGTTCCAGAAAATCTTTTCCTCCGTCAGTGTGCGTATATCAAGATTGGCTGTATTACGGTCTTGTAGACTCTGATCTTGGTTTTTTTGCTGATGATCTAAGGCACTATCACTTTGTGGAGATTAGCGTGAGGAGGCGCAGAATAGGGACGAGTGGCGCCTTTTGGTGTCGGAGGCCAGGATCCTCTTTGGGTCGCTGAGCCTGAGACAGTGAAGTAAGTAAGTAACAGTAGACAGTTGAAATTTATGCAGAGTGTTTTTCAATTGCCGCTATAACTACAAATAATAAAAAATAGAAAAAGTTAAAATTAAGGAAAGTCTCCATACAAAAACTTGTTTTCATAGATATTGTTGACTTAGCTCTATCGTGAAAACTTTAATACACTTACTTAAGCATGAAACTTGGTGTGATTATAGTACTTACTAATTTTGAAGGAAAACAATAAATAATGGAAACAGGCCAAGTTAAAAAATGTACTCGCGCTAAGATGAAAAAGCATTTTTCTATCGCTCGCTTTGGTGTATTTTATTTGTAACTAGCTGTCCCGGCTATGGTTGCCAGGTCTTTAAACTAAATAGCCGGACATACCTCCTAGTTTAGCCGGGCTTTTGGTTAAAAAAGCCGGACTCCCTAAATTATCAAAGCCCGCTTTAGACACCCCTAAATCAATCAGTCATGTTTACTGGCCTTTAGCGAGGTCCTAATCAGACAAAGAAACGACGCCATAGTCTCATAAATACGACAGCGCTCACCCGAATGTCTAGGTGACTGGTAAAATCATTAAAGCTAAAAAGTCTGACAAAAGCCGGACAGGCCGGACACCATCTAATTTAGCCGGACACGCATCCAAAAAGCCTTACCCTGTCCGGCTTTATCCGGACGCCTGGCAACAACGCTAGTCCCGGCGAACTACGTTCCACCTTACACTACACTGTACTACCCTACCCTACACTACACTACACTACACTACACTACACTACACTACCCTACCCTACTCTACCCTACCCTATCCTACACTACACTACCCTACCCTACACTACACTACACTACACTACACTACACTACACTACACTACACTTCACTAAACTAAACTACACTACCCTACCTTACCCTACATGAGAACCTTCTCCTGACAATAACGAACTCGACAAAAAAAGAATTTGCGAAATCGGTCCAGCCGTTCAAGCGTGATGGCGTGACCAAATGAAATAGGGATTCATTTTTATCTAAATAGATTAATAGGTATCATTATCATAGTTGTGTAAAGAGATGTTGTGGTACGGAACCCTTGGAGTGCGAGTACTGCTAGCACTTGGTCGGTATTCCAATAATCCAATTGAAAATTCAAAAGTTGAAACGGTAGACTTATCGTTTCAATTCCGAAGCTCTTCACTTTAGTTAAAGTTTGTCGTAACTTAAATGGAGTTTAAAGGCGATTTTGTGCAGGAATTAGCAGGTGATTTTGTTTTAAACTTTCCTTTAAGATATTGTCTTTCTATATATTTATGTATCCAGGGGCTTCCCGTGACCTGCACCAGATCGTCACTCCACCGAGTGCGAGGCCCTCCTACGTTACGTGTTCCGGTGCGCGTTCTTCACTCGGGACCTTAATGCCCAACGACCATCTGTTCTACGAGCTATGTGCTGCCACTTAAGTTTTACGATTTTGTGAGCTTCTTCGTTTACCTTGATACTGATTCGATCGCGTAGAGAAACTCCGAGCATAGCTCGCTTCATCGCCCTTTGGGTGACCTCATGCCTTCTATAAGCTCACGGTAAGCAACCATATCTCAGTTCCGTAAGTCATCACTGGCAACACACACTGATCAAAGTTTTTTTTAGGGTACCTCTCCTATACGTAGTGGGAATGTTTTTTTTTGTCTATCACATCTAATAATATTGTTTTCCAAAATAAACATTTATTTGTTGACTAGCTTCTGCCCGCGGCTTTACCCGCGTGGACATCGTTTTAATGACTATTCAAAAAGGGTGAGCAGTGTGCGAGCCGCTCGCGGCTCGCGAGCGTAGACATGGGTTTTCTCCAAATTCCTCGTGAACTACATCGGGCTATTCTTCTGATTAGTAGTCTATGTCACTTCCCACCCCCTCAACTATTTCTAAGCAAAAAACGAATCCGTTGCTCCGTTGCGACGCCGACGTGCGCGAACGTGAAAATGAGTTTTCTCCAGATCCCTCGTGAAATATGTCGGACTTTGCTAATTAGTAGTCTATGTCATTTCTCACTTCCTCAAATATCTCTGTCAATAATCAGTTACTCCTTTGTGATGTTTAAGAAATCAACCAAAAAATAGTATTATTTTTATAACTTTTTTCCTCAGGAACTCTATCAGACTGCTTTTTCACGGGATAAAATTAAAAATAGTCTATGTCCTTCTTCATGCATGACATACTTGCAATCCAAATTTCGTCTAGATTGATGGAGCTTTTGAAGTGTGAAAAGGTAACAAACAAACAAATAAACACATTTTCCCATTTATAATATTATTAGATAAGCATAAGACTACCGAACCCTACTTTGCGCGTGGTCTAACACGCACTTGACCAGTTTTTTTAAGCTTTTTGTTTTTTTACGCTAAACATGCTTTCTCACGCTTAACACGTTAAAAAGCTATTACGATCGCAACAACTTAGTACAATTTTGCTACACATTTTTTTTTCTGTTTTCGCTCTGATTTAGTTGAAATTAGTTATCATCCAAATCGGTTTTAAATCAGCTAAGAAATCGCGTAACATACATGTAATAAACTGCGACTCAGAACTGCGCACAAAGGGTTCCGTACCATCATACTAGATGGCGCTATTTTCTTCACGTTTCAAAAAAACACGTTTTTTGTTCGGAAATTTTCACTTTTTTTATTTTTAGTATTTGTTGTTATAGCGGCAACAGAAATACATGTTCAACTGTGAAAATTTCAACTGCCTAGCTATCACCTATCACGCCTGGTGACAGACGGACAGGCGGGCAGACAGCGAATTCTAAGTAATAGGGTCCCGTTTTCACCCTTTGGGTACGGAACCCTAAAAACGCATACAGCCGAATTGAGAACCTGAGAAACAGTTGTACATAGCATAAAACCGCCCAAGCGTAAGTCGTACTCACTCTAAGGAGCCTGAAGTGAATAAAAAACTGCATAATTCTGTCGTTCGCGTTGCTGTCTTTTGTTTGGAATGAATGTATCAAAAAAGCGTCGGTAGCTCAACCGGTAACGACTCGGTCCATCTAACCAGAGGTGCCGGGTTCCAATCTGGACGGCCAATGTACCAATGAGTTTTTCAAAAACTTACGTACATACTTACCGATTGCTTTAACGGTGAAGAAAAACATCGTGAGGAAACCTGCACACGCCTGCGAAGAAACTCGAAGGTTGTGTGTGAAGTCGACCAACCCGCACTGGGCCAGTGGTCGACTAAGGCCTAATCGCCCTGATTCAGGGTAGGCTCGAGCCCCACGGTGGGGACGTATATGAGCTGTAATTATGAATGTATCATTGTTATCACTTGTATTGTGGTACGGAACCCTCAGTGCACGAGTCCAACGTGCACTTGGCCAGTATTTTCTATTATATTAACGAGAGACCGAGCCGAGAGCTAGGTTGCCATTAAATATAATTTCGCGGCAACAAATTGGTGGGCCCGGAGAAAAATGGCAACACTTGTTCCGTCGATGGTTTCATTAATTTCTGACACGCCATTGCTCGGCTTATGTTGGCAAATGATGAAATTATGCCCAGCTACAGAGTGTTGTAAATTTGCAAGAAGGTATTTACAAGAAAAAAAATGGGTTGGACTGTGTCCGGGACACATACTGCCGTTGGTTTAACGTGAAACGTCTAAATAAGATAAGATAAAGATAAATACTCTTTATTGTACACACTAGTAAAAAAAAATTATAAAAAATTGCATGGTGTAGTCTAGTTAGTTTTGAATTTTGATCTCGGGAGCGCTCCGAGCATCGCCCTACGCGTAGCTCGGCCTGCGGCCTCACAGTTTAGGCTGTATGGCCATGGAGCCTTAGCCTTCCTGATATAAAAAGTGACTTACTTGGTTGCTATAGAGTCGCGGTTAGTTACTGGGTTGCTATGGAGAAAACAGATTCTCTCGCCACTTCCGTTACACTCTTTCGTCACTTCCGTTGCAGTTCAGGTTTTTGACATGGTACCCCGTAAGCACACCCTGGACACTTCATACAACGGACCAGAAATGACATTTCAAAAAAGGAATGACAAAACAAACAAAATAGCGGCAAAATCGTATACGTTCGAAAACCAAACTCTTCCAATCTGTATCAGTCAATCTGGGAGACGAGAGGGTGAGGTCGCAATCTAGAGGGCGGCAGGAAGTGTCCATACTGTATGTTAGTACTAATATATATACTTTGCCGTAAGGATTTGAAAGACGTTTCACGTTAAAATGTTGGAACGAAAACAATACAATACAAACGTCAACGGTCGTTATGGAAAGAAATCATTGGAGGAGGACTTTGTTCAACAGTGGATGACTTCCAGCTGATATATGATGATGATAATGAGTCGTGACCAGTCATTCTCTGCCCGCATCCAGCGGCTTCCCGCGACCTTCACCAGGTCATCGGCCCACCCAGTGGGAGGTTCGGCTAAGCTTCCTCTTCCGGTGCGCGATCGCCACTCGAGAACATACGTTTCACGAGTTATGTGCCCCACCCCCTGCCACTTAAACGATTCTGTGAGCTATATCGGTTACCTTGGTTCTCCAACGGATCTCCTCAAAATATACGTATTTTTGACTAATAATACTATGTCGCCGGGTCGTTCCTTTCCCTCTAATATGGTTGATGGGAGCGATGGCTGACTCTCGCGTTATACTCGTGACCGGGTGCTGTCCGTGTGAACTGGCCTACTCTTGTTAAATGCATTCAATGATTTTGATGTATAACTTTTCGTGTCATATTGTTTTCATGTTTATATCAAGGATTTCATTTTGACGTTATTAACTAATTATTGTTTATTTCTTGATTCTTCACAAATGAGAAATGACATTGTTATTATTATTTTATGACTATCAGAAAGAGTGTAATTTGCACATATTTTGAATAAATATATTGAATTGAATTAAATTGAATATGTCCAAAACAAATAGGGGTGTATGAGAATATTTTAATGGGGTTTCTATTTGAGAAAATAAACGAAGGATACATGGGCAAAAGAAGAAATTCCTCATTCCACGATATCTTTTAAACGGCTTTTGGATTTTAGAGTGCGGAGGTTACATTAGATTCGTCTTGATCTCGTGATTAACATAGGATACATTACCCGACTTCCTAAAAATGAGGAGTAATGTTTTATGCAGTCGTGTTTTTAACAAAAAAAAATCATTGTCTATATTTTTTTGCAAATTAACGTAGTTAGGAACAAAAGCTCAAGGTTTCATATTATCGACAAACGCAACCAAAATCAATATGGTTTTGGACATATAAATCAATTTAAAACTAAAAGATATTTTATTAAAAAATAGGAATTATTTTTTGTAAAAATAATCATTTTTGTTTTTACATTTCATTACTTTTTTTTTAAAATTTGTTTTTTTTTTTCAACCAGAGTTACTCGAATTCTTTACGACACACCCTTCACTTCAGCTACTGTTTGTTGTTGTGAATTTTTCTTGGCCATGGAAACTAGTCCTTCAGCCGGATTCGTAAATAATTTTCACTTTCTTCATTTGTTTTTGGATTTGTAATGCTAGTGCCGGTGCATTACAAATCTTTTCTGAAGTTCTTGACAGCATTTGCAGCAGCTGCATTCTGAGGTGGAACACCCAGTTGCTGTTGGGCGTCTATAAAACTGCACCCAGAGCAAGTTGGGTTTCACGTCCTCCTTCGTTTTATTTTCTTGTTCTCCACGTTGCTCACGTGCACTAGACGATTTTCTCCAAAATGCACCACTTCTTGAACAAAATCCCAGCAGAAAACAATGAAAAAACAACAAAATAAAACTACGAATGCGTCCACCACAAATCCCGCCAAAAAACCCCAGCTACTGAAGAGGCAAGTGTTGCCAGATCAATACTTAAAAAACACACCTTTCATTGATGACATACCTACCCCGCCACATGCTCGCCAGATTGACATGTAAATTTTATTGTCTCCATAACTTTGGAATAGACTTTAGAATTTCGTAGAACAGAGAAACACAAAATGCTCGTTTGATTTTTAAACAACTACTTGTTTCGAACTTCAATGCCTACTTACGTCAGGTATTGGCATGTTTATGTAGTTGGCCAGTCAAAGTTATGGATTTTAGGACCTACTTACTTACTTAGTGTAAAGGTTGTGGCACGTCGGTAGGAGTAGGTACGCTAGGGCGTGGGTAAATTACCTTACGTGAACACAATCGGATTTATTTTGTATAATTGAAAACGCTAAACGCGTTAAAAAACCGACTTCCATCGCAACAACTAAGTACAATTTTGCATTATTATTTTTGGATTTTGTTAATTTTCTCATAAAATACTACACCGATTTTGATAAAATTTATATGGAACCACACAAACAGCACTAGCTTTCAAATAAAAAAAGAATCATCAAAACCGGTTCACCTAGTCAAAAGTTCTGAGATAACAATCATTAAAAAAAATACAGTCGAATTGATGGACCTCTCCTCCTTTTTGGAAGTCGGTTGAAAAATATAAGAACCAAGATGGGTCTTCAAGAGAGTATCAGTCAGTTTCTCAATCAGTTTCTTTACATACATTCCAATTTGGAATGTATGTAAAGAAACTGATACTCCCTTGAAAACTCTGGAATGTATGTAAAGAAACTGATTGAGAAACTGATACTCCCTTGAAGACCCTGGAATGTATGTAAAAAAACTGATTGAGAAACTGATACTCCCTTGAAGACCCTGGAATGTATGTAAAGAAACTGATTGAGAAACTGATACTCTCTTGAATACCCATCTTGGTTCTTATATTTTTCAACCGACTTCCAAAAAGGAGGAGGTTCTCAATTCGTTATTTTTCCAAATAGTTATTTTACATACAAGTCAAGGTATAGAGGTGGAAAATATTAAAGGATAGGAAAGAATTCGGATTTTGAAGCACATGTGTCATATTTTACTTCAAAATGTGACACGTAGGCTGTAATGTGCCAGCGTATGAGAAATAGATCAAAAAGAACAGCAACACGTTATCGCGTTACAAAGTGTGTTCTCACAAGAACTATGGAATCCATGTATGAGCTGCTGTAAAAAAGTTTTAAATGACAAGCATGCGAAGAAAAGTATATTATGTATCTAAATTGTTGGTAAACATTGTGTGGATACATTTTTACTTTACAATCTAGCTTTTGCCCTCAACTTCTGGTGCTCTGTTGTGACACCGACGTGCGCAAGCGTGGAAATGAGTTTTCCCCAGATCCCTCCTCGGGAACTATGTCAAGTTATGCTAGTTAGTAAATCATGTCATTTCCTACCTCCTCAACCATCTCTGTGCAAAAAATCACAACAATCCATTGTTCCGTTGCAAGATCTACCGCAACTGGTCCTTGCCTTCGCCTTATGGTGTTGGCAGGAATAGCGGCCCCCACTGTTATGCCCTAGGGTCGGTAAGTGGGAACGCTATATCACAAACCTGGTAGTTTAGCGTATCTGGTAGATATACGGGATGGGAATGTTCCGTTGCGATATTAAAGAAGTTTACCAAAAAAGAGTATTTCTTTCAACTGCATCGAAGTATGCTATTTTTACGGAATAAAAAGTCCAATGTCCTTCCCAGTGACAAAGGCTACCTGCATACCAAATTTCATCAAGATGGGTCGAGGTGTTGAAGCGTGAAAAGGTAACCAACAAAGAAATACATTTTCTCATTTAAAACATTAGTAAGGATTGTTAGGGTATTATAACTTGTGACAAAAATAATGGTAAATCAGGAATTTGCCACATATGACACGTAAAATTTAGAGGTTCAGGCCTAAACGGAGTTTTGAAGAAAAAAATATCATGGGGTAAATTAGAATATATTTTTAACAAAATAAAAAATAGCAATAAAATTTAAGTAAATTTAACTGAAGTTTTTTAGGCAAAACATAAAATTTAAATGTTTAAGAATTTAGTTAAATGGCGGTCAGACAACGATCGTCGCTTTCCCAGTATCCAAATAAATTATCAACTATAATTTATAAATTATCAATTATCTTTATAACTTCGGGGGTACACAGAACAGTTGCTAATTAAAAAAAAAACTAAAACATCGAAAGAACACAGGTAAGACATTTTAGAGGAGAACTCCGCACAGCAATAAAGTAAAGAAAAATAAAGGACTTCCCTCTATGCAGCTGGTACTGCGCCTGGCGTTGTATGGCGAATTCAACATGTATTTGGTAGTGTGGTTGCTGTGTCCCAGGGCAAAACAATATTCTGCGGCTATCTCCTGAAGTATTTGGAAGCACGGGAGCGGCAAACCCGCGCGTACGGAAAACCCTACAAAATAATAGTACATGAAGCTCGCACCAGCACCAACCAAAAACGCACCATGGTTTCCGAACATAAATTACTTACCTCCGATTAACAATTAGGAGGGCTTTGTTTCAGAAATACCACTAATATAAACTTTGATAACCATTTTAGTAGAATCGGGATCTAAACTGTAGAAAAATAAAACAACAATCCCAAATACCCAAATTAAATAAAACTTGCAAAAATAGGCTTGGCCATCAGTCAATCAGGCTAAATTTTGTTTTACACTTGTCAAAAAGTCACAAATATTTTCAAATTCAATTTCCATAGACGAACAAAATCTAACGAGAATTTAATTATGAAACGCAAAAAGGAGATTGGCTCGAAACGATAGTTTGCGTTTCAAACTGTAGTATGGGAATTTAGAAAAATCCGGCCTTATTCCTCATCTGGGTTATATAGGGAATCTCTGTTGAAAATTTCAGGTTTAGGCTAGGCGTTGAATAGTTAGTGAGTGAGCCAGACAGGATTTTTCTTTTTTCAACCGTCTTCCAAAAATGAGGAGTTTCTCAATTCGACTGTATGTTTTTTTTATGTGTGTTACCTCCGAACTTTTGATTGGGTGAACCGATTTTTATTATTGTTTTTTTATTTGAAAGCTAGTGCTTCCCGTGTTGTCCCATATAAGTTTTATCAAAATCTGTAATACTTTATAAGAAAATTAACAAAAACCAAAAATAAAAATGCAAAAATGTACAAAGTTGTTGCGATGGAAGCCTCCCCTTATATAGCATATATCTGGATGGAACTCGGTTTTTTAACGTGTTTAGCGTTTTAAATTACCTACTTAGACTACTTACCTACTTTATTCTATAAACTCGCAGGTTGTGTGTGAAGTCGACCAACCCGCATAATATAGTTTCTTTGGGAAAGTTGTTTGTAATCATGAGTACATTCATATCCTTTGCTATCAAGAACTAATTAAAAGTAAAACCTTTGTTGGTTCTCCTTCTGGTTTCCTCGTTTCTGATTCGATCACGCAGCGAAACTCAGAATTGCTAAACTTAAGTGACAGTGGGCAAGGCACGTAGCTCGTACAACTGATAGCCGTCGGGGCAGTAAAGTTTTCGAGTGACGACCACGCACCGGAAAAAGTAGCGTAAGCAGGCCTGCAGTGGACGTTCTACAGCTGATCTGATTATATAAAACCTTTCTCGACTTCACGTTATTTCGAGGTGCTCTAAACCCGTATCGTTAAGTCTATTATCTAAGTTATTAAATATTTCGAGAAACACCCCGATTTGCCTAAAGGACGCTTATAATTTCTTCACTCTGTTTAGACACAAGCATTCTTTGCAAATGATTTTTTATATATGTACGGCACAAAACAATCTGTAATGGTCCTTTGTGTGGTACTTTAAAAAGATAAAAAAATACTAGTGATTCGCCTCGAACTGTGAACTCACGACGTACTCGTTTTAAAAAATGTAGGCACGCTTGCTAACGCTTACGCGATGCAGAATCCTTCCAGCGCCATCTAGTGGTAAACACGACTGAGAAACCATGTTTTCAACATTTACAACTGCCTAACTTAGCTCGGCAACTCTTTGACCGATTTGGCTCATGTGCGAACTTATAAATCTATTTTGTCTCATTAATTAACACAGGGAATCTTAGTGGAAGAGTTGCAAAAGTACAACTAAGATGTAACTTAACTAAGTACCTCTCTGTGATTATTTTGTAAGCTATTATTCTGGATCTAGACATTAATATTCCAATAAATTACTTACTTAATCTGTTTGGTTCGTTATTTGGCAAGCCAGAAAATGTGAGGAAAATTTTTAATGGAGAAGATGTGATATTTTGATAGATAAAAAAATAAGAGACGGTCGATGAATTTCATCTGGAATTGTTTTAATATTTTTTCGTGAATTATGACATCTAAATTGTTTTTGTTTAATTGATACCGTGTATTATTATTTTTTCAAATCGTGTCATTTATCAGAGGTAAGAAGTTTA
This sequence comes from Coleophora flavipennella, assembly GCA_947284805.1. Lineage (NCBI taxonomy): Eukaryota > Metazoa > Arthropoda > Insecta > Lepidoptera > Coleophoridae > Coleophora > Coleophora flavipennella. The sequence continues at coordinate 6,265,640 of OX369258.1, read as the reverse complement.
TATTCGGTAGTGCTACATGTTTTGTCTGGCTCTGTGATCCTCTACTTTTATTTCATAGGGCATCAATCTCCGGGTTAACTGCAACCAAGTTCTACCGCCACAGGGTACCAGCACCTAGCCGCCGTATATAGTCAGCCCTGGGTCACAGCAGCCACACTGCCAAATTCATGTAGAATTCGCCGTACTACGCTAGGCGTCGTACCAACCTCATAAAGGGAAGTTTTATTTTCACTATTTTATTGTCTTATAACTGATACTTCTACTGATCGCTGCTACTGCTGTACGGAGTTCTCCTTTAAATTACTTACCTGTGTTCTCCATATTTTTTAATTAGTATTTGTTCTGTGTGCCTCCAAGGTTATCCTTATAACCTCGGGGTAATTCCATCTATATTAGATAGATCCTAAGTTCCATTTCTGTATTTTAGTTGGTAATTTGTTTGGATACTGGGGAGCGACGATCGTTACCTGACCAGCATTTAACTAAATTCTTTAAAACTTAAATTTTAAGTTTTACCTAAGAATCTTAAATATTCCTAGCATAAAATTAAATGTTAATTGTATAATCCTGCTTATACCCTTCACGACCCTCTCTTTTATAGCGTGTTCACCATATCTTTTATAGCCTGTTTACCATCTCTTTACTATTAAATATATATTCTGATTTACCCCACAAAATATTTTCTTTTCGTACATCCGCATTTAGGCCCTTGATCCAAAATCGACGTTTTATGTAGCGAATCCATAGCTGGCATATTAAATCAATTTATTTAATTTTTCTTACATTAATTAATTCGTCCACCAAATTTTACGACGTTCCGACTAACGATACTCGAGTTGTCGAAAAAAACTTTACACATACATACATACAAACGCATGATTGTTCCAGTAGACTTAGAGAACTTCGCTCGTTCGTTCAACAAGCAGGTTTTTGTAGGCTAGATAAAAAAGCGGACGGTTCCGCTCAAATCAAAAATTGTTAGAGCCGTTTTCGAAAAAAAAAACTTTTTGTTGTATGACCGCTTTGGCTTGATGGTACGAAGAAACTTTTTAAAAATTCCTCTATGAAATAATTTGAAACTCTCAAGTTCAAAATTTGGTCTCAATCAGACTAAAGATACTCACTCACATACACACACACACACACCCACACACACACACACACACAGTCCTGGTTTGCCCTTTTTTGTTTTTGTTTTTTTTTTGTCTTCTGTTCTTTAATATTTTCTTTTTTAAGGTAATGATTATTCGAATAACGTTGAACCAGACTATGCTCTCTAGGCTAGATCTGCACAATATGTAAAAGTAATTTAGGGAAACCTGTAAATTGCTCATGATCTGTTACCTTTCCTTTTTAACGCTGTGTAATTAAGTAGCTGTTGGTTTTCTTAATAAATAATTATAAAATAAAAAAATAAATAAAAAAAATAGTAGCCTCTAGAGCCAAGCGTGACAGACGGACGCACAGACGGACGGAATTGTGATTTCGGTTATTCGGTATGTGTTAATGATATAATTTTCATGAAAATTGGAAAAACGTTTTTTTCGCGATAACAATATTTCCTCTATCTTCTAACTGTTGTATCTTAATACAAAATGAATTAATAAACTAATGTTTAATTAAATTAAATAAAGCTTTAATAGTCCTCTTGATTTAATACCTGTTATTAGCCTATTACATTAAAGAAAGCGTTGGTGGCGTAACGGATTGGGCCGCTAGCTCCTGTCAGGGAGGTCGTGGTTTTAATACTGCCACGTACCAATGTGTTTTCGAATTTTGATTTCATATGTAGGTTTATCTGACGCTCTTACGGTGACGGAAAACATCGTGAGGAAACCTGCACACACCTGCGAAAAAACTCGAACGTTGTGTGTGAAAGGCCCGATCGCTCTAATTCAGTGTAGACTCGAGCCCCTCGGCGGGGACGTATATCACCTAATATGATTGACGGGCCTATTATTACCTATTATGATTCCGTTTTCACTTTTTCCTTATCTTTTGTTCAGTAAGCTCGAGCCCCTGGGTGGGGACGTATATAGCTGATATAATGATGATGAAGCATTATAATTATGTTTATTATTAATTTGTGGCAGGCAATGACAATTTTGTGAGTGTCAGACGGCGAAGGCTCCGCAAGTAAGTATGTGCAGCGTTGCTGTACAATTTATTATGTAAAATTAGGTAGTCGGTAAAATTCATGGCCTTTTTGCTGTAAAAGTCAAACAATGTAATTATTGAAGATTTAAATATCAATATTGAATAGTTTCTTAATCTTTTAGCGCAGCCGGGTAAAAAAAAAGTAATAATTAAATAACAAACTTATTTTCCAATCATCATATCAGCTCTATACCTGCGTCCCCACCAAGGGGCTCGAGCCTACCCTTGAATTAGGGCGATCGGGCCATAGTCGACCACGCACGCCAAGTGCGGGTTGGTCGACTTTACACACAACCTTTAAGTTTATTTGCAGGCGTGTGCAGGTTTCCTAACGATATTTACCTTCACCGCAAAGGCGTCGGATAAACGTACATATGAAATCCTACATACTACCAGAGAATACAAAATATGATACTTTATTATATTTGAGAAATGTAAACAACAAACCCTGAAAATTAATTGGACTTCAGGTTATCGCGGCGGCAATACGAATTCACTTGCCTTTTCTCTTAACAATTCAAACTTGTGCCTATCCATCATGTTTCTCAAAAGAACTAAATCATTCTCCCTTATTCGCCATATTTAAAACGGCTAAAAAAACAAAGCTAACTTTAAAATCGACTTTATATTCAAGAGTTAACGGTCTTCGTCTAAAGAAAAGTGACTCTTATAGCCGCAAAAGAAATATTTGTGCAAATTTGCGCACTTTCAAAAACAAACTTTAGTTTTCAGTCAAGTAGAACTTAAAGGTAAGGTAATAAGGATGTTTTTAAAGTTGTTTAGCTTATAGGAATGTTTGGGCAAGATTCTTCAAAGTTAACGAAATTATCGGAAGCTAATTTTAAGTTTAGCAAGCGCAGAAAAGCTTGTATCAGAGCAGAGGCTTATATACAGGGTTTTATCTGAAATTTTACAAATTTGTTGAGTTTTGCATTTACTCATGAAACTGAACAACTTTTGTTCTATAAATTTTCTCAAATCGTAAAAAAAATAACTTGCCAAGCTAATCAGCTGTTTAATTCAACATTAAAGCTACTAAGGTTCCGGCTATCTCATTAAGCCGGAACACATTAATGCTGTCAACATTGATGTTTAGCGGGAAGACTTACATAAGATGGTGGTAGCTAGCCAGGCGGGCTATGAAAATGCCCTACCACCAACCAAACCGAGTCTTACAAAGTTGACCCCGCCGGGAATCGAATCCGTGGTTATTTTTTTAAAGGGTTATCTTGCAATGTTTAGTTAGTTTATTTAAGTAGATTCAAATCTTGTGATCGATTTTAGAGCGACTTCCAGGCAGGGGTTCGATAATGCTGAAATTTGGTATAAAGCCGTATTCCCAGTGACTTTGGTATTTTAAAGTAGATCTAATGGTGAACATTGGAAGTGGAATCAAAGTCTCAGGTTAGTTTTTTTGTTTTCAACAGAATCGTAGGAAATACTTTCGCTTTTTTTAAATTCGGAAAAGTGTTTTTTGAGACATTTGGCACACTGAGCATTTGGTATTTTGAGCATAAAAACTCTTTTCAAATAAAAAAAATACCTGTAAGTTTGTAGGTTATTCGATGTTATATTATACTAGCTGTCCCGGCGAACTAAGTACCGCCTTACATTACATTACACTGCCCTACCCTACCCTACCCTACACTTCACTACACTACCCTACCCTACCCTACACTACACTACCCTACACTACCCTAACCTACACTACCCTAACCTACACTACCCTACCCTACATACATACACTACACTACCCTACCCTACACTACACTGCCCTACCCTACCCTACACTACCCTACCCTAAAATAAAATAGATGTTGGCCGATTCTCAGACCTACTCAATATGCTCACAAAATTTCATGAGAATCGGTCAAGCCGTTTCGGAGGAGTACGGGAACGAACATTCTGACACGAGAATTTTATATATAAGATTTAGCAAAATTATTTATGCGTAAGTCTAAATGGTTGTCCAATCAATAAAAAATGGCTGAAACAATCTTGATATAATGGTAACTGAGGATTAACATGGCTACCTACTTTTAATTCGAGAAATTAAGGCGACGCATTGGAAACTTTGGTCAGAGAGATCTCGATTTTTCTCATCAATTACAAAACATATGACAGTGACGTTTCGGAACCTGAAACTTCCTTTCAATGACTTCATTTTGTCAGTTGCAGAAACACGATTCGTTAATTTCTATAACATTAAAAAATATATCAAAGAAACCTCTTTTAAAACAAAGATTTGCATTCTACAGGCAAACCAGACCAATTTGAACTTATACATTTTCGTAGTCGCTTAGTCTAAACATACACTTCAATATTGTGGTTTATAATTCAAACGAAAAAACAAAAACTTTGAAAAAGTGCAGAAGTGTGGTTATTTTCTTTACTCTTTACACGTAAAGAAAATAACAGAGACAACTGTCCATTATGGGTTCTCTCGGTAAAACCATTACAAATTCGACGCAGAAGTCGCGGGTGACTGCTGCAAGTGTTTTGTGCACAGATAAGAAAGCTGCTGCGCCCCGCATTCTTCTATTCTGTGGTTTCGTGTTATAATTAGAGGCGGACTAGTTCCCGCAAATAGGCGACCGCTGTGTCCATTTTGCGTTAGTTGGTCGGTGTCACTACCATTTCAGCTCCTCCAGAAAGTCCAGTAGAGACTTGGGGTGGCCAACGACTTCCTGGAGTTACTTAGGGTCACCGAGGTGCACGACCTTGTACTGTGCTAACTCCTTGCAATCCAGTAAGATATGGGCAGCAGTCTCCTCAGCCTCCATGCACGTTCTGCATAGTGGGCTGTCCGTGAGACCTAGAGCGAATAGGTGTTTATTAAAATGACCGTGTCCAGTAAAAGCGACTGTTACTCTCCGTAGCTGAGATCTCCCAAGTCTCAAAAGCCAGGGTTAGTTGCTGGCAGGACTAACCTCGCTTGCCTGCAGGTTTCCAAACCGAACCAGTACAAATGAGTGGTTGGTTTATAAAAACACATCTTATGAAACAGTAAAAAATATCCCAACAAAACATAAATGTGAAACTTGGCCAAGTTCGATATAAAAAACAGCGATCTAAGTGGGTAGGTACCAAGTTCTAAATTGGTTCCATCCAAATGATAGCTACGAAACTTCAAATAGAAATATTTATTTTAGACTTCTCCAAACAATAGAGAAAGTACAACGATTACAGTTGCTTAAAAAAAAATTATGTTCTGTGCTACTTTTACATAGTGTAACTTGGCAAGTTTTCACAACGTAGTGATTACATGCTGCAGCATAATTTGATTTAAAAGGGGTTAAATAATATAATAGAGATGCTACATGATACGTAGAATTTTTACTCCTGGCCTAAATAAGAATTTCGGAAAGAAAATAAATTTTAGGGTAATATGGAATACTTTTATTTTATAAGCTTAGAAATATTTGGGTAAAGATAAATACCAGTGGATAAATAAAGATATAAAGAGTGAATGACATTTAAAAAATAGGTAAAAGCGTAACAAATTATTGATATAACAAATGGTTGACCGTGGAAGTAGTTAAATATAAAATCAACACATTACCTAATTTTAAAATATAAAAAAAGGTTAGGTAACGATCGATCGTCCCCCCGGGTATATAAAATGATCTGATAAATTCCAAAAAAAGTAAATCAAGTTCAATTATCAGCTGTCGAAATTACCCTTCAACGTTATACGTAAAAAAACTTTGGGTGTACCATACTCTTAATAAATTTTAAATCAAACACAAAATTGTTATGATAAAAGGGAGACAGGAGAACACGCAGGCCAGCAGCTGTGCTTAGAGGACGACAGCAGAAATTTGTCGGGCAGGTCGTAAATTCGTAATGCTTGATCACCAGTAAGAATCAAGTCCAATGGGTCTTAAATTAGATATGAACAAAAGTTTCACTTCCCTTTTGGTAAGCAGCAGGCAGTTGCTGATCGGCGTAGTTAGCAATACTCCGGGGTATAGTGGTAGTATGCTGATATGTTCGGTCCGTGTGGAAGACCCTTGTTCGGACCGTGTGGAAGATTCTACAACGATGAAATAAAATTTAGTTCGCAACGGCACTAAATAAAATTGGACAGCTATCTCCAAGCATAAATCACTTACCCCAGTTAAAAATAGGAGGTCTTGAAAATAATAATAATATTTATATTGAAAAAACCTATTTCTACGGTCAACACTCCTCAATTGTTTTCACTCTTTGTCAAAAGCTCGCAATCATTTCCAAATTCTATTTTTATAGACGAACAAGATCAAAAGAGAATTTAATTATGAAACGCAAGAAAGGAGATCGGCTCGAAACGATAGTTTGCGTTTCAATTCTCAGTGGTTTTCACAATCCAAATTTATTCTATATTGATATTTACTTTTAAAAAGTAAGTTGTGCTTGCTTGGCGCCTTGATCATTTAAACTTACCAAGTTACACCATTAAGTAGCACAGAACATGAAAATTTTTGACGTGACAAGTCTAATAAATCGATGAATTCGGGCTGCACGCACGAAAAAGAATGACTAATTGTCCCGTTACGCTAATTGTAACGTTATGTATGCAAACATTTCATCAATGTTTTGTTATGACGTTCTCACGTTAAACTATCGTCCGTAAACCGACTTTACAGAGAACCGATTTTTTTTAAGCAACGGAAACCGTTGTACATTCTCTATTATTTGGAGAAGTCGAAAATAAATATTTCTATTTGAAGTTCCGTAGCTATCATTTAGGAACCACTATAGAACTTGGTACCTACCCATTTAGATCGCTGTTTTTTTTAACATCGAACTTGGCCCCATTGCACATTACGTTTTTTTTGGGATACCATTAGTTTTTGTAAAGTAATTATTTTAATTTCTTATCTTTATTCAAGTAATAGACATACATAAATAAGTACCGGAGTGGCGACCGCGCACCGGAAAACGTAGCATAGGCAGGCCTCCCACTTGGTGGACCGATGACCTTGTGAAGGTCGCGGGAAGCCGCTGGATGCGGGCAGCACAGAACCCGTCGTCGTGGAAATTCTTGGGGGAGGCCTATGTCCAGCAGTGGACGTCCTTCGGCTGATATTATGATGGTGATGGATGAAACATACATAATAATAGGATATTTTTGGTGGTACCGAACTCTCGGTGCGCAAGCCTGAGTCGCACTTAGCCAGTTTTTTTTTTTAAATTTTACTTAATACGCCCAATAAACCTATTTCGATTTCAAATCTCAAATCAAAAAGTCACCTGGAAGTGGTCTATATAATTATTCCAATGAGTAGTGGTATTATGAAACCCAAATTCCGTGAGTCCGACTGGTTCTTGGCCAGTTTTTTGATTTATTTTCTTTGTATAAATACTTATCTCAATGGCAAAGGACAATGCTCACAATGTATGAGGAAAAAATGAAATGTATCTCGGATTTTAAGTATTCATATGTGACAAAATATTCAGTAATATTTTGCGTAGTCAAAATCTTTTTTAAATGACATAAATTGCTAGTTGTTTTTTGTAAGGAGCTATACTTAAAAGACTTAAAAAATGGGGAATTCTTTATTTTTTTCTTTACTCTTGTTCTAAATATGATATTTAGCATCTATTTTGACAACGCCACCTACATTATCTGTAAGAGTAAACAAAAATCATAAGTAAATGAAATTATTTTATTATTATTTTGGCTATTACATTAATGGTTTTTAAAAACGAATTTCAATTATGTTTTTTTTTAATATTTTGTCACATGTGAATACTTAAAATCTGAGACACATTTCATTTGCGCCGGGGCTGGGTTTTTTTGAGCATTGTCTTTTCAAGTTTATTAGTTACCTGGATGTGGTCTATATATTTTGCTGAGTAGTAGTAATAGTAACTAATTAGTAATCTGTGGTAGTAATACTAAACCATTAGTGCGCGTGTACGACTCACACTTGGCCGTTTTTCGAATTTTTCCTTTGTTTAAGTCCAATAACCTACCTCGATGCCAAATTTCAAGTTTAAAAGTTACCTGAAAGTGGTCTACATATTTTGCTGAGTAGTGGTGATACGGAACCATTTGTACGAGAGTACGACTTACACTTGGCCGTTTTTTGAATTTTATAACGGTATATAATATATATATAAAAAAGCGTCGGTGGCTCAACCGGTAACGACTCGGTCCATCTAACCAGAGGTGCCGGGTTCAAATCTGGACGGCCAATGTACCAATGAGTTTTTCAAAAACTTACGTACATAATCATTACCGATTGCTTTAACGGTGAAGGAAAACATCGTGAGGAAACCTGCACAGGCCTGCGAAGAAACTCGAAGGTTGTGTGTGAAGTCGACCAACCCGCACTGGGCCCGCGTGGGCGACTAAGGCCTAATCGCCCTGATTCAGGGTAGGCTCGAGCCCCTCGGTGGGGACGTATATGAGCTGATATAATAATAATAATATAAAATATAGCCCTATGACAGACAGATAGATGGACGGATAGACGGACGGACAGCGGAAGTTTAGTATATATATATATATATATATATATATATATATATATATATATATATATATATATATATATATATATTAGTAATAGGGTCTGTTGATCAATCACCCTTTGTGTGTACGAAACAATAAAAACTGTCTTACGTTTAATACAGAAAAAATAGATTAATACAAGTATTTCATATTTTAAATCATTCACTAGACACAATTAATTACCTTTTTAAGATAATTTGAGTATTAAATTGTCTATTAGAATTATCTAGCACTTTATAGCCTAAAGCACAGATTTTCCTAATTCCGCCATATTTAGTACTTTTTAGTTCATTATCTAATCTCCTTATTTTCCAAACAAACAAATTTACAAAATTATTATTATCACCTAAACTAAAAGTAACGTAAATCCCCATTTCTTTGGACGCAAAAATTCCCGAAACTGGAAAACAATCGCACGTCGCCCAAATTACCTAACTAACTAATCACACCAAAATGGGGTTTCCGGCAACGGGTTACAATTACCCGTATAACCCCTCCCCTGCCCGTTCTGTTACCATCCTTTGGTTTACTGTTACCCCATAAATAACCTCTTCCTATATACCTATAGTAATGAGGTGTAGGCATGTCGGCGGGGTAATGTCGACATGAAATTATGCACGTCGCGTCGACGAGACGACGACGTCGCAGCGTTGACTTTGACAAAATGTCTGTCGCTCTCATTTGGAGAGGCCATTCGAGTTAATCTTAATGGTTTTGTTCTAGATTACTTAGTTTATTAATATTTTAACTTGAATAAGTGATGTAAGTAAGGAAAACATCGTTAGGAAACCTGCACGCGCCTGCGAATGCTACTAATATTATAAACACGAAAGCTTGTATATATGGATGTATAGATGTTTGTTACTCTTTCACGCAAAAACTACTAAACGTATCTGACTGAAATTTTATAGGTAGACAGTTTAGGACATGCATTAACATATAGGCTACATTTTCCACGCTCGCGCACTGCGCACCGTCGAAGACAGTCATAGAAACTATGTTCACGCGCCTTTAGGCCTACAAACTTCACGAACCCAGACTTCGCTACCGTGTGTGGAGTAATTTTTAGTACTACAATACAGTCGCATTTTTTATGACTCCTAAGTAAGTAAGTAATATCGCCAAACAAAATGACGTGAAAATCGACGACAATATGTTCTTTCATCGTATATGTAAGCCCGGCTATATATGAGAGAGTTATTCGGAGTTATCGGTTATTCGGAATGAGAGAGTTAAAAGTCATAATTTGTTAAAATTCCGCGCAGAACCGGTCGTCGTGGAGATCCTTGGGGAAGGTCTATGTCCAGCAGTAGACGTCCTTCGGCTGATATGATGATGATGATGATAGGGTTCATATTTTATTTTATCCGCAACTGGTTATTTATCCCATGGCATTATCTTCCCTGATGGTAAGTGACGATAATGCCGAAGATGGAAGCGGGCCTACCAAGATTCCTCAACGGATTGAGGAACTGGCTATCCTATCTTCAGTCGGAATACATTGATGCTGTTAACATTGATGTTTGGCGGCAAGACTAAGATAAGATAGTGGCAGCTAGTAACAAGCCAGGTGGGCTTAGAAAATGCCCTACGATCAATTAACCTAGTCTTACAAAATTAGACCCCACCAGGATTCAAACACACTACCCTCTGAAACGAGTGGACTAACCACGAACTAGCTTACGAAAGCAGCTTAAAAATAGACCCCCTAGTTAAACTTCAACGTTGTTTGTATTGCACCCTGGATATTTAACTTTACCTACTAGTTTTAAAGTATTCTTCTCTGCATCAAAAACGCTAATTTTTATAGTTTACAAGGCCAGCACGCATCCGTTATTGCACTGTATAGTTTCATAACAAACAGTAAAATAATTTCTTAGAAACTATACACGATTTGTGACTACTTTCTCTCTCTCTCTCTCTCTCTCTCTCTCTTATCGTGTGGCACAATTAACCGTGCTATCCAAGGGATAGACTACTCCAAGTGACTACTAATCACGTGTCATTTCTGATACTGGTGTTGTGAATTATTTTGAAAAATGTACAAGGTCAATAACAACATGTACTGCTCAGGTGGATCTGAGTTGAGCGAGCGAAACTACCGATATCAGGTTCGTTACGTGTGATGATGATACTGTCAAAGAGCTCCTCGGGTGGCAGAATGCTTGACAGATTAGGTTAAGTAGGTTTTCCATCCAAAAGTCCAAATGGCTAACTTGAAATTAATCGCGCATAGATTCTAACGATGTTGCGGTTTACCTAATCTGTGTTTGCGGCGTCTGGTTAACCTTTCAAGCGGGATGAATGCCATTTGGCATACATTCCGGACTACGCTCAAGCGGGAAGAGTGCCACAGTGGCACTCGAAAAAGTGTGACATAATGTATGACGTAATAAGTGTTATTAAACTGTTCTGATCTCTGTCAAACTATACCATAATACTGTGGAGGGACTCATACTTAATATTTATAGTCTTTGACGCGACATTTAATAGTATACAAGGCTAGAACGCAAAGGCTAGAAATAATGAGTAAACAGGCTAGTTTATAAATGACCCCAAAATGATGGTTTTTGACTCGACAATTAATAAAATACAAGGCTAAAACGCAAAGGAGAAGAACTTGTTTATTCCAAGGGAAAGTGAGTGAGTAAGCTTAGCCTAAACTTAATCTAAGTTACTTCGTGTAAAGTCAATTAATCCAAGTTTTCGGAATCAAAATTTATAGTTTATTTGAGTAATTCCATAGAATACTCGGTACGTATAACATTTTAAACTTTCACGATTATTCATAATGACAAATTAATAAAATCACGTCAAGCCCCATTTTCAATTTGTAATTATGTATACTTTCTAAAACGTTCGATATGTTTTATAACTTGACACTATACACAAACAGTCGCAGCCTCTGCGTAGTAATATTTTTTACTCTTTGCCTTATATACTATTAAATGTCGCGTCAAATACCATCATTTTGGAGTAATTTATAAACGATCCCTTTTACTCACTATATCTAGCCTTTGCGTTTTAGCCTTGTATTTTATTAATTGTCGAGTCAAAAACCATCATTTTGGGGTCATTTATAAACTAGCCTGTTTACTCATTATTTCTAGCCTTTGCGTTCTAGCCTTGTATACTATTAAATGTCGCGTCAAAGACCATAATTTTGAGGTAATTTATAAACGATTACTCACTATACCTGGCCTTTGCGTTTTAGCCTTGTATACTATTAAATCTCGCGTCAAAGACCATCATTTTGGGGTCATTTATAAACGAGTCTGTGTACTCACTATACCTTACTTCAAGATTACACATAATATAACTTTAAAACTTATTTTTTAACCTTATTTTTGTCGGAGAAGAACTTGTTTATTCCAAGGGAAAGTGAGTGAGTAAGCTTAGCCTAAACTTAATCTAAGTTACTTCGTGTAAAGTCAATTAATCCAAGTTTTCGGAATCAGCCCAGGGTACGTAAGTTAAGGAAAGTTGTTGGTGTAAAATATTATCCGTGAAGGTTTTTGGTTTTGGGTTCGATTCCCGGGGTTTCAGTTTAGTGAAAAAGACTTTTATAATGACAAATAAATTATTAAGCTATTGCATAGATTTTATCGCAGGCTTTGAGCGCGGGGACCGAATCCAGAAATTCCGTAACGAAGAAAAAAACCTCACGCTCGGTTGCCATGGCAACAATATCGGTTGTCAAAACAAACATATAAGAATGGTTGCCATGGCAACAATATCGGTTGTCAAAACAAACATATAAGAAGATTTGATCATTTTCGGAGAATAATAAAACTCTTTTCATAAACTGTATATACCTCCATATGACAAAAAAGATTTGATTATTTTCTGAAGACTAAGTATTTACTTTCAAACATATATTGATGGAGCTAAAAAAGTTTTACTTCAGTCGTGTGGTCTAAAGCACACTCGTATTTTAAGCTATTGTAAGTATAGCTTTTATCGCGGGCTTTGAGGGGACTGAAAAAAACCAGACACCCCAAAAAAAAATATATTGAGTTCTAAAAAACTTACAGTGCCATCTATCTATCCATCATAATGATGGTGATGGTGGTGGTGATGGTGGTTGCGATGGTGGTCGCGATGGTGGTCGAGATGGTGGTCGCGATGGTGGTCGCGATGGTGGTCGCGATGATGGTCGCGATGGTGATCGCAATGGTGCTCGTGATGGTGGTCGCGATGGTGGTCGCGATGGTAAATAATTATAATTGCATAAGTTGATAAAAAATGCTATGTAATAGCTTTACCGCGGCAGCCCTCGAGTGCCACACGTCTTTTTGACGTGATAACGTCTTATAATTCGATGGAGCCGGCTGCACGCACGAAAAAATGCGTCGTTACCATGCGTCGTTACCTCGCTCTGAGGCGTTCCGTCGTTACCTCGCTCTGAGGCGTTCCGTGAGGCGTTCCGTTTTCGATATTATGAAACCATTCCATCAGTATTTTCTTATGATGTTGTCACGTTCAACTATCGTCAGTAAACCGACTTTACAGACAACCGTTTTTTTTTTCATTACTTTACATTTTTCATGTAGGTCTTATCCCTTTTTATGGTTCCGTACGTCAAAAGGGAAAAATGGAACCCTTATAGGATCTCTTTGTTGTCCGTCCGTCCGTTTGTCCCTATTTATGTCAAGATCCGTTACCTCGGAAACGCGTGGATATATCGAGTTTAAATTAAAACCATATGTTTCGGTGTACAGTTCCTTGAAGCTGTGAAAAAACCAAACTTCTAAGTTAACGTAAGATACGTCCGTTTATGCCGAAACGTATATTTCGACACTGAAGGGAATCAAAATTGACCGAGAACTATGAAATTTGGCAAGTAATACTATTATTAGTATACTACAAGTAGGTATAGGAAAAAAATCTGAAAACTATACAATTGTAATTAAATCATAAAAAATATAGTCTTTATTTAAAGTACGTAATCAATTATGCAAGGAACGGCGGTCCAAATTTTGAATTGAGTTAACCGTGTCATATGGGGTATCGTATGAAAGGGCTTCATTGACACAAGCTTAAACAGATTTTTAAATATTTTTTTATGTATAGTTATGCAAGGAACGGCGGTTCAAATTTTGAATTGAGTTAACCGTGTCATATGGGGTATCGTATGAAAGGGCTTCATTGACACAAGCTTAAACAGATTTTTAAAAATTTTTTGATGTTTAGTTTTCGATTTATGACGTAGAATGAAAAGAACAATATTTTCTCTTTTTTGTATGTATAGGTAGGTAGGTACCTAAAAATTTCGGTGTATGTAGTACCTAACAGTTTGCACTGTCACGCATGATTGATAATATGTACCTACAAATTTGTACGGAACCCTCGGTGGGCGAGTCCGACTCGCACTTGTTCGGTTTTTTTTTAACATAATATACCGGTATATTCCCCCGCACGCACCTACTGTGCCCTTACAGAATCCGTATACAAACTGCAACTATTATATTCCATCTTTTGTACATGTATGCAGAATAAAATGAATTATGATATAACCTAACCAATTTAATTAAAAATTAAAAAAACGGACTGCACAAAAATATTACCCATGCTTTTGTTGAGTAAAAACGTATTTTACGTCACTCACGGGATCAAGACGAATCTATAGTTCGTAAAATTTAGCTTGATCGCTGTGACAGATGTCAAAGTAACATTCCTAGGGCTGGGACAATGTTGATCGATCACAATAATTATCGATTCGAATTTTTATTCGATTTTGTTGTGTGTATTTGATTTGATTTGAGTCATCATCATATCAGCTCATATACGTCCCCACCGAGGGGCTCGAACCTACCCTGAATTAGGGCGATCGGGCCTTAGTCGACCACGCGGGCCCAGTGCGGGTTGGTCGACTTCACACACAACGGCGTGTGCAGGTTTCCTCACGATGTTTTCCTTCACCGTAAGAGCGTCGGATAAAGGTACATATGAAATCTAAATTCGAAATCACATTGGTACGTGGCTAGGGTTGCCAGGTCCTAAAACTGAATAGCCGGACAGACTACAAAGTTAAGCCGGACTTTTGGGTAAAAAGTCCGGACTCCTTTAAAGCCCGCTCTAGACATGAATAAATTTAGTGCATTAATTAGTCAATCTGTATGTTTAGACGAGGTCATAATCAGACTACGAAGCGCCGTCCCCTTGTGTCACTTTATCACTTTATCACGACGGCGCGCTCGCCCGAATATCCACGTGACTGGAGGATCACGAAATATAAAAAAGCCTAACAAAAACCGGACAGGCCGGACATCATCTAATTTGACCGGACATGCATCCAAAAAGCCTAACCCTGTCCGGCTTTAACCGGACGCCTGGCAACGCTATACGTGGCAAGATTCGAACCACGACCTCCCGGACTAGAGGTAGGCGGCGACCCTAGCCGTTACGCCACCTACGCTTATGTTTGATTTGAGTAATTATCGATTATTGTAATCAAATCCTCAAAATCCATCAATTTAGGCTAAAGGCTTTACCACAAACCTTACGTTGTTTGTATTGCACCCCGGATATTTAACTTTACCTACTAGTTTTAAAGTATTTTTCTCTTTATCAAAAACGCTACCTAATTTTAATACAACGCCAGCACGCATCTATACTGTTATTGCACTGTATAGTTTCATAACAAACAGTAAAATAATTTCTTAGAAACTATACACGATTTGTGACTACTCTCTCTCTCTCTCTCTCTCTTATCTATTTTACCGATTTAAAAAAGGAGGTATTCAATTCGACACATACTCGTATTTATGTAATCTTTATTATATATATAAAAGAAAGTCGTGTTAGTTACACCATTTATAACTCAAGGACGGCTGGACCAATTTTTATGATTTTTGTGTTTTTGCATATGTCTACGTCGGGAATAGGATAATAAGTATTAAAATTTGATATTTATTTATTTTATTTATTAGCTATATAGATATGACAAATGACAGCGCCAACATTATTTTTACTTTTGGCCACTATGAGCGCTGCGATGGATTATATTACCCCCACCTAGTACTTCGCACCCAGCGAATATATAGCATATCTCTGTCTTTATACGGTATTTGACTGCTAGTCATCTGAGTTACTTTTTATCACCTTTCAAAAAAGATATTTTATTCTGAAATCGTTGATGTTACTAGCTTGTGACGTTATTGTCTTTGAATAACTTATTTAATGATTTTAGTAAATATTAAATTGAAAATGGTTTAAAATATCAAATAAATTAATGTTTTTTTCTTTTGTAGGAGAAATGCTTTTTAGTGAATAGTATTTTATAATTTATTTTAGATATTATTGTCAACACTCTATTCTCTAGAAATATCAAAGGAAACAATATCTCTAGAAAACGTAGCGTAGGTAGTCCTCCCACTCGGTGGACCGGTGACCTGGTGAAAGTCGCGGGAAGCCGCTGGATGCGGGCAGCGCAGAACCGGTCGTCGTGGAAATCCTTGGGGGAGGTCTATGTCCAGCAGTAAACGTCCTTCGGCTGATATGATGATGATGATGATCAAAAGAAACTGACTGACTGACTAGCTGGCTGACTAACTGACTAATCTATAAACGCAGACCTCAAACCACTGGACGGATCGGGTTGAAATTTGACATACAGGTCTGCATACAGGTAGCAATTGTGACCTAGGCATCCGCTAATTAATAATTTTGGGAAATCCGCACGGGAACGGCAAAAAACGGGATCTGCGCGGGCGAAGCCGCGGGCAACAGTTAGTGTTAGTATATGTGAGCTCCTAAACAGGTGTGCCAAATTTAATAAATAAGTGTATTTCTTACATACTAGAAATCAAATTGCAATTATTCTTTATTTATTGAATTAAATTTCTTTCAACTTAGAGAACAGTGCAAGTTTTATCAAAATCGGTTCATTATTTTCTAAGATATAAACTGTTAAGTATAACCAATCGCTGGAAAAACGCCTTGTCGGTATAACACAGAAATATTGTGATTGAAGTCGGTTGGTTTCTTTTTTATTTGTTATTTTTTGAATTTACAACTGGTAAGCTCTTGGCATCATCTCACCTGATGGTAAGTGACGATGAGGCCGCAGATGAAAGCGGGCTCACCAATATTCTCCAATGTAATGGTGGACTGGCTATCTTATCTACAATGTTATTAACTCTGATGTGTTGCGGCAAGACTTAGATAAGAGGTGGTAGCTAGCCAGGCGGGCTTAGAAAATGCCATACCACCAACCAAACCGAGTCTTACAAGTTGACCCCATCGGGATCGAACCCGCGATTCATGTTTTTAGCGTTGTCAATTATTTTTTACTAAATAATAATCGTGAAGCGTCGGTATCTCAACCGGTAACGACTCGGTCCTCCTAACCAGAGGTACCGGGTTCAAATCTGGACGGACAATGTACCAATGAGTTTTTCGAAACTTACGTACATATTACTTACCGATTGATTTAACGGTGAAGGAAAACATCGTGAAGAAACCTGCACACACTTACAAAGAAACTCGAAGGTTGTGTGTGAAGTCGACCAACCCACACTGGGCCCGCGTGTTCAACTAAGGCCCGATCGCCCTAACTCAGGGTAGGCTCGAGCCCCTCGGTGGGGACGTATATGAGCTGATATGATGAAATAATATAGGTCACAAAACTTTTACTCCCAATTACACTGAAATAAATCTGCGGTCCGACCAATAAAGATAATATGGTTTCGGCCACGCTCGCAGCAGCTGAATGTCGTTTAACAAGGCCTTGGACTGTTGGGCGACACTGGGCGACACTGCGCGACAAATGACGACAATATATTTGATTTACGTGGTCCCAATAACACCATAACTTTTTGATACTGTATGTGGTGCAAATATGAAGCAGAGGAGTATAAAAAAAACAGCCAAGTGCGTGTCGAACTCGCGCACGAAGGGTTCCGCACCATTATCTATAACAATTGACGTATTAAAAAAACTACTTACTAGTTCTCGTTCAGACCAATTTTCGGTGGAAGTTTACATCATATATACTTTTTTAGTTTTATCATTCTATTATTTTAGATGTTACAGGGGGGGGGGGACTACTTTGGAAGTGTCTCTCGCGCAAACTATTCAGTTTAGAAAAAAATGACATTACAAACCTCAATATCATTTTTGAAGACCTATCCATAAATACCCCACACGTACGGGTTTGATGAAAAAAATAATTTAAGTTTCAGTTCTAAGTATGGGAAACCCCCATAATTTATTGTTTTTTTTTCGATTTTTGTGTGAAAATCTTAATGCGGTTCACAGAATACATGTATTCTGTATACATGTATCTACTTACCGAGTTTCAACAGCTCTTATAGTTTTCGAAAAAAGTGGTTGTGACATACGGACGGACACACAGACAGACATGACGAATCCATAAGGGTTCCGGTTCTTTTGGGTTTACCAATTGTGAAGTAAAAAAAAAACATCATTATATAGTGTTGTATTAAGAAGTTCATTACTTAAATTATCATTCAATTCAATTGAATTGAATTCAATATATTTATTCAAAATAGGTGCAAATTACACTCTTTCTGATAGTCATAAAATAAAAATACCAATGTCCTTTGTGAAGAATCAAGATATAAACAATAATTAGTTAATAACGTCAAAATTCAATCCTTGATATAAACCAGATTATGTCATTAGAACATGAAAACAATATGACACGAAAAGTTATACATAAAAATCATTTAATGTCATTAATGCTTTTAGATGGCCGATGGGGCAGTAAAGTTCTCGAGTGGCGACCGCGCACCGGAAAACGTAGCGTAGGCAGGCCTCCCACGCGGTGGACCGATGACCTGGTGAAGGTCGCGGGAAGCCGATGGATGCGGGCAGCGCAGGACCGGTCGTCGTGGAAATCCTTGGGGGAGGCCTTTGTCCAGCAGTGGACGATTTGTGGCTGATATGATGAATGCTTTTAACAAGAATAGGCCAGTTCACACGGACAGTATAATGTTTCGATGAAAATTGCAGCAGTTGTAAGGATGCAACTAGAAAAAAAAGGTGCATTAGGTTATTTTTTAGGTTCCGTACAAAAAAAAAAAAAACGGAACCTTATAGGATCACTCGTGCGTCTGTCTGTCTGTCCGTCCGTCTATCCAAGCCAATTTGCTCCGAATCTACTGGACCAAATCAGGTGAAATTTGGTATCTCATCAAACTGAACAACTTTTGTTTTACAAGTTTGCTGAAATCGAAAAAAAAATATTAAACTCTTCATACAAAACGATCAGCTGATTGACCAATTTTATGCTTTTGTATGTATACTCGTATTTTCTTACTATGGTCTTCCTGTGGTCTTCTTTCTTTTTTTGTGTGGCATCATGTTTCCTTTTTTTATTGAAATAAACAGTTTAATTTTTTTTTTTTTTTTTTGTTACGTAATTTAAATTTGATGGATTGACGAAATTACAAGTGTTTCTATTCGAGTTCGGAACCCTTAAATAGAATTTCGTACAGTTCCTATTTTTATATTTCTAAATATTATTTGATGGTTTTCTGCCGTTTTCTCAATATGAATTTACCAAAATCCTTCCTTAGCGCAGGCTTGCGTCATAATTGCTATCTGTATTTTATTTTATTTTTTTCAATAGAATCGTAGGATATACAGTCTTGTTGTTTAGAAATGGCCAAATATGTAAACAAATCGTGAAGTGTTTCTTAGAAATACATAAACCATTTTCAGTTGGTATTTAAGTCTTAAATGAATAAGTCATAACTGATTATATAAAAAATGCTCGTAAAAACATGCTCGATTACCAAAATGTTATGTGATTAAGATAAAATATAATTAATGAAAAATATTTTGTTTACATATTTGAAAATTTCCAAACAAATATACTTTACTGTGCCCACCTTTTTTGAATTTTGAAATCCTGTAATTTTTATTTCATTTGAGCATTTGGCTGTTTGAGCATATTTTTTTTTATCAAAGCTTGCACCTGAGAGCTTTTAGGTTTTTCGAAAATTATTATAAGTATACTTAGGTTTACATTTGATTAAAACAAAATTTCAGGCGTTTTGGAATTACAAAACTTTAGAAACAGTTATCTCGTAGATTCCACAGCGCACCGCGTTTTGCTTTCATCCGATCTTCTTTTCATTGCATCTATTTCATTCAAAAATCAAAATCCATTATATTTCCTATCTTCAATATTTCACTATCGTAATTTATAAAATAAAATATTATTATGGAAAGAAAACTGTGAAGCTGATTCTTTCTAAGACCCATCTCGGGTACGATTCATTAATGTTTCTTTGTGATTAGTTTTTGTAATTTAAATATATCGTATTGTTTTTCTAACTCTTATGTTATTTTTTAGGTCTTATTTTCTTAAATAAATTTGTAAATATTCGTGAGCACGAACGTAGTTTATAAACCCACACCCTACACCTACTCCCTCCGTCGTGCTACAATGCAAAGAGAATATAAGTCACTACGTTTACTACAAAGTGCAATAAAATTGAGATAAGAAATATTTAGCTCACATCCTATTTTGCTACTAGTCATTTGAGTAACTGTCAAAAACGAAAGTTTGTTCTGCCATTATTCGCGTTACTGACATAGTGACGTCATAAGTGCCATAGTCTTTAACAGATTGATTTTCTGATTTCAATAAATATAAAATTAAAAACTGTAAAGTATTTCAAATGAGCAAGTGTTTTTGCTATTCTAAAAGAAATGCTATTTATTGAAGTGTTTTTAATTATTTTTTGTACGGTAAAATAGCCTATTAATTACTTTCTGGAATATTTGAATTTTTGTACTTTCTAAGTATCGAAAGTGAATTACTTTGGAATTCATTTTCTCTCTAATGTAACCAATGAATAACTAACTGAGTAGCCACGCCGGAGTTTCACTTAGGCTTTTAAAATATTATAACGCATCATCATAACAGCTCATATGCGTCCCCACCGAGGAGCTCGAGCCTACCCTGAATAAGGGCGATTGGGCCTTAGTCGACCACGCGGGCCCAGTGCGGGTTGATCGACTTCACTTCTAGATTGCGACCTCACCCTCTCGTCACCCAGATTGATACAGATTGGTTACAGTTTGGTTGTCGAACGTATAGGATTTCGCCGCCATTTTGTTTGTTCCGTCATTCCTTTTTTGAAATGTCATTTCTGGCCCGTTGTATGAAGTGTCCAGGGTGTGGTGTGGTCGTACGGGGATTTTAAACACTGCGTCAGTTTTTCGGATGATCACTTTACCGCTCTGGTTTGTGCCTTGTACCAACAATATGCGGGCACACAGACCATTACTCTTATTGATAGATTTTTGTACTACGCCTCCTGTCGATATACGTTATTTGTTCCTTCTCCCCGTCATTAATAGTGTGGCCGAAAATAATTTCTTATCGAAAATCTTGGACCTAAGGCTCCTGTCCATCGAGCGAAATTGTTCGTAGCTGCAGAAACGTTGAACATTCACTTAAGCACACCCGTGGACACTTCATACAACGGGCTAGAAATGACATTTCAAAAAAGGAATGACAGAACAAATAAAATGGCGGCGAAATCCTATAAGTTCAACAACAAAACTGTAACCAATCTGTATCAATATGGGAGAAGGTCGCAATCTAGAGAGCGGCAAACTTTGACTTAAGTAAGGTTTCGTTCACATTCTTACTTGAATTTTTAATCGACTTCACAAAATAAGAATTTCTCAATCCGACTGTATTTTTGCAAGCTTTTATTTCTTGCAATGTTATATATGTTAATGTATGTATGTAAGTATAGGTATGTAAGTTGTTCGCTTCAAAATTGGCAACCAGGTGAGATGTTGTCAAGGGTTTACCAATTGTAAATAAAAAAAAAAAAAAAAAAAAGGTAAATTTGACCGACTTCCCGGTTTCCGATTATTTGTTTTTACAGGTGTAACAAGATTGGTGTAGGACCCGTTAACTGGGGCTTCTACTTTTTAAACTGAAAAACTTTTTTCTACTTTTTTCTGATATCGCAAAAAAATTTTGAACTCTCATACAAAACGATCAACTGATTGACCAATTTTGTGCATTTTTGCGAATTGACTACGGGTTCCTTGGAGAAAGTTGTTTAGTAAGATGAGTAGAAACCACAGTTAATAGGTCCTCAAACATTTTTTTTACACCTTTATATGGTTCTCTAGGGAAAGTTATTCAGTATGATGAGTAAATGTCCCATTTAACGTGTGTGACCCAAAGCACACGTTCATACAAACAATTATTGTTTTCTTGTAAGGAGATACTGGTGTTGGCCACTTTTTAAGCCCGAGACACTTTTCATAGCTTCCGCACACTCGCTAATACTCGCTAGTCTTCGGCGCTGAGACAACAGCCTTATTAGGGGAGAGTGTTGCCACTAAATGGATTTTGTATGTTGAGGCACGTTGTGAGTCCCAATGACTGATTTGCCTGAGAACGAATAGATGTGAAAATTATATATTATGTGCATTCCTTTTTTATTTCTATTAAAAATAAAAGTTTAAAAAACTAAAAACCGACTTCAAAATGATATTCACTCAAAAGTATGAAATAATATTAATATACTTAAATACACGACATTAACCAACAATAACGAAATCAAAGGTGGGTACGAATTAAATTAGGTGCCTAAATTTATTTTTGAGGTCGGTACCAGCACACAGCTACTTACGTATCAAATGTTTTAGATTCGATAGCATTGCTGACACCGACTTTAAAAAAAAATTTAGGCCCCCAATTTAATTCGTACCCACCTTTGATTTCGTTATTGTTGGTTAATGTCGTGTATTTAAGTATATTAATATTATTTCATACTTTTGAGTGATTTTCATTTTGAAGTCGGTTTTTAGTTTTTTAAACTTTTTTTTTTTTTTTAGTGATAAGGCTATTTATCTAATAACGTTAAACCCAATCACCCACTCGCCAATAGAAACACTCAAATCATAATACATGTGTTTCATCAGATACAGATTCCTGTGGCTTCCATCATCATCTCAACAGCATGAAAATTAAGGAGTTAAAACTTCCATCATCAGCTCATCTGAATAACCTGAAAGAATACAACTATCGGTCTATACGTACCTACGTATCTACGTAAAATATTTGAAGAATTATCCTCCAACTCCTAATCGTTTAGGAGTTGTACCCAACTCCTAATCGTTTAGGAGTTGTACCTTCCTTCATCAGCTCATCAACATCAGATGATGACTACCAGACTAAAGACTTTCATTATTTTAGAAAACACAAGAAACACGTAAAACGTGCCTATAAAATTTGAGGGTTGCCCTCGATTTCCCTGGGATCCCATCATCAGATCCTGACTTGGTGACAATGGGACTCCATCGGTAGTATACTCTTTTGAATAAAAAAAGAATTTTGAAAATCAGTTCACAAACGGCGGAGATGTCGCGTAACAAACATACAAACAAAAAAAAACAACATACAGTCGAATTGAGAACCTCCTCCTTTTTGAAGTCGGTTGAAAATTTGAGTGCGTTTGATTATTACCTGATGGTAAGTGACAATGTAGTCGAGGATTGTACACGCAAATTCAAATAATGCCTATTAACTCTCGCCTTGAATATCCCCAAATTGGCGAGGAGTTCCACTCCATCGTGAGGATGCATACAGACTGGAGGCAGCATCGGTATTAGCAGCTTCGCTGTGTGATTCGGAAGTACTCGCAGGCGACGCGCCGAAACAACGTGCCACGCACCGAACGCCGGCCGCAGGATTTCGCCGCCATTTTGTTTATTCCGTCATTCCTTTTTTGAAATTTACGAAGTGTCCAGGGTGAGCCTCAGGCTGAGTGCGTTCAGATTTGACCAAATACACCTTTATGTGAGCCCCTTGGCAATGTTCTGTTTGAATCCCGCGATGTTCAGATTTCAATGTTTTAAAATTGACTCTTAGTATCTTTTTTTTAGGGTTCCATACACCCAAACAGTTACCAGTGGTACCCTATTACTAAGCCTCCGCTGTCCCTCCGTCCGTCTGTCTGTCTAACTGTCTGTCAGCAGGCTGTATTTCATAAACCGTAGTAACATGTTGGGTTGAAATTTTCAATGTTTTTTTTTTCGTAATGTCGCTTTATATTTTTTTTTGTTATCAACGTATAATAAAAGTTATAAAAATTGAAAAAAATATTAATTCCTTATGAGGAAAAACAGTATGCACAATCTTGTTTTTAATGGATATTTTAGATGTATTTTCGATTTTGCTTTATCGTAAAAACCGATCGCCCTAATTCAGGATAGGCTCGTGCCCCTCGGTAGGGATGTAATATGAGCTGATAAGATGATGATCGTAAAAACGGTAATACATACAAGCGTGAAACGTGGTGTAATTATAAATCTAATTTTAAAGTAAAAACAAATAATACAACTGACCAAGTGTGAGCTAAGGAGTCCGAACTGAATAAGTAAAATATTTTTTTCTTGTTGGTTATGTGAATAGTTATCATTATTATAGTTCTTTTTTATTTTATTTTTGTATTTATAATTGGAAATATGGAAGCGGGCTTACCAAGATTCCCCAAAGCATTGTAGTTCTGGCTATCTTATCTTGTTGTTAACACTGATGTTTGGCGGCAAGACTTAGATAGGATGGTGGTAGCTAGCCAGGCGGGCTTAGAAAATGCCCTACCCTAACGAAACAGAGTCTTACAAGTTGAACCCACCGAGAATTGAACTCGTGACCTCCTGGTGTGAAGCGAATGCACCAACCATTACGCCACGGAGGTGGTTAATTTTTTTTTGGAGAGATGTGATAATACGGAATCCTCGGAGCGCGAGTATGACTCGCACTTGCCTGGTTTGTTAAAACTATGTAGGTAGATGATTATCATTGCGTTAATTTCAAGTCTATCTAACATAAATCCATTCACTTGTTTCTTCTCTAGCTTTGACTAAAACGTTTTTTTTTCTAAAAATAGCGCCAAAAGTTACAACTTAAGGTAGAGTTAGATAAACCTATTAATTCAATCGTAGGTTAATGGTAGGTATCTATACATGGTGTAACAAAATTGGTGTAGGTCCCGTTAACTGGGGGTTCTACTCGTCATACTGAACAACTTTCTCCAAGGAACCCGTAGTCAATTCTCAAAAAAAATTGGACCCTCTGTACTAAAATGTACTAAATCGGTCGATCAGCTGATCGATTTGTATGAAGAGTAAAAACAAATTTTTACGTTTTCAGCAAAGTTGTAGAACCAAAGTTGTTCAGTATGATGAGTAGAAGCCCCAGTTAACGGGACCTACACCAATTTAGTTACACCCTGTATAGTGAAGCTTAGTGGTAAATAATTTACCAGCTACACTGAAAGGTAATGGTCGCAGAATGTGCAGGACAGTCGAACAGCTGCCAAAACTAGCCGATTCTGTATTCAGGAGAGATCCTGTGTTTGTTGCTCTGCTTCTAGTTAGTGCTTGTAGTGATAGTCCATGTCATAAGAGGTTCCTTCCGCTTATCTGTATACAGGTGTAACAAAAGTGGTGTAGGTCCCGTTAACTGGGGCTTCTACTCATCATACTGAACAACTTTTATTCTATGACTTTGCTGAAATCGCAAAAAAAATCCTCTTCATACAAATCGATCAGCTGATCGACCAGTTTCGTTCATTTTTGTGTATGGATGGAGAGTCCAATTTTTTTTTTAATTGACTATGGGTTCCTTGGGGAAAGTTATTCAGTACGATGAGTAGAACTCCCAGTTAACGGGTCCTACATTAATTTTTAAACGACTCACAAACCCGCAATTATCACATTAAGTCCCTTACACACAATCGTTTATGCCCCGTTAAATTAAAAATAGATACTTTGTTTTTATAACTACTTTCTTAATTTTAGGTTAAATTAATTTTCATATGTAACAAAAAATTTTATCAGGTACAACTTGTACTTGTGATTTGCTTTTTATAAAGGCTTCTATTTAAACTTTTTACGTAGTCAGTTAATAAAAAAAATCTAATGATGTGAATAAGGTTGGTGATAGGGCATTTTCTAAGCCCGCCTGGCTACTACCATCTTATCTAAGTCTTGCCTCCAAACAACAACATTGATGTGTTCCGGCTTGAAGATAAGATAGCCAGCTCTTCATTGCGTTGGGGAATCTTGGTAAGCCCGCTTTCATCTTCGGCATCATCGTCACTTACCATCAGGTGAGATGATGCCAAGGGCTTATCAATTGTGAATTTTAAAAAAGAATGCCAAACCTAACGATAAATTGAACCATTTTAGTGACCTGAGGATTATTCCCCGAGTACGTCCCTGGTGTGGCGTCATATCAATATCACCTATTTTAGGGTCATCAGTTTGTGGAATATAAGTAACTTTAGATTTTCAATAAAGCATTCATTTTATAGTAAAATTTCCAACGGGATTTTCAAGTAGGTGTGTAAGAAGACATATTATAATAGTTTCGAGCAATGTCGGTCGTCTTGTTCCACCAGGTATAAAAATAAACAATGACTGACTGACTGATCTGTGTACTCACAGCTCAAACCACTGGACGGATCGGGGTGTAATTTGGCAAACAGATAGCAATTATGACGTAGGCATACGCCAAGAAAGGATTTTGTTAAAATTCCCACAGGAACTGCAAAAAAATGGATCTTTGCGGGTTCAGCCGCGGGCAACAGCTAGTATACAATAAATTAAGAGCCGCTATTCCTGGCAATAGATAGCAATTATGACGTAGGCATCCGCCAAGACAGCCAAGAAAGCAAAAATCAGCTGTGTTAAGGTCTTGTTGCCAAGACGCTTGTCCTGGTACTCCAAACCACTACCTGCTCTCCAAGTGGGTACCAGAGCTTGTAGGCACACTCACCGCCCACAGCTTTCGCTCCCCTGCACGTGCCCCCCAACCCTCCGCCAAAGTATACATTGTACCTCCGCCTAGTAGACTAAGGAACTGGTGCATGTTGCTTAAAAACGTGTTCAGTAAATCTGTGGGGGAGGCTTTGTCTTTGATGATGATGATGATGATAGTAAAAGGTGGCACCAACGGCACTGATCATGGGTCCAATTTGGGTCGTGAACAGGTTTGTTGGATCTGTGCCTGGATGTTTAATTCTATTAAAAATAATTATTTAACTGTTCTGAAAAAGTTTAAGAGGGACGAAACAAAATATATTCAATTTAAAAAAAAATTAAAGGACAAACACAATTATCTACGATAGAAGAAGATATGTTGATTTATTCTTGGTCTTGGTACTAGTATTAAGATTAAGTATAGTAAGATTAAGATTAGTATTATGATGCCAGATAACTCGCTAGCTATAAAAAACAAAAAGTATTTTCTCCCGTCCCTGCACTTAGAACAATAACAGCCTACATTATCACACTAATATTATAAAGGCGAAAGTTTGTGAGTGTGTATGTTTGTTACTCTTTCACGCAAAAACTACTTAAAGTATCTGGATGAAATTTGGTAGGTCCACATATTAGGACCTGGATTAACATATAGGCTACTTTTATCCACGCTCGCGAGCCAGCTTACGGCTCGCGCACTACGCACCCTCGGATAAACGATGTCCACGCGGGCAGAGCCGTTGGCATCAAATAGTTCTCCATAATATGGAAAATGGAAGCCAGACATAGATTTTTTGTCAGTATCAAAAAGTAAACCTTGCTAACTATTTAATTTTAATCATAAAAGTTTTTCACACCCCTTACACTGCATACAAATGGTCGTGAAATGACATTTCTAAAAACAAATGACGGAGCAAGCAAATACACGGCGAAATCCCATACGTTCGAGAACCAAATTATAACCAATCTGTATCAATCTGGGTGACGAGGGGGTGAGGTCGCAATCTAGAGAGCGGCAGGGAGTGTCCATACTGTATATTAGTACTAATATATATACTTTGGTGAAAGGTAAGCCAATTAACTTTGCTAGAACATTACAGCAACCTATTGGGAGAAGACGGCAGACCCACCGTCACACCATTTTGTCCCACCAACCAGTGTGACACGCAAGTATTTAATCGTATGGCATACAGTACGCCATAACCCAAATTATAAAAATTATATAATTTTTAAAACCCAAAACGGGACATTTTTAGAACTACGACGAAACCGACAATTTGTTCCTTTATAAAACAGATTTTGTTATGTTGACAAGGTTAAATGAAGAAAAGGCAATAGACAACAACACATCAGCTCATATATACGTCCCCACCGAGGGGCTCGAGCCTACTCTGAATTAGGGCGCTCGGGCCTTAGTCAAACACGCGGTCCCAGTGCGGGTTGGTAAACTTCACACACAACCTTCGAGTTTCTTCGCAGGCGTGTGCAGGTTTCCTCACGATGTTTTCCTTCACCGTAAGAGCGTCGGATAAACGTACATAGACAGACATAGCGCACAGTATCGCTAAACTAAAGTGGCAGTTGGCGGGCACATACGAGTACCTCGTATAACAGACTAACATGTTGGGGCAGTAAAGTTCTTGAGTGGCTACCGCGCACCGGAAGACGTAGTAGCTTAGGCATACGGTATGCAATCAATTATAGACCAGGCCCGGAGCGAGCACGGTTTCGACTATTGTCCTTGGAAACTTTTCCAATTTTAACTGAAAACTGGACATTTCTGAGTTCAGAAGCTTTCCTCGGAGACACCGGGACTGAGTGCGAAACAAACGGACAGTCCCGTTCAAAACGGGACGTATGGTCACATTACTACACGTGGGATCATCTATACGTGACATATAATGTCTGTGAAGATATAGAATCTCATTGACACTTACATGAATGTTTTATCCAAAAAATCATAAAACAAACAAACAATAAACATTTTATTTATCTACTAGCTGTTTCCTGCAGCTTCACTCGCGTGGACAACGTTTCTATGTAACTTTTCTAGGGTGCGCGTGGCAATAAATAGCCTATGTGTTAATCCAGGTTCTAATCTGTCTATCTACCAAATTTCAGCCAGATCCGTTCAGTAGTTTTTGAGTGAAAGAGTAACAAACATACATCCATACATTCTTACAAACTTTCGCGTTTATAATATATATATTGGTAGGAGCTGCATGATGTTACCACCTTAGTGTAGCTAA
Organism: Coleophora flavipennella; assembly: GCA_947284805.1. Lineage (NCBI taxonomy): Eukaryota > Metazoa > Arthropoda > Insecta > Lepidoptera > Coleophoridae > Coleophora > Coleophora flavipennella. The sequence continues at coordinate 6,236,957 of OX369258.1, read as the reverse complement.
TAAAGGCTCATTATGATGATAAAATATAATGTCATGACTTTAAACTCTTTGCTTCTTTTATGAAATGGTTATATAGCTCAGTGCAACTTGCGTGGTTGAGTGGATCACACAGGTTAACTGACCTGCAGCACGGTCACTGCCTAGATGGATCTGACTGTTAGTGTCAGATACCTTATAGGAGGCTAGAACAACTTCTGATAGTGGGGCTCGCCACCAGCCCTACAGCCTCCACCAACTCGGACTTGTTCTACATATGTGGAGAATAGATTAACCCTCCCGATTTCGGAAAGAAACCAGTGCCCTGAGAGTGGGGGGAGTTTATGGATATTGTCTTTTCAATTGACTTTCCAAAAGGAGGAGATTCTCAATAGGGATGACGAATGCTAGTCATCGGATTTACTTTTTATCATATGTCAAAAGCGACATTTTGTTCTAAAAATTTTAGAAATACCTAGGCGTGACGTCATAGTTTAGCAGCGTCATTTATGTACTCATTTTGCGATTTTGGTGAATTAAAAATCGAAGACTTAATGGAAAACAAAACGAGTTAGGTTTTCCGAAATTTAAGTTTATTTATTTATTTTTATTTGGATCCAGGTTACAGTATCTTATTTACTACTTACATCATAGTGCATGTTAGTACAGTTAAAGTAAAATTCCTTAGTAGTAAGACCCTACCTTCCACGCTGGGATTCCCTGTGTTGTGGTAGGTAGTCTCTTTCATCCTTTACAAAATAAAAAAGTAAAATAAGTAACTATAGTGCGGGCTGCGGCCGTCCAGAGAATGCTGATTTGACACTTCAAGACAGCGATAGAATGTAACATTCGATGAATCTCCGAAATTGTAAACAAATCAATCTTAAGTTTCTAAGCTCAAAAAACATGAAAAAAACATTGGTAACGTATTTTAACTGTTATGAATATATTATGAATAATTCATAACCATACAAACAATTATTTCTTGTTGCGTCAATCAACCAACCATATAAGTTTCAGGCATAGAAGGGATAAGTTTGAGTAATAACAATAGTAGATTCTACAACAAGAGAATAAAACAAGCCATTTTACCCGAGACGTTCATTTAGCAAACCGAGCCGGTACGGCGAGGGGGGGATAGTCACGTCGAGGGGAAAATGGGTTTCATGCTCGAGTTTTACACTCTACTTTTCACTTCGATTGCAAGGAAATAATAAATATTCAACCGCAATACAACCACAAACCCAACAAAAAAAAATTGGCTAATTTGTGACGAATAATTACTTTCCCGCCACACAATTTTTCTTATTTTCCACCCCCTTCACCTATTACCACCCCTAAAATCCACAAAGTACACTTTAGCCTCGGGTTTGGCAACACTGTTTTGGTAATGGTTATTTTATTTCATTATATGTTACATCTACATGATAGGTACAAAGTATTTATGGATGTCTATGGGCACATCACTAGTTACGTCAAACTAACATATGTCAAATCAGCATTCTCTGGACGGCCGCAGTATAGGTTGATTATAATAGAAGGCGATCTTTTGTGTGTGTAAATGTGTGTGTGTGTGTGTGTCAGATGTGTGAACTTGTGTTGGAGTAAAAAGTTATTCAACAAACAAATGCCATTATTCATCATTCAATACTTTTTCTGTAGAATTATATAAGTTAATTTCAACAACCACTGTTGAATCTTTTTTCTGCTCTGTTTTCTTGTGTAGTAGTAAGTAAGAGGGCAATTTAGTGATCAAGAGTTCATTATTTAGTTCTGATGCTGTCGTCACCCCTATTCTTTTTAATCTTTGCAGATTGTTATTATAGTAAACCACAGATAAGAAAAAAAAATTGGCACTCTTCTAAACCAATTTTCATGATTCTTTTTTTATTCGATAGGGTTGCTATATGCTGCTAGCTAGGTTGGATCCATCCATAAGGGTTACCAAAATTGATTAAGTACTTTTTGAAAAAAAAACGTACTAATTTGTTTCCATTGAAGTCGTTTTTTAACATGTTTAGCGTTTCAAGTTATATTAATTAAAAATTAAAAACCTGACTGCACAAAAATACCCTAATTTTTTTTGGTCAGTCTGGTAAAAATGTATCCTATGAAACTCACGGGATTAATCTAACCCTGCACTTCATAATTAATCAAGCCGTTTAGGCTACAGAGCGTATAAAGAAAAATAAATAACCTCTTTTTCGGCTAGTTGAGTAAAAATATATTCTGTCGCTCACGTGATCAAGACAACACGATACCTCGCACTCCAAAATCTATCAAGCCGTTTAGGCTGCAGTGCGTACCAAAGAAATAAACATACATACATAAACTCGAAAAACATACCCTCCTTCGGTTAATTAAAGAGAGGTCCTGTGTATCGTCATACATATGGGTTGTAATTTAACTAGTACCTACCTGTATCCACAATGTATTTTGACACGTTGGGAGCGTCGGTGGCGCAACGGCAAGGGCCGCTACCTCCTATCCGGGAAGTCGTGGTTCAAGTTGTCCTGCCACGTACCAATGTGTTTTCGAATTTAGATCTCATATGTACATTTATCCGACGCTCTTACGGTGAAGCAAAACATCGTGAGGAAACCTGCACACATCTGCGAAGAAACTCGAAGGTTGTGTGTGTAGCCCTAATTCAGGGTTGGCTCGAGCCTCTCGGTGGGGACGTATATAAGAGCTGATGTGATGATTTTGACACTAACAACTGTTAACCAAATAACTGTCAACAAAACAACTTTTAACCAAAGAACTGTTACCATGTAGAGAATATGAACCCAAAACCGTCAGATTCTATAACTTGTCCCCCCACAACGCGGACGTGATACTTTCGGCACGACTCTTTGCAAAAACGAAAAAAAAGTAAATAAAAAACTTAAAAAAGCGTCCAGCAAAAGATGGCGTTTTTCTTACGTAATAAAACAGTATTTTGGAGGTCAAAAAAGAATATTTCATAGTAAATTAGCAGAGGAGGTACGTAGATAATTAAATTATTGTTCAGATACCAATATAGAGAATGTACCATAAGGTTGGGGTGGATTTTTTAAGGTGGGCTTGTATTCATCAAATTGACCACACTGCATATTGCGATCGCCAACCCGCCTGCCGCAGGGACGAATACGGCCACCCTCCCCTACTCGGTGGAGGCCTACGTCCAGCAGTGGACGTCTTTTAGCTGATGTGGTGATGATAACAATTATCTAAAAACCTTAGCTTTTAGGTACAAGCTTTTTAGGATCAAAGTACTCGTCAATACGAATAAAACGAGCCCAAACTCGATGGGGTTGTGTCGTTTTATTGCGGAGTTTTATAACAGAACAGCTACATGTCATCATAATATTGCATTGTCACGCGATATACATATGCATGCAAAATTTCAGCTCAATCGAAAACCGAGAAGTGGGTCAAATTTAATTTGCAAGATTTTAAACCCACTTTACAGGTTCAAATTTAATTTGCAAGATTTGATGAAAAACATCGTGACAGGTGAAACTAAATATAAGCTTGTAAAGAGGGTCAAATTTAATTTGCAAGATTTGATGAAAAACATCGTGACAGGTGAAACTAAATATAAGCTTGTAAAGAGGGTCAAATTTAATTTGCAAGATTTGATGAAAAACATCGTGACAGGTGAAACTAAATATAAGCTTGTAAATAAAAATAGCAGGACATAGACATAAGAACATCGAGAACATCAATTCTATGGCCTTACTTTATGAACCCTTGGACATTTGACCCCACCGAAAATATACACTAATTCTCAAGATTTTATTGTAATAAAATTGGTGTAGGGCCCGTTAACTGGGGATTCTACTCATCATACTGAACAACTTTCCCCAAGGAACCCATAGTCAATTCTCAAAAAAAAATTTGGACCCTCCATACTAAAATGCACAAAATTGATCGATCCGCTGATCGATTTGTATGAAGAGCAAACATTTTTTTTTGCGATTTTAGCGAAATCGTAGAACAAAAGTTGTTCAGTATGATGAGTAGAAGCCCCAGTTAACGGGACCTACACCAGTTTTGTTACACCCTGTATAGTTATAATTACACACACACACTCTGTGTTTGATAAGTTTGTTTAAGTTGCATAATTTATTGTTATTGTTTGCATTCACGGCCCCACCATCCAGGCTTAGCCTAGTCACACCCTGGACACAACGGGCCAGATTCAAATACATTTCAAAAAAGGAATGACGGAACAAACAAAATGGCGGCGAAATCCTATACGTTCGACAACCAAACTTTAACCAATTTGTATCAATCTGGGTAACGAAGGGGTGAGGTCGCAATCTAGAGAACAGCAGGGAGTGTCCATACTGTATGTCAGTACTAATATATATATATATATATATATATACTTTGCTAGTGTACCACTTTTCTATAAATTAACTTGTATTTTTTTCTAGCAAATACAGAATCATTGTGTTTTACCGTGTGACTATTATTTATTATATATATTTAAGTTGCATTTTATACGTAACATGTGTTTATTTGTTAATTACTATTATAATACTGTTTTTATATTTACTATTATCCATATCCTTACTATAGTTAATATTATAGATGTTAAAAATTAAGTGTGTGGTTTTATGAAACCACGGTAAAAGTGAAACTTTACAGAAGACAAAACGACCATGGCTGCTCTCGCTACGGTACAGAGGACGAAACGATCATACCATCAGACGAAAGCGACCGTCACGCGACATGCAACACATAGACGAAAATAAATTGAGACAATGTAATAAAAGTTTCACTTTTAAATGTGTTTGTTTGTTACCTTTTCACGCTTCACCACCTTAATCAATCTGAATGAAATTTGGCATGCAGGTGTGTCACTGGAAAGGACATAGACTACTTTTTTATCCCGTGAAAATAGAGTCCGATGCAGTTCAAGGTGTAATCTGAAAATTTACTATTTTTAATGGTTAATTTCTTTAACATGTAACGGAATAATGGATTGTTGTGATTTTTTGCACAGAGATGGTTAAGGGAGTGGGAAGTAACATAATTTACTAATTAACATATCCCGACATAGTTCCTGAGGGATCTGGGGAAATCTCTTTTTTTATTTTTTTTATTCATAATTGGTAAGGCTTAGGAGCGTGGGTGGCGCAACGGCAAGGGCCGCTAACTCCTATCCGGGAGGTCGTGGTTCAAATCCTGCCACGTACTAATGTGTTTTCGAATTTCGATCTCATATGTACGTTTATCCGACGCTCTTACGGTGAAGGAACACATCGTGAAGAAACCAGCAACACATCTGCGAAGAAATTCGAAGATTGTGTGTGAAGTTGACCAACCCGCACTGGGCCCGCGTGGTCGACAAAGGCCCGATCGCCCTAATTCAGGGTAGGCTCGAGCTCCTCGGCGAGGACGTATACGAACTGATACGATGGTAAGCCTGATGTAATGTGTAATCATTTCCACGCTCGCACACGTCGGAGTCTCAACGGAGGAAGGGACTGAAGAGATTATTTGTATCCCAACCAGTAGAGATAGCTCGGTTGGAATAAGTGTACCGGGCTGTTCTAGTTCTAGTTTTAACAAAGGCATTTACTCAAAACTAGTTCTAACTAGGGAAAACGCGTACTATCTAAAAACTGGTTTTAACTGTAGCATATATAATTGCCTGAGGGGGTGAGAAGTGGCATATAGCAAAAGCTAGTAATATCCACATGTGAGTTTTTGTAAGTGGCAGTGGGACACAAGCTCTTAGAACAGATGGCCTTTGGGGAAGTAACGATCTCGAGTGGCGACCGCGCACCGGAAAACATAGCTAGGCAGGCCTCCCACTCGTTTGACCGATGACCTAGTGAATGTCGCAGTAAGCCTCTGGATGCGGGCAGCGCCGAACCGGTCATCGTGGAAATCCTTGGAGAAGGTCTTTGTCCAGCAGTGGACGTATTTCGGCTGATATTATGGATGATAATAATGAGTCTGTGTATGAAAATATACTAAAACTTGAATCATCACAAATGGCCTCAATGTAATTTCAATTAATGCCCTTAGCATGATTGTATCTAACCGTCTGGTATATAAGTGGTCCTTCAAGCCGGATAATCAACCCAAAAAAAGGAAGTGTTAAAAACAAAACTCTGACTGTATCCAAAATTAATTCCAATCTTTCAGTACCTATCGAATCCCAAACTTAACAGTCTATATTTTAAACGTATTATTTGTGACACACGTGAAATCTGTCCGCAATCGGTTCGGTATTGCTGCGTTGCTCTACGCTACGCATATTGGAATCTGGTACGGACAGATACGCCGGACGAATTTTAACGAGGTTCACGCAATAACTGTGAGGCAATTTCAATTCCATTGGCTTCAAATGGAAATATTTTTTCCTACTTTTACTTTATGGGTCATATTTTTTTTACGTAAAAGTTAATCTGTAAACGGTACTAGCGTCTAGGAATAAACACGAAAATGGTATTTAGTTAGTACCGATGGCAGCTATTTAGGAATATGAAAATTTCTGTTCTTAAAAAATGTTGTCTTTGTTATGTACACGTCTTCTGACATTCTTTTATAATTTCCCTTACCAAGGTCTGCTGGAAGAAATTTCTTATAGAAATAAGCTGTACCTTTTGTATGATTTATCTAGTTTAATGTTTGTTTATGCCTATTTTTGTGTGCAATAAATTGTGAAATAAATAAAAAATCAAACTGCCTTCCTCGTTTGTTCCAATTTCGATGGGTCACCTTCAGGACACGATTTTTTTAATTTTTTTATGAAAAATTTTAGTGAGTTTGACTACTGATGGTAAGTGACGATGTAGTCTACGATGGTACACGCCAACTCAAATAATGCCTATTCACTCTCACTTTGAAGATCACCAAATTGTATGAGTCGGGAAACACAGACGCAGGCAAGGAGTTCCACTCCATCGCTGTCCGCATAATAGTGAGGCCGGTCTGGACGTCGATTAATAGACTCCGCACTCAGGTCGGCCTTGTGTTCACGACAGAACAAAAAGTAAATGAAAATGATATTTATCGGCCAAGCAATAATTATAAAAAAACATTAAAATGATGTACAGAGCGATTTTTTGTGGCCGAGAGTAGCAAGAGAGAGTGATACGTGCTTCACCGTAGTGGGGGAAGCTAAAGAAATTATGCAAAGCAAAGTAAACCTACAAGACTAATGCAAAAGGGCCACATTAAATATAAATAAATAAATATTCTCAGACAAATCACACATGGTCATCTGGCCCCAAAGTAGGATTCCCTGTGTTATGGGTTACCAGAGACTGATATACATACTTATATACGTTTAAATACATACATATATAGATATATTTAACACCCAGACACAGAGCAAACAAATCTGCTCATCACACAAATGCTTGCCCTGGGTGGGGATCGAACCCACAATCCTCGGATCAGTAGTCAAGGGCACTAACCACTGAGCCACCGAGTCAGTCAGAGACATTAAGTGCAGGCTCCCAAAATAAATGCTTTTTTGGTGGATATGTTGAGTCAGCCGCAAGCTTGCTGAAAGTGAAAACTACACATCTTATTCTTTGGACCTTTTTCTTTGGTATGGCTAAAACAAAACACGGTTTTTTGGTTTTTGCTCGATACTTTTTATTTTGTGAAACTATGACTTTTCCAGAGATCATTAGATTTTTCTCCTACATTACATAAGTTAGGCGCATAAAATAAATACCGACGGTAAGAGAATGAAGGTATTCATAAAACGGCTAAGAAAAAAATTTTCTAAAATGTTTACTAAGCTCGCAGTAAACGAAAATTGTGCATTTACGCCCGAAGTAAAGGACGTAAGTCGCGTTAAGACACTCACGCGAAATTCAAATGCAAAGCTGATACCATAACGTTAAATATCAGGTTAATCGCCAGTGCCACGCTGGCAGCCTGTTCTTAAATTAAAATAATATTTTTTATAATATAAAACAAGTTCCAACTTTCATCAAAGCAATTTGGTTGGCTAGTTTGAATTTAACTTATTTTGTGAGATAAATTACATATATACCTATAGTTGCGTTCGCGTGCTTATAGCTAATAAATACACGCAGATTACCAAAAGTCCGTTTTGTCGAAGTAACGGAACGACAACGGCGTAGACATTCTCTCGACCGTTGAAAGCTCCACGAAAGCTTTCAAGAATCATCGCTGCTCGAGGACGACGGCAACTTTACTGACATATGCGGTTGAGGGCACTCTGCAACAAGCGGGACTCCGTCAGAACCCGGAAAGAGCTTGCTTACTCTACCGAGGCGTCAGCAAAGCGGAGGTCATCCTTCAGCAGAACCAGATCGTCGACTTTCAGTTCCTTGCTCCTGACACGCCACTAAGAGCGCTGCTGTAGTTCTCCGATGTATTCGTTGGACCAACGTCACCATAATTGTTGGCGTGCTCGCTCCAGGCGCTGGTAGCGGTCGAGGCGGTTGGTCTTCAAGTCTATCAGAGACGGTTCGGGCAACCCGGTGAGTAGTTTGCCAATTAAAATTTTTCCCGGGGTAAGCGGCTGTATAGGTCATCAGGTGAGGGACTCAGAGAGATAAGGGACGACTGTTATGGACTTGTTCAGTTTGGGCAAACAAAGAACTCAATTCCTCAAAGCAAAAGAGTGCATATCCCATGATCCTATGTAAATGAAATTTGGCGGATTTTACCCCGGCTTCGTGATAGCCACCGAAATGAGGAGCGTATCCTGGCGAAAATTTAACTCTATGCCATACTGAGCTGTGAAATCCAAAAAAGATTTTACGTTATTTTTGTCATTAAAAAAATATTATATTTCACGAGCCGCGGCTACAAAGTTTGTGCCATTATCACAAAATATTCTTTTAGGCAATCCTCTACGAGCTATAAACCTCTTAAGAGTTAATAGGAAGGCATCCTTGGAAAGCTCACTAACAGCCTCCAGGTGCATACATTTACTATCATCATCATCATCATCATCATCATATCAGCCGAGAATCGTCCACTGCTGGACAAAGGCCTCCCCCAAGGAATCTTAACAGTACCAGCTCTTTTTATACTGGTTAAATTGACGGATCTTGTAAAGAGACCTGAAAGATACGAAACACCTAATGAAAGAACCGAAAGAGAAAAAACCCGTAGGACCGACTTACCTTATGCGATTAATCCAAAATTAAATGTGGCAGCGCACAGTGTAAGGTATCAAGCAGTTAGGTTATTTAATAGTCTGTCAAACGAATTTAAAGTGATACATGATCATAAACAATTCAGGACTCAGCTTAAGGCTTTTTTGTTGGAGAGGAGTTTCTATAGTATAGACGATTTTATTAACTGTAGAGATACGTAGACGCAATAATATATTTATTAAGAATCATTAATTAGCATCATAAATAAATTTTAAAGAATGCATTTAATTTAGACTATTATGAATTTTAACGAAGTGTAAGTAATAATTGATGTAATTGTAATTGCATAACTTTTTTTTTTCTCTCGTTTTCAATAACTGTCACGTACCCGCTGATTGCCCCTTTTTTATTTTGTAAATTTCCGACACAATTGTAAAATATTGTATGGAATAAATAAAAAAAATTATTTCCACGACGGCCGGTCCTGCGCTGCCCGCATCCATCGGCTTCCCGCGAAACATTTATAGCTGAAACAAATGAAGATGCAGAGATAACACTTTGTGATTTTACATTCTCTTCCCTGGCGATCTGTTATTTAAAAGGGCCCAGCAAAATCCGTCCCAACATTATTAAAAGGAAAGTCGGCAGTTTTCGTTCTTTAGCAGATTTCCCATTGTGTTAGGCATAGGCCTACCTCGAAAGCGGCTACAGATTACACAATTTTGTGCTGCACGCCTAGCTAGATTGCGTTCTCCTATAGGCCAAAATCGATTCCTAATTGACGATAGTGAAAGCTGAGGGTCAGCATGCATAAGCCTCAAGTGTTCTTGCTGAAAGAGAAGGGCAGTAAAATAACTATTTGCATGCAGTAACATAGGATCCTTTTTATCCAAAGTCATTTTAACCGCCTCCGTAACTCAGAGGCAAAGTCCACTGGCTTTACACAGGAGGTCACGGGTTCGATTCCCGGCGGGGTCAATTGTAAGACTCGGTTTGGTTGGTGGTAGTAGGGCATTTTCTAAGCCCGCCTGGCTAGCTACCACCATCTTATCTAAGTCTTGCCGCCAAATATCAATGTTGATATCAATGATGTTTTCCGGCATGAAGATAAGATAGCCAGTTCCCCATTGCGTTGGGGAATCTTGGTAAGCCCGCTTCCATCTTCGGCAATATCGTCACTTACCACCAGGTGAGATGTTGTCAAGGGTTTACCAATTGTGAATAAAAATAAAAAAATACGTGGCAACTGCGATGCGCCCGCCAGGCTTTATTATTCCTTCAGAATCGATGAACGGATTAAGCGAGGCTATGTTTTATTAGGCTTTAGTGGTTTTTTTTTTGAAATAATAGAGCCAGTTCATTCTGAAATGAATATCTTTGTGACATTTTAATTACAGCGTTTGTGGCGTAACGGCTAGGGCCGCCGCCACCTGTCCGGGAGGTCGTGGTTCAAATCCTGCCACGTACCAATGTGATTTCGAATTTAGATTTCATATGTATACATTGTACGTTTATCCGACGCGACGCTCTTACGGTGAAGGAAAACATCGTGAGGAAACCTGCCTGCGGAGAAACTGGCAGGTTGTGTGTGAAGTCGACCAACCCACACTGGGCCAGCGTGGTCGACTAAGGCCCGATCGCCCTAATTCAAGGTAGGCTCGAGCCCCTCGGTGGAGACGTATAATGTAGTTGATATGATGAATTAGAATGTCCATTGAAATTTCCAGTTCTAAAGCTTGAAATGGTCCAGTTATTTTATTATTTTTATTGACCTGTTTGGCATTATGGAAGCACTTAATGATTCGTGCATACGCACGTTGCGCTACAATCAACTTCGCACGGAGGCTTCCCCACCAAAGCGGATGAGCTTTGATCTCCGGCATCTTCAATTTCAGATAACGCGCCATCAGACGGCCACATAGATTCACCTTGCAACAAAAGTTAGGACCCACCCACTATACGGTAGAGTCAGTTAGTTGTTGTGGGTCGATACCACGTGCGGGATTCTGTAAAGTTGGTACATATCGCCAAGCAGACGGATTGGTTAGTTATTTTAAAGACAGATACAATGTTTTAAGTACAAACTCTTTTAATAAATCACATAGGCCTATATGGCCGTTGGGGCAGTAAAGTTCTCGAGTGGAGACAGCGCACCGGAAAACGTAGCCCACACGGTCTCCCACGCGGTGGACCGACAACCTGGTGAAGATCGCGGGAAGTCGCTGGATGCGGGCGGTGCAGGACTGGTCGTCGTGGAAATGTTTGTAATTTGTGACCAAATCTATTTCATTGGTGATTGATAAATCCGTACCCCCAACAAAATCGGTAAGTATATTTTAGATCATTAGGAATCCACTCAGGGTTCTTCGAAACCCATCGGTTCCAACATTTTAATATGTGGCTGCAGTGTCAAAAGCGTCCGTGGCTCAACCGGCAACGACTCGGTCCATCTAACCAGAGGTACCGGGTTCAAATCTGGACGGCCAATGTACCAATGAGTTTTTCAAAAACTTACTTACATATAATTACCGATTGCTTTAACGGTGAAGGAAAACATCGTGAGGAAACCTGCACACGCCTGCGAAGAAACTCGAAAGTTGTGTGTGAAGTCGACCAACCCGCACTGGGCCCGCGTGATCGACTAAGGCCTAATCGCCCTGATTCAGGGTAGGCTCGAGCCCCTCGGTGGGGACGTATATGAGCTGATATAATAATAATAATAAAAAATATGTGGCTGAGGGATTTGGTGCTTGACAGGGTAACTAAATCTTGGATTATCTAGATTCAAACATTACGGGCTTAGAACATTTCCGTTTCCGGTGTTCCCAAGTCTAAACTAATAATTGACCCAAATTTGACCCAAAAGCGTTTTAGAGTTGGCCCGCGCTAAACTTAGTGTTTAATGTCCAGATCTAAATTAAACTATTAGTTCAGTTCAATCAAATATTGGGCAGTACATTTTTATAACTGTCAATCGATTCGTAACAATTACATTTCTTCTATTTTTAGGGTTCCTTTCCTCAAAAGGTAAAAACGAAACCCTTATAGGATCACTCGTCTGTCCGTCCGTCTGTCACAAGCAATTTGTTCGGAAACTACTGAACCGATTGAGTTAAAATTTGGTACACATATGTAAGTCGGTGACCCAAAGAAGGACGTAATTAAATGAATTTTAAACATGGGGGCTACTTTTGGGGGTATATTAGATAATGTTTAAAATAAGTTTTTTAAATATATTACAGGAAAATCCATAAGAAAATCGAGTCCTTCCGTTGCCAGGGGAAAAATTTAATTTCTAAAGTCTATAATAAGTAGACCCCTATTTACCTAGAGTTAAGTATGTAGTGAGAGGTCTTATTCTGTTGGTAGTTAAAGTTTTATTGCGGAACCCTGTTTGTGTGATCCCGAGTCGCACTTGGCCGGTTTTTTTGCATACGGAAGACACAAAAAGTGAACAAAAGTTTCAGAGTCGATTAAGACCATGAAACTGAACAACTTGCCATTCATAGAAAATTAATTTCAGGCTACTCACTTTGAGTATACACTCTGTTAGTATACTCAAAAGCTGCTCACATTAACCGAGCGATGTAGGGGAGACCGGGGATGGTTGACTAACTTTTGTTTTAAACTCATATATCTTTGATGTTGAATTAATATAACGAAAACAACAGTTGTTACAGATTAAAAAACTATCCAGGTAGCTAAAATACTAACTTATAACCTATATATTTATCATTATAATACTTATCTAGTCGATTTTCTAAACCCCTGACTCTTGGTCAACCTACCCCATGTCCGGGGTAAGTTGACCATAAGCACGGGGTAGGTTGACCTAGGCGGTAATTAGTGTAAATAAAGAGGACTAGTGTAAAATCAAACATTATAATTTACTAAATGATAGAAACATTTTATTTAATTATAAACAAAATTAAATTTAAGATTCGTCCTCGATTAATAAGAACTTCAAGAAATGTATCAGTCTCTTCTTAAACTATTTAAAAAAAACTTATATTAACAATATGTTTACTTTTCATTTTACTTTTATAGTACTATACCAAACTAAACTTATATTAACAATATGTTTACTTTTTATTTTACTTTTATAGTACTATACCAAACTAATTTTTACCGTTTTCGACCAAAACTCATTACTATAATTTTATGCACTATAATTTTTAATGTACGTTTGACACTTTTTCTTGTAATGCCATCTTGTGGCCAGATTCCTGTTCCGGAAATGAATTTTTTATCGGAATCACCAATAATTTGTATTTTTATAGTAATTATAATGTATTAGTGGTATACTGATTTAAGAATGGATGCACATTAACCAATAGTCCACACAATCGTTTAAAATATTATACTTATTACAAAGGTGTTGACTGAATAATTAGTCAACCAACCCCTGACGCCATTTTGGATTTCAGCCGCGTGGCATATCTAAACACTGACGCTAACATGGATGTAATGCCGTGTAATATAGAATAAGACTATTATAATTATTTATATTGGACATAATCAAAACACTGTTTCAAACAGATACACAGGTACAATGACAAAAAAAGTACGAACGGAAAAAAAATACTTACCGAGAACAAAAATACAACGCGTTCATACAAAATATGAACGCTGCGCGACTGTGGCAGCACACTTCACACAAGTTAGCAGTTTTCAGGGAGGCATCCTCGTTCGTGATTGGTTAATGGACAACACGTGATACTGGCGAGTTATTGCTGCTTAGTCTACCTACCCCTATAGTCAACTATCCACGGTCTCCCCCAATATTACTTACCCGAACACGCTATCGCTATGAAATATATACGCCTTACGTTCGAAAAAGAAGACAGAAGATACGTGATTACAGAATCGTCAAAAAATAGTAGTTTAAGCAACTGTTCTGTAATGAGTGACAGGTCTTAAACCATGAGTGTGTTTTAACGAAATGTGGCGAAGCCGAATTTTGTTATAAAATCACACGAGTGTTTTAAGGCCTAATTGCAACAGTTGCATACATTGTTTTATCTACATACATATTATAAGTACTCTAAAATGGGTTCAGAACCCGTAGGGAAATGACCTGCATTGCTACTAGTGCTACCTGTAAAATATCTATAGACTATAGATATTGAAATAATGCAAAAAAAAAAAATTTGAACAAATACAGAAACCAATTATTATTGTAATAGTTGTAATTGACATTTACATTGGAACAATGGTATATATTTACTGGTCCTGGTTTTATTATAGTGGGAGGGTCATGGTTGAGACCCACTTGAGTTTTGACAGCTGTTCCAAATTTAAACTCATAACGTTACAAAAATCGATACTTTAAATAACACAGACAAGAAAGTTCTCATAGTAAAATTGTTTGTCATAATGCTGGTCATTGCCTACGGATTTTGAACGTATTTTAGAAGACTTATGATATGTGTGTAGATAAATAATCAAAAACTAAGTAATTTTCGTCAACGAGCCGGGAAGTAGTATTTTTTTATTTGCAACAATCTTATAACACGCTTCAATTTGCAAAAAAATCCTTGGAATTCTCATACAAATCGATTATAGGAGTTCTCTCTAGACGAAGGCATGAAAAAAAAACGACCAAGTGCGAGTTGTACTCGCGGTATGAGGGTTCCGTACCACCACACCTCTCCACTCAACTATAACAATGATACCTATTCACATGACAAACAAAAGACACAAACGCGAGCAACAGAAAAATAATACTAGCGCTATCTAGTATATTTTAGTGAACTGTCCGCAAGTGAACGTATTATATTGAGTTTACCACTTTGTTTTAAATTGATAGAATTCTTATAGGTTTTCCTGTAACCTACAAGCAATGACCTATATTTTGATATTTTTTTTCAAATATTAGGTTCAATAGTTTTGGATATCAAGGGGGGAATGGTAAATTTTCGTCTTCTTTTATGAATAAAATCAAAACTATTTATTTTACAATAATAATATAAATATATTTGAGATCCTCATAACAAGCCCTTTCATTTGATGTATGGCACAGTAAGGTTTCCAAAACTTTTTTTTAATTTCCTAATTTTCCCCCCAAAAATGCTCCGTATTTAAAAAAAAATATTTATTACTTTGCACATGTGTTTGGGTCATAGGATTTTACCATCCTACCAAATTTCACCTGATTTGGTCCAGTAGATTCGGCGCAAATTGGCTGTGACAGCCGGACGGACAGACAGACAGAGAGATATCGATAGACGAGTGATCCTGTAAGGGTTCCGTTTTTTTGTTGTTGTACGAAACCCTAAAAAAGGTCGGAGAAAGCCAACCCCAAGTAAATAGGACAAGGCGTAGGAACATGATACTTTGGGCACAAACTAGGCAGGTACAGAGAGGCCGTTCATGTATGTACCGGAATGTAACTACCTTACACTCGCGGTAGCCCCAGGGCAAAGTATATATAAGGTGTAACAAAATTAGCTGAAACTATTTTAACTGGTGCTTCTAACCATGAAACTGAACAACTTTCCCCATTGAAGCCATAGTCAAATCGCAAAAAAAAAATTTGGCTCTCCCATACTAACTCGATCAGCTGATCAGCCAACTTAGCATGGAAAGTTAATTTTTTTGGAAATTCGACTATGGGTTTCATGGGAAAAGTTGTTCAGTTTCATGGGTAGAAGCACCAGTTAAAATAGTTTCAGCTAATTTTGTTAGACCTTATATATTAGTACTAACATATTAGAAGCACACACTAGTATTGCCCAGGGTGTACTATTACATAATCTGTGCCAGGGTTGACAATTAGATTGGTAGGTATTTAAAACGAAACAAGGTTCAAGTAGGTACGAAGTTATGTATGTTATGTTCGTACTTTTAATGATGAAAGCAAACGTATTTACTTGATTAAAAAACCGGCCGAGTGCGAGTCGGCCTCGCGTTAAGTAGGGTTCCGTAGTTTTCCCAAAAAACAAATGTATATTTTAAAAACAAAATTATATTTGCAATTGGTAATAGAAAATTTTGTACGGAAAATCTATGAACTTTTTACAAATCCAACTGCACACCTTAAGTTGGTCTAAGAAAGTCTACTTAGCCGTAATAGTTTTCCTTTTAAATCGATTATACAGGGTGGAAAAAGACTACTCCCGGAAACTTAAACTGGGGCTTCTACTCATCATACTGAACAACTTTCTCAAAGGAACCCATACTGAATTCTTGAATAAATTGTTCGACTTTTCGTACAAATCAACCAGCTACAATTGGTCAATTTTGTATGGGAAGTCCAATCATTTTTTCGAGAATTCAGTAGGGTTCCTTGGAGAAAGTTGTTCAGTATGATGGGAAGAAATCCCAGTTTAAGTTTCCGGGAGTGGTCTTTTTACATCCTGTATGTCCTACTATTTACAAAATTTAACAAAATGATCACTGAATTAAAGCAAACAAAATTATCTAATGTTAGATACGCGGCCAGCAGCGTGGCAATCGCGACTGATCTTTTTTTTTTTTTATTCACAATTGGTAAACCCTTGACAACATCTCAAACCACAGATTAGTTAATAGTCCCGAACTAGTTAGAGTCGACCTGCGAAGTCCAATTTACAGACTCGGTTTCTTTGATGGATGGGAAGTTTCTACGCCTGCCTGGTTAGCTACCGTCATCTTATCGTAGTCTTGCGGCCAAACATCAATGTTAACAGCATTGATGTGTTCTAGATTGAAGATAAGATAGCCCCATTGCGTTGGGGAATCTTGGTAAGCCTGTGTCCATCTTCACCATCATCGTCACTTACCATCAGGTGAAATGATGCCAAGGGCTTACCAATTGTGAATAAAAACATCGATAGACAATAACGTTAAATTAATAGTAATGTAGGCACCCTACTAACTTTAGATCATCATATAAGCCGAGGGACGTCCAATAGGCCTCCCCCAAGGATTTCTACCACGACCGGTTTTGCGCTGTCAGACCTTCACCAGGTCATCGGTCCACCGAGTGGGAGGCCTGCCTACGCTACGTTTTCCGTTACGTTAACCTTAGATATAAGAACTTAATGCATTAACATTGTACATGAAAGCAATTGAATAAATAATAATAATAATTTTTCACCAAATTGTTACACGTGGGATAAAATAAAATAAAATAATTATATATTAGTATTTTAAAAGTAGAATTATTAGTATTTTAAAAGTAGAATTATTAGTATTTTAAAAGTAGAATTATTAGTAGTTTAATTAGTATTTTAGAAACAGTCATAAGTGCTCCAACAGTCAACAGTTTTAAAAACAGACTTGATAAACATTTTGAAACACAAGTGCAGTGATATACACGCATCAGCTCTTAGAGCTGCTAGTGCGTTAACCAAATAATAATAATAATAAGTTTATACATTGAAATAATAATTTTATATAGTATAATTTTAGGTACACATAGCTTTGCCCTTTAAATTCTTATAACACCCGGTAAGGTTGGCTGGAAGAGATCTCTTATAGAGATAAGTCCACCTTTGTATATGTCCTTTCTAAGTATTTTTCATGTAAATATTTATTCATGAATCACGTTATTACGATTATTCGTTCGTTTTATTGTTACTTACATGGTTCCTTAAACGCTTAAATATGTATAACACAATATCAGGAAACCTGTTACAATCGAAATTCTCATCTTAAAACCACTCAAGCCACAACTATGTATATCCTAGTCTGCAGATAGTGCAAACTGCAGAGCAAGCTTATTTACAGCCAGCTTTAGTATGCAAAATAGTTAAACACCAGTTCTAAAACCGCTTCGTTATGAGAAAAGTTTAATGCGGGCTGCAATGCAGGCCCATAACCCCCTTAACGATACATTTCATGGGACGTTAGGTTATAGGAAAGGGATTATAGTTGTTGCAAACTAGCTTACAGTTTCCACTTCATTGAAAAGGGTATTCAACAGTTTTCAAATGGGTTTCTCTTTCGTTACAAGTCTAGTATTCATCATTACAGCTCATATACGTCCCCACCGAGGGGCTCGAGCCTACCCTGAATCAGGGCGATTAGGCCTTAGTCGACCACGCGGGCCCAGTGCGTGTTGGTCGACTTCACACACAACCTTTGAGTTTCTTCGCAGGCGTGTGCAGGTTTCCTCACGATGTTTTCCTTCACCGTTAAAGCAATCGGTAATTATGTACGTAAGTTTTTAAAAAACTCATTGGTACATTGGCCGTCCAGATTTGAACCCGGTACCTCTGGTTAGAGGGACCGAGTCTTTACCGGTTGAGCCACCGACGCTTTTAAGTCTAGTATTATGCTATTAAAATAGAGCTGAGTCTTGCCGCCAGACGTCAGTGTTAATAGCATTGATGTGTTCCGGCTTGAAGATAAGATAGCCAGATCCCTATTGATAACTCAACGGGAATCTTGGTAAGCCCGCTTCCATCTTTGGCATCATCGTCACTTACCATCAGGGCTTATCAGTAGTAGAAAAAAAAAACTTCGAGGAGGGCTTCTACTTACTAATATGTAAAAAAGTGTCCCAGGGCGTGTCGGAGCACGAGCAAATTAGGGTACCGTAGTCTTTTCAAAAATAAACGTTTATTTAAAAAAAATAAATTTTTGCTGTTACTAATAGAACATATTGTATTGAAAATCTAATTTGTATCAAAATCCTAGTGCACATCTTAAGTTGGTCGACTATTACTCCTAAACTGAGAAAGCCTACTTAGACGGGATAGTTTTACTTTTAAATTGATTATATGTTTTACTATTTTTAAAAAAACAAATATCGTGAAGTAGCGGTTTTTCTGGTAAGATAGGGGTTTACTTGAATCTAGCAAAAATTTTCACATAAAAGCTTACTATTTTGAAAATGGATTCCTAAATCGGCAATTGCTTTTCATATACCTATTATTATTATTATTATATCAGCTCATATACGTCCCCACCGAGGGGCTCAAGCCTACCCTGAATCAGGGTGATTAGGCCTTAGTCGACCACGCGGGCCTAGTGCGGGTTGGTCGACTTCACACACAACCTTCGAGTTTCTTCGCAGGCCTGTGCAGGTTTCCTCACGACGATGTTTTCCTTCACCGTTAAAGCAATCGGTAATGATATGTACGTAAGTTTTTTTTTTTGAAAAAAAAGTTTGTTTAAAAAGCGTCGGTGGCTCAACCGGTAACGACTCGGTCCATCTAACCAGAGGTACCGGGTTCAAATCTGGACGGTCAATGTACCATATACCTAACCACAATATTTTTGAACGACCTCTCCAATGAAACCGTAAAACATAGGATAGACGAGAAAATAAAAACCTCCACTTTTACGTGTAGGGGAAGTACACTATTTTTTTTATATTTTATTTTATCACTTTGTAGGCGTCATATGGGTATATCATGCCAAATTACAGCTTTCTAGTACTAAGAATCTCTGTGTTAAACCGCGGACAGATAGACATGGCGAATCTGTAAGAGTTAAGGTTCCATTAAGATTATATCTACTGCGGAACCCTAAAAATGCGCTTTCCATACATAGTTGGCTAATAGCTGATCAATTTTATGGGTGAAGTCATTTTTAATGTTCCTTTAGCAGCGTTGTAGAACAAAATAAGAACGGTTTAATAAATATCATGCTCCGAATTATCACAATTAATTTGAATCCGCTACCTTTTATTTGCAACACTTAAATTTTTAATAAAATTATTGCTTTTGTTTATTTTTGCTTTTATTTGATTAATTTTATTAATTTTGGGTTAGATAACGTTTTGTATGGAAAATCTAATTTGTATCAAAATCCTAGTGCACATCTTAAGTTGGTTGACTATTACTCCTAAACTAAGAAAGCCTACGTAGTTGTGATAGTTTTACTTTTAAATTGATTACATGTTTTACTATTTTTAAAAAAACGAATATCGTGAAATAGCGGTTTTTCTGGTAAGATAGGGGTTTACTTGAATCTAGCAAAAATTTTTACTTAAAAGCTTACTATTTTGAAAACGAATTCCTGAATCGGCAATTGCTTTTCATATACCTATTCACAATATTTTTGAACGACCTATCCAATGAAACCGTAAAACATAGGATAGACGAGAAAATAAAAACCTCCACTTTTACGTGTAGGGGAAGTACGCTATTTTTTTTATATTTTATTTTATCACTTTGTAGGCGTCATATGGGTATATCATGCCAAATTACAGCTTTCTAGTACTAAGAATCTCTGTGTTAAACCGCGGACAGATAGACATGGCGAATCTGTAAGAGTTAAGGTTCCATTAAGATTACATCTACTGCGGAACCCTAAAAATGCGCTTTCCATACATAGTTGGCTAATAGCTGATCAATTGTATGGGTGAAGTCATTTTTAATGTTCCTTTAGCAGCGTTGTAGAACAAAATAAATACGGTTTAATAAATATCATGCTCCGAATTATCACAATTAATTTGAATCCTCTACCTTTTATTTGCATCACTTAAAATTTTAATAAAATTATTGCTTTTGTTTATTTTTGCTTTAAATTGATTAATTTTAAAAATTTTGGGTTAGATAACGTTTTGTATGCTTGCGATAGTAGGTTCTTGGTGGAACACTGAACTGAACATATTTAGGTCTTTCCTTGCACTATTCCACAATTGAAGATGATCACGAAACAGGTTGCAGTATAAACAAATTTGTGTTTTTTTTATATTAGTTGTGGAATAGTGCAAGGAAAAACCTAAATATGTTCAGATAACTTTAGTTGTTTAGATGATTAAATAAACAAATAAAGGTAAACACACAACACGCACACATACACACACACACACATACGCTCACACACACACACACACACACGCACACACACACACACACACACACACACACACACACACATGCGCACACTCATGATTACACACGAGCATACACACACATGCATACATCATATACATCAAAATGTTAAATTTAATTGGCAATTTATTAATTTTTATTGTTTATTTCAAGTTAAGAAACTAGTTACTATAGAAGAGCGGGACCTCCTGGCACAAGTATCTGTATACTTAAAAGGGGGTCCCATCCATGTCTGTAGATATTTTGTATTTGTTACTGAAATAAACATTTTTCATTTTCATTTTTTCATTTCATAACGTTTTGTTCATCATTTATTACCTTGTGAATGATGACAAAATTAATTATTATTATCTAACATGTGGTTAGGCGTTCCAAACTATCCCGCCGGGTTTCAACGCTTTTACCCGACTGCGCCAGAAGGAGGGTTATGTTTTTCGAGTGTTTGTATGTATGTAAGTATGTATTTATATTATTATTTCTTTGGGACGCTCTTTAGCCAAAACGGCTTGATGGATTTTGGAGTGCGAGGTGTCGTTAGATTCGTCTTAATCCCGTGAGTGACATGGCATAATTGTTTACCCGACTGGCCAAAAAAGAGGGGTTAAATTTTTATGCAGTCGGGTCTTTAATTTTTAATTAATTAATTCGTGTAGCTTATTTGGGATGCAGTCGCGTACAAAGAGACGTTTGGGCTGTGTTGTGTAACAAAGTAGCATAGATAAAGATGTTTGCATGTGTCATTGTAGCACAGTATAAGGAGACACGATACTACGGATTAGAAGTAGTACTTATCACAGTCTAAATAATACATACAAGTATATACAGACAATCGGAGACGTCTAGACATAGCGAACGTGCGAGTCGACTATGACAAAATATCCAAGAAGTAAATTAATGTTTATATATTTATCTACAAAACAATACCTAACTTACCGTCCTACGAGTATTCGTTCACGATCTATTTAAAGTTAAAAGTATTATACAGGATGAAAGGGATAGCTTACCGAAAACGTCGGGAGGATATTTGGACCATGATTCTGAACAACTTTCAATAAGAAACCATATACCGAAAACAAACAAAAAAAAATTGTGTGTGTCAGCTCCGACGCACGACTGGAGTTTACTCGCGCTTGAAAAAAAACTATAACTCACTTCATTTCTACTATTGAACACGACCTTTTTGTATCGAAACTTTTTCGTAACGCTGTCATTCATCGATAGATTTTACTCCTCACATTTTTCTCATACCGGGCCCCTTATATATGCAAATCGATTCTTAAGGAGTAAACTCCCAAAAATGTCGACCTCCCATACCAAATTTCCAGCCCGAGCGTCAATTTTGTATGAGAGGTCGATTTTTTTTAGATTTGATTTATATGTTACGTGTATTGTAATAGTAACATTTTGTAGGTGATATGAAAGACAATACTTATATAAAATAAATTAATTTGTATAAATTAGAATTATTTATTAATTTGGGGTATTATTATTGAGTTATGTTGGAAAGATTCATATTAAACACACCATTAATATTATGTTATAAAATAAAATATTATTTTTATTTCTGGCACAGAACGAATCAATAAATAAACTTAACAAAAATTTTAACACAATTTATATCTTTATATAAAGTAATAATTGTTTAAATGAAATGAAATGAAATGAAATGAAATGAAATGAAATGAAATGAAATGAAATGAAAAATTTATTTGCATAAAACATGGTTATAAAGCTGTTAACATTACATAGGAAGTTCTCATATTTCACCAGATTTGGCATGCAAATATTAATCTTATCATAATTATTACTTTTAAAATTCACACACAGTCACAAAAAAAAAAAAAAAAAAAAATACTACAAAATAATTAAATAAAACGCAATTGTCATAGTCAATGTTAATTGTCAAAAATGTCTATCTAGGAGTTCATTTACGGAATAAAATATTTTTTCTTTTAGAAATGTCACAAGTTTGCGTTTAAATGGTATAATATTAGGTATTGATTTTATATCAGTAGGTAAAGCATTATAAATTTTTACACACATTACTACACACTGTCTATTGTAATGAGTCAGTTTGGGTATACTGTTTAAAACTAATTTGTTTGGGTCTCTTACAGTCCTTTTGTGCACATCTTTCGTCTTTTTAAATATATGTAAGTTATTTTTTACGAAAGTAGCGACCTCTAAAATATACATACAGGGCAAGGGTAACAGTCCTAACGTCTTAAATAATGGCCTGCATGACTCGCGGGATGTTTTGCCACACATAGCTCGTATGCATTTCTTCTGTGCAATGAAAACATTATTAAAATGAACAGAATTTCCCCATATTAACAAGCCGTACTTCAGAATAGACGCTACGTAACCATGGTATGCCGAAAGCATAGTCTCAACCGTTGAAATATTTCTTAATCTGCTTAAGACATACACATAGCGATTCAGTTTTTCTCTCAAAGTCTCTGTATGTTTTTCCCAGCTACAACTATCGTCCAATACAACACCTAGAAATTTTGTATTAGTAACCTCTTGTATATGTGATTCATTGCTACGTATGTTAAGTTTTAATTTGTTATGTCTATTTGTGCCGAATTGTATATAATTAGTTTTATTTATATTTACAATTAAGTTATTTTGGTCCATCCAATCAATTACCTCCTTAATTTTATTATTTATGTGAGTTTCATAACTATGCGATTTAATATTATACGGTATTATGATGGAAATATCGTCAGCAAATAAGATACTTTTTTGTGGTGTTACCTCAGGAAGGTCATTAACGTATAGCAAAAACAACAATGGACCAAGTACACTTCCTTGAGGCACACCACATTTATTTACCATAAATTCAGATTTGGTTGAAGTAACACAATTTTTTTCATCCAAATGTCTTATTTCCACAGCCTGAATTCTATTGCTTAAATAAGATTGAAACCAATCAAGCGCTAAGCCTCTTATACCTAAGTTGCTCAGCTTTTCGATCAGTAGGTCATGTGATACAAAATCGAAGGCACGAGTCATGTCAAAGAATACAGCTACAGTAGGGATTTTGGCATTGATATTCTCCACAACTTCACGAACTAAATAGAACATTGCCAAAGTTGTGGACTTTTTTGCTTGAAATCCAAACTGTTGTTGGCTTATAATGTTATATTTGTTGCAAAAATCAACTAACCTTATCTTCATGGCTTTTTCAAAAATCTTGGAAAGCACTGGAACAAGTGTGATAGGTCTGTAGTTTTCCATAGATGTTCTTATTCCTTTTTTAAATAAGGGTTTCACAATAGATTTCTTTAAGAAATCAGGGAATACACCGTTTTGAAAGGAAAGATTTACCAGATATACTAGCGGTGCATTGAGTTCACGAGCACAATATTTAATCACTTTAGTGGAAAGTTCATCAAACCCAGTTGCGTTTGTATTATTTAGAGAATTAATTACGTTTTCTAGTTCTTTTTCAATTAAAGGTTTTATAAAAAAACTATTTGTAAGATTAATTTTATTTGTGTTTTTTGTTGGCTTCTCTCGAGAATTCGTTAAATTTATAAGGTAGTTATTAAATTTGTTAGCTATAATTACTGGGTCTTCTGTTTCTTCATCTCCTATTATTATTTTATTTATAAATTGATGACAGTTCAGAGTGTTTGTTTGGTTTTTTATTATCTGCCAAGAAGTTTTACACTTGTTTTTAGCGTTTTGGATAAGTTTTTTATTGTGTATTTTTTGCGACGCATGCAGACACCTACGTAAAAGCCTGGAATAGGACCTGTACTGCTCTTTTTTGTCAATAGATTTACTTTTATAATATTTATAGCGTAGCAATCTTTTGGTCTTACAGCTTTTTATGAGACCTTTTGTAATCCACTTAGGTTTATTGTAAGAGTTTGAAAGTTTAATTTTCTTGTAGGGGAAGCATAATTTAAATATTGTAGTAAGAAGTTCATGAAAGGTCTGAAAAGATTTATTAATGTCAGATTCTTCATAAATGTCAGAGAATGATAATTCCTTTATAATATTGCGAAATTTATTTAAATTGTGTTCAGAGTAATCCCTCACTAATATATAATATTTCAAAGGATCAGTAATTTTCTTTTCGACTGGTATATTTAACACCTGAGCCGTGTCGTGATCAGACAAGTACAAATGATGTATCTCAGCAGTGGCATTACATATATTACTTATTAAATGATCTATGCAAGAGTTTTTCCGAGTTGGTTCAGTTACATGCAATTTTAAATTGTAATTATTTGCAATGTCAATTAGATCCTTCGTGGTATTTGATTGTATTAATGTGTTAATATTAGTATCACCAGCCAAAATAATACGTGTTTTTGAATTTCTCATATATTTTGCTAACATGTCATCTAATATTTTCAGAAATTTGTTAGGATTTGATTTAGGGATTCTATAGAGACATACAATGGTGATATTGTAGTTAGTCAATCTTATTCCACAACATTCATAGGTCAAATCCTCGGAAAATAATTTAATATCACTCAATTCTTTAAATGCAAGTCCTTTTCGTACAAGTATGCGTATTAAACTTTTATATAATGATAACAGGTGTAAAGCAATACTTGTGTTTTAGAATATGATAATCAATTACGTTAAATTGTTAAATACAGTCTGCATAACGTATAACTCTACACTACACAATCAAGGTAAATAAATTTATTCCTGGTCTTTTTGTAGTCCATCATCATCATCATATCAGCCACAAATCGTCCACTGCTGGACAAAGGCCTCCCCCAAGGATCTCCACGACGACCGGTCCTGCGCTGCCTGCATCCATCGGCTTACCGCGATCTTCACCAGGTCATCGGTCATCGGTTTGTAGTCCAGCGTTGGCACATATTCCTTTACAATAGCAGCCAGGTGTGCAAGGCTGCTTAACTTCCCTACGACAAATACAAGCTGCAGTTTTGCAACCTGCTCTACAGCCGCATGTAAGGAGATCCTTGCAAGCTTTTGGAACTGCTTCTAAAGTTACAAGCACTGGTATCAGCTTATTACCATCCTGATGCCACCCATAATCTGTTGGGGAAAGCCGCTCGATCTCTCGCAACATGTGCGTTTCTCCATATGAAAGTTTGATAATGAGCTCTGCGTATATATGTAGTCGAGTTGCATCTGAAGTTGGTGGCAGAGCCTCCGGTGTAGTAACTCGTGGAGTGGAGTGAGGTGAGGTGGAGATCGTGCCTTGATCCATCTGTTGTGTTTACAGGAGATTTTATTTTGTAGAGTCTAACCATGAACTTCTCGTTTCTTCGGTCAATGGGGACTGGGGAGACTCCTACAAGAGAGAGCAGCTGTCCGTAGAGTGCATGAACTTTCAAAGCCTCTAATTTAATGATTCCGTTTATGTGGGATGTTACGTCAGAACCTGTCAACGCATGCTGCAGTGCCGGGTTCTAAATAAAAAATATTAAGTAGCTACTTACCATTAAACACCAGTATGATATACCAAATTCATACAGAAGGCACAACTCCGCAAACAGTCCCGCGCAACAGTCAAATAGTTTTTATCAACTAAAGCATAATAGTTTACTTGCGGAGAGCGTCGGTGGCGTAATGGCAAGGACCACTACCTCTTGTACCGGAAGTCGTGGTTCGATCCTGCCACGTACCAATGTGTTTTCGAGTTTCGATTTCATTTGTACATTTATCCGACGCTCTTATACGGTGAAGGAAAAACATCGTGAGGAAACCTGCATACGCCTGCGAAGAAACTCGAAGGTTGTGTGTGAAGTCGACCAACCCGCACTGAGCCCGCGTGGTCGACTTAGGCCCAATCGCCCTAATTCAGGGTAGGCTCGATCCCCTCGGTGAGGACGTAAATGATCTGGAGTTTACTTGCAATCTGAAAATAGCAGCGTTCGGGAAGCTTCGTAATATCTTCACGTCCCAAATACCGCAGTGTCTTAAGGCCAAGGTTTTCGACCAATGTGTGTTGCCAGTGATGACATACGGAACTAAGACATGGTCGCTTACTATGGGCCTCATAAGAAGGCTCAAGGTCACCCAAAGGGAAATGGAGCGTGCTATGCTCGAAATTTCTCTTAATTTTTTTTTTCAGTAATGAGGAGAATCAAAGTAACCGACATAGCTCTCAGAATTGCTTAACTTAAGTGGCAGTGTTCAAGGCACATAGCTCGTAGAACGGATGGCCTTTGGGGCAATAAAGTTCTCAAGTGGCGACCGTGCACCGGATAACGTAGCGTAGGAAGGCCTCTCACGCGGTGGACCGATGACCTGAAGAAGGTAAGAAGGTCGTGGGAAGCCGCTGGATGCGGGTAGTGTAGAACCGGTCGTCGTGGAAATCCTTGGGGAAGGGCTGTGTCCAGCAGTGAATTTCCTTCGGCTGATATATGATGATGATGAATCTGAAAATACTCGAAGTTTATACCAGCAAGATAATCAAATGCCGACTGACATTTTAAGTCATCCGAGAAAGAATGTTTCAATGTTACCAACCTAGCCAATATTTCGATTTGGTTTCGGTTTTTAGTTTTATTTAGTTAATCTCAGGTTTTCTTTATTAAATTTAAACGTCATCAGTTGACATCATTTGGTTGAGATGATGTTGATGACGAAACGTTTATGAAAAAGTAGTTATTTTAAGTAAGTACATGCGTATGTTTGTAATGTGTGGTTACTTGAGGTTCATGGGCGGCGGCGTTTGCGCTGCGACCTATAAATCGTGAACGAATACTCGTAGGACGGTAAGTTAGGTCTTTTTTTGTAGATAAATGTATGAAAATTATTTCATTTTTTGGCTATTTTGTCGTAGCTTTAACCGTTTTTTGATGAATTAACTGCGAAAGCCAAAAGTTTAAAAAAAAATTGATACAGTTTGGGAAAGCGTTATTTCGTTATTATGCCAGTCGAATGATTTATATGTTAATAATGTACAGAATTTAATGCAGATTAATGTTGTCATAGACAGTTTTCTTTTAAGTAAAAAAATCGAAAAAAAAATGAAAAAAACCGCAAATCGGGACGTACTTTCGGAAAAAGGGGGGGAAGGGAGCGGGGGAGGATTTGACACGGAGCAGAATCGTGTTCAGCAGGGTCGATTTAGTCTGAAAAACCCGGTGGCAAATAGTTTCACTAAATGCCGTTAACTGTTGAAATCAGAATCATTTTGAGATGTAACCACTAGTCTAGAGGGGTGAGAGGCGACACGGAGGAGGTCGATCCCAAACTGCCATAGTCACCGTTTGGGACAACTCATGCAAGGAGGCGCCGGAGGAGGTGAAGTTTACCGGCTTTGATGCAAACATCAAAGGCTTCGGACCGGACTACCGAATAGTTTCTTTGTACATTGGTTTCTAACAATTATTTATTAAATATATTTACAAAAAAGCGTCGGTGGCTCAACTTGTAACGACTCGGTCCTCCTAACCAGAGGTCCCGAGTTCAAATCGGGACGGCCAATGTACCAATGAGTTTTTCGAAACTTACGTACATATACTTACAGATTGCTTTAACGGTGAAGGAAAAACATCGTGAGGAAACCTGCACATCTGATTCCAGATGTGTATGAAGGTCGCGTTGCTGCGTCTGTAGGAGTTAATCTGAATGCCCTACACTTGACCGCGGTTGATGCTAAGTGCAACACCAGGCAACCGCCCGCCGTCTATCCTTTGGATAGCACGGTTAAGTGTGCCACACGATAAGAACAATACACAACGATTTTAATTTTATGTATTTGTGTAGATAGTCATCATCTCATCACATCAGCTCATATATACGTCCCCACCGAGGGGCTCGAGCCTACCCTGAATTAGGGCGATCGGGCCTTAGTCGACCACGTGGTCCCAGTGCGGGTTGGTCAACTTCACACACAACCTTCGAGTTTCTTCGCAGATGTGTGCAAGTTTCCTCACGATGTTTCCCCATTGCATTGGCAACATCGTCACTTACCACCAGGTGAGATGTTGTCAAGGGTTTACCAATAGTGAATTAAAAAAAAAATTAAAAAAATGTTTTCCTTCACCGTAAGAGCGTCGGATAACCGTACATGTGAGATCGAAATTCGAAAACATATTGGCATGTGGCAGGACTCGAACCATGGCCTCCCGAATAGGAGGTAGCGGCCCTTGCCGTTGCGCCACCGATGCAAGTAGATACGCACGCACGCGTGTAGATAGTATCAAAAATCGATTATTACGTGTAGGTGATTTTAAATTAATCTTTTTATTTAGTTTTTTTACACGTCAAAGGGTGTGGGAGTAAGATTAGAGTGGGTTTAAGATAGAACTTATCACAAAAATTTCATTTTACAAAGTAAAATTTTAAAACTGAAAATCTTAAAATATGACCTAAATCTTTTAGGACGTGTATCGGGTTTGAAGTTTCAATAAGCTGGTCTGAAGTGGCGAACGGACCTGCCATTCGTCCGGCTGACACTGAATGTGGATCTCGATAACTATTCTAAGTACATAAACTAAGTTTTTATCATCATCACATCAGCCGAAGGACGTCCACATCTGGACAAAAGCCTATTACCCAAAGGATTTCCTCAACGACCGGTTCTGCGCTGCCTGCATCCAGCGGCTTCCCGCGACCTTCACTAGGTCATCGGTCAACCGCGTGGGAGCTCTTCCTACGCTACGTCTGCCAGTGCGCGGTCACCACTCGAGAACTTCACTGCCCTAACGACAATCTTTTTTTTACGAGCTAATAAAACCACAAGTAATTAATAAAAATTTCTGTTCGTCCATAGTTTTTTTAGAAGCTTTTACCTATATATACCATATACCAATAAAAAAATCACACTGTAAACAAACTTAGTAGGGGTTAGACACTTTCAAATGTCAATTCCATTGTTCTTTTGTTTACTTTTTGCTTTTTTTTGATTGGTATAAGGTATACTTCAAGAGTACGTCTTCATTTGTTTGTCCTGGCCAAACCTTGTAGTCGATGTTGGAGAGACTTTTAGAGGTCCGACTGAGCTGTGAGACCGTATTCCTGGTGACAATAGATCCTTTTGATATTGAGGAGTAGACCTGAAGATAAAATTTGGAGGAGGAATCATGATTTTAGGATCATCGATTGTAAGTTAGTAAATATACTTTATTGCACGCCAAAAAAACAATACACGACTTATAATTTGTAATATACATAGAGTGCAAAGGCGGCCTTATCACTTTAAGCGATTTCTACCAGGCAAGCGTAAGTTAGGGATTGTCTTCAATAGAATCCTAGAAAATACTTCGCCTTTATTTGTTCATAGTTCATAGTTCATAGTTATTTATTCATAATATATGTCAATATATTACATGTCAAATAAATTATACTTAACTAAAATTCAAATATCAAATTATTATAAAATAATAATGAGTAAATAAAAAACAATAAATTTGAATTGGGAAACATGCATTATGAGGCCATAATGCCAAGTAGAAATAAGAAAGCAGACAGCAATTTAGAAATCTCTAATATTATTACGGAGCGTCGGTGGCGTAAAGTCGTGGTTCGAGTTCTGCCCCGTACCAATGTGTTTTCGAATTTAAATTTCATATGTACTGTACGTTTATCCGACGCTCTTACGGTGAAGGAAAACATCGTAAACCTGCACAGTGCACACATCTGCGAAGAAACTCGAAGGTAGTGTGTGAAGTTGACCAACCCGCACTGGGCCCGCGTGGTCGACTAAGGCCCGATCGCCCTAATTCAGGGTAGGCTCAAGCCCCTCGGTGGGGACGTAAATATGAGCTGATGTGTTGAAAATTATTTAGGTGCAGGTAGATACTTAGTACAGTGTTAAATGTCCTGTAACTGGAGAGGGACATCAAAATGGACTGCTGTTTTCTTAATTAATTTGATGGACCTGTTTAAATTTTATGTTTAAAAAAAAGATGGAAAGCAATGAAGTTTTCGGTTAGTTAGAATAAGTTTAGTGTAAGCTAAGCGTGATATTTTCTAGCTTTATTACAAAACTCTGAAAAATATTTCAGAAAATAGGTAAGTAGCAAGGCAGGTAAAGTTCAAGTGAGCGGAAGAAAGACGTTTTAAAAATGGGCAGTAAGATTTTAAGAAGAGGTTTAACCTTATACGCAAGTGGAGGGGGTGGTGGTGGGTGAGAGAAATATTTAGCTACCTTCAAAAATACATACCGACCGACCGACCGACCTGGTGAAGATCGCGGGAAACCAATGGATGCGGGCAGCGCTGGACCGGTCGTCGTGGAAATCCTTGGGGGAGGCATTTGTCCAGCTGTGGACGTTTTTCGGCTTATATGATTATGATGATGAAAAATACAGAAACAACATTAGAAGATGACTTTAGTCACCCTGGACACTTCATACAACGGGCCAGAAATTACATTTCAAAAAAAGGAATGACGGAACAAACATTAGGGCGGAGAAAACCTATACGTTCGACAACCAACCTGTATCAATCTGAGTGGCGAGGGGCTCGCAATCTAGAGAGCGGGAGTGTCCATACTGTATGTTAGTACTAATATATATTATACTTTGCTTTAGTCATGAAATCTGTGGCAAATTCGCGAAAAAACCTGGCCTTATTCTCTAATATAAATAAAATCTAAAAATCTAAAAACTTTTAGGTAGGTGCAAGCTTATGATTGATTTTTTTTTTATTTAACATGCTAAATGCTCAAATGTGAATATAAATACATGTATACCAAATTTTAAAAAAGTGAGCACAGTATTTCCTACAATTCTGTTGAAAACAAAGGACACAATCCTGGGACCTTGATCCCACCTTCAAAGTTCATCATCAGATAAACTTCAAAATACCAAAAGGATCTATGAACAGCTTCTTAGCAAATCCCAGCTCAATCGGACTCTGGAAGTCACTCCAAAATCGTATGCAAATTTTGAAGCGGACATGTCACTCACATACGAACATTACAAATTTAATTAAAGCTTGTTAATATCAATCATTTGATATGCCGACTTTGTATCGAGAATTGAAAAAAAACAAGATTGTACATTTACCGTTTCTCACCTGCTACGTGTAATCATCATCATCATCATATCAGCCCGAAAGACATCCACTGCTGGACACAGGCCTCCCAAGGGATTTTCACAACGACCGGTCCCACACCAGGTCGTCGGTGACCTGCCTACGCTAGATCTTCCGATGTGCGGTCACCACTCGTCATCATCACATCAACAGACCTTAACTGTTAAGGGGGTAATATTACAGATTTTCGTTAATTTTGATTACTCCTTAACGATAGAAAATCCAAGGTTGAAAAAAAAATATCCTTATTGTTGATGATGTTCCTTAGAGTCTAAAGCTATTAGAAACACGATTGAGCAGTTTTGGCTCGATAGAAAAAAAT
This sequence comes from Coleophora flavipennella, assembly GCA_947284805.1. Lineage (NCBI taxonomy): Eukaryota > Metazoa > Arthropoda > Insecta > Lepidoptera > Coleophoridae > Coleophora > Coleophora flavipennella. The sequence continues at coordinate 6,204,804 of OX369258.1, read as the reverse complement.
CCCAAAATAGGTCTATACCGTTATTGTCAACTCTAGGTAGGACTAATAATTTAAAGTATAAATTAAAAAAATATATACGATATTTTTTATGATAATACAAAGTGAGTAATGTTATTATTTTTTAAATACTTTCATTGTAGTTTTTGATTGAAACGAAAAAACCTTGAAAAAGTGTGGTTATTTTCTTATGAGCTCGCCAAACGTCATTTTTGCCCCAACTATAAGACCTACTTAGATTTTTTCTCATTATATTTCGGCACTTACGCTACCTACGGGGGGCGCAAAAAGTCGTAAAATGTGTAGTAAGAAAAATATTACTATGGCATCTTGTAATATGTTTTCTAGTGTATGTTGTTGGTGAATTACGGTATAATATACGAGCGACGTCGGTCATATGTCGATCGACTGAGTCCGTCGTAAAACACAGCCTTCGTGAATATACGTTCGCGGTTCGGAAAGAAAAGGCGTAATGACGACATATGCCAGATGGGTGCCTTTATTTGGCTTATCAAGTTACAGGATGTGTCTAAATTGGGCTTCTTGCTCATCATACTGATCAATCCCCCGATGAAGCAATAGTCGATTCTCAAAGAAAAGGGAGAGGCATTGAATGCATATCAGTAATATGTTTCCGTAAATAAATATAAGAAGATTATCAGCCGAAGGAAGTCCACTGCTGGACATAGGCTTCCCCCAAGGATCTCCACGACGACCGGTTCTGCGCTGCCCGCATCCAGCGACTTCCCGCGACCTTCACCAGGTCATCGGTCCACCGAGTGGGAGGCTTTAAATATAAATATAAGATGAAAATGTGTATTATCATTACATGTAGGTGTATTTTATTTCAATCCATTATTTATTTTTATTTCTTACTAGCTTTTGCCTGCGGCTTCACCCGAGTAGAGATCGTTTTTATGACTGTCTTTGAGCGTGAGTGGTGCGCGAGACATGAGTTTTCTCCAAATCCCTCAGGAACTATATCGGGCTACTTTTATTAGCAGTCTATGTCACTTCCCACCCCCTCAACCAATTCTTTACAAAAAAAACACTTCTATCCGTTGCTCCGTTGCGACGCCGACGTGCGCGAGCGTGGATATATGTGTTGTCAGGATATGCTAATTAGTTAACTCAAGCATCCCTGTGCAAAAAATCACAACAGTCAATTGTTCCGTTGCAATGTTAAAGAAATAACCCAAAAAAGAGTATTTTCTCAGGAACTGCATCGGACTATGCTATTTTCACGGGATAAAAAGTAGCCTATGTCCTTCTCCGTGACGCAGGCTACCTGTATGAAAAATTTCATTAGGATTGGTCGTGGTGTTGAAGCGTGAAAAGGTAACAAACAAGCAAACACATTTTCACATCCTACTAATATTATAAACGTGAAAGTTTATAAGAACGTATGGATGTATGTTTGTTACTCTTTCAGTCAAAAACTACAAAACGGTTCTGGCTGAAATTAGTTAGATAGACAGATTAGGACCTGGATTAAGTTCGAGTTCCTGTGGTGCCTTGTAAAAACTGAATTATAGTCAATAGCATTTTTATGGCATTAATATTTTCGTTAAATCGGTTCATTAAATCTTACTCATTAATTCGTAGTCACGATCTGAGATTTGGCGCATAATACTAACAAGATTATTTATAATATAATTAATAGTCAAATCAAAATAAATAACAAGGTCTGCTAAAAAACTTTGTAAATCATTTAACTAATTAAACTTTTTATTTTGATTGGCTACATAAACCATATTCGAGCGCACGCGCGGCAAACCGAGTAGGAGTCGAAGTGGTCGCCATGACCGAAATCGGTCGAATAGATCATCATCATCATCATTAATTAAACTTTTATTGAAAATTTTAACAAAGACCTTTCGATTAAGCAAAATACTTTACCCGACTGAGCTAGAAGGAGGGTTATGTTTTTCGAGTATAATATGTATGTATATTTCTTTGGCACGCTCTGTAGCTTATACGGCTTGATGGATTTCGGAGTGCGAGGTGTCGCAAATTTGTCTTGATCCCGTGAGTGACATAGTATACATTTTTACAGAACTGACCGAAAAAGAGGGGTTACTTTTTAACCCCCGACGCAAAAAAGAGGGGTGTTATAAGTTTGACCGCTATGTGTGTGTGTGTGTGTCTGTGTATCTGTGTGTCTGTGTGTCTGTCTGTGGCACCGTAGCTCTCAAACGGGTGAACCGATTTGGATGCGGTTTTTTTTATTTACAAGCAGGTTTTTTGGCGATGGTTCTTAGATACGTTTTATCAAAATCGGTTCAGCCGTTTCAAGGTCATCAGCTCTTTTGTTAGTTGCGGTAGGGTTCTTAGACTCTTAATTATACAGTCGGGTTTTTAATTTTTAATTAACAACATTTGTTTAGTTGTTTTGTTATAGTTATGCTGACGAAAAGTGGTTACCGCCTCCAATAAAGAAACGTGACACCGAAGGACAGTGCTATGGCTATACATAATCTTAATACAGCGATAAAGTAGAAATACGTGGGACACTCAGAAAGTGTTGAGAAACTAAAAAACTAACTTCTATTCATAATATATTTTAATTAAACCTTTTTGAAGAACTCTTCACTAGCGTCGATACAAAGTTTCATGCGTTTGAACCAATTTTTAAAACATTTTCCAGTCCGCCGCAGATACTTCGTCCACGGCCTTCTCGAACGCTGCTAGTGCGTCTTCCGGCGATGAAATCTGTATCTTTTTCTGCTGATTTTTTATTTTAGGGAATAAAATGAAGTCACATGGTGCCAGATCAGGACTGAAAGGAGGGTGACCCAAGACTCTGACTGATGTGATGTCCAGGAAGTCCCTCGTTTTGAGCGCTGAGTGCGCGGGCGCGTTGTCATAGTAAAGCAGTACCCCACGCTTCTGAGCTTCGGTGAGGTTGTGCGGCACCCAGCGCGAAACTATGCTCCTCACGCGAAGGTGCTCGTGTAGAATCTTGTGAACGCTTCCCGATCCAATCTGCAGTGTATGCTGAATCTCTTCGTATATAATTCGTCTATTTTCTTGAATTAAATTTTTACTGCCAGCGCACTTCCTCTCGTGACAGCCGTCGTAGGACGACCACTCCTTTGTTCATCCCCCAAAGTAAGGCGACCGCGCTTGAACTCGCTATGCCAACGGTAGATCGTTGCTTTTGAAGGTCCTTCATTAACAAAAGCCATTTGAAGTCGATCAAATGACTCATCAGGTTTTAGGCCACATTTAAAATCGAAGATAATAATCGTTGTTATCCCTAATAAACAAAAATAAAATAAAGTACCTATTAAATTATCGCACGAAAATGTTCTCGATGCAGATCTATATTTAAATGAGACACAATAATTAAATTTGGCTCTCGAAAAAATATGGAGGGAAATTCGAACAATGGTATTATTACTTTTAAATAACCAAATTTTTCAAAATAATTACAAGTGGCCAGTGCCTTAAAGATAAAAACTTTTTTTTGCAAAACTATCTGAGTGGCCTGGTAACTAGAGCTCTGATAACCCTGGAAGACTTAAAATCGGAACGCAGTGATCTTTGCCTCGTAAGTTTAGATATTACTACCACAGTGTTGTTTACGCAACCTCTCATATATTCGCTAGTAACCCAACCGTCGTCACCGCCTAGACTGATTATTAAGAATAGAAATCACATTTTAATAACGTTCTAGAAGACACTGTTGAATCAGAATTAAAACTTTATTTACTTAAGAAATCAACTGTTTTCGAGAGTCATTACGAATCGTCTCGTACGCAGGTTTGACGACTTCCAGCCTCCCGAACAAGCCGGTTTCCGAGAAGGCTTTAGTACCATAGACCACATACATACGCTGCGGCAGATTATACAGAAGACCGAATAGTACAATCAGCCGCGATGCTTGGCGTTTGTGGACTATGAGAAAGCCTTTGATTCAGTCGAAACCGGGGCTGTGCTACAGTCTCTACAGCAGTGCCAAATTGACCATCGATACGTCGAGGTGCTGAATTGTTTGTATGAAAACGCCACCATGTTCGCCTCCAGGACCAGAACTCAAACCAAACGGTATTCAACCGAATTCCAAAAAGGAGGAGGATTTCAATTCGACTGTATGTTTTTTTTATGCGTGTTACCTCAGAACATTTGACTGGGTGAACCTATTTTGATGATTCTTTTTTTATTTGAAAGCTAGTGCTTCCCGTGTGGTCCCATATAAATTTTATCAAAATCGATGTAGTGCTTTATTAGAATATAATAAAACCCTAAAGCGTCGGTGGCTCAAAAAGCGTCGGTGGCTCAACCGGTAACGACTCGGTCCATCTAACCAGAGGTACCGGGTTCAAATCTGGACGGCCAATGTACCAATGAGTTTTTCAAAAAAAAAACTTACGTACATACTTACCGATTGCTTTAACGGTGAAGGAAAACATCGTGAGGAAACCTGCACACGCCTGCGAAGAAACTCGAAGGTTGTGTGTGAAGTCGACCACAACCCGCACTGGGCCCACGTGGTCGACTAAGGCCTAATCGCCCTGATTCAGGGTAGGCTCGAGCCCCTCGGTGGGGACGTATATGAGCTGTAATGATGAAAACCCAAAATAATAATGCAAAATTGTACTAAGTTATTGCGATGGAAGTCGGTTTTTTAACGTGTTTAGCGTTTTTTATCATTTAAAAATCAGTTTTAAGACATGTGACTTACACCACCTTGCATCGAGCCGTCCGCGCCGTCTACTGTATTTATGAGCGTTTGCTAAACTACACCCCGTGACATTATATTAATGGTCACTGCCCCCACGTATTTTCGGTAATATTGATGTGGGTATTGCATAGATATACGACTTATAACCCCCTAATGGTTTCTAACTTCCTAATAACATTGTAAATATCTATTAATGTTAGATTATAGTTTTGTATGTTCCATAAAAGCGTCGGTGGCTCAACCGGTAACGACTCGGTCCTTCTAACCAGAGGTACCGGGTTCCAATCTGGACGGTCAATGTACCAATGAGTTTTTCAAAAACTTACGCACATATACTTACTGATTGCTTTAACGGTGAAGGAAAACCCGAAGGTTGTGTGTGAGGTCGACCAAGCGGCACTGGGCCCGCGTAGTCGACTAAGGCCCGATCGCCCTAATTCAGGGTAGGCTCGAGCCCCTCGGTGGGAACCTTCATGAGCTGATATGATGATGTTCCATAAACGTCCCCACAGCTGGGGCATGGGTTAGGCCATACTTCACACACGGCAGTCCTGGTTACTAATATATTTACTTTGCCTTGTTGGTGGAGTTGTAGGGCTAGTGGCGAGCCCCACTGTATATATAAAGTCTAGTGATAGCAACCTCACTGTCAGAAGTTTTTCAAGCATTCTGTATCGATCACGATTTAGTGATAGCAACAGCTTAACGTGGCTTGCGAAACTTGGAAACGGTCGAGAAAAATGCCACTAACAGTCATACCCATCCAGGTAACGACCGTGTTTCAGGTCAGTTAACCTGCGTGATCGAATCAACCTCGCAAGTTGCACTGAGCTACGACCGCTTCATAGTTGTCTGTAAGTTTTCCTAAAATAAATAAAGGACTAAAAAATCATCATATCATCTCATTTACGGCCCACCGAGGGGCTCGAGCCTACCCTAAATTAGGACGATCGGGCCTTAGTCGACCACACGGGCCCAGTGCGGGTTGTTCGACTTCACACACTACCTTTGAGTTTCTTCGCAGGCGTGTGCAAGTTTCCTCACGATGTTTTCCTTCACCGTAAGAGCGTCGGATAAACGTACATATGAAATAGAAATCTGAAAACACATTGGTACGTGGCATGATTCGAACCACGACCTATCACGCTAAAAAAATGACCAAAAAAAATCAAATAGTATAATCTTGACCGCCTCCGTGGCGTAATGGTTAAGTCCATTAGCTTAACATCAGGAGGCCGCCGCGGGTTCGATTACCGACGGAATCTAACTTTGTAAGACTCAACACCAGGCACCCGCCGTCTATCCCTTGGATAGCACGGTTAATTGTGCCACACGATAAGAGAGAGAGAGACTCGGTTTGGTTGTTCGTAGGGTACTTTCTTAGGCTGCCTAGCCAGAGCTACCACCATCTAATAAATAATATATAAAGTCTTGCCGCCAAACATCAATTACACGAGCAAAGACGGTAAGTAGTATATTAGTGAAACATTTTCGGGCTCGCTTCGCTTACTATGAATTAAAGCGAAGAAGTTTTCGATAAAAAAATAAATAAAAAAAATTAAGTGCGTTTGACTATATTATCTCACCTGATGGTAAGTGACGACGTAGCCCTGGATGTTACACGCAAACTCAAATAATGCCTTTTCAATCATGATTACTATAATCTAACTAAATCAAAAAACCGGTCAAATGCGAGTCAGAACCGTACACATAGGTTTCCGTACCATCATACTAGATGGCGCTAGTTTCATGTTTCAAAAACCATCATACTAGATGGCGCTAGTTTCATGTTTCAAAAACCATCATACTAGATGGCGCTAGTTTCTTCATGTTTAAAAAAAACACGTTTTTTGTATGGAGACCCCCCTTATTTTTTCACTTTTCCTATTTTTTTGTATTCTTTGTTAAAACGGCAACAGAAATACATCATTTGTGAAAATTTCAGCTGTCTATCTATCACGGTTCATGAAATACAGCCTGGTGACAGACGGACAGCGGAGTCTTAATAATAGCAAAGTATATATAATAGTACTAACATACAGTATGGACACTCCCTGCCGCTCTCTAGATTCCGACCTCACCCCCTCGTCACCCAGATTGATACAGATTGTTTACAGTTTGGTTGTCGAACGTATAGGATTTCGCCGCCATTTTGTTTGTTTCGTCGGTCCCTTTTTTGAAATGTCGTTTCTGGCCCGTTGTATGAAATGTCCAGGGTGTGGTTATAGGGTCCCGTTTTTACCCTTTGGGTACGGAACCCTAAAAATAAACGGTAATAAAATCGATGTCGGACCCGGTATGTGGAGCTTCTATTTTTATAACAACTTTCTCCAAGAGATCCAATTTTTTTTGCTTCTTTATTCAAATCAATCAGCTTATAAATCAGTTTTTTGCATATATTTTTTTAAGTCTTTTTTTGAGATTTTACTATTACTTCTTATGGGAAAAGCTTTTCAGTACAAGAAGAAACCCCAGTTATTATTTACTTAACAGGTCCTCCCCCAGTTTTGTTACACCCTGTATATATACGTATAGATAAAAGTTACCGATGTTCATAATGGATAGTATTGACTGACCCGGTGGTCCAGTGGTCAGCTTCTGCCTCCTGGGTCGTGGGTTTGATTCCCGATTGAACTAACAGGTTAGTTTGTTCTGTCCTGCTGGGCCAAGGGTCGTGGGTTCGATTCTAACCCAGGGCAAACGAACAGATATTGCGAAGCGTCCTGAACGCTGCCCAGCCTAACTGGACTGTTTGACCCAGGTATACATATTCGGTAACATCTTCGAGTGTAGAGCCTTCAACCTTCAGAGAAGTAGGTATGACACGGACTTTTGACATAATTTTCGTCTTGTCCATGTTCATTCTAAGACCCACTTGTTGAGAGGCTCTACTGAGGCCATCGAGCATTGTGCCTAAGTCGTCCATAGTCTCAGCCATGACCACGATATCGTCAGCGAATCGAAGGTGGGTGATGTACTTGCCGTTGATATTGATGCCGAGTCCACTCCAGTCCAAAAGCTTAAAAACATCTTCCAGCGCGGCGGTGAAGAGTTTCGGAGATATATCGTCTCCCTGTCTCACCCCTCGCTGCAGCTGGATAGGTTCCGAGTGTTGATCCTGGAGGCGAACCGACATGGTGGCGTTTTCATACAAACACTTCAGCACTTCGATATATCGATAGTCAATTTGGCACCTCTGGAGAGACTGTAACACAGCCCAAGTTTCGACCGAATCGAAGGCTTTCTCATAATCCACGAACGCCAAGCATAGTGGCTGATTGTACTCTTCGGTCTTCTGCAGCATATGTATATGGTCTATGGTACTAAATCCTTTTCGGAAACCGGCTTTTTCGGGAGGCTGAAAGTCATCAAACCTGCGTGCAAGACGATTCGTAATGACTCTCGAAAACAGTTTGTAGACGTGGCTCAGGAGTGAGATGGGTCCGTAGTTCTTCAGCAGGGTATTGTCGCCCTTTTTGAAGAAAAGCACGACCACATTTCTGTGCCATGCCTTAGGCGTTTGTTCCTCAAGTATAACGGAATTAAATAATTTCTGAAGAGTACTTAACCGGTGTTCCACCTGCTTTCAGAAGTTCAGCCGTAATTCCATCATCACCAGGTGCCTTATTGTTTTTAAGCTGTTTAAGAGCCATTCTAATCTCATACAGGCTGACGTCCGCGATATCTTCGGTATAGTGTCGGGTAAGTCTAGCTCTTGGGTCCTACCCCTCTCTTCGGACTTCACACAATCCTACGATGTCCCATCGTAACCTGCTCAATGCTTAGCGGGGTCGCCGGGGACTAGGGGCCGTTTTTTGTTTGTGTCGATCATTAGGGGGTGTTGCCGTAATCGCCACGCTTGGCAGGCAGCTTGGCGATCGCAGTGTTGTTACAGATTGGCTGCAAGTCACGGAAAAACGTTGCTGCCCATCCTCACCTATTGCATGAAATAGGATGGCCTTATTTTAAGCCGGGAGCCATACGGACAGATTTTGAAATAACACAAAATAAGACACAAATTTTGAATAAAAAAAATATAAAAAAATATTAGCCGAAAAAAGTCCACTACTGGACAAAGGCCTCCCCCAAGGATTTCCACGACCACCGGTCTTGCGCTGCCCGCAGCCAGCGGCTTCCCGCGATCTTAACCAGGTCGTTGGTCCACCGCGTGGGAAACCTCCTTCGCTACGTTTTCCGGTGCGCGGTCGCTATTCGAGAACTTTACTGTTTACCACTTTGTGTGTGATTTCTCTGTGAATATTTATTTATTTGTGTTACCATATAATAATCATAGTTACACAAGATGTATAGCGCGCGGATATCGTTGCGAACCGGAAAAGGAATAAATTCAATAACAGAGCTAAAGGAAAATAAAACCGAGAAAATCCGCGCAATTAGGTTAAGTGCATTCAGCCGCTCCCGTATAAGGCAGCTTACACCCTCTAAGTTTATTCTTTAGATAAGCCTAGAAATCAAGATTTATTGTACAGTCAGACTGTGCATACTTTTTTGCCTAGCTCGTACAGTCTGACATACACAAATCATTTACAGCGTAGATAAACAATAATAAGAAGCTGATTTATTAGTAACTGCCTCGATGGCGTAATGGTCAGTCCATTCGCTTCACACCAGGAGGTCGCTGGTATCGATTCTCGGCGGGGTCAACTTTGTAAGACTCGGTGCATTCTACAATAATATAAATGCAATACAATATTCGCTATTGCATCACAACATTAAAAAAAGAAAGTAACAATATAGAAGAAAGCCTATTTAAGAGGCGGCCTTATTGCTAGGTCATAAGTATTATATATTAGGCCTAATTGTCCATTCTACGGTCAGTAACTCGAGGTCATTGCTCTCCGTGTTCCATTTGGTTGGGGGGTAGGGCATTTTCATAGCCCACCTGACTAACTGGCACCATCTTATCTAAGTCTTGCCGCCAAACATCAGTGTTAACAGCACTGATGTGTTCCGGCTTGAAGATAAGATAGTCAGATCCCCATTGCGATCTTGGTAAGCCCGCTTCCATTTTCGACATCATCGTCACTTACCATCAGGTGAGATGATGCATAAGGCTTATCAATTTGGATTTAAAAAAAGGAAAGCGCTAACGAAAATTGCCGTCGTATAAGGGCCTGCCTTTTTCGATTTTTTTCCGAAATAATCAGTAGATACTGCTACTTAGATAGTATCTACTGTGACAAAGTCATTCTTTTTGTTGTCGATCTCATTTGTATTACTTATTTTATTTTTAATTTGTGTTTGCAATGTTTTCAAATTTCTACTTTTTGATCTATCTATCTTCATTCTCCCATCACACACCTTTTTCACTACTTTTTCTTTTCTTTTTTTTTGTGCTAAAACATTCTTTTATTTAATCGATTGGACCCTTAACCAAGTCTTCTAATTATTTTATTTGTGCTGGCTCAGACGCGTTTGGGGGGCGCATCGAGGCCGCACTACTATTTGCAAAGGGGTTTGAAAATTTTTATATGGAGACTGGCATAGCAACAGGTCCGCCATTTTCAAAACAGCGTCGCACAACTAAACCTATTTATTTGAATAGAGGGCATTAATACTAACAAAAAATGACATTTAGCAATATGTCCTAAAACGTCACGTTACGGAAATAATTAGACTTAAAAGAATAAAATGAAAATATTTTGAGTCATTCCGTAATTTTATGTCAAGCTATCTCCGTAATGTGATGTTTTTGGAGCTTATGCTAAATGTCATTTTTTGTTAGTCTATATGTCCCATATCCAAATATACAGGTTACATCGTGCGACACAATGTTGTCAAGTAATTAAAAAGGATTAATTTTCAAACCCCTGTCATCAAAATAGGTAGAAACAATTTAAAGACTTTTGGAAGCATTATATATAACTTGAAATGTTCGTATATATGTAAATAAGTAGTTCGTTTCAAAAGTTGCAAGTTAAATTTGAACCACTCGCTGATTTCGTGATTTTGCAGACACGTTTATTTGGATGACAATGCATGGTCAGCTAAGCGACCTCATTCTAAATCCAACATGGTGGACTCCCAAGATGGCGGAATAGTTTTTTTTATGCGCCTCCATGATTTAGGTATCAAATGAAAGGGTCTGCTGAAAAAAATATGAAATAATCAAAATTATTTTCAAATAAGGTGGACTCCCAAGATGGCGGACCAGTTTTTTTTATATATGAAAGGTTTTGCTGAAAAAAATACGAAATAATTAAAAAAAATTTTTCAAAAAAGTGCTTGCTCCTAAAAGTTTTAAGGTTTTTCGAAATGAGCTTATTTGTTGTGTTCAAGCTGCTCAGAATCCATCAAAAATATCAATTTCTCAAAAATTAAAATTTGGTCGCTTGAAAGTAGAAATCAATACCGTTCCTAGAAACCTGCGCCCCTTTCTAGAAAGCACGACCCTCTTTTTTTAGCAGTTGGATAAAAAAATATCCTATATCACTCAGGGGATCCAGTCGAATCTAACGACACCTCGCACCCCAAAATCCATCGAGCCATTTAGGCTATAGGCACAGCTAAGAAACAGACATACATACTTAAATACACCCGATAATCACTAACCCTCCTTTTTGGACAGACGGGTAAAAAGTTAGGATACGTTTTGACTACGGACTACGGCCTCCACTGCGGCGCGGCGTGTAGCAAAAAGCGTAGCGCACGGGCGTAGCGCGTAGTCAGTACTCTAAAAAAAACGAGACCTACAGTACTCGCATATGATGTGTAACATGTGACAAAATACTTATGAAATTAATTAATTATCGGGTCGTACATTCACGGGCCGACCCTTCGAATAGTAGTATGTCATCTTTGCCTTTGCCATCACACTAGGCGGCATGGCTATGACAACCTTGGTTTTTGAGAATTAAAAAACGTTCGCATTTCCTGTTACACATTTCCGTCCCATTTCACTAAATCACTCCCACAAATTGCAGGAAAGCGAGAGCAAAGATGTTACACATGAAAAACTTTTGATAAAAAACAATTATTTGATGCAAATTAATCAGTTAGATGAACTACTTTGCTAGAACACTTTTTTTTAATTTTCAAACTTTCTCGTGGTTTTGATTTCATAAGAGTATTCATCATCATATCAGCCGAAAGACGTCCACTGCTGTACAAAGGTCTCCCCAAAATATTTCCACGACGATTGGTCCTGCGCTGCCCGCATCCAGCAGCGGCTTCCCGTGACCTTCACCAGGTCGTCAGTGGTGGAGTGGAGATCTGCCTACGCTACGACTTTCGGTGCGCGGTCACCACTCGAGAACTCTTCTACCCCAACGGCCATCTATTCTACGAGCTATGTGCCCCGCCCACTGCCACTTAAGCTTTTAACGATTCTGTAAGCTATGTTGGTTACCTTGGTTCTCTTACGGATCTCCTCATTTTTTACCTAGCATAGCTCACTCTATCGGCCCTTTAGGTGACTTTGAGCCTTCTTATGAGGCCCATAGTAAAGCAACCATATCTCAGTTCCGTGTGTCATCACTGGCAATACACACTATTCAAAGACCTCATAGCCTTGAGATATTACGGTATTTGGGGCGTGAATTGCAAGTTTCCTGAACACCGCCCAGCCGAGTTGGATTCGATGAATGATCTCTTTCTCGAAGTTGGACCTACCTAACTGAAATGCTTGTCCTAGGGATACATATTCTTCAACAACTTCGAGTGTAGTCTCCAACGTTCAGAGGAGTATCAGTACGGACATTTGACATAATTTTCAAATTGCCTAAGACCCACTTGTCGAGAGGCTCTACTGAGACCATCGAGCATTGTGCCTAAGTCGTCCATAGTCTCAGCCATGGCCACGATATCGTCAGCGAATCGAAGGTGGGTGATGTACTCGCCGTTGATATCCAAAAGCTTAAAAACATCTTCCAGGGCGGCGGTGAACAGTTTCGGAGATATGACGTCTCCCTGTCTCATCCCTCGCTGCAGCCGGATAGTTTCCGAGTTTTGATCCTGGACCGACATAGTGGCGTTTTCATACAAACATTTCAGTACCTAGATATATCGATGGTCTATTTGGCACCGCTATTTGTCCCAGGTATTCTTCAAGAACTTCGAGTGTAGTCTTCAACCTTCAGAGGAGTGGGTTCGACACGGAAATTTGACATAAGAAGAGTCCTTTTAAAGGTCATGATAGAAGAGGTCGTAGCTCAGGGTGACTTGCATGGCTGTTTCTGTCACCAGACTTATGTTGGCAAGGATTTGACCAGTATGTGTTTTTAGCGTCTTTTTGGGTTCCTTACAAAAAGGATAAAAACGGGACCCTATTACTAAGACTTCGCTGTCCGTCCGTCTGTCACCAGGCTGTATTTCATGAACCATGATAGCTAGACAGTTGAAATTTTCACAAATGATGTATTTCTGTTGCCGCTATAACGACAAATACTAAAAATTAGAAAAGTGCAAGTGTATTCACAAAAAACGTGTTTTTTTAACGTGAAGAAACTAGCGCCATCCAGTATGATGGTACGGAACCCTTTGTGCGCGGTTCTGACTCGCACTTCACCGGTTTTTTTTTATTTATAATTGGTATGCCCTTGACATCATCTTACCTGATGGATAGTGACGATGATGCCGAATATTGAAGCGGGTTTACCAAGATTCCTCAGCTCAATGGGGAACAGCTATTTTATCTTCAAGCCGGAACACAGCAATGTTGTTAACACTGATGTTTGGCGGCAAAACATAGATTAGATGGTGGTAGCTAGCCAGGAGGGCTTAGAAAATGCCCTAACACCAACCAAACTGAGTCTTACCAAGTTAAATTTCGCAGGGCATCGAACCCGCGACCTCCAAGTGTAAAGCGAAGAGAAAAAGAGGGTGTAGCTTATTAATTAGTAATTTCTGACAGTGCGAAGTTCGCCGCTAGCGTATAGCGCTACAACCTTCACCGATCCAGACTCATTATCCACTAGCTGTGCCCGCTACTTCGTCCGCGTGTAGGTTTTGAATTTTCCCTCGGTAACTCCTGAATTTTCCGGAATAAAAAGTATTCTATATGTTATGGCGGGTTACAAGGAACCACCATACAAAATTTCACCAAAATCGGCCTGGTAGTTTTTGCGTGATACACGAACATACAGACGGAAAGACAGACAAAAATTCCAAAAGTTTTTGTTTTGGCCTCTATATCGTTAGTTATGTCCATCACAGTTATTATTTTCCAAAAATATTTCATGTACAGATACGGCCCCGTTACAGTTTTATTATATGTATAGATAGATATAGATATGTTGGACCCCGACAGTGGGGGGGACGTTTATGGGTTGTTAACGAAAGGTCATTAATAGAGTTCCACAGTGTGACGCCGTCTTTACTGGCTGTAACAAAGCTCTTCGGAATATAAGAGGAACGTTCGCGTTGTCACATTGTTCAATAAAAAGTGTTTCCGGGAATCAGTTGACATATTATGTAACAGTATAAGTAACCGACAAAGCTCTCAGAATAGGGATGACGACAGCATCAGAAATAAATTATGAACTCTTGATCACTTGCCCTCCTACTTAAACTTCGGAAACCCTTACTCGTTATGTTTTCCATCAAGTCTTCGATTTTTAATTCACCAAAATCACAAATTGAGTACATATACAACGCTAATAAACTATGACGTCACGCCTAGGTATCTCAAACATTTTTAGAACAAAATGTCGTTTTTGACAGATGATAAAAAGTAAATCAGATGACTAGCATTCGTCATCCCTATTGCTTAACTTAAGTGGCAGTGAGTGGGGCACATAACTCGTAGAACCGATGGCCGTTGGGGTAGTAAAGTTCTCGAGTTGCGACCGCGCACCGGAAAACGTAGCGTAGGCAGGCCTCCCGTGCGGTGGACCGATGACCTGGTGAAGGTCGCGGGAAGCCGCTGGATGCGGGTAGTCGTCGTGGAAATCCTTGGGCGAGGCCTATGTCCAGCAGTGGACATCCTTCTGCCGATATGATGATGATGATAAGTAATACAACTCCCTATATGAACATTTGCATTAGGCTCATAGAGCAAACAAAAATAATTTTCGTTATACCTGAAACCTTTGGACAAGCTTTTTATTGACAATATTTTTTTATTATTTCGTATTTTTCTCAGAAAACCCTTTCATTTGATACTCGTACCTATGTCGTGGGAATGCATAAAAATAAGTAGCACGCCATCTTTGGAAATCCACCTTATTCGATTTAGAATGACGTCACTTTGCTAACCATGATCGTCATCCAAAATAAACGTGTCAGCAAAATTTCAGCTGACAACGGGAGTGGGACAAATTAAACTTTGAAGCTGACAACTTAAGGTGCTAAGATCACTCAACCCGTGCAGGTTCATTTTTTTATTATATCAGCTCATATACGTCCCCACCGAGGGGCTCGAGCCTACCCTGAATCAGGGCGATTAGGCCTTAGTCGACCACGCGGGCCCAGTGCGGGTTGGTCGACTTCACACACAACCTTCGAGTTTCCTCGCAGGCCTGTGCAGGTTTCCTCACGATGTTTTCCTTCACCGTTAAAGCAATCGGTAATGATATGTACGTAAGTTTTTGAAAAACTCATTGGTACATTGGCCGTCCAGATTTGAACCCGGTACCTCTGGTTAGATGGACCGAGTCGTTACCGGTTGAGCCACCGACGCTTGCAGGTTCATACGTGTTTCAATAATATCGAACGTAAGTCTATTCATTTTTAAGTTCAAATCAATGCGCGCTTCAACGCGATTGAAACCGAACGCCCAATTCTCGATTTTTACATGTTTTTATTACTTTTTATCACTTTCAAATAAGTTTTAAAAAAATGTTTTCAATTACAATGAAAGATCTTAAAGATCTCCGATTTTTGTGTGTTGGTTTCATTCTATAATAACTATTTGTTTTCGAGAAATTTTGCAATCAATGCCAAAAACAGGGTCTACGGTATATGTTTTTATATCAAAGGTGGTAATATTTTTTAAATTGTATTCAATTAAATCGATTTTTTATTACTTAAAGTATATTATATATTTTTTCCAAGGCGATGGCTCTATACAGTCTTTTAATAATTTGAATTGAAAATTGTCATTTGACCCATCTTAAGGGCTTAACCACTTCTTAATTGCTACGACATGATGCACTATATGTGGTACCCTATTCTCATGTTTTATTGGCCCCATGTAAAACGAGGGTGGGGATTAATTTTTTTTTGGGTGGTGAGCGAGCGATAAAAGGTTCGTTAGGTTTGACGATGTACAGTCAAAAGCCTCGTTCCCTAGGTGACGGATCTGACAGTTACAAAAGAAAGATCGCAAAACAGCGAGCGTTTAGAAAATGACGACACCGTTATTACCAGATATAAAGGCCCTAAGATGGGTCAAATGACAATACTCAATTCAAATTATTGAAAGACTGTGTAAAGCTACCACCATGGAAAAAATATATAATATACTAAAAGTAATAAAAAATCGATTTAATTTAATGCAATTTTTAAAATATTACCACTTTTGATGTCAAAAAATATACTGTAGACCCTGTTTTTGGCATTAATTGCAAAATTTCTCGAAAACAAATAGTTAATGTTGAATGAAACCAACACACAAAAATCGGTGACTTCATGATCTTTCATTTTAATTGAACACATTTTTTAAACATATTTGAAATTGATGAAAAGTAATAAAAACATGTAAAAATCGAGAAATGGGCGTTTGGTTTCAACGTAACAGCCGCGTTGAAGCTCGCGTTGATTTGAACTTAAAATGAATAGACTTACGTTCCATATTATTTAAACACGTTACAACCTGCTCGGATTGAGTGCTCTTAGAGCCTTAATATTTTTAACATCTATACATGTATTGTATCGTATTCAGGAAAGTATATCAGCCTATGATTCCCCAGGGAATGATAGTTTGGGGCTAGATGAGCGAGTGTGATTAATTTGTATCTGATTTTTTTTTGTTATACATAGAAATGAAGTTAACTAAGTTAAGAACATAACTAATAATGTGGTAAGACTCAGTCCACACATAAATCGGGTGGACTCAACATTTGTCAGGCGTGGTAAATAGCGGTGATCGCTCAAGACAGCTGAGCCGCGGCTCGCACGCCGCGACACGCGACTTTCCGATGCTAATGTTGCTTGTGAATTGTAGGCTGCGCATTTTTCAAACTACCGCCTTTCTGTTTTTGCCCTACTGCTGAGGAAGTAGGTCAATACGTAATGAATATGTCAGAGGATCCTTTAAGGTAGCCCCAATAACTGACAAGATGAAAGAAGGGAGACTCCGCTGGTATGGCCACGTAATGAGAAAGGAGGAGAGCTACTCTGTAAAGACTGTGCTCAACATCAAAACACAGCCCAAGGGAAGAGGCAGACCACCTGCTACGTGGTGGTCAACTGTTGAGAGGGACCTAAAGGTCCTGGCGCCGCTGCACAAGGAGGCCCGACCCCAGATGAACTGGGAATATGGGCAAGGACGAGAAGAAGCTGAGGAAGTAGGTCAATGTTTATTGAGTGTCTGTATGTAGATCATCTTTCCAGCTCATATATGTCCCCACCGAGAGGCTCGAGCCTACCCTAAATTATGGCGCCCAGTGCGGGTTGGTCGACTTCACACACAACCTGCGAGTTTCTTCGCAGGCGTGCGCAGGTTTCCTCACGATGTTTTTCTTCACCGTGAGGGCGTCGGATATCATATGTACAGTTCAGATTTCATATGTACGTACATATGAAATCTGAATTCGAAATCACATTGGTACGTGGCAGAATTCGAACCATGACCTCTCGGACAGGAGGTGACGGCCCTAGCCATTACGCCAACGACGCTCTATGTAGGTATGTAGTATGCTGTATGTAGGTATCGTATTGACGCCGTGGCGTAATGGTTGAGTCCGTTAGCTACACATCAAGAGGTCGCGGGTTCGATTCCCGGCTGAGTCTAACGTTGGTTGGTGGAAGGGTATTTTCTAAGCCCACCTGGTTAGCTACCACGATCTTATCTAAGTCTTGTGGTCAAACATCAATGTTAACAGCATTGATGTGTTCCAGCTTTAAGATAAGATAGTCGGTTCCCCATTGCGTTGGGAAATCTTGGTAAGCCCGCTTCTTTCTTCGTCATCATTGTCACTTACCATCAGGTGAGATGATGCCATTGTCTTACCAATTTTGTAAACAAATGTCTATAGCTTTGGGTGAGTGTGAAGTCTAAAGGCTTGATTGATTTTGGAATGCTATGTGACATAATAAGTAGGATATATTATAGCAGTTGCGTTGGTATTTGATTTTTAAATTAATTGGTTACCTAATGTTAATTGAAAGGTTAGTTTCTTTACTCACAATCAATAAGCCCTTGGCATCAGCATCATTGAAAACAGTGTGTGAACCTCACAAGTAAAAAAAATTGTTCTATTCTGTGTTGAACCTACACACGCACTACACACGCACTACTTTGCGTGATAAATTATACCACATTTATATAGGGAAAAAGAAGTACATTTATACATTCCTCTGTTTTATATACAGTCTTCTTGATTTATAGGATTCCGTACCCAGAGGGAACAAAGAGAACCCTATTAGTCCGTCCGTCTGTCTGTCAGCGAGCAGTATTTCATGAACCGTAATAGGTAGACAGTTGATTTTTTAACAGAGTATGTGTTTCTACTGCTGCTTTCTCTCTCTCTTATCGTGTGGTACAATTAACCGTGCTATCCAAGG
Source organism: Coleophora flavipennella (assembly GCA_947284805.1). Classification (NCBI taxonomy): domain Eukaryota; kingdom Metazoa; phylum Arthropoda; class Insecta; order Lepidoptera; family Coleophoridae; genus Coleophora; species Coleophora flavipennella. Next base: position 6,186,434 of record OX369258.1, on the reverse strand, counting down.
GATAGACGACGGTTGCCTGGTGTTACACTTAACATCACCTGCGGTCACGTGTAGGGCATTTTAGATTTACACCTACGGATGTGTGCAACGCGACCTTAATACACATCTGCTGCTTTAAGAACGAACAATAAAATTCAAATAAAATGGACATACAAGAAACTTGTTTTTTTTTCTTTTACTGTGGTACGGAACCCTTCGTGTGCTAGTCCGACTCAGACAAGTAATCGAATTCAGTTAATTGCTGTTTCATTATGGGGATGAGGGTGTCTCGGGCTCCTTGTAAGTTTCTAGCCCGAAAGTAGAGCTTTATGTTACATGTAATGGGATAAAATGCAATACAGTAACGGTCAGTTGCACGAAAGATCATTAGCATTTTAATCCGCCATTAAACAGTAAGGGGGTGTCAGCTTTGTAAATTTTTAGGCTCTAATGGAAACTTTAGTGATAAGTTTGTATCGCAAAATGTCAAAAATATGAACGCAATGCAGTATGATCAGGATGCGCCCCGTGCTATAAGTAGCATTGTTCTGTGACATTACGTTGATGATCTTATGGACAGCGTAGAGACCAAGAGCGAGGATATACAGCTCGTAAACGATGTCAGAAATATTTACACAGCGGGTAAATTAGAGATTAGTTTGTTCCTTTCCCTCTAATATGGTTGATGGGAGCGATGGCTGACTCTCGCGTCATACTCGTGACCGGGTGCTGTCCGTGTGAACTGGCCTACTCTTGTTAAAGGCATTAATGACATTCAATGATTTTTATGTACAACTTTTCGTGTCATATTGTTTTCATGTTCTTATGTCATAATTTGGTTTATATCAAGGATTTAATTTTGACGTTACTAACTAATTGTAGGTACACAGGTGCGATCCCGCTGACCGTGCAATTATGTGCCCGCCGGCAGCGACGCGCCTGAACCCCCCAGTCGTCTCCAGTCACTTGACTCGTTAGCTCACGCGTAGCCCGTTACGTAATTTCTACAGTAAAGTGTGTCAATAAATCAAAGTGGATTTAATAAGTATTTTATTACTGCACTGCCCTTCTGAGATAATATAGACAGTACCCACCACTACATTCAGACGGTACATTGGTGACCCCAGTTTTGAACATTTTTTAAAGTGCAGTGTAATAGGAGACGACTCGCCCTATCGTAGGGCTAGGCAAGAGCTAACGAGTAGAAAAAATTGTTGTTTATTTCTTGATTCTTCACAAATGACATTGTTATATTTTATGACTATCAGAAAGACTGTAATTTGCATTTATTTTGAATAAATATGTTGATTTGAATTGAAAAAAAAACTGGACCAGTACGTAACAGCAAGAAAGTTCTCAAAAGCTTAAAAAAAACAGGATTTTAGCCCAAGCGCCGTAAATTTTACTAAGACTGTGACTGTATAATAAATTAAACCTGACTGAACCTAACCTTATCGCCCGCTCATTTACAATCTGCATACTGCATTTTTCAATTTTTTTCTGGCTCGGCATTTTACAAATTGCGTACAGCATTTTACAATTTGCCTGACCGTTTATATATGGACGAATTATACGATTTGCCTGACCATTTCTAATCATACAATATGCCTGCCACCACACAATCACATTATTAAGGCTCCCCAGGTGGATCGAGTTTCCATACAAACGTAGTTCCGCTTTAATACAAAAACTACATGCCGGATTGAATCCAAAACTTGCAACTATATTGAGTAGACACATATCGATGTTTGTAATTAGTTTAAAAATATAAGTTTAATTTAAAAATAACGAAACGAAGGCTTGAATTAGTTTTGTACTGAAAGTTTGAAACTGCTCTTATTTTTTCTTGTTTTATATTCGTACATCGAATACTAATTACAAACATTGATATGTGTCTACTCAATATACTTGCAAAGTTTGGATTCAATCCGACATAGTAATTTTTGTATTAAAGCGCAACTATGTTTGTATGGAAACTCGAGCCTCCTTGAGACCCTTAAAAAACTAATTTCATTTTCATTGCATTTAAAATATAGCATCACATCACAATAGTCATCTCTAGGTATTATTTTGAATATTTCAACTACATGAATTACTTTTTAAGAGCTTGGTCTTTTGATGAATTTAGTCGAGAAAAAAGTATTACAATTTTAAGTTTCTTTTTGGATTTTGTCTTTAAAAATAAGTTTTGGCTGCATTAAATCATTTGTCCATTCAACGCTTAAATCATTAGGATACCCCAAATACTTTCAGAGTAATCCCCATGTCACACTTTCCCTGAAAAAGGTACCCCCTACCACGGGACGAGCTAAAACATTTCAGTATTATAAAGGACTAGCTTTTGCCAGCGGCTTCGCTCGCGTAAACATAGTTCCTATGACTGTCTCCGAGGGTGCGCAGTGCGCGAGCCGCAGCCTATGTTAATCCAGGTCTTAACCTGTCTACTTACCAAATTTCATCCAGATACGTTCAATAGTTTTTGCGTGAAAGAGTAACAAACATCCATACATCCATACACACAAACTTTCGCGGTTTATAATATTAGTAGGATTTTAATAATTTGATTTCACAGAGCAGCAATGAGATCAACAAAAAATATCTAGGTCTATGTAGAATTTTCTTCTTAGGAATTTATTGAGTAAGACCTTGAAAAGAGTGTAGATTCCTACCCCACATACTTGTATACTTTTATTCGCTGCATTTCATGTATTATGCGGACAGCGATGGAGTGGAACTCCTTGCCTGCGTCTGTGTTTACCGACTCCTACAATTTGGGGATCTTCAAGGCGAGAGTGAATAGGCATTATTTTAGTTTGCGTGTACCGTCCTCGACTACATCGTCACTTACCATCCGGTGAGATGAACACGCAATCGCTTGCTGCTCGCGTCCCATTACAGATACATTGTTAGCTATCTAAGGAGCTAAAAAATCAAGCGAGGAAGTAAGTGAGATCCTTGCCAACAGATAGGCAAAACCAAATCACTCACCACTCCAGCATCCACAGCCAGCCTTGAGATGGTCTCCGGAACGTCCAGGCACCACAATAGAAAACGCACGGCGACATCTATAGGATAACCTTTTTAGGGTTCCGTGCCCAAATGGTAAAAACGGGACCCTATTACTAAGACTCCGCTGTCTATTCAACTGTCCGTAATTGGTCCTTGTCTTCACCTTATGGTGTTGGCAGGAATTGCGGCCCTCACTGTTATGCCCAAGGGTAGGTAAAGTGGGGACGCTATATCATAAACGTGGTAGTCTTAACGTATCTGGTAGATATACGAGAGGAAATATATGTCCGTCTGCCTGTCCGTCTGTCACCAGGCTCTATTTCATGAACAGTGAAAGTTATACATTTTAATTTTTTACAGATGTATTTCCGTTGCCGCTATCAAATACTAAAGATTAGAAAAATTGAAAAAATAAGGGGGGTCTCCATACAAAAAACGTGTTTTTTTTTAAACACGAAGAAACTAGCGCCATCTATTATGATGTTTTTTGAAACATGAAACTGTGTACGCGGATCTGACTCGCACCTAACCCATTTTTATTATTTGTTTTTTAGCGGTAATAAATATGTACATTCTACCTATTATTGCAACTATCTACCTATTACGGTTCATCAACATACAGCCCGCTGACAGACAGACTGACAGACAGACAGCGGCAGCTGAGGCTTAGGGGTCGCGTTGGTCAGCCTTTGGGTATACCGAACCGCAAAAATTAATATACACTTAGCCGAAAGCACTTTATTTCACCGCAAGTTCATAAAGTGTTTGTAACTTTCCAAATTTCGTTTCAGTGAAGTTAGATTAAAATTTGGAACCATTTTAATTGAGTTGAACCAGTTAAGGATTTTGTACGGCACACTAAATTTTAATAATTTTAGTAAAGGGCTATATGTATTACACAATATTAATTTTCAACTATTAATACAGATTGGACACGGTCATAGCTATTGGGTACATATTTATTACCGCTATAAAACAAATAATAAAAATGGGTTAGGTGCGAGTCAGATCCGCGTACATAGTTTCATGTTTCAAAAAACATCATAATAGATGGCGCTAGTTTCTTCGTGTTTAAAAAAAACACGTTTTTTGTATGGAGACTCCCCTTATTTTTTTCTATTTTTCTAATCTTTAGTATTTATCTTTAGTATTGGGTCATAAGTATATTGGGTGACTTTTAATTAGTTCTTGATAGCAGAGGATATGAATGTACTCGTAATTACCAACAACTTTCCCTAAGAATCTATATGTAAAATATGAAAAAAAAAAAACGAGACCTACAGTACTCGCATATGATGTGTAACATGTGACAAAATACTTTATAAAAGGACGGCAAAGATACGGCAGACTAGGCTGTACGGTCATAGATACCTTTGCCTTTTCCGCGCTTTTAAAGCCTGAAAAAACGCGACTCCCTGTTACACATTTCCGTCCCATTTCGCGAAATCACTCCCACAAATTGCAGGAAAGCGAGAGCAAAGATGTTACACATCAAAAAATTTTGGTCCTTTGTACATTTTTGACGATTTGATAACTATTGTTATGTATCGAGACCAAAAAATATTTTTTTTAATTTGACATATAGTTTCTTTGGGAAAGTTGTTTGTATAATCATGAATACACGCATATCTTTTATTATCAAGAACTAATTAAAAGTCACTCTATATAAGGTCTAACAAAATTAGCTGAAACTATTTTAATTGGTGCTTCTACCCATCAAACTGAACAACTTTCCCCATGGAACCCATAGTCAAATATCAAAAAAAAAAACTTCCCATACTAAGTTGGCTGATCAGGTGATCGAGTTAGTATGGGAGAGCCAAATTTTTTTTTGCGATTTGACTATGGGTTCCATGGGGAAGTTGTTCAGTTTCATGGGTAGAAGCACCAGTTAAAACAGTTTCAGCTAATTTTGTTACACCTTATATATTAGTACTAACGTAGTCATACCTCAGTGGACTTGGTTGGGTGACCTGAAGCATGGTCCTGGATGGGTTTGACTGTTAGTGGCATTTTTCTCGACCATTTCCATGCTTCACAAAGCACGTTGAGCCGCTGGTGCCGGTTGCTATTATTAGATGGCAGTCGTCAAGCCGTGCAAATGCCACTATAGGCGGGTTAAAGAACTTCTGATAGTGGGGTTCGCCACTATCTCTGCCACCTCCATCAACCCGTACTTAGCCCTTCTGTCCCGTGAAAATAACATAGCCCGATACAGTTCCTGCGGGAACTGAAAAAAAGACCCTTTTTGGTAGATTTCTTGAACATCGATATAAGTAGTTCCTGAGGGATCTGAAGTAAACCCCTGTCTAAGCTCGCGAACCGCTTACGGCTCGCGCACTACTTTCCTTCACAGACAGTCATATAAAACGATCCCCACGCGAGCGAAGCCGCGGGCAAAAGCTAGTAGTTTCATAAAAAGAAGCAAAGAGCTTCTATCATTTCTCCAGAGGGAAATTCAATGTCACGTATATGACCCCACGTTTGAGTATGCCGTACTAAAGGTTGCTGTAATAAGAGTGAGACGGATATAGTGCAATTTTCAACCGACTTTTAAAAAGGAGGAGGTTCTCAATTCGACTGTATTTCTTACTTTTTATGTTTGTTAAGCGATATTTTCGTAGATTGTGGACCGATTTTCATTTATTTTTAGGGTTCCGTACTCAAAGGATAAAAACGGGACCCTATTATTAAGACTCCGCTGTCCGTCCGTCTGTCTGTCTGTCCGTCTGTCACTAGGCTGTATTTCATGAACCGTGATAGCTAGACAGTTGAATTTTCACAGATGATGTATTCTTGTTGCCGCTATAACAGCAAATACTAAAAATTAGAAAAAGTGAAAAAATAAGGAGTCTCCATACAAAAAACGTGTTTTTTTAAACTTGAAGAAACTAGCGCCATCTAGTATGATGGTACGGAACCCTTTGTACTAGCGCCATTTAGTATGATGGTACAGAACCCTTTGTACTAGCGCCATCTAGTATTATGGTACGGAACCATTTGTGTGCGGTTCTGACTCGCACTTGGCCGGTTTTAATTTATGTAAGTTGGTCCCATATAAATTTTATCAAAATCGGTGTAGTACTTTTTTAGAAATATAACGAAAACCAAAAACAGAAATGCTAAATAAGTTGTTGCGATTGAAAAACAGTAAAACTGATAATTCTGCAATGTGGCTGCGATATACAAATCATCACATCATCAGTTCATATAGTATACGTCCCCACCGATGGGCTCGAGCCTACCCTGAATTAGGGTGATCGGGCCTTAGTCGACCACGCGGGCCCAGTGCGGGTTGGTCAACTTTACACACAACCTTCGTGTTTCTTCGCAGATGTGTGCAAGTTTCCTCACAATGTTTTTCCTTCACCGTAAGAGTGTCGGATAAACGTACATATGAGGTCAAAATTCGAAAGCACATTGGTACGTACTTGAACCACGACCTCTCGGATAGGAGGTAGCGGCCCTTGCCGTTGCGCCACTGACGCTCAGCTTTCAGATAACTAAAGATGTCGCACGACTTGTAGTTAGTAGGTGGGTAGTTAGGGAGTGGGTTCTTATAAAATGCGTGCTTCCATATGAAATTGATTTTATTTATGAAATAAAGACCTAAAAGAAATATACAAGAATTGCAAAAGGATTAGAACACGTTAAATTTATATCACATAACAAAAACATAATTTTATCTTACCCGAGAAGGGTCTTTAAGAAAGCAGCAGATTGTTAAATAATTATTTAATATATCGAGATAAAATGTTGATGATAGAATTTTTGTTTTTTGAATGAATGAAAAAGAAATAAATGGAATGAAAAGAAGGTCGAATAAAAAAGAACGCATAACAGTGTGCCGCGTTACAAAGATATACAAATATTGCTTTTTTAATACTATGGGATGACACGTGATGTCCTTGGATAGGCAAGTGGTAAAAAGGACCTTCGTGAGTAGACGCCATCCCTCTCTGTCCTGCTCCTCGCGATCCACATCGTTCCAGCGTAGCCCAGCTGCCCGCAGTTCGACCTCGACAGTGCGCTACCACGTGTTGGCCTGGCCGCCTACTCCTGCTCGGCTTCCATGTGATCGCGACCTTTTTTTTATTCTCAATTGGTAAGCCCTTGGCATCATCTCAACACATCAATGTTGTTAACACTGATGTTTGGCGGCAAGACTTAGATAAGATGGTGGTAGCTAGCCAGGCGGGCTTAGAAAATGCCCTACCACCAACCAAACCGAGTCTTACAAGTTGACCCCGCCGGGATTCGAACCCGCGACCTCCTGGTGTGAAGCGAATGGGCTAACCATAACGCCACGGAGGCGGTCAAAGCTATGTTGTGACCTTACAGCTATGTTGTGTTTGTTCTCTTCTGCGCCGTGTGTGGGATCCACTTCCACTAGCGTTTAGCGATTTCTCGCTCTATAGGGATTTGGTGACAGCGCTTCCAAAGGACAAAATAAGTATGTGTGTGTGTGTTTTATTTAACCTCAGCCTTTTTTAGGGATCTGTAGTCAACAAGGAACCCGTAGAGTTTTGCCATGTCTGACTGTCCGTCTGTCCGCGGCTTAGCTCAGAGATATTAGTACTAAATTATGTAGTTTGGCATGGGTATACATATTAATAACGCCGACAAATTGGTATAACAAAATCTTGAAAAAAAATATTTAGGGTACCTACCCAAGAGGGGGTGAATTTGACGTACCCTATCGTAACGTTGAATTGATGACCCCCCCCCCCCCCCCCCCACCCTACCAGCGAAATCGCTATTTCAGGATATTAGGAAAAAAAATATTAGGACATATGATCAGTTTAAAAGAAAAATTATCACGGCTATGTAGGCTTTAAGTTTATGAGTACTCGTAAAAGTCGAAAGTTAGGATGTGCAGTTGAAATTGTAAAAAATTCATACAGTTTCCATACAAAATGTTCTATTACCAACTAAATATGTATATGTTTTTTTAAATATACATTTGATTTTTTTTAAGACTACAGAACCCTACTTTGCTCGAGTCTGACTCGCACTTGGCCGGATTTCAGCTACGTTTTAACTCCCGTTGTAAGCTTTTTTTAAATTTTTAATTTTGCTTTTTATTTTAAGCATTTTAGAAAGTATCTACGTTCAGTAAGTTCTCCTTTCCATTTAAATCTTGAACTACTTACTCTCAAAGGTTTTGTTATGCATATGTCGTAGACTCTTTATTACATATGCTATATCTCTATTACATATGCATACTTTATGAGTTTTTATTGAGCTGCAGGGCCCTTGATGGTCTACATACAGGCCGAATAGCTCTGTTGCCGCGCGAAGCAGCTCGATCTGTGTGCGTGGCCGTGGACTCGCTAGATACATTATAGTTCTAGCGGATGCCCAGCGGTGTTGCCTGCGCAAATCTCGTTTTTTTGCTATTCCCATGGGAATTTCCCGAAATCCTTGCTTAGCTGATGACTACATCATAATTGTTAATTCTATGCCAAATTTCAGCCCGATCCGTCCAGTGGTTTGAGCTGTGCGTTGATAGTCAGTCAGGAATAATGACTTTATAAGCATTTTTAACACCGTTATCAAAAAAAAACGGTAATTTAAAAAACTAAAAAAACCCGCCTGCGTTTCTGTGTAATTTGGAAATGAAAAACCCTAAAACAAGAAAGTCGTCATACCCGATTGCACTTAACTTAAGAAAAGTTGTAGCAGTCGGGTCCCATTCTAGAAAGTCGGCCGTCTAGTCAGTATATTGGAGTAATCTGCAATGGAATATAGGTATGTGCTCTCAATTCACTATGCCTCCATTTCTAGAATGGGTCCCGACTGCTACAATTTTTCTTAAGTTAAGTGCAATTGGGTATGACGACTTTCTTGTTTTAGGGTTTTTCATTTCCAAATTACACAGAAACGCAGGCGGGTTTTTTTAGTTTTTTAAATTACCGTTTTTTATTTTATTCATTTTTTTAGTTTTATTATTGAATCAGTTCATTTGAATTAGGCGCCAAAAATCCGCCATTTTGTTTTTATTTATTTTGATATACCCAGTGTCATTCTCACAGTAAAAACGTATCTAACGACAACCCTTAAGCTATAATTAATCGAGCCGTTCAGGCTGCAGAGCGTGTCAAACATTTGAATTTGGCGCCAGAAATCCGCCATTTTGTTTTTTTTATTTTGATATACCCAGTGTCACTCTCACAGTAAATACGAATCTAACGACACGTCTCAAGCTAAAATCCATCAAGCCGTTCAGGCTGCAGAGCGTGCCAAACAATTATACATACAAACATACATACATACATACATACTCTCGAAAAACATAACCCTCCTTCTGGCGCAGTCGGGTAAAAAGGAAGAGGTTTCTCAATTCCACCGTACATTTTTTTTTTTATGTGTGTTCGCGGATAACTTCGTCGGTTATGAACGGATTTTGATGATTATTTTTTAGTTGGAAAGGAGATATCCCAATGGTGGTACCATGATAAGGAAACCAGGATCGGATGATGGCATCCCAGAGAAATAGAGGGTAAACCATAGTTTCTTGTTTGAAGCCGTTTTTATTTGTTCAAAATTATATTATTAATTTTATACTAGCTTAGTTTCCGAAACTTTTTGGACTTCGTTTTGATAGAAGAAAAAGTCTTTACGTAACATGACATTTTAGTTAAACGTAAAGAAAAAATAGATGTCAAAATAATGCCTACGTCGGAATAAAAGTGCAAAATTTTTATCTAGTGCTTTATTGTTTGCAAATCGCATAAATTATTAGAAATACAGTGAAAAATGAATAAAAGGTTCTTATTATGTTACTGTAAGTACCATTAAAACATTATTTTATCGCGACTTCACTCATACAATGATTATTGCCAAAGAAACCTTTGTTTGTAATACTGACTCGGTGGCTTAGCAGTTAGTTCTTCTGCCTGCTAAACCGAAGGTCGTGGGTTCGATTCCCACACACAATAAACATCCATGTGAGGTACAGGTTGCTTGGTTTTGTATGTCTAAGTAAATATCAGTTTCTGGCGCTGCCATGGCACAATAATAGATTATTTTATAAAAGTTATAAAAATTGTAAGCGCATGTATATTTCGTCGCAACGTGAAATCATGTAAATAGGTAGCTTCATTAGTGGAAATACTTCACAAATAGGTACTTTATGTAGATGTGAGTAAATATAACCTTATTATTATCGTTATTATTTTTAATTCATAATTGGTAGGCCCTTGGCATCATCTCACCTGATGGTAAGTGACGATGATGCCGAATGTGGGAGCGGGCTTACCAAGATTCCCCAACGCAATAAAAACTGGCTACCTTATCTTCAAGCCGGAACACATCAATATTGTCAACACTGTTGTTTGGCGGCAAGATTTAAATAAGATGGTGGTAGCTAGCCAGGCGGGCTTAGAAAATGCCCTACCACCAACCAAACCGAGTCTTACACGTTGAACCCGCGACCACCTGGTGTGAAGCAAATGAACTAACCATTACACCACGGAAGCGGTTTATGAATTATTAACATTGATCTATCTGCTGGTCCTTATGTGTATTTACTTCGTCAACACTTTATCATGAGGGTAATAGCATATTATTTTTTACCGACTTCAAAAAAGGAGGAGGTTTCTCAATTCGACCGTTTTTTTATGTGTGTTCACGGATAACTTCGTTGTTTATGAACCGATTTTTATTATTCTTCTTTTTTGGAAAGGAGATATTCCAAGGGTGGTACCAAGGATAAGGATACCAGGATCTGATGATGGCATCCCAGAGAAATCGAGGGGAACCTTAGTTTCCTATTTGAAGTCGGTTTTTTTTTGTTCAAAATAATTACCTAAGTTTTTGCCCTTAATAGTTTCATATTGTGTAAACACATTTATACCAAACGAATGAATATTTCAATACTATATCATGAAAAAACATAACGAATGAAAACATTGTAAAGAATGAATAGAAAACTAATTGCTTACAGGAAAGAATGTCCTTCCTAATGAAAGCATAATGGACAACGAAGAGGATACAAAATTATTGTTCAAGAAATCTATTCAAGCCTACGCAAGAACATGCTCCGACTCATCACAGCAAACGAAAAGTGGATTAAGAAAGTTTAAGAAGTTAAAAAAGAAACTGTCGACGTACAAAACTTACAGAGATCATAAAGGTATAGAAAAGAAAGACTTAGGAATGGAGACAGATATATGCATACTGAGAAGATATTGCATGAAGCAGAGAAATAAATTTTCTGTGAAAGAATCATGTGCGAAGTCAAGATATTCCACATTCACGGACCTATACATGACACTAGAAGAAAGCAATTCAAGCAGCGCTTGTGGTGATACGTATTCGAAACCTTTGAAAAACCCACCGTTCAGAACCGATTTGACATCGCTTATGCTTAACAACTTCAAATGCCTTCTTAACAATTTCATTCATACACATTGGGAAGATGACGCCATTAAAGGGAAATTCGAAAGCGTATATCAGGCTGTGCTTACAATGCAGAACACCGCTGAACAAATAAAATCGTCGTCTGAAGAAGAAGTGGCAATAAGAACGCAAACATCTATACATTGTATTTACAAACGCTGTAAATCCAAAAATAAAAAGACAAACTCTTCATTCACCGTACCTGTATTTAATAAACACTACAAAATTATCTCGACTTTAAGTATACCGCGAAATTTTCATAAAGGAGGCATTTTTAAAAAGAAAAATGACTCTAAGTTCCAAAAACATAAAAGCTTTAATAAAAATTCAAGTGATAAAACAATCAGGGCATTTACAATCTTGACAAATAATGGTGCCTTTTCTAACAACACATTTGAAACGTACGCTACTAGTACTGCAGTTGTAATAAATAATACAAAGATTGACAGTGCAAAACGTGAGATTCATCCTCAAGTTCAAAAAACAAAGAGCGCATTTACATCGATGGACAGTAATGCAGAAAATTATATCAAGGATGATATATTCAATTCCATACTGGCCGATACTAAATTTACAAATTTTTATGTTGCCCAAAGTCTCAATATTGTTGTTGCAAAAACAGAATCGAATATTAGAAGAATACCTGCAAGAAGCGATGATTATACTATGACAGATATCAAAACTGCTATCGATAACGCTGATTTTGTCACTAATGTATGTGTACCCAGTTTAAAGCCCACTGAAATTACTAGTCACAGTACACAAACTATTCGGATATCAAAAGACTTTAATTTGCAGACTTCAGAAATATTTAAAACTTACACGATTTCTAATGACTACGTTAACAGGGACAATTTATGTTTTGGTGTGAAAATGACAAAAACACAAAATGAAAATATTTGCACACAGGTTTCAAAGACACTTAAAAAAGACATGAATAATATGATAACTATTATGATAGACAGTAGAAGCATTAATTTACAAACATCAAATACATTTCACGGGGTTGATTTTAATTCACAAACATCACAATTACTATATTCAAACAAAAGTATAAGTGAAAACATTGGAAAAATCCAATTTCACAAAACAATAAGTAGTAGTATCCAAACATCAGGAATCATAAAGAGAGATGATTTTACAATTCAAACTACGCTGAGTAAGAGTAAGAATATTAGCACTTTCAAATTAAACAGACAAGAAGATGAAAAAGTATGCTGTGTACATACGTCAAAAATTATAAATGGTAATAGCTATATAAATACGTCAAAAATGACCCATGAAGCCAAAGAAACGAAATCATTAATTTCCAACTTCTTAAAACAGAATCTAGAATTTTCACCAACAACTCAATCTTCAAAAAACATTACCGAAAAGCTTACAGAAAAATGCTGTAGAAAAAAGCAATTTCATAAAAAGAAGGTCTTGAAATCAATCAAAAAGAAAACAAAAACTGTTCAATCTTATCAAAAAAATAACGACATACAAAGAAGACCTTTTATTTATTTTTATAACAAGATTAGCACTAAAAGACACCTAGAATATAAATGCCTTAATCACTTAAGAGATGTTTTAAATTACTTTGCTAAATGCAAAGTAAGCAAAAATATCAAACTCGATATTCATATCAAAGTAGTGCCAAAAAAAGAAAATGTTTTTGAAAAAGTTATTAATAATAATCAAAGTCAGATTTTCCCAAACGTAGAAAAAAATCATGAATCAGAGTATAATGATATTGTTGAGACAGACAATACCTCAAAAGGAGGAATAAAATATCACCTAAATGAATCATTCAACAATAGTTCATCAGCAGGCAAAGGTGGTAAAAGTCCACTTTTTAAAAAGGGAAGCCAAATTGAAAAACACAAGATGGAATGTGATTCTGATATCGACCAACACTCAGGGCAAACAAAAACTAAAATCTTAAAAGATTTAAACTATATTAAGGCTGCAATTCATGATTTATCAAATACAACACAACATCTTATAATGGAATATTATAAAAACAAAGCTGCTAGTGCTTCTCAAACCTCAAAAAATAATATCCGACCTCTTATTAAAAAACATAATGGGAATGACAACACATTGTCTATGACATTTAAAAGTATGAAAAATAGTGAAAGCAAGAGTACAATTATGACATTTAAATGCATGGAAAATACTGAAAGTAAGACGACAAGATCTAAAACAAGTCATGGAACTTCATTTAATGGATTTAGCATTAAATGTTTAAGTAAACAAAGAACAGTGAAAGATGACTATACTCGTAATGGGTTAAGTAAAAGTATAAAGAAACTTTCAACTTCATTTGACCTTAATAAAAAGAAAAATTCGTTTCGTGGTAATCACACTGGTGAGTATTTAAAAAATAACAGAGGTTTTGAATTATCAACCAATGGTAAAGGCCGATCTAAGATTCATTCGGTAATAAAATTAGAGAAACAAGGAAGAAGTTTTACAAGCAAAAAAAATGAAAAAGATGTGAAGTCTGGAGATATAACAATAGGCCATAGCCTGATAACTTTAAAGAGCAGTGATTTAAAAAGAAGGTGCATTGCTAAACACAAAGATTGTAAACAAATAAAGCAACCTACGATTGAAGGTATGCAACAACCATCTATTGATTTGTCACTTAATGAAACTGCCAACTACGTAATAGATTACCAACCCGAAATAATTCCGTTACTAGATGGCGCAGCCAATCACACTAACTACATTTACAATAGCGATAACTACAGAGAACACGCTAAGAAAGAAAAAGAAATGTCTGAAGCTGGTACAGTGATAGAAAATATAAAGATATTTAAAGAAATAGACGATATCAGAGCAGCAATAAAAGAATTGACAGACATGGCACAGCAATTAATTTACGAATATATTGATGTTGGAAACACTTATTCAGACAATGTAAGTAAATTGCAAAAAAAAGACCAAATTAAGAAGCAATCCACTTTATTAATACATAAAAGGTTACATAGTAGAAGTGTAGTAACAGAATCTACGACACTTTATAAAATAAATGTAAAAGACAAGCAAAATATTGAATCATACAATACTCTACATTCTTTACGTACTGGAAAAACTGGTTCATATTACTCTATCAGGTCTATTCCAAATTTACGCGACAAACATAACATATCTAAAAAAGGAGAAAATAAAAGTAACTATCAGGCATTGAAACGTTTTAGCAGCGACCGAAAACTATCTAAACATTTATCTGTGGGTACAGTTTTATCCAGTGGTTTCTTCAGAAAGCAAAAAATATTGTCTCTCTTAAAACTAGTTCAGCATAGTTCTGAGCAAGTCAGAAAAGAAATGGTAATAAGTTCTAATAAAAATAATGTTCCCTTTGGATCTGATAGCGAGTATATAATCAAAGTTACTAATATGTCAAATGAAGGCATTGAAAACATGGACACGAAAAACTCATTTAGTGATAAGGCCATTACTTGTACTTTACCGAAGTCCAGATCTTTATATGAAATGTCTCAAATGAAAATGAATGTGATGCATAATATCATATCTTACTATTGCGATCGTATAATTAGATATCCTTACACTATTCCATGTAGCCCTTCACAAAAGTACAAAAAGAATATTACTATATCTAACGAGTTTCGAATGAAAGAATGCCAAAGATCGCAATGCAAAGACGACACTATGAGTAGCAACATAATGTCTTCATACGTTATAGAATCTTCGCAATCTTCAAATTTTGTTCCTGCAGCTTATTCTGATAGCAGTAAGAACACTCTAAAGAAAGAAAATAATAATAAAAAGAAAGAAATATATTTCGATTCAGTGAAAATTGATATGGGTGATGCTCCAGTACATGCAACAAGTTTTAAGAGGCGTCAAGTATTGAGTCGAAATGAAACTTTAGTTTATAGTGTGATATCGTGTCTTTTTGTATTTATAACTGTTTTAGTTTTATTTTATGTTTATGCGATGTTCCCTGATTGGGTTTTTGTACAAAATTATGGTGTAAATGTAACGAGTCCAGTATATCACGAGTCCAAAGGAGCTTTTTCTGACCTAGGCTTTTAATTCAAAATGTTTATGTTTCAAGTCATGCATCATAGATTGTTTTTACATGTTTGTGTTAGTAGGCATATTACAATGCAATAAATTTGATTTAATTGTTATTGAGTATTTTTTTTTACTTGTATTGATAGTTTTCAAAAGTAAGAACATGAGAATAGGGTAAAAATCATAAAATGAGGATCGGGCAATTGAAAAAAATAATTCTATAAGCAGACACAAATATTCTTCTTGTTTTTTTAACATGAAACGGATAAATCCTGATCTGCGTCTTTTGGTTTCCTTACAGATATCTAGGAGACGGAAGTCCAAAAAATGCCGAACAACAAGAAAAGGAAACGTAACAAACACAGAAGTGACCCAGATACAACCAACAAACCAACAGAGAGGACTTACATAGTAGCATATGCTACGCAAGACGACACTATGCCAATTTTGCAAACCAACGATATAAGTCCTAGTTCTAGCAATACTATTTCATCATCCTTATCAACGAGAACTGTAACGTTAGTTTCAACGCCTATACCAAGTAGTAGTATAGAAATGCCTTTTAATTATAGCCTAACACAACAACGAAGTCCAACTAGGCAAAGTCCTACTAGGCACAGTCTTGATAGACAAATAAGTACCAAATATAGTGTAATCCAACATGAAAGTCCCACTAGACAAAGTCCTACCAAAAATAGCCAAACCAGAATAATATATCCTTCTAGAAAAAGTCCGACAAGCCACCGAAGTCCTGCCAGGTCTAGTCCAGTGAAATTCAGGAGTCCTAGTAGACAAACTTCTGTCAAAAATAGTCCAGCAACAAAAGTAAGCTCTAAAGAAAGTCCTACCATGTATATTTTGACAAGAAAACGAAGTTGCTATAGAGAAAGTCTTTCCAATTATAATCTGATAAGAAATAGAAGTCTCACTGGGCAAGGATCTTCAAGGAATATTATGAATGGAAAAAGTCCTCCAAAGTGCACTTCAATCAGAAAAGGCAGTCTTGAAAAAAGTTATACTAAATATGATCCAAGTAGACAAAGAAGTTATATTAACCTAAACCAAATAAATCACGATTTTGCCAAAAATGGAAGCCGTGCCATAGAAAATCCTAGCAAGTCTAATCTAATCAGTCCTACTAAGAAAAGCACTTCCAAGTTCAGTCCGATAAGACATAAAAGCCCCTTTAGAAAAAGTCCTAATAAGCATAGTCCAATAAAACAAAGAAGTCCTTCTATAGACAGTCCAACCAAGTATAGTCCAACTAGAGTAGGTTCTGCTGGTAATACAAATGTTATAAGAGATAGGCCGACCACTCACGGAAGCCCTACTAGTGAAAGTCCCACCAAGTGTAGCCCAACTAATAGAAGTCCCACCAAAGAAAATCTCAGCAAATGTAATCTGACAAGACAAAGAAATAATACCATGGATGGTAGTCCAGATCATATTCCTACCATAAAAGGTCAGACTATGTATAGTCCTACTAGAAATGTTATTCCTACCATAGAAAACTTAACTACGTATAGCCCAACTAAACGTAAAAGCTCTAACAGCAAAACTCCATCTAAATATAGTTCAAACAGACAAAAAAGTCCCATAGGACAAAGTCTTATAAAGCAAAAAAATCCATCAAACGATAATCTTATTAATCGAAGTTTAATTAGTCAAAATACTACCCAGAATAGTCCTACAAGAAAAAGTCCTTCTAGACTAAGTCCAATCCCCACCTGTTCCAGTAGACTAAGTCCGCACAACATAGATTTTCTTCAACACGGAGATGTACCCAAATCTTACACTTCCACCACGCCATTAGTTCATGAAGAAAATAATACAATAATAATACCTAACATTCAACCACTTGTAATATTTGACTCAACAAAAAGAATGTACGTAAAAGAGTCTACCAAGAAAAGCTCTAAAAGCAAAAAACACTCCCTAAAAGTGAAAAATGTTATATTTAAAAATAAAAAAAAATCGCTGAATTCCAAACTGGAAAAGTACTACTTGAAAGTAAAACAAAGTCCTGATATTTCATCAAAAATTCAGAAAGATTTATATTCTGATCAAGTATTATCACGATCGAAAGATTTAAAAAAAGTTTTGGCAAAAGAAGATTTGCTTGCTGATTCTATAAAAGATAAGTCAACCAGTAAACGTTGTTATGTAACATATACAGGAGGTTACAATAGCAATGAAAACGCACCTAATGCATCTTTATCTACTCTAGAAACTAGTCATTCAAGTACAAACGTATCAAGAATGATTGAAAATTCAAGTGGGGCGGATGACCTAAGTACTAGCAATAGTGTTATAAATACATTGCAAGCTGTGAATAGTTTTCCTTACAAAACTGAGATTATAAACGTTGGAGTAGCCGTAACATATAATAAACCTGCAGTAAATAACAACTTCGAGAACTATAATGAGAGAAGAGAAAATTTTCTATTTACAGAAAACTTAACAAGTACAGAAACCATTACAGGTGTAAACGTGCCTCTAACTGAAGAATCTCACTTCAATCGTCGGAATAGTCCGTCACATTTCGTTACTTCTGTAAGTTTGACTAATGAAAATATGAGTGAAAATACGCTGATAGGAGATCAAATGTCTGATGTATGGGCAAATAATGTTGACAAACGACAATCTACTACTGAATCTACCTACACAGTTACATTTAATAATTCTGAAATGATAGTTCATACTGCAAATCTTGAACACGACAAAATTCTGACTACAACCGACAAAATTCCGGAATCTGCTAATGCAATTAAGAAGATGAATAATTTTACTACAACAAAATTAGAGATCATCGACACTTTTAAAAGTAAAGGTATGCTGTCTTCGATTATTCCGTCCTGTAGTTCTGCGCAAATAAAAGATAAGTTTAATAGCATTGTTATAGCTGGAGATCAGTGTAAAATTGATAACTTTACAAACAATAAACGTGACGCGGGTAATGAACGGATGATACAATCAAACATACTTAAGAAATATTATGAAAACAATGATTTGACAGGATTTAATAAAATAAATCTGCCCAATGAGGCAACTATAAAACTCATGATCGATGAACAACAGAACAAAAAAACATGTGCTGAAGAATCCAAATCTCTAAACACTTCAGCAACTTTTGCCGATATGTGGGAAAAAATGTTTGTAGTCCTTGATCTTACTGTAAAGAGGCTCGAAGATACGTTAGCTGATAAAATTTTGAAAGAAATTAAAAAAACATTCACAGCACATGAAATTAGCACAAATCAGAAGTCGATGGATGAGACAATGGGTATGCAAAATAGTGTGTACCTAAACAAAGAAGTATTTGTCGATAAGAACTTAATTAATATTGACTCGGAGAAGTCTTTGCAGTGCAATTTAGTACAGAACCAGGTTATAGATAAGGTGATGTTGGAGATGAGCATGGAACCCCAATTACCACCTTCCTTGTCACTTCCTGCAAAGATTGAGCTATATACACGAAACAGAGACGAGCTTCATATTTTAAAACCACCAACCGTACCCAGTCTTGAGGAGGTAATAGAAGTGGCTGCTGCATCTGAGTCTACTACTAATACAGCTGAAGCCATGCCTTTAGCTCTAGGTAAAAAATCAAAGATATTACAAAGTATGAAAGATATTGTCCAAGATCCGATGAAATTTTTGTCAGAAAACGCTATCGTTATCGCAACGGTACCTGCATTTTTTTTAATGTTCTTTATGATATATATTTTTATTGCTTTGGCTATTCAGTGAATGTTTTGTGTATTGTTTTCAGTTTAAATAAATGATGATACTAAAATATTATTGAATATCGTTTTATTTCTGATGTTTATTTTTTGATCAGGTATCAGAAGGGGATTAAAATCAAATCAGCCAGAAATCAATTTAAGTAATTAATATGTAAATGTTTGTTTATTAACTTTTATGGCCATTTAGATTGAATTTACAACGTATTAACAAATAAATAGATTTAAATATAATATATATCGGACTTTTGAAGACTTTCCAAGGCACCGAAGTTTACTGGTCTTGTGAAAGCACAAGATGTCCAGATCTATCCAATGTGAAGACTGGACGTATGCGCCGATTTCTGAAATATTAAACAAGTTTAATTGTACTTGAAAATTAACTACACGAACTGTTCAAATATATATACTAAACATGTGTTGTTCCCCAACTTTGCTGAAAAGGTCAAAATTTCTTTACGAATTCAGCAAAGTTTTAAAAAACATTAGTTGTTCATGCGTAGAATCCCCTGTATTGTCTTTAGACTAGCACGCAAGGGCAACCTTAGTCTCTAAAACCAAAGTATATATTGGTACTAACATACAGTTTGGACACTCGCTGCCGCTCTCCAGAATGCGACCTCACCCCCTCGTCTCCCAGATTGATACACAATGGTTATAGTTTAGTTGTTGAACGTACAGGATATCGCCGCCGTTTTGTTTGTTTCCGTCATTCGTTTTTTGAAATGTCATTTCTGGCCCGTTGTATGAAGTGTCCAGGGTGTGCCAAAACGATCTATCGTAATTTTAGACGGAACCGAAATTTATGTGCAGAAAGTTGCAGCTCAATAAACATCTCAGAGTGTCCTTACTAATATTATAAATGTGTGTGTTCGTTTTTTGTTCGTTACCGTTTCACGTTTCAACACCTTGATCAAATTTTGATGAAATTTGGCATGCAGGTAGCCTGTGTCACTGAGAAGGACATAGGCTACTTATTATCATGTGAAAATAGCCAGAGTCTGTTGCAGGGAACTGAAAAATACTCTTTGGTTAATTTCTTGTTTTCAATGGATTGTTGTGATTTTATGCACAGAGATCGTTGAGAAGGTGGGAAATGATACAATTTACTAATTACTATATCCGGACATAATTCCCGAGGAATCTGGGGTAAACTCATTTCCACGCTCGCGAGCCGTTTGCAGCTCGCGCTCCACTCATCCTCAAAGACAGTCATAAAATCCATGTCCACGCCAGCGAAAACCTAGTGTATTTAACATTAAAACCTACTTTAACTAGTCGACTGCTTTCATATTGTTCTCAAGCTATTTACGACCAATTAGGCACGGTCGATTACAGCGCCATCTGCAGACAGCTTCTATTTTGGCAATTTGCTTTTCAATGTGTCAGTGTCAATCGAAAATAGTTCTTATGGTGACAGTTTGCTATACGATGTTGAACCGTAGGTGGGTTGGAAATTAAATTCCTTGACTGTACCTATATTCCGCGTATTGAACATACCGCGTTTTGACCATTTTGCTGTCTGGAATAACAGAAGATAAAAATTTAATGTTTTGCTTTTTGACCATCGCATTCTGTATGTAGTTATCAATACTATGATGAGTTTATATTAAAGAGAGAAAGAAAGAGAAAAAGATGTCCTTGTAATACTTAGTTGCTCGTGCGCGCCTACTCTTATTTTTATTTAGCTTTTGCCCGCGGCTTTGCCCGCGTGGACATCGTTTTTATGACTGTCTTCGAGGGTGAGTGGTGCGAGAGTCGCAAGCGGCTCGCGAGCGTGGACATGAGTTTTATCCATATCCCTCAGGAACTATATCGGGCTATTCTGATTAGCAGTCTATGTCACTTCCCACCCTCTCAACCAATTCTATACAAATATCACTTCAATCCGTCGCTCCATTTTAAAGACGCTGACGTACACGAGCGTGGAAATGAGTTTTCCCCAGATCCCTCGGGACCTATGTCAGGATATGCTAATTAGTAAATTATGTCATATCCCACCCCCTCAAACATATCTGTGCAAAAAATCACAGCAAGCCATTGGTCCGTTGCAATGTTAGAGAAATTAACCAAAAAATAGTATTTTTTCAGTTCCCTCAGGAACTGCATCGGACTATGCTATTTTCACGGGATGAAAAGTAGCCTATGTCCTTCCCAGTGACACAGGCTACCTGTATGCCAAATTTCATCAAGATTGGTTAAGGTGTTGAAGCGTGAAAAGGTAACAAACAAACACACTTTCACATTTTTAATATTAGTAAGGATACTAATATATACAGGATGTAACAAAATGGGCGTACAGTTTTGATGAAATTTCAAAAAAAATTCATACAAATCGATTAGCTGATCGACCAATTAGGTGCATTTTTGTATGGAGGGTACAGTTTTTATTTCGAGAATTGACTATGGGTTCCTTAGGGAAAGTTGTTTAGTATGATGAGTAGAACCCCCAGTTAACGAGTCCTACACCATTTTTTACACCCTGTATACTTTGCTTATTTATTCTTGCATAGACTTAAATGGCTTTTTCTGTTTCTTACCTGAGCTTTGCACTTTTTCTATTATCTCCTCTGGCCGTTGCTTCCGCTACAGCTGGGCTTTCCGGCTGAAAAACAATAAAACAGGTATGTCATATCATATTTTTCATCGATATGCGCAATAGCGATATACTACTCAAAACAAAATGATGGCCACCTAACTTTTCTCAGTACATTTTCATGCAGAGTGACATGATTTTTTTAAAGATCAATAAAAGTAAGAAAACTATGAAGTGCAGTCTTTTGGCAAAGTATATATGTTAGTACTAATATACATATTATATTTAAGTATAGTTTATGCAGAACCGGTCGTCGTGGAGATCCTTGAGGAGGCCTATGTCCAGCAGTGGACGTCCTTCGGCTGATATGATGATGATGATGATGATTGTTTATATTATTGTTATTTTTATTTTGCATAGCATTTTTATTAGGTATATGTTGTATTGTGATTTAGATTATATTGTAGTTATAGTATTTTTTTCTAATCTCAATATTGTTGCATAAGTTTGCTTTGCACAGCCCTTACTTTTATTTAATTGTATCCATTCTCTGGGTTGCCTGGAAAAAAATGCTTTAAGCAATAAGGCCGCCTACATTGTACAATTTGAATTTTATTGTTTACTCTGTACTACTTATTATCTGTATATATTTTTGTAATTGTATAATAAAGCATATTTGATTAACATGATTTTTAGTATGGAAAATGGAAAATTTGCCATGCTCTCTGCTGAGCAGTCTACTAAGTTCCCGAGGAGCAGCAGAATGTTGTGATCTTCGACCAAGGATCTAACCTAATGACTGCAATTCGTAGTTTCCTTACTTTCCTTGATTTAAAAAAATAATCGTAGCTGATTGCCTCAGGTCCACTAAAATCTATTGTGAAAATCCATTGATGGATCTATTTGCACTTTTAAAGTGAAACTTTTATTACATCGTCTCAATTTTTTTCGTCTGTGTGTTGCATGTCGCGTGACGGTAGCTTTCGTCTGACGGTATGATCGTTTCGTCCTCTGTAAAGTTTAACTTTTACTGTGGTTTTATAACCACACATTTTTATTTCCACTGTTCTCCATGATCTTGGATTTTTCATAACTAACGCGTGTCTGAAAATTCATTCTACCTAGTAACATTGCAATAACACTAAGTGAAGTGTATATAACACTAGCTGATTCCCGCGGCTTCACCCGCGTGGACCACATTTCTATGACTTTTCGAGGGTGCGCAGTGCGCGAGCCGCAAGCGGCTCGCGAGCGTGGTAAAAAGTAGCCTATGTCTTAACCCAGGTCCTAATCTGTCTACCTACCAAATTTCAGCCAAATCCGTTCAGTAGTTTTTGCGGGAAAGCGTAACAGACAGACAGAGTTACTTTCACATTTATAATATTAGTAGGGATTAAATAAATGTGTGAGCGAAGCGAGCGATGTTAGGTTCGGTAATGCTTGATTGATTAAACAGTCAAAGAGCCTCGCTTCGCCCTTGGGTAGCAGAATGCTTCGCAGAAGAAGAAATCGGAGATTCGATTTTCAGACACGCGTTAGTTCTTGAAAATCAACTTTGGCAAAAATCCAGGATCATGGAGCAAAGTGAACATAAAAGTGCAAAAAGATCCATCAATGGATTTTCACGATGGATTTTAGTAGACCTAGGGGAAATTGGACCACCTCTCTGTATGAAAATGTACTGAGAAAACTTAGGTGGTCCTTATTTATTTTGAGTATTATATATGAAACACGGTGAGAAGGTAATTTCCTAAATTGCCCTTGGCATCATCTCACCTGATGGTGACGAGGATGCCGAAGATGGAAGCGGTCTTACTAAGATTCCCCAACGCAATGGGGATCTGGCTATCTTATCTTCAAGCCGGAACACATCAACACTGTTACCACTGATGTTTGGCGGCAAGACTTAAATAAGATGGTGATTGGTGGTAGCTAGCCAGGCGGGCTATGAAAATGCCCTACCACCAATCAAACCGAGTCTTACAAAGTTAACGCCGCCGGGAATCGAACCCGCGACCTCCTACCTAAAACAGTTCAGTTGGCATTGTACAATACAGTTTTGTTTTCTCTGTGTCTCAGGTGCTTAATAAATATCTATACAGGTATCCAGTAAGTATATTAATATAAACAGAAACTAGGGGTAAATCAGGTCTCAAAATTTAAAATCACCTTTCAAAATTTAAAATCACCTTTCAAAATTTTAAATTTTATGTCAAGCGAAACCTAACGGTTTCCGAGATACTGCCTTTTAAAAAAAAAACGAATTTCGTATGAAAAACTCATTTGTGTAATCGTGATTTCTTAAAAATAACATACTCTGGTAAGCGTTTCAAATACAGAAAAAAAAAATTCATTTTATTAGCTTTAAAACAAGGTATAAAAATACCATAGTCGTAGTACAAACAGAATTATCACACAAATATTTTTTACTGCTGAAGTAACTTTTGAACTCTTCAAATAAATTTTCTCCCAACTAACTTTTGAACTGCCACTTCTAGATGAAATAACTGCCCATATTCTAAAATATTACCCATTGCCGAAGTGTTACTACCACATTTTATTTTGGTCTGTACAATAAAAATATCTTACCACCAAAATTAGTAATTTACCACCCAATGTAACTGCCCTACCTATTAAAATACCGCCTAAAATGTTTTTAACCGATTTAAAAAATTGAGTTTCACCTCGTCCTGTCCATTAGCTTCTGTGGTCGTTTGGTATCCAGGATTTGCTTGCACTCTTGGCATCGGTACACCGTAAGCGTTGTATACACGGGGTTTGGTCCTGAAAATAATTAAAATAACTGTTATTAAAGCTGTCATCACTATTTAACCATTATTAATAGTTTTTTTCTTATCGGCTCATATACGTCCCCACCGAGGGGCTCGAGCCTACCCTGAATTAGAACGATCAGGCCTTAGTTGACCACGCGGGCCCAGTGCGGGTTGGTCGACTTCACACACAACCTGCAAGTTTCTTCGCATCGCAGGCGTGTGCAGTGCAGGTTTCCTCACGATGTTTTCCTTCACCTTAAAGAGCGTCGGATAAACGTACATATGAAATCTAAATTCGAAATCACATTGGTACGTGGCAGGATTCGAACCACGACCTCCCGGACAGAAAGCGGCGGCCCTAGCCATTACGCCACCGACGCTCTTTAGCCGACGCTCTTTAACTTTAAGCATTAGCTATATATTAAAAGAGAGATAAATATTCTGGGACAAATCACACATGGTCATCTGGCCCCAAAATAGGATTCCCTGTGTTATGGGAACCAGAGAACTGATATACTTATATACGTTTAAATACATACATATATAAATATTTAACACCCAGACACAGAACAAACAAATCTGCTCATCACACAAATGTTTGCCCTGGGTGGGGATCGAACCCTCAACCCTCGGATCAGTAGTCAAGAGCACTAACAACTGAGCCACCGAGTCAGTCAAACTAATAATTATCCCCGGAACCTATGCAATTACATTTTGGATCATCATCAGCCCGTGTTAGGTCACTTCCGCAAATCATCGCTCCATTTAGCCGGGGTGGAGTGGGGGGTCTCATACTACGGTTGCCTAACCGTGGTCTCCACTCCAGAACTTGTTATCGGTTCTGCGACAGATGTATCCAACTCATTGCCTTTTCAGACGACTAATTCGCTGAGTTGTGTCGGTCACATTGGTTATCTGGCGAACGTTTTGAATTATATCCCACAGAGTAACTCCGAGAAACTCTCTCCATAGCACGCTGTGTGATTTTGAGCTTGTGGACTAATTGTACTGCCAGTGTCCACGATTCGGCGCCGTATGTCATTACTTTACGGATAGGACCCACTGGTATAAGTCTTTCGTCTACAGGCATTGTGGTATTGGCGTCACAAAGATATGATGAAGCTTCTTCTATTATTCTTCGAAAGGGATCTTGGTAGCAAAGAAAACGAATGTAGATATGGATTTTGATGACAAGATTACAGATACAGACCGTATGGGAGGTAACTTTTAGGTTTTTTTGAAGTGAATCTTCATATAGACGGGGGGGTATTAGGATTTTTTCTGTCACGAAAAAGCGTTACGGCCGCGTGGAGGGGGTAGACAGAGAAAAGCTGTCGGCGGCGGCGGAGAGAGCTGGGCAAAGGCTGTATTCGTAGATAGAGAAAAGTTGAGATGGAGATATAAAGCAGGTACTTTGCCTGGATTTCCCTTTCCACTTGTCCGTTGAAGTTTCACTTGTACTATGTGTCCCAGCACACATTTAGATTTTTTCTTGTATAATTATAAACTGCCCAGTGTATTAGGCATTATTATGTTATGATGTATTTATTTAGATAGTTTTAAATAACCTGGATTTGTATGAGTTTATGTACTACCGCGGCTATTAGGCAATATATATGAAGTATAAAGTTTCATCGAAATCGTTTGAGCTATTTTGGAGTGGAAAAATAATGTTTTAGTATTAGTAGTGGCAACCCTAAAAATAAAAAAGGAAAAACTTGAACAAAACAGCTGGATGAGAAAACAATATTGCCCTAACTTTGGGAGTCCACGATATTAGATTTAGAATGACGTAACTTAGGTAACAAAGCATTGTTATCCAAATTTAACGTGTATACAATTTTTTTTTTTTTAAGTAAGTGTGTGGTTTTATGAAACCACGGTAAAAGTGAAACTTTACATAGGACGAAACGATCATGGCTGCTCTCGCTACGGTACAGAGGACGAAACGATCATACCGTCAGACGAAAGCGACCGTCACGCAACATACCACACACAGACGAAAAAAATTGAGACGATGTAATAAAAGTTTCACTTTAAAATTTTAAATGTAAAACAGTCCTAGTCCACACTAATAAGACCCAAATGATGACCTGGCAATTGGTCCACGATGAAAACTACAATTGATCTACCATAAATAAATAACACTATTAATTAATATAATATTAGTAATAACATAGTGTGGACACAACCTGCCGCTCTCTAGATTCCATCCTCACCCCCTCGTCACCCAGGTTGATACAGATTGGTTACAGTTTGGTTGTCGAACGTATAGAATTTCGCCTCCATTTTGTTTGTTTCGTCATTCGTTTTTTAAAATGTCATTTCTGGCCGGTTGTATAAAGTGTCCATCAGGGTGTCGTACCGGTTTTGAACTGACAATATAAAATTACGCTATGATATGAGGAAACTTAATAATAACTTTGATAGCGCGTTCTAATTTTAAAAAACCAGCCTAGTGCGTGTCGGGCCACGTGCAATGTAGGGTTCCGTGGTTGCCATTATCGCGTCCATATTTAATTTTCAAATTTCCAAATACAGCGGTTTAGTTGTTACGGGGTGGGGACACTTGACTCCAACACAATTCAGCACTTTCAAGTCTACTTTTTCGAAAACGGAACCCTAAATTATAGAATGGTCTTAGAAGACTCATAACTACTTATTTTTTAAGCTCTAACCAACGATACCCCACACGACTGGGTTTGACGAGAAAAAAAATCACCCCACTTTACTTGTAGGGGAGGTACCCTTAAAAAGGTTTTTTTTCTTAAAAATTTTTACAGTTTTCTGCACGTTATTATTATATATATCTTGGCCCAATTTCAGCTCTTAACTACTTATAGTCTAGGAGCTAGGCCGCGGACAGACAGACATGACGAAACTATAAGGGTTCCTTGTTTTACTATAGAACTCTAAAAAGCGCCATCTACAAAATTTTAATGGAACTAAAAATACAAATATGAACACAAAATGTCTCTAATTCACTTCAATAACGCTGCACTAAATTCGATTATTATTGCACCATTTGTCCAGTCTGTCAATTAATATAACTATAGAAAAACAAATTTATATGCTACACGACAAAATAAAATAGGGTAATGTGCATCACATTCGGATTACCATAAAGTACGTGAGCGAACACGAGGCGATTGCTATTTGAATTCAATAGGAATAACATATTGCGACCTTGAGTGAGACAAACCCTGGCCTAAATGCAAGCAAAATACTTAAACAGGACCTCGATGATGACTAAGTTTCCTAGACTGTGACTAAGTGGACAGGATTATTATTATTATTATTATATCAGCTCATATACGTCCCCACCGAGGGGCTCGAGCCTACCCTGAATCAGGGCGATTAGGCCTTAGTGAATGATATGAAAAAACCGGTAAAGTGCGAGTCAGAACCGCGCAAAAAGGGTTCCGTACCATCATACTAGATGGCGCTAGTTTCGTCACGTTTAAAAAAAACACTTTTTTTGTATGGAGACTTTCACTTTTTTTAATTTTTAGTATTTGTTGTTATAGCGGCAAAAGAAATAAATCATCTGTGAAAATTTCAACTGTATAACTGTCACGGTTCATGAAATACAGCCTGGTGACAGACGGACAGACAGACATACAGACGGACAGTGAAGTCTTAGTAATAGGGTCCCGTTTTTACCCTTTGGGTACGGAACCCTAAAAAGAAAACTGACGCAAAGATGGAATGCAACATAGTGAAAGTATAGTACTTTGTCATTAGGAGTCGCAACAAGGACTTCATTACCATCATCACCATTATCATCATCAAATCAGCCAAAAGACATCCACTGCTGGACAATGGCCTCTCCTAAGGATTTCTACAAGGACCGGACCTGCTCTGCCCGCATCCAGTGGCTTCTCGCGAACTTCACTAGATCCTCAGTCCACCGAGTAGGAGGCCTGCTGCTACAGCTTCCTGTGCGCAGTCGCCACTCGAAAACTTTACTACCATAACAGCTATCTGTTCTACGAACTATGTGCCCAGCCCACTAATGTTTAGCGATTTTGTGAGCTATCTCGGCTACCTTGGTTCTCTAACGGAACAAGGATTAACAGAAAACAAATTATTTGAAGATCTGGGACTCGGTCAATCTAGAGCAATAGCTCCATCCCTTGTAAGCAGGATACAAGACAGAGTAGGTAAATGAAATGTAGGTAAGGGGATAATTACAACAGTGATACAATGAAACGTAGTAAAGGCCATTAGGTTCACTTCAGGAGGTCGCGGGTTCTTTGCCGGCGGATTCTAACTTTATAAGACACGCCTTTGTTGGTGGAAGGGTATTCTCTAAGCCCGCCTGGCTATCTACCACCATCTTATAACCGCCTCCGTTGCGTAATGGTTAGTCCATTCGCTTCACACCAGGAGATCGCAGGTTCTATTTCCGGTGGGGTCACCTTGTAAGACTCGGTTTGGTTGTTGGTAGGGCATTTTCTAAGCCTGCCTGGCTAGCTACCAATATCTTATCTAAGTCTTGCGGCCAAACATCAGTGTTAACAACATTGATGTGTTCCAGCTTGAAGATAAGATAGCCAGTTCTCCATTGCGTTGGGGAATCTTGGTAAGCCCACTTCTATCTTCGGCATCATCGTCACTTACCATCAGGTGAGATGATGCCAAGGGCTTACCAATTGTTAATAAAAATAAAAGTCTTATCTGAGTCTTGCCGCCGAATATCAATGCTAACAACATTGATGTGTTCTAGCTTGAAGATAAGATAGCCAGTTGATTGCGTAGGGAAATTTTGGTAAGCCCGCTTCCATCTGCCGCTGGATGTGGGCAGCACAGGACCGGTCGTCGTAGAAATCCTTGGGAAGGCCTTTTTCCAGCAGTGGACATCTTTGATATGATGATGTTCTGAGTTTCAAGTGGAAAGTATCAAAAACAACTTACCTAGATCCAAAAGCAGTAGCCACTGCTGTTACTGTAGATCCATTGTCATCGGCATCTTCTTCTCTATCTTCAGTTTGATCAATACCATTGCCTTGCCGGTTAGCATCCACGCCGTTTTGGAGGGACCCATCTTGACCTTGGAAGCCTTGTTGTTGCGTTTGTTGATTTCCGAATTGAGATGCAACCGTCTGTGGATAGTAGCCTGGTTGGTCCTGAGAAGCTGGTTGGTATAACTGTGGTTGATATCCCTGTGGTTGATATCCTTGTGGTTGATATCCCTGTGGTTGATATCCCTGTGGTTGATATCCCTGTGGTTGGTATCCTTGTGGTTGGTAGGTTTGGTAAACATATTGCGGCTGCTGCTGTCCCCGTTCTTCATCAGGTTTTTGGACATCTTGGACTTGGTTATATTGTGGTTGCAAGATTACAGGAGTAGCTTGAATCTGAGGGTATTGAACCTGTGTTTGTGCAGGGTCATAGCTTGGTTGGTATTGGTTTACAGGTTGGTATACTTGCTGTCCTGGGATTAACTCTGGATTCTGCTCAGCTCTTGGGACCAAATACTCTGGACTTTGAGCAGGCTGAGGCTTTGCAGCTGGTTGAACACTTTGAACAACAGCTTGTTGCTGAAACTGTACTTGACCCAATTGTTGTTGAACTAACTGTTGCTGGGCTAGTAATTGTTGTTGAGCCAAAACTGATGGGAAAGCAGTAAAGTGAGTAGCAGCATCATATCCCGCAACCTGCTTCTGAGATAAACCTTGGGCTGGCTGGAAGTAGACTGGAGCTTGTATTTGACCTAATTGCAGAGGAGCATACTGAGACTGCAGATTCAGTTGGGCTAATGGACTCAAGTATAATTCTGGAGGAAACTCCTGGATGTTTTGTTTCGATACTTCTACTGACACTTTATCTTTGTTCCTTTTATCGTCTAAGACTTCTCCTTCATTCAGATCTAAAGATTCTGTTGTAGCTTCTACAGGAGTTGTCCTAGAGTCACTTGATTTGCTGGTTGGGGCAGTGGAAGGGGTAGTTCTTGGTACAAACTGAGCTGGTGTCTGAGGAGTTGAAAATTTGTTCGCGTTAGCAGCAGCTTCTAGTTGTCTTTGTCTAGCAAACTGGCGATAGATCTGTTGTTGTTGCTGGTACTGAAATAATACATATATTGGGTAGGATTATACATTTCCCTTTTAAAATATGGTATTTCTTTGAATTTTTTCTCTAATTTCCATCTTTGTCAAGTAATTCAAGGTGTCGTGACAATTTGTGGTTGCATCATCAAATGTATTGTGATTTTCAAAGTTGTGCGATACTCACCAACTTGATGCAGAAACACGTATTATGTCAAACTAAAAGTTTTGGAAAATTATTGATGTCAAAGATGAGGCAAAGGGCAAAGTAGAAATAAAAATGTAACTTGCTTTTCGCAACAATGTTTCGTTTAGGGATTGATTATTACGAGGAGACGAAGAAAACATACCGCACCTAAAGATTGAAAAGCACTATAACTCACCAATAACCGCTGTTGGGTCTGCTGCAGATTCCTTACATCATTATTCAAGCTACTGCCCACATACTGCTGCCCATTAACTGGTGAAATCTGGAAGATTGGTAGCTGCTCATCAGTTGGCAACCCCTGTACCGATACATCGGTCTCGGGAGGGCCGTACTGGGTTGGCACATTGCTTCTAGGGTCTACTGGTGGCAGGTATTGCTGTTTTTGTGGTGTCTGTGAACAGAATTTATATCTTTTGTTATCACTTACTTATCACTGTGTGATCATCATCAAGCTCTACATTATTATTATCATCGTCATTTCAACCAGTTCTCTGTTATACTTCATCATAAACAACTAATAGCGCCTCACTGCGGGGGGTTGTTCCATATCTTGAGAAATTTAGGCTGAAATCCACACAGGACGGAACTATACAGATTGATGTAGCATGTATAGATTCCGCTGCTATCATGTCATATCACGTAATAATTAATTTGCTTATTTGTTTGATTGGCACCGACTCAAACTTATTTAGGTATTTACAATTACAATTTAGTAAGGCTAAAAAAAAATTTCTAAAATGGTTCTATTTATTTTTCGCTTTTTAGTTCCTTCCTTATTTCGTCTGTTTATCTTTTTGTTAAAAAGTTTTGATAGCCCGTCTGGCCCACCATCTTATCTATGTCTTGCCGCCAAACATCAGTGTTAACAGCATTGATGTGTTCCGGCTTGAAGATAAGATAGCCAGATCCCCAACACGGTAGGGAATCTTAGTAAGCCCGATTCCATCTTCGGCATTATCGTCACTTAGCATCAGGTGAGATGATGCCAAGGGCTTATCAATTGTGGATTTAAATTTATTTTTAAAAATAGTAATAGAACTTTTTGTAAGGTTTTGACATGACTATCATCTTGTGTAAACACGACACCATTGTCTTTACGTGTATTGCAAAGCACAGATTCGTTCAAAACGTTACTACCAGCCGAACTGTCCACTTAACAATCACTTCTTATGAACCACGCGACCACTTATACCAATTATTTACACGCACTGCCATGACCAAATGAAAATAACGGCAACGTCCAAGTTTACTTCTATCATATCAGCTCATATACGTCCCCACCCTACCCTGAATTAGGGCGATCAGGCCTTAGTCGATCACGCGGGCCCAGTACGGGTTGATCGACTTCACACACACAACCTTCGAGTTTCTTCGCAGGCGTGTGCAGGTTTCCTCACGATGTTTTCCTTCACTGTTAAAACAATCGGTAAGTATATGTACGTAAGTTTTAGAAAACTCTTTGGTACATTGGCCGTCCAGATTTGAACCCCGGTACCTCTGGTTAGAAGGACCGAGTCGTTACCGGTTGAGCCACCGACGCTATTACTTCTACCAATAAGGGGAAATTGGGGATAAGCTTACCCTCTGAGGCAGTTCCAGGGTCGGTCCATCAGGCCTCCAGCCGCTGGGTGCATACGGAGCTTCTGCCACCACCCCGCTCACAAGTAGCGATACTATGGTCAACAGTTCCTGCAGAAGCAACATTGAGTTAGAAAACATTTTGAAACTGTCATCGTATGGTCGCTTTTTATTTTATTTTTATTTTTTAAGGAAAACTAGGTTACATTATATGATCGGACATGAATTAGATATGGAACATTGAGAATTTTTCGCCTTTAGGTTAGAGATAAGCTAGCTTGACGTACGTTTTGAACAGTAACAGTACAACAGTAATATGAAAAATAATAGTAGGTACAACAAACATAAAGAAAAAAAAGACCTTATAAATAAGTTAAATCAGTTCTTAGCAACAATAAAACAATAAAATAGAAAAAAAAAGTTAATAATATCCTAAGGTTTTCCTGATTATAGGAAGAAACGGCCCTACAGCAATGGGTGTTAACAACTCTATCCTTTAGATAAATTGAAACCTCATTTATTATAATTGTAAACAAGTCATCATAATATTTCTAGTGCTGCTAAGACAGATATCTCTGGATAAATCTCTTTTTAACCGACTTCAAAATAAGGAGGAGGTTTCTCAATTCGACCGTATATTTTGTTTTTATGTGTGTTCGTGCATAACTTCGTCGTTTATGAACCGATTTTGATGATTCTTTTCTTGTTGGAAAGGAGATATCTCAAGGGTGGTACCATGATAAGGAAACGAGGATCTATTAATAGCATCCCACAGAAATCAGGGGGACCTTGAAAAATCGTGCATTTGAAGTCGGTTTTTTTTGTTTAAAATTATCACTTTTCAGGTTTTAGACAGCCTAACCAATTTAAATAAAAATTAAAGCCCGACTGCACAAAAATATAACCTACCACTCTTTTTTTCGCAGTCGGGTAAAGATGTATCCTATGTCACTTTCGAACAAAGACGAATCTAATGACACCTCGCACTCCAAAATCTGTCAAGCCGTTTAGGATACAGGCTTAGCCAAAGTAACCGACATAAATACAAACATAGATACTTGAAAAACATTACCTTAATTTTTAGGCAGTCGGTTAAAAAGAAAACACAAACTACTACGGAGATATGGTGTAGTATAATTTAAATACTAAGGCCGCATTCCACTTGAAACTGTTAAAATAAAATAAATAAAATAACAATAGACAGAAATAAATCAATTAAAAGTGAATAAAACATTTATGTGTGGAGAGACCATTTGATAGTATGTTGATTTAACTGACCCGTTGTTTTGTTGTGAGAAAAAATAATAATATATAATATATCTATTATATATAAAATTCTCGTGTCACAGTGTTAGTTGCCATACTCCTCCGATACGGCTGGACGGATTTCCATGTTTTTTTCTGTGTATATTTGGTAGGTCTGAGAATAGGTATAGAATTATTTCCACCGGGATATGAGCGGGCGAAACCGCGGAAAACAGCTAGGATGTACGAGTATATAAAATTTAGCCTACGTATGTTCGTGCTCGTAAAAATCCCGAGTTGTTGTGCGCACGCCAGAGACGGGAAGGTACAAAAAACCTTCGCGCACCCTCGATAGCCACGCAGGCGAAGCCGCGGGCATTACCTAGTATTAGATAACAAAAGATTATCATCATAAGCCCTCACAGTTTGGTCTCAAGTGAAATATATCCTACCGATAAGAAGTGATTATAAATAGGTTGTTGAAATTAAGTGAAACAGTTTAACGGACGGACATACGGACACCATTGCCAAAACCACCATTGAAAAAAATACATAGAAGCACACAAATTGTTATTTTTAAAACACATTGATTGATTACTTATTACTATTGAGATATTCAATTTTTTTAAAGGTATTTGTAAACTTATAATTTAAAAACACAGCACATAAAGAACGTGTAATCACCTTCATTTTCGTTGACTTTCGCTTATGTGGTGACTCCTGCGCATCGTTTTTATAGACAATAGCAATTCTTATTTGGGATTCGAATCGCGCGCATATTCGACCTTAAAGGACGAATCGACGCATAACTTAACTGGGAGGTAACTCGAAAGCATACTGTTTTAGATGTGTATCGCTACAAGCAATCGAGCGCAAATAAGAAGGTTGACCATTGGAAACGCTAAACACGTTAAATAAAAAACCCGCCAAGTGCGAGTCAGAACCGCATACATAGGGTTCCGTACCATCATACTAGATGGCGCTAGTTTCTTCGTGTTTAAAAAAAAAGCACATTTTTACTAATCGTTCAGCTGATCGACCAATTTTTTTTAAGAATTGACTATGGGTTCTTTGGGCAAAGTTGTTCAGTATGATGAGTAGAGCACCCAGTCACAGATGAGATACTAGTTACACCCCAGTTAAGGGACCTACACCATTTTTTTTAAACACACTCAGTAAAATAAAATATGCCTAATTACATTAAAGTTCACAATTTTCAACAGAAGTGTGATCTTGAAATCAAGGAAGTAATAATTATAACAATGAGGTAGGTATAGTTATTATTTTTCAACACAATAAATTACTTTTTTCATAATTCCAAACATGAAATTCAAGTTCAGCGCCATCTCTAGCTCTCTAGCTGAACAACTGAGTACAAAGATCATCGCCATGTATTATGCCCTTATTTTTTTACTTTTTCGAATTTTTTGCATTTTTTGTTATAGCGGCAACAGAAATACATCATGTGTGAGAATGTCAACTGCCTAGCTATCACGGTTCATGAAATACAGCCTAGTGACAGACGGACAGACTGGCGTACGGACAGCGAAGTCTTAGTAATAGGGTCCCGTACGGAACTAGAGTTTTAGAAAAAAACCGACTTCCATCGCAACAACTTAGTAAAATTTCGTATTATTATTTCTGATTTTTGTTAATTTTCTAAAAAAACACTTCACTGATTTTGATAAAAATTTTATCAGTCCATCCTGGCAGCATACACTATCGAACAAAATAGGTATCACGTAACAAACAAACAACAAAGAAGTCGGTTAAAAAAAACTGTCTGTAAAGTCGGTTTACGGACGATAGTTTAACGTGACAACGTCATAACGTAACGGGACAATGAGACGTGCTTTTTCGTGCGTGCAGGCGGCGTCCATCTATTTATTAGACGTTGTTACGTCAAAGCATACAGACGAATTGAGTGAGAACCTCCCTCCTCCTTTTTGGAAGGCAGTTGAAAATCCTTATTCTCATCATCAAGGTACATATATACCGGGTGATGAAAAAAAAATCTGGCAATATTTTAACTGTGGCATCTACTCATGAAACTGAACAACTTTCCGCAAGAAACCCGTAGTCAATTCGCAAAAAAAAATTGACTTCCAATAAAAATAGGTCGGCTGATTAGACAACTTTATAGGGGAAGTCCAGATTTTGACGTGATAACCTCTTATAAATTAATGACACGGGCTGCATTCACGAAAAAGTGTGACTTCATCATCCCATCATCATTGTCCCGTTACGTTACGCCCATTGTCGACGAGTGTCGAACAAGCTATAATTGGAAAATAATTCTAATTATTTCGTATTCTTTTCAGCAAACCCTTTCATTTGATACCCATTCTATGGGGGTGCATAATAAAATAACTGGTCCGCCATATTGGATTTAGAACGACGTCACTTAAAGCTAACCATGCATTGTCATCCAAACTAAACGTGTATGCAAACTTTCTGCTAAATCTGAAACGGGAAACTTACCTACATACATACGAACGAACATATCAAATCAAATAAAAGCTTTTAATAATTACCTATCATAATATGAATTTTCTAAGAAGCAGTCCTGAGTGTTAGGAAGAATAGCTGATAAAGATATTATTATTAATATTATCTTTATTTGTCAGACAACATGGTCCATTTTTGTTAGTAGCACAAACGTCTTATTACACTAATGTTAGTAGAACACAGAATGAATGCAGTAACAGAGAAAAAAAAGTTAAAAAAACCCTTCCACACCCTATGCGCTCACCAGTTACAGGAAGCATATGTCTGACTAGTACACGCATGAAGTGCGAAAAGAGTTGGGAATCATACCCGTCAGCTATCCCCTTCAAATAAAAAAACTAAAATAATATGAAATAACTGCTCGAATTAATTAAAAATTAAAAATAACCCGACTGCTTAAAAATTTTATCCCTCTTTATTGGCTGTATCCTATGTCACTCACGGGATCAAGACAAATCTAACGACACCTCGCACTCCAATACATCAAGCCGTTTAGGCTCCAGGGCGTGCCAAAACATAAACCTCTTTCTGGTTGATAAGATTCTATACGAACTTTGCCAAGGGCTTACCAATTGTGAATAGTAATAAAAAAAAAAGTTGTACAAATAGGGCATATTTTTGAAAGGCCACTTTTTGGAGTTTACTCCTTAAGAATCGATTTGCATATAGTATAAG
This sequence comes from Coleophora flavipennella, assembly GCA_947284805.1. NCBI lineage: Eukaryota > Metazoa > Arthropoda > Insecta > Lepidoptera > Coleophoridae > Coleophora > Coleophora flavipennella. Next base: position 6,149,700 of record OX369258.1, on the reverse strand, counting down.
GGGCCCGGTATGAGAAAAATGTGAGGAGTAAAATCTATCGATGAATGACAGCGTTACGAAAAAGTTTCGATACCAAAAAGGTCGTGTTCAATAGTAGAAATGAAGTGAGTTATAGTTTTTTTTCAAGCGCGAGTAAACTCCAGTCGTGCGTCGGAGCTGACACACAAAATTTTTTTTTATTCACAATTGGTAAGCCCTTGGCATCATTTCACCTGATGGTAAGTGACGATGATGCCGAAGATGAAAGCGGGTTTACCAAGATTCTCCAACGCAATTGGGAACTGGGCTATCTTATCTTCAAGCCGGAACACATCAATGTTGTTAGCATTGATGTTTAGCGGCAAGACTTAGATAAAATGGTGGTAACTAATCTGGCGGGCTTAGAAAATGCCCTTTCACCAACCAAACCGAATCTTACAAAGTTATAATCCGCCGGAAATCGAACCTGCGACCTACTGATATGTAGCTAATGGAATAAACCATTACGCCACAGAGGTGATTAACTCTTAAAATTGAACAACTTTTGTTAAAACAAATTTGGACTTCCTATACAAATCAATTAACCAATTATACAAATTGCGATTTCAGCAAAGGTGTTCAGTTCCATAACTATAAGCCCCTTTTAAGAAAATCCTTACTAATATTATAAATGTGAAATGTGTTTGTTTGTTTATTTGTTTGTTACCTTTTCACGCTTCTACAGCTTAACCAATCTTGACAAAATTGTGTATGCAAGTAGTCTGTGTTACGGGGAAGGACATACGAGTAGGTTACTTTTTATCCCGGGAAAATAGTATAATCTGATGCAGTTCCTATGGGAACTAAAAAATACTCTTCTTTTGTTTTTTTTTACATTGCAACGGAATAATGGATTGTTGTGATTTTGTGCACAGAGATGGTTGAGTACGAGTAGGTGGGAAATGACATAATTTACTAATCACCCTTAAAGACAGTCATATAAACGATGTCCACGCGGGATAAATCTAGTATAAGATAGAATGGAAGAAGAGTTCGTGGCTCAGAGCGACTTGCGTGGTTGAATCACCTGAAGCACGGTCATTACCTAAATGGGTTTGACTGTTAGTGGCATTTTTCTCGACCGTTTCCGTGCTTTGCAGGGCATGATGAGCCTTTGGTACCGGTTGCTATCACTAGATGTCAGATAAACGGGGGGGGAGGGGTAAAAGGTTGTGGCAAACCCCACTGTCAGAAGTTTTTCAAGCCGCCTATAGGGCATTTGACACGGCTTAACGACTGCCATCTAGTGATAGCAGCCGGCAAGCCGGCAATGTTAGTGAGTTGAATTGAAAACAGTTTATTGAACAACGAAAAAACAGTACAAAAACAAATGAAACATACAGAAACCGGCCAAGTGGGAGTCGGACTCACGTACCGAGGGTTCTGTACCACCACACCACTACTCCACACAAGTATAGTAATGACACCTGTTCAGATTCAGTTTTCATTAAGTTCGGACTCCATAGCGCGATGACGATTCACACTTGGCTGATCTTTATTTGTTGTTTTACTTCAGGATTATTATATAATCACACCGAGTTACATACTTGTATGTGTAACCTTTTTTTTTGAGCAAAAACAAAAAACCTGTAAAAAATCCGGCCACGTGCGAATCGGACTCCGTAACAAAACGTAATTGAATAAAAAACCCTACAAACATCAATGAGTACAACAATCGGACTGTAGAACAAACTTATTTTTGCAGTTGAAAAAATGTTTTCCGTTACATTGATATACGTCACGGTCAATTCTTTAACTGCAAATATAGTTTGTAATCAAAAAAATATATATTTTATATGAGGTTAAACTAACATTTTTTTTTCAATTTCTGAACTTTTTTCTTTACTTGTAATAAACTAGCTTTTGCCCGCGCCTTCGCCCGCGTGGATATAGTTTTTATGACTGTAGTCGACGGCGCAAATGATCTTATTATTTTATTACTTTCGAGGGTGCATTATTCGAATCGTGAGTTATAATCTTGAGTTCATACAAAAATCCCATACAAAAAATCAGTTACAGTTTTTCCAGAATATTCCAGTTTTTCGGACAAATTTTCAAATTTTTCTTTCTCTAAAAAACCTTATTCTTAGTATTACAAACTTTAAAAAAAATATCATAGCGCTCCAGTCGTTCTCAAGTAATTTGCATACCAACGAACAGCATTTAATTTTTATTTTTACATGTTATATTTAGGGAAAAGACAACCAATATGAAGGCACAATATAGCTCCTTATCTATACAAATCACAATTTATTTCTTCCCACAAACATATTCATCAGGTGCAGTAAGAAAAATATATATAATGTACAAAGATATGTTGGTGGGAGACTGGTGGTATAGGTCACCAGGCCCCCTACCCTCGGTATACTCGTATACAAGAAACAAAACAATCTTAGCGAAGTAGGAATAAAAAGTAAACTAGAAATGAAAAATAAAAATACAGAGATTTGATAAGGTTTGTGTATGTGTGTGTGTGTGAGTGTAAGAAACCAAAAAAAACTTATCATCTATGATATTATTTGCATAAATTTTTCCGTTTCAGAGCAGAGATGTAACGGAGCTTCGATTCCGGTTCCGTTAAGTCGGAACTTCCGATTATTATTACACTTTCGGTTCCGACTTCGGTTCCGATACTTTTGTATCGGATGTTAATCGGAGGTCGACAAAGCATCAACGCTTTTGTTCATAAAGTACAATACATTACTTTTGGAGTCCATTTTAATTTAATTTGTTTTAGCTTTTGTTCATTTATTGTAATGTAACCAAATGTAACACGCTACTTTGGGTTTTAAGTTTTAATTTTAATTAAACTTTAAATTCATTAATTTTATCTTTTGTTTATTTGGAATTATGCCAATTTTTTTTCACAGTTGTTTTTTATTTTATAATAAAAAGTAAAAATGAAAAGAATTGACTATAAATCATGTTTTATTTGTCCTTAAACAAACTGACCCTGCCTCCGATTTCGATTCCGATTCCGATAAATCAAATTGAAAACTCCGATTCCGATTTCGGTTCCGATAAAACTACCTCCGTTACATCCCTATTTCAGAGTAGTCAAGAGTCAGCAACCAAGCAGTGATGTAGTTTTGCATCTGTAAGCATTGAGGTCACTAATCTTCATGATTTTAGATATTTTGTTATACAAATAATTTCCTAGAAAACACAAATGTTGTTGAGCTAGGGTGGTCTTAAAATATTGAAGTCTACAGATCATGTCTACTCGTCTAGTTTTAAGTTGGTCAAGATTAAATGCAACAGACTTATGTCTAGACAAGATTACTTCATGAATGAACAATTGTCTAACCGTATGTCTGTTTCTTTCTGAGCCTGTAGCTTAAACAGCTTGGTGGATTTTGGATTGCGATGTGTCGTTAAGTTTGTCTTGTTCACGAATGTGACTTAGGATACCCCACTACCCAAAAAAGAAGGGCAATGTTTTTACACAGTCGCAAATAAATAATAAAAAAAGAATGTGTGGTTTTATATTGTGATGAAGGATACAGATTACAGAAACAAAAGAAAACTAAAACGTTTTTACAAATGCGAGTCGGATAAAAATCGTCGGATCTATAAAAAGCACGTTGGTTGTATGGGAGCTCCCCTAAAATATTAAGTTTCGCATCACCACACCTCTTGGCAATGACAACTAAATGACTACACAGCCTACTTTTATCACGTGAAAAAGCGTAGACTGACACAGTTCCTTGGGGATCTGAAAATTTTTTTTGGTTGATTTGTTTCACATTGCAACGTCGCGTCGCAACGAATTGGCGTGATTTTTTTACACAGATCTAGTTATGACGATGAGAAATAACATAGATAACTAACTAGCATAGTTAGATATAGTACCCAAGGATAGAACACACTGTCAAAGATACTCCAAAAAAAGATATTCACACGGGCGAAGCCGCGGGAAAAAGCAAGTAAATAAAACAGCTGAACGGTTGCTTTACCTAGGCAAAGATGGATCAAACTTGCAGTTTCACGACTGCTCACAGAAAACTTAAAAATTCTTCGAAAGACATTCAAACTATTTTCAATTTTCGCTCAAGCATTGGAACTGGCTAAGTTTGCCCGTTACGGCAAACTAATTTCATATCGGAATCGTATTTGGTAAGTTCAAGCTGGGTTATGTTATGTCTGTCATTTGGATATGACTTGTTTTGAAGTTTGTGGATGACGAGATGGTATCAGTATGACCGATGCCGTCATTCAGCCAGTTATGGTCCCAGATAAGGAATAATCCACGATAATAAACACATTGGAGCGTGCTATGCTCGGAATTTCCCTGCGAGATCAAATCAGAAGCGAGGAGTATACTGAAGGAGAACCAAAGTAACCGACATAGATCTCAGAATTGCTAAAATAAAGTGGCAGTGGGCGGGGCACATTAGCTCGTAGAACAGATGGCCGTTGGGGCAATAAAGTTCTCGAGTGGCGATTACGTACCGGAAAACGTAGCGTAGGCAGGCCTTCCACGCGGTGGACCGACGACCTGGTGAAGATCGCGGGAAGCCGATGGATGCGGACAGCGCAGGACCGGTCGTCGTGGAAATCCTTAGGGAGGCCTTTGTCCAGCATTGGACGTCCATCGATATGATGATGAATAAACACTTCTATAAGCAGGTTGTTAGGTAAATTAGAGCGCATTTTCAACCTACAATTATTATTAGTTATAATTTAATAGGACTTTAATAGGACAAGCGTCGGTGGCTCAACCGGTACCGACTCGGTCCTCCTAACCATAGGTGCCGGGTTCAAATCCGGACGGCCAATGCACCAATGAGTTTCTCAAAACTTACGTACATATACTCACCGATTGCTTTAACGGTGAAGGAAAACATCGAGAGAAAACCTGCACACACCTGCGACGAAACTCGAAGGTTGTGTGTGAAGTCAACCAAACCGCACTGGGCCCGCGTGGTCGACTAAGGTCAGATCACCCTAATTCAGGGTAGGCTTGAGCCCCTCGGTGGGGACGTATATAATAAATAAATAAATAAGATCTTTATTGGCTCAAGGTGTAGTTACAAAAGCGGATGGAATCCCTGTTTCCCGTGGTAGTTAGAAACTGTGTTACAGATAACTTTTTTTTTTTTTTTTTTTTTTATACACAATTGGTAAACCCTTGACAACATCTCACCTGGTGGTAAGTGACGATGTTGCCGAAGATGGAAGCGGGCTTACCAAGATTCCCCAACGCAATGGGGAACTGGCTATCTTATCTTCATGCCGGAACACACCAATGATATCAACATTGATATTTGGCGGCAAGACTTAGATAAGATGGTGGTAGCTAGCCAGACGGGCTTAGAAAATGCCCTACCACCAACCAAACCGAGTCTTACAAATGACCCCGCCGGGAATCGAACCCGCGACCTCCTGTGTAAAGCCAGTGAACTTTGCCTCTGAGCTACGGAGGCGGTTATAACAGTGTCTTCGCCTAGTAAACGCATAACAAAATTGCCAGAACACCACTATCTTGAACAGATAAAAAAGAACTTACATAACATATGAACATATGAGCTGAAATGATGAATAGGACTACCCAAAAGGGTGGTTTATGTATGTATGTATGTACGAGTATGTCTGTTTCTTTGGCTGAGCCTGTAGCCTCACCACCTTTTGGGATTGAAGTGAAAGGTGGTGTTAGATTTGTCACTCAGGGGGAGTGACATAGGATACCTTTTTACCCGACTGCCCAAAAAAAGAGGGGTAATTATATGCAGTCGGGTTCTTAATTATAGAGTTCCGTACCCAAAGGGTAAAAACGGAACCCTTTTACTAAGACTCCGCTGTCCGTCCGTCTGTCTGTCTGTCTGTCCGTCTGTCACCAGGCTGTATTTCATGAACCGTGATAGCTAGACTCATCATCATCGTCATCTTTCTGTCACTATCTTATCACCATCGCTGTTTTTTTTTTCGTTGATTTTATTTACCACTTGCTGTTTACCACTTTTTAATTTTACCGCGGGAACTCTTGAATGTTCCGGGATAAAAAGTATATTATATGTTAACCCAGGATATAAAATACCACCATACAAAATTTTATTAAAATCGGCCTGGTAGTTTTTGCGTGATGCGCGAACATACAGACAGTCTGACGAAAATTCCAAAAGTTGTTGTGGTTGGCCTCTATATCGTTAGTAATGTCCACCACAGTTATTATTTTCCAAAAATAATTCATGTACAGACACGGCTCCTTTACAGTTTTATTATATGAATCATCATTAAAAAAAAACATATCAGCTCATATACGTCCCCACCGAAGGGCTCAAGCCTATCCTGAATTAGAGCGATCGGTTCTTAGTTGCCCACGCGGGCTCAGTGCGGGTTGGTCGACTTCACACACAACCTTTGAGTTTCTTCGCAGGCGTATTCAGGTTTCCTCACGATGTTTTCCTTCACCGTAAGAGCGTCGGATAACCGTACTTAAGAAATCGAAATTCGAAAACACAATGGTATACGTGGCAGGATTCGAGCCACGACCTCCCGGACAGGAGGTAGCGGCCCTTGCCATTACGCCACCGACTCTCCAATTATTATATATATATCAATTTTTGTTATTGTTTTTTTATATATCGGTCTGGTGGTAACAGTTTTTATATATTATGGACCCTGACCAAGTCTTAATTTTTATTTGTGCTGGCTTAGACGCGATTTGACGGCGCGCCGAGGCTGCAAGGCCATTCGTCTCCCGCACAATACAACACAAAGAATATAGTAGTCGCGTCAACGGTGCCGTAACACCAGTCACCAGCTGGCTCGGTTCCAGCGGAATTTGTTATAACTGCTGCCTTGGCACTATGCCCCTCGCTAAATAAATGACAGCTCCTCAATGTGGAGCCTTAGGGAGCTGGCGTTAAGAGATTAAGGCGAGGCATTTGAACGCGAGAAATGATTGCGACTGGCGGGGTCGTCACACACCTGGGCAACGTTGAGGCTATTATTAGTACTAACATACAGTATGGACACTCCTGCCGCTCTCTAGATTCCAACCTCACCCCCTCGTTACCCAGATTGATTCACATTGGTTACAGTTTTAGTTCTCGAACGTAGGGGATTGCGCCGTGATTTTCTTTGCTTCGTCATTTGTTTTTAGAAATTTCATTTTACGACCGTTTGTACGCAGTGTCCGGGGTGTGGTTGAGGTTTTGGTATAAATATGAATTTGATAAATAAAGGATCCTGATGAAAATTAAAATTTGGCAGGTTCTCTGTAGAAATTAAATAAAAGCATTTCCATATAAAAATTGTGTAATTTTTGTAATAATAAATACTTAAACCACTGATCTAGCGAAACAGTTTTTCTTCGCTTCTTCTCCGCCCGGTGCCTCGCCTTAATTTCGGGAAACAATCGTTTCAAATGTTAAGAATTAATTTAACTGTCATGTTCTATTATGCTGAGCTAAATACAATCATTTTCGAAAAACCTAAAAACTTTTTAGGGTTCTGGCCTTGAATGTCCAATTCCTTAAATGTCCATTTTCCTCGAATGTCTAATTAGACACAAGCTTTAATTTGAAAAGTATCTTAATTATTTCGTATTCGTATATAGTTTTATGACCTGTGAACAAACATGTGTTTTTTTACTCTTTCTCTCTGTGGTGATACTGTCTGAACTGAACTTTAGTGTAATTAGGATAGGATGACGTAACGAAGTGTTCAACATTGTACCGGTTTTAAACAAATCTTAATATATATAAATCTCGTGTCACAATGTTTGTCCTCAATGGACTCCTAAACCACTTAACCGATTATAATAAAATTCGCACACCATGTGCAGTTCGATCCAACTTGAGAGATAGGATAGGGTAGGGTAGGGTAGTGTAGGGTAGGGTAGGGTAGTGTAGTGTAGGGTAGTGTAGAGTAGTGTAGGGTAGGGTAGTGTAGTGTAGTGTATGTAGGGTAGGGTAGGGTAGTGTAGTGTAGTGTAGGGTAGGGCAGGGCAGTGTAATGTAATGTAAGGCGGTACGAAGTTCGCCGGGACAGCTAGTAAATAAAATAAAAATATTCTTCTCAGCAAACCCTATCATTTGATTCCCATATCATGGGGGTGCATAAAAAAACTGATCCGCTATGTCTGGGAGTCCGCTACATTGGATTTAGAATGACGTCCCTTAGCTCTCAATGTGTATGTACAATTTCAGCTCAATCGGAAATCGGGAAGTGGTTCTAATTTAGCTTCCAAGATTTGTCCCAAACTAACACATAAACTGACTAACTAACACGGCAAGCTAATGTAAAACTTGTGAAAAACCGGCCAAGTGTGTGTTGGACTTGCGCACTGATGGTTCCGTACCAAAACACATTTAGGTACGAAACCCTAACGAACATCAACGAGTGCTTACTACAACAATCAGATTGAAGAACAAAATTAACTTTGTAGTTAAAAAAATATTCTTACATATTTCGATATACGTCACAGTCAATTCTCCAACTGTAAATGTAAGTTTGTAATCGCAAAACGTATTTTTATGTGATATGACTACTATTTTCAAATTAGGTTTTTCCCTTAACTTGTACTGTGAGACCTTGCTTCTTGCCAAATTTAATGATTTTAGGTCAACGGGAAGTGCCCTATAAGTTTTGAATGACAAAGTATATCACATAAATGGCTGTAAAATGGCCGTTTCTTTTTATTCTTTGACGTATAGAAGCTTGATTTTTACACAGTTTTAAAGCAGTCGCTTAGACCGTAGACGTTGATATTAATTTCAACGTGATACCTCCATTCGTTCCTGAGAAAAAGAGTACTGACAGACAGATAAACAACAAGACAACTAAGTGATCCTATTTATTTATTTATTTATTTTAGGAAGACTAACAGCAAAATATTAGATAGTAATAATAGATTTTGGAATATATTGTAGAATCCCCATTTAACGGCTCCTCAATCAACTTGTTACAACCTTTATCATCATATCAGCTCATGTACGTCCCCACCGAGGGGCTCGAGCCTACCCTGAATTAGGGCGATCGGGCCTTAGACGACCACGCGGGCCCAGTGCGGGTTGGTCGACTTCACACACAACCTTCGAGTTTTTTCGCTGTTGAGTGTTTCCTCACGATGTTTTCCTTTACCTGAGCGTCTGATAAACGTACATATGAAATCGAAATTCGAAAACACATTAGTACGTTGGTAGGATTCGAACCACGACTCCCGTCAGGAGGCAACGGCCCTAGCCAGTACGCTACCGACGCTCTACAACCTATCTCAAAATGTATGCATTTTTAGAACAAATAAATAAATATTTCGTAAGTCAGATCCGCCACCCAGGACAGACAGGCCTCGACGGTATAATCAATCAAACCTAACCGAACCTGTTATCGCTTGCCTCGCTCGCTCAACTCTAGTCCAGTTGAGAAGGATAGATAATTTGATGAGCAATCAGTATTTTTGATATGATTGTCATAAATGAATGAAGAAAATAAATTGATAGGGGATTAGTTATTTGTTTGATGAGCATATAAAATAATCCTTTTATTTTTCCTGTGGAAACGGAAGGACTTTAGATTTTCTCATAGGTTTTCCTGTAATTTTTGCATTCAACCTTATTTACTGTGATTTTTTTCAAGATTTTAGGCCTAGCAGTTGTGGAGATAAGGCAGGGAGAGGAATGGTCAATTTTTGCTTATTTTCTTAAATAACTTCAAAACTATTTATCTCAGTATTATAAAAAAAGAATTTTTAGATTCTCATAACAATCACGGCATATCAAATGAAAGGGTTATTTGATAGGCCACACAATATAGATTACAATTGCAAAACTTACTTACCGCCCAAAAGTTGCCCCCGTGTTTAAAATTCATTTGCTGTAACATGTTCGTCTTTAGGTCACCGACTCAACATTTACGTATCAAATTAAAATTCAATCGTTCCAGTAGTTTTGGAGCCAATTGACAGACAAGACATGCAAGTGATACTATAATAGTATAGTATTTACTTTTTGAGTTACTGAACCCTAAAAAGGTAATTTTCCGACCGTTCGAATTAATTTGACATCTCATTTCTCCAAACGCAAACGTACTGAGAGCGATTTTCCAGGATTAATTTAATCTGGGAACACTCATGGCGTGGACCAACTGCCTGACTTTGCTCTTCATCGGTGAGGTCACCACAGTGGCAACCAAGTACACAGGCCAGCACATCAAACTACACACTTTGGACTTTATACCGTTCTTATGCCGAATGCGTATGGATCAGAATCGCACTACGAGTGTATAGCTTGATGTGCTGACCTCTGTACATTTGGAACAACAGCAGGACGCGCGTCAGGGCGGTAACAGGAGCGTTGACGGGCCACTTTGCCACAAACGCTCACCTGAATAAAATCGGCCTGACGAATGACCCGACCTGCAGGGCCTGTGGTGAAGATACAGAATCAATGGAACACTTACTGTGTCAGTGCGATGTCCTGGCTAGCAAGCGTATGTACCTCCTAGGTGATGGCTACCCAAAACCGGAGGACTACAAGCACCTTCCAATCAGCGGAATTGCTGCATTGATGCAGCACATCTTCGAGTAGGTTGGGGTGCAAAGGTTATAGGGGTAGACACAAAAGATCCCATTGGGTCGAAGTGTCGCTGCAACTGCAGTCCCCATTTACAAAGATAAGATAAGATAAAATAAAACCATCATATCATCCGAAAGATGTCCACTGCTGGACATAGGATTCCCCAAGGATTTCCACAGCGACCGATCCTGCGCTGCCCGCATCCAGCGGCTTCCCGCAACCTTCACCAGGTGTTAGGTCCAGCGATGTGCAACTACCGGCCTGTGCGCGATCTTACTCGAGAACTTTACTGCGCCAACGGTCATATGTTCTGCAAGCTAAATGCCACACCCACTGCCACTTGAATTAAGCGACCCTTGAGCTAGAACGTATCTATATAATTAGGACGACTGAATCTTCCACACGATGAGAAAGAGCAGGAAGTAGACACCCATATGAATTTTTGTTCTCAGTGAGAATCGAACCCACGACCTTCTACTTAGCAGTTGGGAGAAGTAACCAAGACAACTGAGTCGTCAACCCAGCGTCCCGAGACAAGATGAGTCAAGTTTGACTGCATTCAACGCACGTGCATACGAGTACAACAGCCTTGTCGAGTGACAAATTGCAAGTCAAGAATAAAACACACCTTGGACCAGCTTTTTCCCGATTAAAAACAGGCAAAGAAAACAGGCATTGAGCAATACATTTTTTTTGTCCTCAGTGGGAATCGAACACATGGCCTTCTGCTCAGTAAGCAGGAGCAGTAACCAGATTACTGATTATCAAAACAGCGTCCAGAGACAAGATGATTTAAATTAAACTGCATTCGACTCACGCGCATACAACGGCCTTCTCGAGTAACGAATTGCAAATCGAAAACGGAAATTATCTTGGACCACCTTTTTCCCAGTTCAAAGAATAGGTTTTATAGATTTACTAGCTTTTGTCCGCGGCTTTGCCCGCTCGGAAATCGCTTTCATGACTGTTATTCAAGGTGTGCGGTGAGCGAGCCGCGAACTATGTCAGGCTTTGCATTTTTTACACAATGGAAAGTAGCCTTATGTATGACTTTTTAAAGTAATATTTTTTACTTTTTGCCTTATGTATTTCAACTGTCGCTGTGCGAAAAATTACATCGATTCGTTGCTCCGCTACGTTGGGATGTTTTAAAATCCCTTCCTATCGGACATACTCATTTTATTTAATTGATCGAATCGATGCGAAAATAAACATATGCGAAAGTGTATTTATATGTTTGTTTGTCCTTCCTTTTTGTTTGTTTTTTATTTAATAGATCGATAGGGTCTTGTATATCAAATGCAACATCAAAACTTCCACGTACACATTCTGTCTAGTTTTAGAGAAAAATAAAATCAAGTCAGCATTTTTGTTCTTCTCTAAAAAAGAAAAAAATATCAGACTTTATTTGTTTTTGCGCCGAATATATCGTTTCCGCAATTTTTAAACTACCACAAATACATCCCGATGTTTTTTAAAACCGTTAAGGTACCATTATTATTAGACATTATTTTTACAAGCTTTTATTTAACTTGCAATGCATGTTTGTTTGTTCGAGTGAAAAGTTAATTTTGACCCACTTCCCGGTTTCCGATTGAGCGGAAATTTTGCATGCATATGTTTATCGCGTGACAATGCAATATTAAAAGCTTATAAGGTTTTTCGAAAATTATTTTAATAGCGCCTGTGACAAATTTAATTATAACGCGCCATTGCTCTTACAACTATGTCATGGACTTTTTGAGCTCTGTACGAGTATATAGGTGAATTTTAGTTAGTTCTTAATGTATTCGTGATTTCAAACAACTTTCCCAAAGAAACTATATGTCAAATATGATAAAAAAAATTGGTACTCTATACAAAATTTTTGCCGATTTAATAACTTATTATGTATCGAGGACCAAAAATTTTTTTTTGATTTGACATATAGTTTCTTTGGGAAAGTTGTTTGTAATCACGAGTACATGCATACCTTTTGTTATCAAGAACTAATTAAAAGTCAACCTGTATAACTCCACATGACCTGATCACTATGGTTACTAAAGATTGCTGCTTCTGAAAAGGATAAAGTTCCTTCTGATAGTACCGCACACCGCCGATGTCGATGGGCAAATTTTAATTAGGTATAGTAATTTAATTCTAACGGAATAGGTGTAGTGCGATATCAAAATATATTTTTCTCAGCATCAGCCGCAGAATGAACCGCAGCGCTGGTTTTCAGAAAAGCCCATTTAGTGTCATTTCCACGAAGCCATCGGCTCAGTATTGCGATAATATCAAGGCGCGGGTCGACCGGTCAACTTTGTAAGACTCAGTTTGGTTGGTGGTAGGGCATTTTCATAGCCCCCCTGGCTAGCTACCACCATCTTATCTAAGCCTTACCGCCAAACATCAGTGTTAACAGAATTGATGTGTTCCGGCTTGAATATAAGATATTATCCAGATCCCCATTGCGTTGGGGAATCTTGGTGAGCCCGCTTCCATCTTCGGCATCATCGTCACTTACCATCAGGTGAATCATGCAAAGGGCTTATCAATGATAAGAAAAAACTATAGTACTTTTAAAAAATCATGGTAATCAGATCAAAAAAAAAGTAATTGAAGTAGAAAAAGCTATAAATACCTATAAAAACGTTATAATCAACATTCGATTGGTTACTGTAATCAAAATTATAGAGATTCTAATCAAAAATCTGGACTAGACTTAACTTATTTGTGTTTCTCACAGATATGCGTATCCGAAGCGTATGACGTATCCGGTTTCCCCTTTTTTTGGGGGAAAGTTATATACACCTGTTTTTAGGTAAGTACGTAGTAATTTGTAGATATATGATTAGGGTCAAGGCGAAATAAATAGAGATCTCACTAACATAATGTTAATAACAGAATAGAATACTTAAAAAACTTAATGTCATTTATTTTCTAATATTGTAAGCTTGCGATAGTAGGTTCTTGGTGGAACACTGTTATGAACATATTTCGGTTTTTCCTTGCACTATTCCACAATTAATATAAATAAAACACAAATTTGTTTATACTGCAACCGGTTTCGTTATCATCTTCACTCACATCGTCTACTACGTCCCTTCCGGCGTCTGTATTCCCCGATTCGTACAATTTAGGAATCTTCAAGACGAGAGTGAATAGGCACTATTTGAGTTTGCGTGTCACATCCTCGGCTGCATCGGCACTTACCATCAGGTGAGGTGCAGCCAAACGTACTCAAATTCTTAATAAAAAAAAACTACCTGAACATGATCACGAAACCGGTTGCAGTATAAACAAATTTGTGTTTTATTTATATTAATTGTGGAATAGTGCAAGGAAAAACCTAAATATGTTCATATTTTCTAATAATTTAATTATCTTATTATTCCCATGTTATTTATGTGTCGAAAGCGAAATAGCTGAGTTCTCCAGCCCCTGCCGACCTAGAACGGAAATAAAAGAACATTCATTTATCATCTGTGTGAGTGCATACCGGAAGACCGACTACTCGAGAAGGTCATGGGAAACCGCTGGATACAAGTAGCGATGGATTTTTCGTTACGGAAATTGTTCAAGGTCTTTGTCCAGCATTTTACGTCTTTTTTCAAAGTCGAACTTTTTATTGCTAATGCAATGAGTGTGTTACAATAACATGGTGTTATAAATTTTTAACATCTTGACCCTGTAAGGGCACAATAAAAGTAAGTGTCTTATATCTAGACGTAGTTTCTATTCTATAATTTATTTAGTAATATTTTCTATAGTTTTTTTAGTAATATTCCTATTTTTATTGTTTCTCTAAAAACTCTTGGAGTCTGTAAAAACAATTTCGGTTGATGTGATAATAAAGTTATTTTTGAGATGATACTTAGCAAACTGGTGCTATGGTCGACGGCCTGAAATACCAAGTTTTCAAGAGAGGAAAGTCCTGACAAGTGATACAGCCAAGTCACCGTGTAGTACCACCAAGCTGCAGCTGCCCAAGCTGCACGCAGCGTGCGACAGGGCGGATGGAGAGCCCGCCCTCTCTAACCCTGGATACGTTAGTACTAATATATATACTGTGCCCTGGATTTACACTCAGCCACTGCCGCTGCTCCTGCGACTGACGGAAATATTGCAGCATCGACGCGAGTGAGTGCTCACACTCAGTCGATTCCTTTGACTTCCGCAAGAAAGCCGACAATCGTGGCAATGGGCCGCCATTTTAACCGCAATTTAACAGCCTCCGTGGCGTACTGGTTATTCCATTCGCTTCACACCAGGAGGTCGCGGGTTCGATTTCCAGCGGGGTCAACATTGTAAGACTCGGTTTGGTTGGTGGTAGGGGTAGGGCATTTTCATAGCCCGCCTGGCTAGCTACCACCATCTTATCTAAGTCTTGCCGCCAAACATCAGTATTAACAGCATTGATGTGTTCCGGCTTGAAGATGAGATAGCCAGATCCCCATTACGTTGGGGAATCTTGGTAAGCTCGCTTCCATCTTTGGCATCATCATCACTTGCCATCAGGTGAAATGATGCCAAGGGCTTACCAATTGTGAATAAAAAAAAATGGCAGCGGCAGCGGCAGGAGCAGTGGCAGCGCGAGTTCTTTAGACGGTGGGTTTTTTTATTCACAATAGGTAAGCCCTCGGCATCATCTCACCTGATGGTGACAGTCGGAACACATTAATGCTGTTAACAATGATGTTTGGCGGCAAGATTTAGATAAGATAGTGGTAGTCATCCAAGCGGGTGTAAAAAATTACCTTTACCACCGAACCGAGTCTTACAAAGTAAGAGTCCGCCGGGAATTGAACCTGCGACCTCCTGATGTGAAGCTTATGGACTTAACCATCGCCAGAGAGGCGGTAATAACGTCAGGAAATTAAAAAGGGTTTCTAAACTCACTGTTCAGAATCGTCTTCGCTCTCCTCACTCCGTGAAGCCTGAAAAGAACATAGTAGTATAAGAACTATATTAAAAAGCGTTGGTGGCTCAACCGGTAACGACTCGGTCCTCCTAACCAGAAGTCCCAATGTACCAATGAGTTTTTCGAAACTTACGTACATATACTTACCGATTGCTTTAAAGGTGAAGGAAAACATCGTGAGGAAACCAGATGTGTATGTAGGTCGCGATGCACACGTCCATAGGTGTAAATCTAAATGCCCTACACGTGACCGCGGGTGATGCTAAGTACAACACCAGGCAACCGCCGTGCATGCCTTGGTAGCACGGTTAATTGTGCCACACGATAAGAGACATCACACACGCCCCCACCTGCCAAGCGGGCGATTACGGCAAAACCCCCCAACTCAGGGAGGCCTCTGCCCAGCAGTGGACATCTGTTGGCTGTTGTGATGATGGCCAATATCATCACATGCCAAAGCAGGCTGACTAATAATAAAAAATAACTCGACTCGTATAAGATGACTGTTTGGGATAGTAAAGTTTGCGAGTGGTGACGTAGCATAGCAGGCCTCCCACTTGGTGGGCCGACGACCTGGTGAAGGTCGCGGAGCGTAGTACCGGACGTTGTGGAAATATTTGGGGGAGGCCTAGTTTAGCAGTGGACGTCTTTCGACCATGATATCGGAGATCTCGATCTCTTTTAATTTTAAGTAGTAATAAGTAGCCCGATCTTCACCAGGTCTTCGGTCCACCGCGTGGGAGGCCTGCCTACGCTACGTTTTCCGGTGCGCGGCCGCCACTCGAGAACTTTATTACCCCAACGGCCATCTGTTCTACGAGCTATGTGCCCTGCCCACTGCCACTTTAGTTAAGTGATTCTGTGAGCTGTGTCGGTTACGAAGATCGCGGGAAGCCGTTGGATGCGGGCAGCGCAGGACCGGTCATCGTGGAAATGCTTGGGGGAGGCCTTTGTCCAGCAGTGAACGTTTTTCGGCTGATATGATGATGATGAAGTAGCTAGAATAAAATGCCTGAAGGCTGAAAAGCTACCAGCTTCAAATATTATCTAGATTTCTATGTTCAAATAATGGTTTTGTTGAATACGGAACCCTTATAGTCTCGCCATGTCTGTCCGTCTGTCTGTTATCTCAGAGACAATTAGTATTAGAAAGCTGTAATTTAGCATCGGTATATAAAATGTTGAAAAAAAAAAAATCTTGAAAAAAAAACTTTTTGGGTACTTACATGTAAAATGGGGATTTTTTTTTCTTTAACGTGGGTACGTAGGATTATTGTTGAATAGGTATTTCAAAACTACTTAAGATTCAGGGTTCTGTTTGCATTATAATAAACTTTAAAGTGCCCCCCCCCCCCCCCCCCGCTCCCTCTTCACCTACCAGCAAAACTACTATTTCAAGATATCTGAAAGAAATTGTAAATAGTAGGACATATGATCAATTTAAAAGAAAAGCTATCACGGCTAAGTAGGTTTTCTTGGTTTAGGAGTCGAGGTAATAGTCGACCAACCTAAAATGTGCAGTTGAATCTATAAAATTTATAGATTTTCCATACAAATGTTCTATTACCAACAGAAAAAATAATTTTATTTATTGTTTAAATGTACATTTATTTTTTGATAAGACTACGGAACTCTACTTTGCGCGATTTCGACTATCTTCTCGTTTCTGATTCGTTCACACAAAAAAACTCCGAGCACAGCACGCTCCATTACCCTTTGGGTGACCATAAGCCTTCTTATGAGTTCTGTATGTCATCACTGGCAACACACACTGGTCGAAGACCTTAGTCTTAGGACACTGCCATGTAATTCTGTGACACTGCGGTATTTGGGACGTGAAGATATTTTGCGAAGCTTCCCGCCCGAGCGCTGCCCAGCCGAGTTGGACTCGACGATTGATCTCTTTCTTTAAGTTGGACCTACCTAACTGGACTAATTGAACTTAATTGAATTGAAGTGCAAAATCCTACCTGCAAACCAGTGATCTCACTGTCGGTATTTACAGTCATTTCTTGTAGAAGCTGTGTAACATGATCTTCCCTTATTTGCCGATCAGCCACATCTGCGTAATCCACTACAGTAGTATTACTATATCCAACTTCTTCAAGTGGTTTTCTAGAAGTAGCCTTTGCATTGAAAGTATTGATCCTTGTATCTTTGATATCGTTAATGTTACTGGATTTTCTTTTACTTTTCCGTTTAGATCTGATAGTGTCTCCTAAATAGAATTGTGGGGAGATGTCATCGACTGAGACTGCAGTTCGCGTCATTTGGTAGCTCTGAAAGTAATTGATAGCTTTTTATAACCTTA
The DNA here is from genome assembly GCA_947284805.1 of Coleophora flavipennella. Lineage (NCBI taxonomy): Eukaryota > Metazoa > Arthropoda > Insecta > Lepidoptera > Coleophoridae > Coleophora > Coleophora flavipennella. The sequence continues at coordinate 6,131,948 of OX369258.1, read as the reverse complement.
CATGCAATAAGCAAATAACAGTACTTAAGTATAATATAGACATGGTGTCTCCTGAACTTGATTCGAATTGGGGTTTTATCCGACTGCGCCAAAAGGAGGGTTATGTCTTTCGAGATGTATGTACTATGACGCCTCTACTGATAGTCCGGGGGGTAAACTCAGTGGAGTTAATAGAATAAGTAAATAACAGTTTTTGTTAGATTAGTGAAACTGACGAAAAAACACATTTATTCACTTTAAAACGGGCGTCGTCGGCTGGCTTATTATTGGATCGAATTCAAATAATAAGCTACGCTTTTAAAACTTCTGTTAATAAAAATTAACTTCAGTGGTAAAAAGTGGGACCTCTGCCCTGGCTCGCGGCCTCTCGTAGAATAAATCTCAATAGTTTAAAAGAAGCTTTCGAACAACAACTCAGTTTGAATTTCAAAAATTAGTTGTTTAAAACGAATTGCGGCTAGAAAGACAGCAAAGGCAGCGTAGATGAGTGAACGTAGAGCTATACGATCTCTACAGTACCTTTATGTGTGTAATGTGTGTATGTATATTTATTAGACGGCTTGATAGATTTTAGAGTGTGAGGTGTCGTTTAAGTCACCTTGATCCCGTGAGTGACAAAGGGCGCATTTTAACCCGACTAACCAAAAACGAGGGGTACAAATTTTAGTAAAGTAGGGTTTATAATTCGTATATAAATTCGTTTAGTTATTTAATAATTTTAAACAAAAAAAAGCTACTTCAAACGCACTAGCCGCCACTACGATTTTGGATGGCTCCCCTCGATTTCTCTGGGATACCATCATCAATTCCTGATTTCCTTATCATAGTAAATAGAATATCTCCTGTCCAACAAAAAAATAATCATCAAAATCGGTTCATAAACGACGAAATTATCCGCGAACACACATAAAAAAATTTTACGTAAACTTCAATTTAATTTACTTAACTTTTAAACTCAAACATCATTTAGTACAAAATATATCAACGAGACAGCTTTTTTACAGTGGTTAAAAAGTTTATCTTTTTTATACATTCTTACCATTGTAATATTTAACAGCTTTTGTTTGCTTTAATTTGCTATTCCCGTTAGTCTTTTATATTAAACTAGCTGTTTTTACACATGGAAAACAATATTCAACAGCGAGCTAGGTATGTACTTACATGAACATTCGTATCGAGTCCTTCCATACATTGCATTGCTTGTACTTGTACTGTTAATTCTGTTAACGCCAAAATCAATAATACAAAGGAAATCTGAAACAAACATATTTTAAAATAAAAAAGTCCCTCTTAATTATAATGCCTATTTTGATTTTTTAAGGATTCCTTAGTTAACAAGGAACCCTTATAGTTTCGCCATGGTCGGCGGTTTAACTTAGATGTCTACTCTTAGAACTAGAAAGCTATTAATCACGGCGACAAAATGGTAAAATGAAATCATTTAAAAAAAAATTGAATGTGAGGCGTCGTTAGATAGGTCGTTCAAAGATATTGCAGGTGTGTTGAAAACAATTTTTTCGAAACAGGGCAGGGATCCGTTCGCGAAATATTAAGCCTTAAAGTGTTAATTTTTGTTTAAGGTCAAGTGCAGCTCAACAGCTATTTCAGGACATTTGAAAATTTTAAATGGTGTGAATAATAATTAATAATCAATTTTAAAGGAAAAAAACGCACTCAAATTTTTAATAAAAAAAAAAAAAAACATGTCTTTGTTTAGGAGTAATAGTCGACCAACTTAAGATGTGCAGTTGAATTTTTAGAAAGTTTGTAGATTTTCCACACAAAATGTTCTATTTACTAATTGCAAAAAATACTTTGTTTTTAAAATACTTATACATTTACTTTTTGAAAAGACTACGAAACCCTTACTTACTAGGACACGTACTTGGCTATTTATTTTACATTTTGCCGGTTTGATTCCCGGATTAGGCAAGCGTTTTAGCAAAAATCTTTCGCAATTTCCCAAAAAAAAACATGATTTTAAATATAAGTGACTAGCTGTTGCCCGCGGCGAAAAATTTTCAATATGATGTGTAGAAGTCCCAATTTACGGGCCCTAAGATTAGTTACACTGTACATACTTATTTATCGAAAAGGATACAATTTAAGAAATGATTTTACACTATAAGACTAATAAAAATTACCTACTCTACAAAAACATCACATCAGCTCATATATACGTCCCCAACTCCCCACCGAGGGGCTCGAGCCTACCCTGAATTAGGGCGATCGGGCCAGTCGACCACGCGGGCCCAGTGCGGGTTGGTCAACTTCACACACAACCTTCAAGTTTCTTTGTAGATGTGTGCAGGTTTCCTCACAATGTTTTCCTTCACCGTAAGAGCATCGGATAAACGTACATATGAGATCGAAATTCGAAAACAAATTGGTACGTGGCAGGACTCGAACCACGACCTCCCGGATAGGAGGTAGCGGTCCTTGCCGTTGCGCCAACGACGCTCAAAAACGCTGTAGTTATCAAGAAAAAACTAACTTACCATTTGAAACAACAGCACGCCTATTAAATCGTTTGAACACTGGAACAGCTCGGTGAGGTCTAGTTATATAAACACTTCTAGATTCTAGGTTTACATTTAACAAAACATAAACACTGTTGAAATGTGTATATGTCGCAGGATAATAGCAAAATCCGTCATTTCGCGAAAATCCTAGGAAAATTACACACTGTGGAGTAGAAAACTCCGAATAAAACCAAAGCGAACGGAGCCCCGCTATGCGGGGCTCCTTTTTACGGTAGAAAAAGACATGCTAACAAAACCTAACCTATTTAACGAAGCGGGGCTCCATCCGACTTGGTTTTATTAGGAGTTTTCTACTCCATAGTATGCAATATTCCTAGTATTTTCGCGAAACGACTGATTTTGCGATTATCCTGCGACATATATAACATTCAATAAGGTGGATATAGACATTGGGTTCCGCAACCAGGGTAATCCACTCTAATCTTACAACTTACAACTACCTTTTTAACCGACTTCAAAATAGGAGGAGGTTTCTCAATTCCACCGTATAAATATAAATAACCTTAGTTTCCTGTTTGAAGTCGTTTTTTTTGTTCAAAATTATATGCCATATTTTTCAATAGGGAATTCAAATACAAATTTAAAATATACTAGGACATTTTGGCCAAAAGGGCCAAGTTAACTATATCCCAGCAAAACATAAATATGAAAGGGGAGCCAAGTTGAACGGTGGAATTGAGAAACATCCACCTTTTTTGTAGTCGGAAAAAGGTAGTTGTAAGATTAGACTGGATTACCCTGGTAGCGGAACCCAATGTCTATATCCACCTTATTAAATGTTACATTCACATTTCAACAGTGTTTATGTTTTGTTAAATGAAAACCTAGTATCTACAAGTGTTTATATAACTAGACCTCACCGAGCTGTTTCAGTGTTAAACCGCCTCCGTGGCGTAATGGTTAGTCCATTCGCTTTACACTAGGAGGTCGCGGGTTCGATTCCGGCGGAGTCAACTTGTAAGACTCGGTTTGGTCGGTGGTAGGGCATTTTCTAAGCCCGCCTGGCTAGCTACCACCATCTTATCTAAGTCTTGCCGCCAAACATGAGTGTTAACAACATTGATGTATTCCGGCTTGAAAATAAGATAGCCAGTTCTCCATTGCATTGGGGAATATTGGTAAGCCCGCTTCCATCTTCGTCATCATCGTCACTTACCATCAGGTGAGATGATGCCAAGGGCTTACCAATTGTAAATAATAAAAATAATAAAAAAAGTTCGATACACAAAAATACAGCGATCTAAATGGGTGGGTACCAATTTAAGTATATAGTGGTTTCTAAATCATAGCTACGGAACTTCAAATAGAAATATTTATTTAAGACTTCTCCAATAACTCCAAGCTTTGCTTGCTTGGCGGCTTAACTATTTCAACTTACCAGTTACACCATTTAGTAGCGCAGAATATAACATATTTTCATTTAAACAACTGAAAACCATTGTACATTCTCTGTTATTTCTCTATATTATATATCTTTTTGTGGTACGGAACACTCGGTGCGCAAGCCCTACTCACACTTAACCAGTTTTTTTTAATTTTAATAACCTACTTCGATGCAAAATTTTATGTTTCTAAGTTACCTCGAAATGGTCTATAATTTTGATAATCACTCAGTCAGTCAGTCATAAAAATAGTGATTTTCGGATCTCAATATCTCAAAAATGGTAAAAGATATATTTATGAAAATTGGGATCACTATTAAAACTAGGTGATCGAGGGGGTCTTACTAGACACACAATATCGCAAGTGTGTAGGTCAAACAGATTTTAAGTTACAGCTAGATTGAAAATGGCCCGAAATGGTTCGTTTAATATAATATAACCCACGGCCGGTGTCGCCTTTTTCTTTTCGAACTTGGCGGACACGCTGCCGTGTGTCTAGATATACGTTGATTAGTATGGGAATTTAATTTTTGCTCCGAATTAATGTTTACCCTAATTGCAGGGTGGTAGAACATTGACCAGTGTAATTTTATGATTCACTATCGACACGAAACATTTCCACTTACCGGTAATACATAATACTTCGATGCTTACCGCTCTATTCATATACGTCTCCACCGAGGGGCTCATATACATACCCTGAATTAGGGCGATCGAGCTTTAGTCGACTACGCGGGCCCAGTGCGGGTTGGTCGACTTCACACACAACCTTCGAGTTTCTTCGCAGGCGTGTGCAGGTTTCCTCCTGATGTTTTCCTTCACCGTAAGAGCGTCGGATAAACGTATATATGAAATCGAAATTCGAAAACACATTGGTACGTGGCAGGATTCGAATCACGACCTCCGGGACAGGAGGTAGCGGCCGTTGCCATTACGCCACCGAAGCTCGCTAGTCTTTTGATTGATGAATTATTTGAAGGTAAATTGAAAACGGAACCCTGACGTCAAATTTTCAGACTAGTGTTAAATTCAAACAAGTACTGCTATTTTGAGACGATGTTATGTTTCTTTTCTTGTTATGACTAGTAAGTAAGGTTTGTTGTGTTTATACAGCGTGACTCCTAAGTCGTGAACCCAAATATGTTTTTCTGGCTCTTTACTGTTAGTTAAAGCACTCCTACGTAACACTATGCAAAAATCTGCAAATGTATTTTGTAATAATTAATAAAAATTAATTTTAAATTTACCGAGTCTCATGGAGTTACCCTACGTATTACATTGACTTGTCATTCATAGACTCCTAGCACGTTTTTCAGATTATTCAATTCAACCTTTTCGTATTTACTGGCTGGATACGTTAAAAAAATAACATTGAAAATGACAAATCTCTTAAGTCATCATAATACGCTGCGAATTTAAATTGATACATGTTTCATAACATTCAACCTATAGGCACTCGATCGTTATGACACGATAACTGCTGATGAACATTGAATTAGTAGATCTGTGGTTCACATAACACCGCCAGTGCCGGACGACACAACATGTGTGTCCATACAAAATGACCTTACACGAGTGCGGTGGACACACGCATTGTGTCGACGTAACTTGTAACGCCAGTGCGCACAACACAACTGTAATGTCCATGCAAAAAACTGTGAAGTGAAAAATATTTATTAATTCGGCTGAATGACTTGATTCGATGGCCAAGAAAAATTAAAAAAAAATCCTTACATACTTATTTTGTTTACTAACACTCCCGCGAGAAGTTTTTTGGCGGGATTTGTGGTGGACGCATTCGTAGTTTTATTTTGTTGTTTTTTCATTGTGTTCTGCTGGGATTTTGTTCAAGAAGTGGTGCATTTTGGTGAAAATCGTCTAGTGCACGTGAGCAATGTGGAGAACAAGAAAATAAAACGAAGGAAGACGTGAGAACCCAACTTGCTCTGGTTGCAATTTTATAGACGCCCAACAGCAACTGGGTGTTCCACCTCAGAATGTAGCTGCTGCAAATGCTGTTAAGAACTTCAGAGAAGATTTGTAATGCACCGGCACTAGCATTACAAATCAAAACACTAATATAGATTAATTAAATGGGATTGTCTCGGAAGGGCTTTTGTACCCGTGAGACGTTAAAAGACTTTAAAAAAAAATACACTCCCACGCTCCCACGCGACGCGCGCCGGCACCAAAGGGGATATATTAATCCTTTTTTTAGCCGGGGGCCAGAGTTTTTTACACAAGTATTTAAAGTTCCTATTCAATTATCAGACAAATATTTGAGTTTCAATTATCAGACAAATATATCGTCATCCAACTAAAATTATAAAATCTTTCCAGTTTCGATTATGCTCAAGGAACTTGTAAGTTCCTTGGTCATGGTTGCTGCGAGGTGACTGGTGTACGTACCCTACCTAATTTTTCCTTGGTCATGGTTGCTGCGAGGTGACTGGTGTACGTACCCTACCTAATTTCTAAGATATTTTGAATTTTATGTAAAGGCTATGACATTGTATTGGCACAGAAAACGTAATGTATTGGTTAAATATTCTTATACCTATGTATAGTGAAAAATTTTACAAACATTAGCTCACTATATTTACCATATTTTCCAGGCAATAAATCCGAAGGCCTGAGAGGCCTCGGGGCGAAGACCTGTAAGTTTTTTTGAAATTGATTACTTACTTACATTTTATCTATAAAAGAATGTTTTATAGCTGCATCATCATATCAGCTCATATACGTCCCCACCGAGGGGCTCGAGGCTACCCTGAATTAGGGTGATCGGGCCTTAGTCGACCACGCGGGCCCAGTGCGGGTTGGTCGACTTCACACACAACCTGCGAGTTTCTTCGCAGGCGTGTGCAGGTTTCCTCACAATGTTTTCCTTCACTGTAAGAGCGTCGGATAAACGTACATATGAAATCTAAATTCGAAATCACATTGGTACGTGGCAGGTTTGAACCACGACCTCCCGGACAGGAGACGGCGGTCCTAGCCGTTACGCCACCGATGCTCTAGCTCCATATTTGGGTCCAATTTTAAATGTAACATCCTGCTTTAACGACTCAATGGATTTGGATAAAATTTAGCAAACAGACACAATACCTAGGTTATGAATTTAATGCATAGAACATTTGTATCCCAGTAATGTGTTTCTGTGGAATAATTTGTGGACTAGTTTTTCCTATAAAAGTATATGAGGCAGCTGCATTTTTGTGTTCAATTTTGAGAAATTATAATGTGTAGGTTAGTAGGCATTGAATCATCATCATCACTGGCCTCTGCGTCTATTACAGACGATTCACTACCATGTCCTGGTATAGAGGCAATTGGTGGCTTAGCAACCCGATGCGCGAACGGCAGACTCGCCCGCACGCTTGGCAGGGAATGCGGCCGATGGAGTAATGCCGCTCTGGTGGCGCTTTTCCTTCTTGGCAGCGAGCGCCCCAAACCAGGCCTCGTAGCACAGTTTGCGACCCTCCACAATACGCTTTTGCCATTCCAGCCACTTTTGGCATTGAATAGGAATGAGTTAAAGAACAAAACTAAACTTTAAATCTACATACCTGTGCAGAAATAGATGAAACAAATAAAAACATACTAAATTAATTTTATTCTAAGTCAATGTCAAAATCTAATTGTTTTTCTAGTTAGTTACCTATAAACATTTACCAAATTACATGGTTGCAGCAAACAAATCAAATACTTTTATTTTCAGAGAAGTGGTGGAACTCAGGCCGAAGGAGGAGGAACCACCAATACCATAGCCGCCACCACACAGCCAACCAATTGATATTCCACGGAGGCGGGACTGTTGGCCCTAGACCCTAGACCTCAATAAACAATGAACTAAATGCTTCTTTGTTTTATTTCTTCCTCTACTACTTTTGTATAATAATGACAATAGGTTTGTTTTCATAGATAACAGTATCCATTATACACTATAAACTTTATTCTCTGACAAACTAGTTACATTTTCAAACACAAGGAAAAGCAATCAAAAGCAAGTTTTTTCAAAAACCTTACTACACACTTCTTTTACTTAACAAATGACGTCTCCCTCCATTGAGTCAAATATCTCTTTACCTGCCTGTGGTTCTGGGACACCTGTAGAATGTCGACAGAGATCAGTAAATTGTAAGTAAGGTAAATTGTACTGTGATGAACAAAATTTTTTGATGGTCCGCTGGTTAGAAAATGAGAATACAAGAGATATGCTCATCGTACAATTCAGGAAATATTCTTGACTACTTGATTCTGGGGCAATTAACTAAATAAAAAAATAGCCTGTATAAATATTATGTATGACATTTTCAAAATATCATTGACAAAAAGGTGTTGAAATGTTAAAATTCAATAGCTGTTTTACAAAAATCTGTCTAGTTTATTTGTTGGTTTTTGGAGTACATGCACTGAATTCTTGAAATTCTGCGTCAGGAACCTTAATTTCGGTTCACGACTTATGTCACTCCGTATAGTGACTGTCTAGACTTAGTCCATCAAGCCAGTCTGGCTGCCAGACTCCAGTTTGGTAAATACCTACCTACAATAAGAACATATACTTAACGAAAGTAACCGCCTCCGTGCCGTAATGGCTCAAATGAGATACTAGTTACTTCGTAATGGTTAATCCATTCGCTTCACACCAGGAAGTCGCGGGTTCGATCCCGGCGGGGACAACTTTGTAAGACTCAGTTTGGACGATGGTATAGCATTTTCATAGTCCGCCTGGCTAGTTACCACCATCTTATCTAATTCTTGCCGCCAAATATCAGTGTTGACATCATTGATGTGTTCCGGCTTGAAGTTAAGATAGCCAGATCTCCATTGCGTTGGGGAACCTTGGTAATCCCACTTCCATCTTCGGCATCATCGTCACTTACCATCATGTGTGATGATATTTTAAGGACATCAATTGTGGATTTTTAAAAAACTGTGTACACTTATAACAGTCGGTAGATAGATATGCAGGTACGTATTGTAGAGTGCGAACGGGACCTTAATACCAAAATATTATAATATAGCGGCAAATGTACTTACGCAGAGCAACGCAAGGGTATTTGCGGGCGGCGGAGCACAGCCTGGCAAACTCGTAGTATGGCCTAGTACCTACGCCGGTGGCGCATCGTGCGACATCAAAGGCGTTGCGCTACTGTAAGCCATATCGTAATAAGGTCACAGATGAGATACTAGTTACTATACTGTGCTAATTACTTAGCCTATCTATAAGTATGCTGTCCTTCCGTCGGTCCAACTTTTAAAGAGTTATCTTTTGAATCGTAAAAGGTGGCTGGTTAAAATTTTCACACAATGTGTTGTTACAAAAACAACGGGTGGTTCACATACAAGAAGTGTTTTTTGTTTATGCTGTACCTATTATCAGCCGAAGGACGTCCACACCTGGACATAAGCCTCCCCCAAGGATTTCCACGACGACCGGTTCTGCTCTGCCCGCATCCAGCGGCTTCCCGCGACCTTCACCAAGTCATCAGTCCACCGAGTGGGAGGCCTTCCTACGCTACATTTTCCGCTGCGCGGTTGCCACTCCAAAACTTTACTACCCACGGTACGAACTTTACGGTACCTACTATAATAACAGTAAACGTCAAACTTGATGTGATTATTGTGTAACCTCTAAAGGCCAAGTGTTAGTCGTACTAGCGCAAAAATATAATCCTAATCCCAAACTGAATGAGACTTATTCGTCTACGAGCCTTGGTTTCTGAGATGCAGCTCTCAACTGAAGGCATACCTACCGCACTTGTTCTGGGTGATGCTAATTCAAGGTTGCTGATTCATGTGTAAGAATAGCTCTGAGTGGAAAAATAGATTTTTTTAATCCACAATTGGAAGACCAATTGGCTTCATCTGATGGCAAGAGGCGTTTATGCCGGATATGTAAACAGGCTTACCAAAATTCCCCAATGCAATGGGGGAAATGGCTAGTTATCTTCATGCCGGAACACATCAATGCTGTTAACTTTTATCTTTGGCGGCAGGACTTAGATAAGATGGAGGTAGCTAGCCATTAATGGGGAAAATCCGCCACACTAGATAATAGGTGACTCACGGATAGAGACTGTGTCCTCCTAATAAACGTTCCTGGGTGCATCAAAGAAGTATACTGTGTCTACTACGGGTGCAAGACAAAATGGTGTAGGGAAAATAGAACACATTTCAAAGGGTTGAAGGAGGCTCTACTCATGAAAGTTTTCCTTTGATTATATATTTCTTCTGATATACTATAGATAATAATTACGATACAAGGGTGGTAAAAGTGAAATTTGTAAGCCCGAGCCGCAGACGAGAGGTCCCGGGTTCAAATCCGGACGGCAAATGTACCAATAAGTTTTTCGAAACTTACGTACATATAATTACGAAAACATCGTGAGTAAACCTGCACATCAGATTCCAGATGTGTATGAAAGGTCGCGTTGCACACGTCCGTAGATGTTAATCTAAATGCCCTACACGTGACCGCGGGTGATGCTAAGTGCAACACAGGACAACCAGTGTCTATCCCTTATAGCACAGTTAATTGTGCTACACGATAAGAGTGAGAGAGAGGTAGAAACTATAAGACAATAAAAATACTACAAATATTGCAAAAATAAAGCTTTATTCTAAGAATATAAAGTAATGTAAACTTAGAAAAGTAGTATAAAACAATAAAAATAACTAAATTTTGATACCCAAAACCGTTAGAAAAGATAATATAAAAATATTGCTAAATATAAAAATGCCAAGTATTTATAAACATCTTTATAAAAATTAATGGAAATATAGCTTTTAAGAACCGACTTCTAATAATTTATACCTAAATTAAAGTCGGTTCTCTAATGCCAATTCTCATCAAATTCTTAAGATTCTATATAAGCATTTTCAATTTTTTTTACATAGATTATTTAATATTAATAAGCCTAAACAAAACAAGATCTTATCAGTCTTGAGTATTCAATCCATTGCTATTTATCATGAAAATCATATGAAAAGTCTTAAATATGAACTTTATACGAAATTATTTTCGCAGTAATCTTATCATTTCTCTATAGTGCCAAAAAAATAATCAACATTATAAATGCAGTGTTCATGTTATACACTAAAAAAACAGTCTCAATGAAGGCGGATTTTTTTATTTTATTTTATTAACAATTGGTAAACCCTTGACAACATCTCACCTGGTGGTAAGTGATGATGTTGCCGAAGATGGAAGCGGGCTTACCAAGGTTCCCCAACGCAATGGGGAACTGGCTATCTTATCTTCATGCCGGATCTTCAGCTGCGTGCAGTCGTGTTTCCAACTGCACGCAGCTGGTTGCACTAATTGATATAGTGTTTGCTATCGTAAAGTAGGTCATGAGTCAAATACAGAATCATGAGACTTATACTGAACAAGGTTAAAAATGTTATGGACTGCATGTACGCAGTGCACTCGATGTGTTTTCAACTGCACGCAGTTGGTTGCACTGATTGATATAGTGTTTGCTCTCGTCAAGTAGGTCATGAGTCAAATATGGAATCAAGAAACTAAAACTGTCCATTCAAGTTCACATTTGATGTTTGCTAAGAATTTTCGAATTTTGAGAACGAGGAATAATGAAAAATAAAGAGGTTACGCTTTGACTTGCCTGGAATCCTGGACACTTTTTAAGACTGACCTTACTCTACTTGGTGTATAACAAAATGTTTGGTTGTAGTCGTGAATTCAACTGCACGCAGTCGGTTGCCGTCGTTAACTCAACTGCACGCAGTCCGTCGCATTCATAAAATCAACTGCAAGGAGTCGGTTGCAGTTGTGAACTCATTTGCACGCAGTCGTCTGAAGTCGTGAAATCAAAAAGACGCAGTCGGCTGCAATCATTAACTCAACTGCACGAAGTCCGTTGCATTCATAAAATCAACTGCACGAAGTCGGTTGCAGTTGTGAGCTCATTTGCACGCAGCGGGTTGCAGTCATGAACTCAACAGCACGCAGTCGGCTGTAGTTGTTAAGTGCATGCAGTCGTTAACTCAAATGCATGCAGTCGTGACCTCAACTGAACACAAACGGTTGCAGTTAACAGAAGTGCACGAAGTTGAGCGTGTCACATATGCACATGCTGTCCGTCTGATACTGGCAGTTTATTGGTATTTCATCTAGACGTCGTCGTAGCTTTGACGAGATTATTACTCGTTAGAATTTAACGGCAGTATTTCTAAATATAATAGCAATGAATTGACTACACCCAGGCGTTCTTGCATCTTCTTTCCGTCCATATGGAGTGAATGGGAGCGAGATACGAGCTGCCGGGTCTCCACGTCTTATTCTTTCGTTTCTGGCTGGAAAAAACAATAGTTGGTCATCCTGACTTTAGTCCATTCTAAATACTGAGTAACTAACTACTTAACTAATTAAAACTACCTACCATTTAACTACAAAATCGTTTAAATATACAAAAGAATACAGGTCAGCTACAGTGGACCAATCAAGACCTTGGGGAGGTCTTTGTCCAGCGGTGGACGTCCATCAGCTGATATTATGATGAAGCCGATTTAATTGACTATGGGACCAATCTGAAAGTATATCCTTTCAAATAAAAAAAGATTTTTCCAAATCGGTTTACATATGACGGAGTTCTGAAGTAACAAACACAAAAAATACAACCGAATTGAGAAACTCATCCCTTTTTTGAAGCCTGATGAAAACTACACCAATCGTTACCAGTGTTTGTAGTATGCCCTAACCACAGTAATCTAAATAATATAACTATACTGTGCCTATGTTTTTCAAATGTATGTATGTATGGGCTTACCAAATGTGAATTTAAAAAAAAATGTATCCGGGAGGTCGTGGTTCGAATCCTGCCACGTACCAATGTGATTTCGAATTTAGATTTCATAATATGAAATATGTACGTTTATTCGACGCTCTTACGGTGAAGGAAAACATCGTGAGGAAACCTGCACACGCCTGAGGAGAAACTCGCAGGTTGTGTGTGAAGTCGACCAACCCACACTGGGCCCGCGTGGTCGTCTAAGGCCCGATCGCCCTAATTCAGGGTAGGCTCGAGCCCCTCGGTGGGGACGAATATGAGCTGATATGATGATGATGTATGTATATTTCTTTGGCACACTCAGTAGCCTGAACGGCTTGATGGATTTTGCGAGTGCGAGGTGTCGTTAGATTCGTCTTGATCTCATAAATGACATGGAATACATTTTTACCCGACTGGCCAAAAAAGAGGGGATATGTTTTTTTGCAGACGGGTTTTTAATTTTTAATTAATTCGTTTAGTTATTTAAATTTCTGTGATCCTGCCCATGAAGGTAATAATAACCTTCCTAGGTTTGGCAAGAGACTCGTGAGTCGTGTCCCAGTAGTGGGGACGCAGTTTTTTACTACATGGTAAGTAAGGAACAATGATGGAAAAAAAAGCATTTTCATCACACCTATTCGAAAAACGACGATTGGGTCCTCACTAAGTGCGAACAAAAATCTACTTTGTTCCCTAGGGAGTTTTGGTTTCACTCTTCTGATTGATCCGCGTTTAGAGTTTGATCCTCGTTTAGCGTTCGTGCTTGTTTTCTCATAGGTCGTGATGAAAAATTGAGTCACTTGGGGCCAAAATGTTTTATTCTCGGGCGACGTATATTGCATTCATTCTACTTTAGAATCCTTCGCTTAGCACTGGATTGAAACTAACGCCCTTCGAACGAAATATTACTTTGTCCCCCTTGTTACACAAATAACTATTGATTAAAATAAACAATCTCAAGTACCTTGCCATCTTGATCCTGTGTCTTGTTTCCCGTTTTCTCGGCCAGATACACGTTCTCAAGTCCAAACTCCTGCGAAATAAGATAAAATTGATTACTTACTTTCATCAAGGTGGTCGCTTACGCAAGGCAACGGATGGGTACCTGCGGGGCAGCGGGCGGCGGGGCACAGCCTGGCAAACTCCGCGAGTTTGACAGGTTGACTACAGACTAGTATGGGCTAGTACATGCTAGTACTTACGCCGGTGGCGCATTGTGCGACATCAAAGGCGTTGCGCTATTGTAAGCCATATCGTAATACTGTGCTTTAGTCTTTCATTCATTTTAGAGACCTATTTTATGATACCCTATACGAGTGGTTCACTAAACATATTTTTATTCATCTCCCTTATAAATGTAGGGGAGGCTACCCTATTTTTCTTTTTAGATACTGACTTTTTAGCAATGTTTTGTCACGGCAAAGAAATCGAACTTTAGAAGGTACAATTTCTCTTTGAGAGTTTGTAAGTGATTGCTCTTTCGACTATTCTTTCTTATCGTAACTTATCATAGCGAAAGAATATGTAATTTCTCGTAAATTACAGTATCATTATATTAAAATCAACTGGAAATACGCAATGAAACAAATCTAATATTTCTGGTTTGGACGGTCTTGACACATTCATGACGGGATACGCAATAAGTTTGTAAAATATGATAATTAAATTGTACTTCACGGGAAATTTCTCTTCACTGCCATACGACTAAATAATTGACAAGTCACGATTAGAAGTATTATCAGATGGAGTTAGGGTTGCCAGATGTCCGGTTTTCGACCGGACTTTCGGTTTCCTTAAAAAAAACTTGGTAAACCGGACAAAAGTAGTAGTTTTCAGTAAATGTATCTGTTAATAGAAAAAAATTTAAAACTTGTCTGGTTTTTTTCTCAACACATCTGGCAACACTAGATGGAGTCAAAAATACGTTAACAAATTTTAGATTTTGCGCCACGCGTGGTCGAAAGCCATAGCAGTTATTCATGTCATTTGTACATATACATAGTTTGTAAACAACTGTTGATAACGGTACAATAAATTAATTATAGTTATTTATCCACTCCTCCTCTGTCTATTCCAACTCTTTCACAGTTCAAGCAATCCGGCTGTGGAATTCGCTGCCTGAGTCTATCAGGCGTGCTCCAACGCTACAATCTTTTAAAAGTCTTGTGAAAACTCACTACTTAACTTAATAATATCATTGTTCTCTGCTTCTAAATCCTTATCTCATTTTCCTTTCTTTACCATAGATAGATGAAATATTTAATTTATTTATGTTTTTGTTTGTTTATGTATGTATTTATTATTTTATATATTATTGTTATAATATTTAAGTATTTTATTTATTTAAGTATTTTATATAACTGTTTCTTTTTCTGTTTTTAATTATTGCACCGCCCCCTAACTTATTCTATCGCTGTTTCCCTACCCAAAGGTTGCCTGGAAGAAATTGCTACCTAGCAATAAGGCCGCCTATTGTATAGGCTTTCCTCTTTATTTTTGATTTCTTTTTTTATGTTGTGATGCAATAAAGAATATTGTATTGTATTGTATTGTATGGTACAAGGGTGGTAAAAAGGTAAATAAGAAACGAGTGACATTTGTAAGAACACGCCGTAGGCAAGGGCGTACCATCGTCACGAGTTTGTCATTTACCTTTTACACCCATGTATCATACGACGCTTTTCAATACAGTTGTGAGAAAACAGGTAAAATGAAAAACAACCGTAACAGAAAAACAAAATACATGGGTACATACCGTTCATTTTACGCGACTTGTGGCTAATTTTAAAAGTCCGGGGAAGTAATCTCACTTTTTTTTTCTATACATACATAGACAGAAGTATATTCGATATCCGTATTCAACTATTCTTGACCTTATTCGTATTCACAACTAAAATAACTCAATTCAGTTTTACGAAAATTACGCCATATTACGCTAAGCATGCGCGGATTTTTTTTTTTTATATTACCATAAATAGATTACAATAAGGCTAGGGATAATCTCATTGATAGCATTAAAACCTCCTTGAGAGAATATACCTATTCCTCAGTGTAACCTATGCGCTTCATTCATATTTATTCTCCTTTCTTCACAAAGACATAACCCAAAGAAAATATAATCTAATCAGCTATGCTTATGTACTAATTTCAAAGGTCTTAAAGAAGATTCTGTATTTTTGATTATTATATTATTTGCTAGAAATGTATTGTTCCTCCCAGCTAGAAATTAAAAAAGTGGCAAAGTAAAAAGCACTCGTCCGGTAAAATCAATTTTGAGCACAGTAAACTAGCATATAAAGTACCACTATTCGAGCAACTGCATTGAAAAATAAATAAATAGCTTTAATATGGTGAGCTTGGTTACGTAGCCCATGTATAGGATTCTCTGTCTATAAAAGAGAAGAATAATAAAATTAAACAAAATAACGTACATGAAAAATTAAATAAATAAGAATACACTAAAGACTAGATTAGGTTAGGTAGGCTTTAGTTAGGTTAGTATGAGAAAATTGAGGCCGAGCCGAATTAGAAAATAGAATTGAAAAGAAGGAAGCAATGCAAAATGTTATTATTGTTAGAATCTTGAAATTATTTTAAAAGCAAGGTAGATAAATACAGAGAGCCCACTCTTTAACCTATCTCGAAACAGCCGCACACATGTAGAGTTGACGCTGTCTCAATCCAAATCAGACGACTCACTAAACGGGAATTCAGCCCAATCCGTCCAGTGGTTTGAGTTATGCCACAGTATTAAGATATGTCTTACAGTAGCGCAACGCCTTTGATGTCGCACGATGCGCCACCGGCGTAGGTACTAGCCCATACTAGTCTGTAGTCGGCCTGGCAAACCCCGCCGCCCGCTGCCCCGCAAGTATACCCTTCCCTTACTCTGCGTAAGAACATTCTTTGCGCTACTGTAAGCCGCTATATTGTAATACTGTGGTTATACGTTGATAATCAGTAAGGACAAAATATTTCCGAGTCTTACCGACCCCGCCGGAAATCGAACCCGCGCCACCCGATGTGAAACGAATGGACTAACTATCCACGAAGGTGGAGGCGGTTACCATACACACTTTTCGAAACACAGTACTCTGCCGTATTGTTGACTGTCTCCGTACAAGTCTGAATCCAGTCGTGTTTTGTTACATAAGGCGGGCTTTCTGTACTTATCATACTCATTAATATATTTGTCATAGATCTACTGTAACTGTTACATCGCTTATAGCCCGTCAACTTCGAGCGCGGTACGCCTACTGTACGGGCGGGTAGGCGGGTGCGAGGCAGCACGATACGACACGATCTCCGCGGGCGAGCTGGCACGAGGCTTGTACCCTTCCCCGCTAGCCTCAAGCTCCCCTGCGGAGATCTGCCCGCAAATCCCGCCTCAGATGCTCAGGCGTATCGCGCACGAAGTTGACGCGCTATAGCGGCACACGCTTGCGCGTGAAGTGACAGACGTGAGTTAACCGTCGTACTCTCGCGAAGGCCATTTACCCCGCATAGGTATGAGCCCGATCGGGACGCGTTGCCAACGTAAAAATATAACTAATTTTTAACTACTTACTAAGGAAATAAAATATGCAGCAATTAATATGTGAAAAAAACTGATACTGCCAGGACTCTTAATATTCCATACTTGTTGCCATAAATAAAAATGAAGTGGACATTTTACACACTATTTGATTTATTTACATTTAAGAATCGAGTGTCATTAGTGAAATACCAGTTACTTGCTTTCGGCTAATTTGCGTGCGAACTTAAAGAGGATTGTGAACCTTTGAATTTTTAAACGCACGGCGCGGGCGATAGCGAATTTCACCTCATAAAAGTTAACCGAATTTGACCAAACCAATTTTCGAAAGGATGTCAGTCAGAATTACAATACAATTTAAGTACAATTTAATTTTACACATTTTGGTATATATTTACACTAATCCACATAAAATAAATAAAAATACACTTATAATTTGTCAGCGACCGGTTTCGAAGACCATCTTCAGGCATCTAAAGTAAAATAAGTAAGTAAGTCAGTAAGACTAAAGTAGTCTGCCTGAAGATGGTGTTCGTAACTATTCGCTGAAAAATTATAAGCGTAGTTTTATTTATTTTATGTGGATTAGTGTAAATATATACCAAAATGTGTGTTATTATAATGTTCCACCAAGAACCTACAATCAAGTGTCAATTTTATTTGAGTTCAGTGTTTTTATACAAAACTAATTTCGGCCATTATTTGTTTATTATAATCAATAATTTAAATTTTTGTTATTTTCATACAAATGTAAAGTCTAATTTTCACCGTAGATTCACAATCCTCTTAAGAGGATGGTGAAACTGCGACTTTTCATACAAACGGCGATAACGATTTACACCTCTTAAATGTTAACCGATTTGGACAAATTTTTGATAGGTTGTCAGTCAGAACAAAAGCGCCTAGCTATATACTTTTTTGTTTTTTCGCTAAAGTTAATAGTTTAATTTTATTGTCGTTCACGCGTTTTCATACAAAACTAATTTCGGGCATTTTTTTTATTATAATCAGTAATTTAAAAAAAACGAAACGGATAACCCTAGCTTTTGTTCTGACTGACTGCCTATCCAAAATTGGTCCAAATCGGTTAACATTTAAGAGGTGAAAATCGTTATCGCCGTTTATATGAAAAGTCGAATTTTCGCCGTGGATTTACACTCCTCTTAAGAAGCTAAGCTTTATGCGTCCAGATCGGGGTCCAATAGAACAATATTTAACCAATCCCATACTAACCTTCATTATATCTACATTGGGCAGGTGATCTCCGGGGCCGGTTTGTACGAAATGTCGCAGGACCTTGCCCTCCTTGTTAACGAGTAGGGCTCCGCCGGTTTGCACCCAATCCCCTTTTAGATCACCGCCCAAAGCTAATCAACAACAAAAAAAAATACGACAAATTAAAAATAAAAAACAGTTTGGCGTATTATACGTCTGTTCTGTTAGCAAAGTGTAACGTTCAAATTTGTCAATAGTTTAGAAAACATTTCATAATTCGAAAGTTGAAATAGAGACCGCGTTTAGGTAAACATGGAATGGACAATTGGTTTCTTGAGGAAAGTTGTTCGGAATCGCGTGTAAAAGCCCTGTATTAAAACATTGTAGACATTATACAGGTGTAAAAATTTGATGTGGGTCCCGTAAATGAGTGATGGGGGCTTCTACTTATACTGAACAACTTTTGTTCTATCGGAAATCGCAAAAAAACTGTTCATAAAAATCGATCAGCTGATTGACTAATTTTAAATTTTGCATTTTTGTATGGAGGGTCCAATTTATTTTTTTGAGAATTGACTATGGTTTCCTTAGGGAAAGTTGTTCCGTATGATGAGTAAAATCTCCAGTTATGACCTTCACCAGGTCATCAGTCCACCGAGAGGGAGGAGGCTTTTTTACAACCTGTATATAAATGACGAAACCTGATATATCTTTGCTTTCATTCTTTAGTTTGACGTATAATACGCGCAAAAAAAATCAAATAAAACCTGAAGTATTTCCATATTGGGCATGAAATCAGCTGGTCCGTGAATTTGAGCGAAGTAGCGATTAAGGTAGCCATCGAGGAAACACAGTACTCCGCCGAATTGTCGACTGTCTCCGTACAAGTCTGAATCCAGTCCTGTTTTAAGATGCAGTCGTTGCGGTTAGCGTTCCTGCCTGCCAGGTCGAGTGGCGTCGATTACAGTCACACCAGTCCCACCCAGGGTGCCTAGTATCCATATCAGCCGAAGGACGTCCACAGCTGGACATAGGCCTCTCACAAGGATTTCCACGACGACAGGTTTTGCGCTGCCCGCATCCAGCGGCTTCCCGCGACCTTCACCAGTTCATCGATCCACCGGTAAGGTCTGCTTACGTTGCGTTTTCCGGTGCGCTGTCGCCACTCGAGAACTTTACCGCCCCAATAATGTATTATGTCTACTCTCATATTGTAAAATTCGAAATTTAAACTTAAAAACTAGTTTACATTGACACAGTTTATTGAACACCATAACCGAAATTTAAAAATAGAATCATATTATAACACTTTTCCTTTTAAAAAATACTGCTGTTTTTTTTACCATTACGATATTGGACAAATCCAAGCAGCTTTGTCCAGCAGTGAACGTCTTTCGGCTAATATGATAAAATTTTGTAGGAGAAATGCTATTTAGTGAATAATATTTTGTTGTTAAAATATAATTTATTTTTGACTCGGTCCATCTAACCAGAGGTACCGGGTTCAAATCTGGACGGCCAATGTACCAATGAGTTTTTCAAAAACTTACGTACATATCATTACCGACTGCTTTAACGGTGAAGGAAAACATCGTGAGGAAACCTGCACAGGCCTGCGAAGAAACTCGAAGGTTGTGTGTGAAGTCGACCAACCCGCACTGGGCCCGCGTGGTCGACTAAGGCCTAATCGCCCTGATTCAGGGTATCCGTCATATCTCATAGTAAACTGTTCAGACTTGGTTACCTAATTTTAATAAAACCCGGTCCTTAAAATAATATTAATTTCGATCTGAAAACGATATTTAATTTATCACTACGGATACAGGAACAATTATATATGTTTATTATTATTGAATGAAACCAATAAAGTAGCTTTATCTTCTTGTTTTGCAGTAAAATTACAACTAAAATTGAAGTAAACAAACCCTGATATGTTCAAGGTATCACAGTTATTTTGGAAATAAATTAATAGATAATTTTGGATTATAATAATATTTGTCACAATTGTCGTGATTAAATGTCAAAACGTCAGAGCCAACAAAGTTGCGGACGCTAGGTGGCGCTGAACTCGTGCACAGAGCCAATTGTTATGATCAGATGGCATATCATCGCTTGCTATGTCGTGCTTGTTCTGTCCTGCTCAAAGATGGCGCACGATCGACTGCGATTATGCCGCGAACTCAATCAACCAATCACTGCGCAAGCTGTCAGCGCTCTGAGTTATTATTGATGGATTGAACATCCCGCGCTACTGAAATTATTGTTCTACTGTAAGTGCATCGGGACTAATCGGGGAGAAAAAAAATCTCAAACTGTAGACCTGAATTGTACATTTTGTTGTACAATAAATAGTTCACAAACGAACCAATCTATAGGATCTGTATGTGCGGCTATAGTGTATTTTGTTAAGAGAGTACATAAGCTTTGTTTTTTCTACAGGGAATCCTAGTTTGGGGCCTGATGACTGTTTTTTTTAATTTACAATTGATAAGCCTTTGGCATCATCTCACCAGAAGGTAAGTGACAAGATTCCCCAACGCAATAGGGAATTGGCTATGTTATCTTCAAGCCGGATCACATCAATGCTGTTAGCATTGATGTTTGTCGGCAAGACATAGATAAGATGGTGGTAGCTAGCCTGGCGGGCTTAGAAAATTCCCATCCACCTACCAAATCAAAAGTTAGACTCCGTCTGGAATGGAACCCACGACCTCCTGATGTGAAGTTAATGGACTTTTACGCCACGAAGGCGGTTTAAAACCGTATGTGATTTGTCCCTGATTATTATATTATAAACTAGTTGATGCCCGCAGCTCCGCCCACATAGATATCGTGGGTGCGGCGGTTTGCGGGGCTCCTTTTTACCCGACTACGAAAACAGGAGTCTATGTAAGTATGGATGTTCGTTCATCTGTTCCCTCGTATTTCCTAAACCACTTAACCGATCTTGACAAATATGGTGTGTTTGGATTCGTGTCATCACTCTACGTGTCATAGGATATTTAGCATTTTTAAAAAATCAACATGGCGGATTTTAGAAGTGAAATAATCAACCAAAAAGAATTTGATATTAATATCATGTTTGATATCAAAGGAAAGGTCTAAACGAACGAGCACAGTCTAAATATATATATTTACATATGCAAATATTTTTATTTCTTAGCAAATGATCTCACAAGCGATATTATAAGAAGGCCGCGGGTAGCGAGGTGGAGTTAGGGTTACCATCTGTGTAAGGGTTGTCTAGGATGCACAAAATGCCCGATGTTTAGAAAAATGTCTGTCTACAGTAACAAAAGTGTAAGTCTTAAAATACATAATATAGGTACAACAGATAGTTTTCACTATGATAGGTAATTAATTAGTTTAACTCGTTTTCTCGCACGCAGCGCAGCGCTCTGCCAGCGCGGCGCGATTTTTAGTCAGTTTCATCATCTTGTGTGATTGGAGCACCTACGAGTATGCGAGATTTTAGATTTCACTGAGACCCGCGAAATTAAATAATGCCTGTCTCAGCCTAGCGCCGGTCGCACGCCTGTATATACCACAAAATGCCTGTCAAACGCGGCAAATGCCTGTCAGATGGTAACCCTAGGTGGGGTGGCGTTATACTCTGAGCACGAAAAATATGGAAATAAAAGTTTAAAAAACCGGCCAAGTGCGAGTCGGAACCGCACACATAGGGGTCCGTACCATCATATTAGATAGCGCTAGTTTCTTCAGTTCCATACTATCATACTATATGGCGCTAGTTTCTTCACGTTTAAAAAAACACCTTTTTTGTACGGAGACTAACTTTTTCTAATTTTTAGTATTAGCTGTTATAGCGGCAACAGAAATACATCATTTGTGAAAATATCAACTGTCTAGCTATCACGGTTCATGAAATACAGCCTGGTGACGGACGGACGGACGGACAGCAAAGTCTTAGTAATAGGGTCCCGTTTTTACTCTTTGGGTACGGATCCCTAAAAAAACCTGACTTTGGAAAAGTATGAAAACAAGAGTTTCCCGCCTGAAATCATAGCCTTTATTTTTTCCTTCATCTGGGGTAATAGCCGTGGTCGCAATCCATAATGATATGAACATACGATAAGAATTTTTTCCTTCATCAGGGGTAATAGCCGTGGTCGCAATCCATAATGATATGAACATACGATAAGAATTTTTTCCTTCATCGGGGGTAATAGCCGTGGTCGCAATCCATAATGATATGAACATACGATAAGAATTTTTTCCTTCATCTGGGGTAATAGCCGTGGTCGCAATCCATAATGATATGAACATACGATAAGAATTTTTTCCTTCATCTGGGGTAATAGCCGTGGTCGCAATCCATAATGATATGAACATACGATAATAATTTTGATTACAATAGGCGAAAACTTTTTTTACAAGCTTTTATTTAACTTGCAATTTACATATGTTTGTTCGGGTGGAATCTTGCAAGTTAAATTTGACCAACTTCCCGATTTCCCATTGAGATGAAATTTTACATGCATATGTATATCGCATAACAATGCAATATTAAAAGCTTGTACATAAAAGTTTTTAGGTTTTTCGAAAATTATTTCATACTTTACCATACTCAGGTTTTAGTTTTTTTTAATTATTTTTTTGTTCTTCCCTAGCGTGCGCAGAACAATTCACTACAGTTAGCGAGACTACCAAACTTATGCCCCCTCTTAATGATGACAATGGGCTCACCCATGCTTCGTCCCTTGCTTATGGCCTCTCGCGATTGCTTCCAGAAGAGAGAGGCCAGTATACTGATTGTGTTGAAGCGTTTGAAGCCGAGATCAGCGTATGTAGACTGCTTCTCCACGTAGTACAGGTCTGGAATACAAATGGAAAATAACAGTATAACTGTAAAAAAACAAAATCTCTCTTTAAATGTGTCACTGTCTGTGTCACTCAGGGGTTCGAGACGAATCTAAGGACACATCGCACTTTAAGTCGTTGATGTCGTAATTTTGTGATTTTAATCAAATGAACCGACGACCTGGTAAAGTTCGCGGAAAGCCGCTGGAAGTGGGCAGCGCAGAACCGGTCGTTGTTGAAATCGTTGGGGGAGTTCTTCGTCCAGCAGTGGACGTCTTTCCACTGATATGATGATGATGACTTTACATAGAACCCTTTAATTTATTGATTGATACGATAAAGCGTAACCGGAAGACGTAGCGTAGGCAGGCCTCCCATTCAGTGGACTGAGGAACTGGTGAAGCTCACGCGAAGTCGCTGGCTGCGAGCAGCGCAGGACTGCTCATTGTGGAAATGCTTGAGATAGGCCTTTGTCCAGCAGTGATTGTTTTTCGGCTGATATGATGATGTCGATAACGCACCTCCATCAAAGAACTTTCCGTCGAGGAACTCCTGGGATCCCGGTTCTTCCACTCCCACGCCGACCAGCTTCACGTTGTGACTCTTCAGCACTGGTGCAATTTCGCCCAGCTGGAATTGGAATCAAAGTACACTTAAATTAAAAGGAGAAGGTTTTTCTTGTGGTGAAGGTGATTCTTATTTTATTTGAACCTTGCCTTCACGGTGGTCCCATAAAAAATGTATTAAAATCAATCAGATTTAACCGCCTCCGTGGCGTAAGGGTTAGTCCATTCGCTTCACACCAGGAAGTCGCGGGTTGGAATCTCGGCGGGGTCAACTTTGTAAGACTCGGTTTGGTTGGTGGTAGGGCATTTTCATAGCCCGCCTGGATAGCTACCACCAACTTATCTAAGTCTTGCCGCCAAACATCAGTGTTAACAGCATTGATGTGTTCCGGCTTGAAGATAAGATAGCCAGATCCCCATTGCGTTGGGGAATCTTGGTAAGCCCGCTTCCATCTTCGGCATCATCGTCACTTACTATCAGCATAATAAAAACCATCAAGTGTGAGATGATGCCAAGGGCTTACCAACTGTAAATTAAAAAAAAACAGTGCTTCTTAGCAAATAAACAAAAACAAAAAATATATTAAAATCGTAGTTGTTGCGATTGAAGTAAGTTCCAGTTTGGCCACAAGGAACAAACGGTTTGTACAGCTCGCGCCAAACTTTATTACTGATATGAACAGTGATGCCAGTGCTTACTGCGCCGGTATAACCGAGTCCTAGGTACCTTTACGTACTACTAACACCCAAAGTTTGCTACTGCGACGCATCTTGCAACCAACTTCAGAGCCGTAATAAAGTTTGACGCGAGCTGTAACATGACTTTCATACAAAAAATGTAGATGTTTTTAAAAAAACCTTTAAATAATACTTAAGACAGGATGTGTAGGATCAAACTTTTAAGATGGGCACGTGCTATATTTACCCTCTCAGTTTTCATACGGGAATTTTGTTTTAAGAAGGTGGCTTTTCAATCGACTTCAAAAAAGATGTTCTCAAGTTAATTCATTCATATACAAGGTTACAAAATTGGTATATGTTCCGTTAACTAGGTCATCTACTCATCATAATGAACAACTTTTGTTCGTGTAAAAATTGTTAAGTATCTTCTTCTCCACCTCCTGAAATACGTCCAGTCTTCTAACTGCAACCTTGCATTTCAAGATTTTATTTAGTTTCACCTGTTTCGGTGTCTGTAATCATACGTGACAAGGCTCCAAAACATTTGGAAAAACCGAGGCATCAATTTTAATACCGCTTAGTAAGAGCTTTGATCTTTACAATACAATACAATATTCTTTATTGCATCACAACATAAAAAAAGAAATTGACAATATAGAAGAAAGCCTATACAATAAGCGGCCTTATTGCTAGATAGCAATTTCTTCCAGGCAACCTTTGGGTAGGGAAACAGCGATAGAATAAGTTAAGGGGCGGTGCAATAGTTAAAAACAGAAAAAAATGCAAATAAACAGTTATTATAAAATACTTAATAGTTATTATAAATATAAATAAAATACTTAAATAATATAACAATAATATATAAAATAATAAATATATACATAAACAAAAAAAAACAAAAATAAATTAAATGTTTTATCTATCTATGGTAAAGAAAGGAAAAGGAAGATGGAAAAAAAGGATTTAAAAGCAGAGAACAGTGATATTATTAAATTAAATAACGAGCTTTCACAAGCCTTTTAAAAGATTGTAGCGTTGGAGCACGCCTGATAGACTCAGGCATCGAATTCCACAGCCGAATTGCGTGAACTGTAAAAGTTGGAATAAACAGAGGAAGAGTGGATCGGGATATCGCGGATTAGGGTGCTGGATGTTCGCAAGGTGCGGTTTAGGGTCGATGAACGAAAGACAAAGCGATTTTTGAGGTAAGAAGGAGTGACTGGATTAAAAAGGATATTATAAAGGAGAGACAAGATGTGTGGATCCCGCTGACGGGAAATAGGTAGCCATTTAAGTTGAGCACGAAAATGGGAAACATGGTCAAATTTACGAAGACCGAATACAAAGATTTTGCAAACTATCAAGTTTGTTTTAGGCTCAACGGTAAGGTCAGGGTAGCACACATCAGCGTAATCAAGCACCGGCAAGAGCAACGATTGAGCAAGATAAATTTTTGTACGTGTAGGCAAGAAATTTTTCAATCGCCTAAGCGAGCCGTAAGCAGCAAAAATCCTCCTACTCACTTCAGTCACATGCGGTTTCCAAGAAAAACAGCGATGGAATATCACCCCAAGATTCTTCACCGTTTCGCTGAAGAGAATGTGAACCTCGTCAAAACTCAATCTTTCCCATATTTACAAAGTATAACAAATCTCTTTGTTACTTAAATTTACATAAGTTCTTCGTAGCTTAAATCCAATGTACTTGCTATTCGGTCTTTTTTACCAACTTCAAAAAGGAGGAGGTACTAAGTTCGACTGTATATTTTTTTTAATGTATGTTCACCGATTTTTCCGTCAATTGTGGACCGATTCTCAAAATTCTTTTTTCATTCGAAAGAGTATACTCTCGAGGGGGTCCCATTGTCACCAAGTCAGGATCTGATGATGGGATCCCAGGGAAATCGAGGGCAACCCTTCAAAAATAATGAAAAATTTGAATTTTAAAGGCACTAATTACGTGATTCATATGTTTTCTAAAGCTCCATCTTCGGCAACATCGTCACTTACCACCAGGTGAGATGTTGTCAAGGGTTTACCAATTGTGAATAATAAAAAAAAAAGCTATTAATATATACTTGCGTCTGTTAGTCATATTCTCATGTTGATAAGCTGATATAGGAAGGTACAACTCCTTAACGGTTAGGAATTGCAGAAAAATTATTTTGAATGTTATACATAGATATATACGTAGGTATGCATAAACCGATAGTTGTATTCCTTCAAGTTATTCAGATGAGCTGATGATGGACGATTTAACTCCCTAACTTTCATGCTGCTGAGATGATGATGGAAGCCACAGGACTCTGTATCTGTTAATGAAACACATGTATTATGATTTGATAATTCCTATTGGTGAGTATAGGTGATTGGATTTAACGTTGCTAGATAGATAGCATTACCACTAAAAATAAAGAAAATAAAAAAAGTTTAAAAAACTTTAAACAGACTTCAAAATGAAATTCACTCAAAAGTGTGAAATAATACTATTATACTTAAATACACAACATTAACCAACAATAACGAAATCAAAGGCGGTTACGAATTATTAGGGGCAGCATAAAAATTTTTTGAGGTCAGTACCAGCACACAGTTACTTACGTATTATATGGTTTAGATTCGATGGTTTGCTGACACCGACCACAAAAAAAATTTTTAGCCTCTAATTAATTCGTACCCACCTTTGATTTCGTTATTGTTGGTTAATGTTGTGTATTTAAGTATAATAATATTATTTCACACTTTTGAGTGAATTTCATTTTGAAGTTGGTTTTAAGTTTTATTTAACTATTTTTTTTAATTTATAGTTAGTTTCTCTCTAACGAATTGTTATGTCAATTTTGAATTTTTTAAGGAGACAGTCGCAGTTGTTTGCTTTTTTTCACACAGAATATGGATGACGACAGCATCAGAAATAAATTATGAACTCCTGATCACTAAATTACCCTCCTACTTAAACTTCGGAAAACCTTACTCGTTTTGTTTTTCATTAAGTCTTCGATTTTTAACTCACTCACACTTATACTCATACTTACATATACTCACACTCACATTTTTAACTTATAAAACTAAGATGATGGATGGATGGATGTCTAAGCAAATGACCAGGCTACACACTTCAGGACTTTATTTCTCTGTGATAAGAGTCCAAAAGGGACTACGCCTAGGTTGCTGGTAGTATTATTAGTAGTTTTAGAAATTTCAGGTTTTTGAGTTTCGTCATCATCATCATATCAGCCGAAAATCGTCCACTGCTGGACAAAGGCCTCCCCCAAGGATTTCCACGACGACCGGTCGTGCGCTGCCCGCATCCATCGGCTTGCCGCGATCTTCACCAGGCCGTCGGTCCACCGCGTGGGAGGCCTGCCTATGCTACGTTTTCCAGTGCGCGGTCGCCACTCGAGAACTTTACTACCCCATCGGCCATCTGTTCTACGTGTTTACGATGTCTAAAATTTAGTATGGATTTTTGCAAAGTAATGTCTGATTGAATAAATGGCGCGTATATGTACAGATATATCCTTTAGAACTATACCTACTCACTATTGCGACACGATTGCCCTAGGTATTAATTATTACGAACAGTCCAGTCACGCAATGCATGGTTGCAAATGCTAACGATGTCTAGCTATAATATATGTAGTAGGTAGGTATAAAGTGACGATAGGCAAAATATATTCAATGATGTCTATGTGATCAATAACATTTAGGTAAATAATTTTCGAAAAACCTAAAAACTTTTAGGTACAAGCTTTTAATCTTGCATTGTCACGCGATATACATATAATGCATGTAAAATTTCAGCTTAATCGGAAACCGGGAAGTGGGTCAAATTTAACTTTCAAGATTCCACCTGAACAAACATACAAATTAAAAGCTTTTAAAAAGGCTTTTAAGTGAAAAGAGTTCTTATGTTCAGTGTGCCTAATGACAATGTAATGAAGTGAATGCCTGATTCCAATTTAAAAAATCCGGACGCGCTGAGAGCTGCGCTTATTTCTATGATTTGTTTGATTGATAATAATTTTCGAAAAACCTAAAAACTTTTTGGTACAAGCTTTAATTTGAAAAGAATATTAATAATTTCGTATTCTTCTCAGCAAACCCTTTCATTTGATACCTACCCATATCATAGGGGTGCATAAAAATATAACTAACCCCACTAACAAACAACATTTGAAAATCGAAGCCATTTACACACACAAGGTTATAGGTAGTTCGCTTACATTGCACCGAATGCTACAAGAAAAGAGATGCCAATTGGCATCCTTTTTTAGCTTCACTTTTCACCGAATGCTACAAGAAAAGAGATGCCAATTGGCATCCTTTTTTAACTTCACTTTTTGGATGAACGTAACCTATCTACCTCCCCTTAGATAATATAGCATATCTCTGACTAACCCGCCATCTTTGGGAGTCTCGTCATATTGGATTTAGAATGACGTCACTTAGCTAACCATGCTTGTTCTCCAAACTTTACATGTATGTGTGGCAGTAAGATGATTATAGCAGGGATATAGCCATATCCCTAGGGATATAATTATATACCGTAACATAATAGGTTAGGGAAAAGTTTCTTCGTATTTTGTAACTATAAATTTGTAATCAAATCTCTTTGCTTGTATTATTTGTACCTGGCTGGTTATAATAACATTAAATAAGTGAACTTTCGAAATTTTAATAAAAAATAAAATTCCCGCCATTTTAAAATTGTTTTTTCTGTCTATGAAAATGAGTGGTTGTTACGAGATAAGCGCTACGTTTTGAAATTGTATGTAAAAAAAAAAAGGTAAAAATGCAACACAGGCCGCGAATAAAATTCATATTTTATGGACCTAATGCAGTATCAGTCAGTATCACAAAATTGGTTCGAACGTTTTCTAGTATGGAAATCTTAACGTTCAAGATGCAGCTCGTTTTGTTCGCCCTGTTTGAATTTGCATACAATTTACGAAGAAACTTTTTCCCCGACATAATAGTTATACGAAAGTGATTTATATCTATCTTACTAGGGATATAATTATGACGCGGTCGCAATCTAGTGATATAAGTATCTTACTAAACTAATCTAGTTAAATAGTTATAAATTGGCCGAATGATTGGGGAATCGGTGTGCGGGGTGCGGGACGGGTATTTGTAAACCCCGCTTTTGGAGGCCAAGGTTTTTTAAAATGTTCGTGTAAAAAATCTAAAATGCAGTGTTCTACTAGAAGATGCGCCTGTAAGAAGAGTGCAATGATGTGTAATTCCAGATGTCATGATTCTGGATGTTGCAGAAACAAAAATTAAAGATTGAAGGAAGCGAGAATAATTCAAGTACGACTAAGTATCAGATAACGTATTACTATATACGTAAATATTGTTGATATATAAAAAAAGATCGTTGTAATAACTTTAATTACTTGAAAATAACTTTATTTACTTGATACTAATATGAGTATAACTTTAATTAATAGATATAATTACTATTTCTAAAGAAATAATGTTAATTTTTATTGTTAGTGACGATTGTGACGTAAAACGAAAATAAAAGTTTACGTTTGATTTAAGTTGTTTTTATTTATTTGATTGGACTGTTTTATTTAAAATGAGTAACAGTGATGAAAAATGCAGAAAATATTATAAATCAATGTTTTATTTTTCATCCTTCGGTCAATTTATAACCATTTAACTAGATTAGTTTAGTAAGATACTTATATCACTAGATTGCGAACGTGACATAATTATATCCCTAGTAACATAGATATGAACCTCTTTTGTATAATTATGTTACAGTATATAACTATATCCCTAAGGATAGTTATATCACGGCAATAGCTATCTTACTACGACAGACCACGCGGGCCCAGCGCAGGTTACGTAGTAACTAATTAGTAATCTGTGGCGCAGGTTGGTCGAATTCACACACAACCTTCGAGTTTCTTCGCAGGCGTGTGCAGGTTTCCTCACGATGTTTCACTTCACCGTAAGAGCGTCAGATAAACTTACATATGAAATCGAAATTCGAAAACACATTTGGTAAGTGACAGGATTCAAACCACGACCTCCCGGACAGGAGGCAGAACTGTTACGCCAACGACGCCCTTATGAAAATGATAATAATGTAACAAAAATAATCACCTCTTTAGCCCACAGGCGGCACAGCATGCAGCCCCATCGTCTGAAGAATATCACGGCTGTGTCCTGGCCTTTCCATACACTCTTCAACTCTACTGTCTGAAAATAATGTAACAAAGTTATTTGATAATGGATTAAAGTTCTTTGGTATATAATTTACTATTGAGTGTGCGAAAATGTGCGAACCGACTAAATAAAACCATTTGAAATTAAGTTTATTCATCACCATCATCATATCAGCCGAAAATCGTCCACTGCTGGACAAACGCCTCCCCCAAGGATTTCCACGACGACCGGTCCTGCGCTACCCGCATCCATCGGCTTTCCGCGATCTTCACCAGGTCGTTGTTCCACCGCGTAAGTTTATTAACATTATTTACTTTAGGAATAC
Source organism: Coleophora flavipennella (assembly GCA_947284805.1). Classification (NCBI taxonomy): domain Eukaryota; kingdom Metazoa; phylum Arthropoda; class Insecta; order Lepidoptera; family Coleophoridae; genus Coleophora; species Coleophora flavipennella. The sequence goes on along the minus strand of OX369258.1, from coordinate 6,100,901 downwards.
CCAACAGCTAAATATAAGAGGTATTAATTATGACTTTTAATTATATACAATGCTACCAATTAGTCTGCACTGACAGGAATTACGTATTTACATTACATATTTAATTACTTCTTGTTTATTATTTTATACTAACATTATGATTTTTGCATACTTATCTTAGTAATGTGTGAATTTAATTTAATTACAAACAAATTAACAAATAACATTTTAAAGCAATAAAATTTTGTTTCTGATCCATGAAACTGTACTAACGTAGAGATATCTCATAGAAGGGCTAGATTCATATTGGAGGTGAATTCTGAGGAATGGGTTTAATGAATTCTAAAGTAGAGAAGTTATTATTTACGCACACATTTTGTTGGAAAATTTTTACTGCCTAATATAAGGTGTTTGGACCACTAAAAACCTGTATTCCTGCTGTTTTAAGGGTCCCCAGGAGGCTCTAGTTGCCATACAAACATAGTTCCACTTTAATGTATAAACTACATGCCAGATTGAATCCAAACTTTGCGAATATATTGAGTAGACAGATATCAACTTTTGTAATTAGTTTTCAATGTAAAAATATAAAACGGAAAAAAATAAGAGCAGTTTCAAACTTTCAGTAGGTACAAAACTAATTTGAGCCTTCATTTAGTTATGTTTTAATTTACTAAGATGAAAAATAATTACAAACATCGATATATGTACTTAGCTCGAGGCGGGTCCAGACCAAGCGAGCCGCCTCGCGCGAGGCCCGCCGCGCGCGGCAAACGTTCTGCCTCGCGCGGCGGCTCGCTCAGTGTGGACGTGCCTCGCCCGAGGCAAGCGCACGCTCTGCCTCGGGCGAGCGCGTACGTGACCGAGCCGAGCGGTGTCGGCTTTTGGGTTTGCTCAAAAGTGCCTCAGTCGTTTGCCGCGCGCAGTGTATTGCTGCTCGGGCGAGGCAGCCTAGCCGTGTATTATAGGCGGGTCCAGACCAAGCGAGCCGCCTCGCGCGAGGCCCGCCGCGCGCGGCAAACGTTCTGCCTCGCGCGGCGGCTCGCTCAGTGTGGACGTGCCTCGCCCGAGGCAAGCGCACGCTCTGCCTCGGGCGAGCGCGTACGTGACCGAGCCGAGCGGTGTCGGCTTTTCGGTTTGCTCAAAGGTGCCTCAGTCGTTTGCCGCGCATATTGCTCGGGCTGCTCGGGCGAGGCAGCCTAGCCGTGTCTTTATCCGACCGAGCTTGCCTCGCGCGAGGCAGAACGTCTGCTTCGCGCGGCGGGCCTCGCGCGAGGCGGCTCGCTTGGTCTGGACCCGCCTGTCATGCCTGGGGGCTGCGCGGCCCCCACCATTCCAGTAGGTTAAAAATTAATTAACACAAGTGATATACATGCATCAGCTCATAGAGCTGCTAGTGTATAAATGATAATAATAATTTTGGAATACTGTTTATAGGTAAGTTTTGAGGTCCTCTAGAATGGAGATTTGCCCTCTTGGGTGTCCAAGGAATGCATAATAAACGACGCCACCACCATATCTCAATTGCATCAATATTTTTGGTATGTCTAGTAAGCCCACTCTCAATTTCAGCATCATTGTCACTTACCATCAGATGAAATGATACCAAGAGCTTACCAATAGTGGATTAAAAAAAGATAATAGTTAATAGTTTTGTTTTATTTGAATAAGATATGTGTGTCAATGCAGTAATTAAAAAAATATTATTCTGTGTGTTGTGTACATATGTTTCTGTTATCTACCATAGCAACAGCAAAAAAGTAGATATCATCCATCATATAATAAAATCAGTCAATTGCGTAACAGATAAAATTCCACTTTTGTAATTTATATTTTATCATTTACTTGCTGGGGTACCCAGCTTTGCTCAAGGAGTTGATATGATACATTTAAACCCACAACGGATCTTGCTTTAGGTATATACCCCTAACAATGGGTAGCCCCACCCATACAAAAAAGGATTTGAATGGTGTATAATGTTCCAGAACATTCCACAGCATTCGAGAGTGTTCTAGAATGTTCCACAATGATCTGGGATGTCTTTGTGGCAAAGGTCTTGAATACTCTCAAATGTTTTGGGCTGTTCTAGAAATTTCTAGAGGGTGAAACTTCCAGCCCTTATATCTTCAAAAGCACGCCCTTCAGGTAAAAACGGGAACCTTCTTCATGGACGGGAGACACCATATAGCTCCCTTCATCGTACCGGGACTCATTTCTGAGTTTAAGCGGCACGCACATTGTACACTTTCTTTAAAATATGTATATAATATTGATGATTTATCCTAAACATAGATACTCATACATAAAAAAACTGGTTTAGGTAGTTACAAACTCAGTCATTTAAAAAGAGGCCACTGTCTCTGCGCGTCAAGCATTCATTAATAAACACCTACATGGAATCAAGTAAACATGTTTTCGTTCGGTGTCCCTGGCGTGTCGACAAATCTATGGAAAAACAATAATGCTTGTTTTGCGATTTGAAAGTTGATTAATTAAGTTGTTTTTTTACAGTACTGCCTGCGCTGCGCTAATCATATGATATAGTTCCATAAATCACATTAGTGATCGATATAAATTTTCTTTACAGTTGTTTTTTTGTAAGATGCTGTACTTACCTCGCCGGTTGGTACTTTCTTGACTTTTTGGGATCCAATCGTTTCTATATCAATCATTTTTAATATATTTTCTATTCTCTTGATAGGGGCCAGTATTTATAGTAATTTATAACTAAATAGTACACGCAATTCTAATTTAAATAAAATGAAAAATCACGGACAGAACAAAACAAACACACTTCGCTTGCTTATTGCTTGTAAAAACGTAGTTTATTATATTCTCTTTGATTGCTTGGCTGAGCTGAGCAGGGTTGCCAGATATCAGCTAACTAACCCAATTTGTCTAATTTTGCCTACCGAATCCGACTAGCCTAAATCGGCTAATATATTTTTTTTGGACAAGTAGCCTAATTCGCCCAACATTTTGAGCTAAGAAGCCTATATTTAGCCCAAATAAAGAAAAGAAGACATGTAAAAAAAGACAACGTAAATCAAAAAATAGAAGAATGATTGTTTTCTCGTTGTCAACTTGTCATACGCATTTGTTTATCTCTTTCTCACTCCTACAAATGGGTGGTGATTGTGCATAATACGTTTCGATAAAGCATACAATTATTAATAAATAATTTAATATTTTTTTGGTAATAATGAAGTAGCCTAAATAGCCCGTAGCCTAAATAGCGCTGCCCGTAGCCAGCGGGAAGCCGCTGGATGCGGGCAGCGCAGAACCGGTCGTCGTGGAGATCCTTGGGGGAGGCCTATGTCCAGCAGTGGACTTCCTTCGGCTGATATGATGATAATGAAATAGCCCGTTATTTTTATAGGTAACATAAATGACTACTGGTAGCCGATTGGATTTTTTGTTGCCAAATGATTCCCTAAGGTAGCCTAATTGGCGATAATTAGCCTAACATGGCACCACTGGAGCTCAGTGAAGTGAAGTGTTACCGCTTCGGAAAAAAGAAATATTCCAATCCTTTGCTAGATTTTAAGAAAAAAGATCTTAAAAAATTTGCTATGTAGAAGTAGCTAAAAATTTAATCAGTCTGTAATATTAAAATGGTAGGTAGCCCAGGTAAAAATGAAATTAATGTAAAAAAAAAGTTTATTCTTATTCACAACTTCAGAATTTAATAATAAACTAATTAGGTATGAACTGATGTGTGTTCCAAAATAATCAAGTAAAGATATTATTACCAAGGATGCATCCGATACCGATACCGATATATAGGCGATATTTTGGGTTTGACGATGTATCGGCATCGGCGATATTTTTATTGCCGATATAGCTACAGCCCAACTCGCGCTTAAAAAAACTTTTTACAAACAAATTAAACCGACGAAAAAAGAAAGGAACTCAAAAGCGATAAATAAAAAGAACCTTCTCAGTCTAACTGATTTTCTAAACTAAAATAAATACCTAAATAATTTTGAGTCAAAGCCAAACAAACAAACAAGCAACTTAATTATTACGTAAAATAAAATTATGGCAGCGGAAAGCGCGGCGACGGCGACCTGACGCGTCCGTTAGCTGGAACATTACATTTTTTTGTTTGACTCAAAATTATTAAGGTATTTACATTAGTGTAGGAGCTTAGTTAGACTAAAAAGGTTATTTTTATTTTTTGCTTTTCAGTTCCTTTCCTTTTTCGTTGGTTTATTTTTTGGTTAAAAAACACATTTTTTATTTTTTTATGGTTTTAACTGCGTACACGGACGGCGCGCGAATTGCTGACAGCGACTATACGGCGTTCTATGACTCATGAAAATGAAATTAAAAGTTTTAGAAGTGATGGTTTTTATTTATTTGATTAGTTTAAGTAAGAGTCGTATAGTCGATCGCACTTAGAAGGTGCGCGAGCTTGCACCGAATTACAAGTTAACTTTAATTATTGTTTGGTTAAAAAATATATGCTCGGTACTTTATGCATTACTAGGTAAATCCTGATTGACGCGTTCTGATTGCGACCCGATAGTCTTTTTCAATTGATAAGTCGCCTTTGGCAGCATCTCACCTGATGGTAAGTGACGATCATGCCGTAAATGGAAGCGGGCTTACCAAGATGGGGAATCGCAATGGGGATATGGCTATTTTATCTTCAAGCTGGAACACATCAATGCTGTTAACACTGATGTTTGGTGGCAAGACTTAGATAAGATGGTGGCAGCTAGCCAGGCGGGCTATGAAAATGCCCTACCACTAACTAAACTGAGTCTTACAAAGTTGACCCCGCAGATCGAACCGAACCCGCAGCTCCTGGTGTGAAGCGAATGGACTAACCATTACGCCACGAAAGCGGTTAGAATTTAATTAATTTAGCTGTTTTTATTGGTACGTTGGTGATTTTTAAGGTTTTGTAGTCAAACTAAGTTCCTTTATAGTTTAATTATTAGTGTACAAAATGATTAATTATTAGTGTACAAAATATTAAGTTTATAAGTGCTGATTTTTGTTACAGTTTATAAACCGCTCTTTTAGGAAATAGAATAGTTTTTTGGAATAGTAGAACATAAAATGAAAAAGTAGTGTGTGGTTTTATTAAATCACAGTAAAAGTGAAACTTTTTTTACATTATAGACATTTACAAAGGATGAAACGATCATGGCTGAGCTGTCTTCTTGGAGCTACGGTACAGAGGACAAAACGATCATACCGACCGTCACGCGACACACAGGCGAAAAAAATTGAGACGAGGTAATAATAAAAGTTTCACTTTTAATAACAAGAAAAATTCTCACGGATAAGTAGGCTTTCTTAGTTTAAGAGTGATAGTGGACTAACATAAGACGCGCAGTTATATTTATAAAAAGTTCAACGAATTACAAAATGTCTAAATCTAAACTGCAAAATTAACTTAGGTTTCTTTTTCTAATTTACTTTTTTTTGTCAGTACTGAACCCTACTTTGGTCATGATCTGACTCACACTTAGCCAGTTTTATTATATTTATTTTTTTATTACTTACCTACCTAAAATTTCCCAAGATTTTATTTACCTATCCTTTTTTGCTAGCACATACACAGACTTCCACTTACTTCGCACGGTTCTGTCTGAAACACGATAACAATGATCAGATCACCTACCTACGTATATCGATCTTAGTTTATTAGGTATCTATACCTACGCAAGACACACGAAAACGAAATTGTTGTCAATTTTATGCAACGGATCTCTAACTGGCAACGTTGCGTTGCGCACGGCTTGCTTGATGCTTAAACGATCGGTGGCGGCCCGACTTGCAAGTGTCCGTTCGAGTGGGCCGCTAAGCGTAGGTATATTTTGCGGTAGGTACAGGTGAGTGACGGAGCCCTGCTTAGACCTGTTTGTGTATGTCCGTCCGACCGGTCCGATGTACTTGTTCTAAGTTGTATTGTACTATTCATCTTCTTCTGGTCGATGTGCAAGAAGTACCTATAAATTGTTTCATATACTTCGACTATTCATACAACCATCGCGTACAGCTTGGCAAAAAAGAGTTTGAGGTGGTGACAGATGAAACGAATTAATTTTATAATGGAAACACTAGTTTGCTGTCAAAAGATTTGTCATTGCTACGTAGTAATTGTCGTTTTTTATAAATTTTATTGTATTTCAATTTCGCTATTATTTTCGATAAACTGACTACTTAAGTATTAGAGGCGCCCTCATTGTCTCCAAACTCTTTTTGCCAGACTGTACAAGCTGTACAATAGCTGTACTGCATGTATATTCAAAGCTTATACGGTGTAATTGTACAGTATATTTGGAGGAAATTTTACAGTAATTCTGGCAACACAGTCTGACAACGCTGACTAGTACTGGCAACATTATTACGACATTTTGTGTGACGGCACGTAGCCTGTTCTGTTCTTCTGTGCCGGTTCGGGAAATAATTCCGCTTAAAAATCTTCAGAAATGTGAGTATTAATCTACTTACCTAGTATCCAACAACTTACAACTATATTAATTAAATATCCCTCGTAAAACATGTTTAGGAATGTTTGAAATTTCAAATGACCTTGTGAGGTACGTTCTATCTGATTGATTTTTCCCTGTTTAGTCTCTGTTTTTCACGTTTTGTTCGATTCGATCTATCCATAATATAACCACCTAAGCTAATAAAAACAAATAAACGAAAGGTATAGGTACTAAGTTTTTCGAGGTTTTGATGATATTTTATTTTTATCATTTCATCAACTTTGTACTGTTGATAGATTACCTCAATTGGAATGAATTCACTGGCGTATTTTACGCGTGCTGACGTCATTTTCTCGAGGAGGTAACTGTAGAACTTAATTCGTAAAATGACTCATATGTTTTTTTCATATGAATACCATTTTGCTATTCATCCAAAACCCAATGAAAGATTATTGAGGTAGGTTTAATAAGTGAGAGTAGCGATCACTCACACCAAGCTTAGAACTGGGGATATATTTATATTAGGTCACCGTAAGATTGTAAATTCCGTTAGATTATAATCTAACTGGATTTATTTCGAGAGATTGTGAACTGTCGAAAGACTGTGAACTGTAACACATTGTTAACAATTTTACTAGTGACATTGTAAACTCACAAGTGACATTATAATAACACTAAGTGAAGTGAAAAACACTAAATAAATGAGCTCGCGAAGTGAGCAATGTTAGGTTTGATTGATTTAACAGTCAAAGAGCCTCCCCTGGCGAGCCCCCCCCCCCCCCCCCCCCCCGGGTAGCAGAATGCTTCGCAGCATAAGAAATCATCGGTTTTATTCGGAGGTAAAAAGAATAGGCTGTGATATTGTGATCTGATTCACAATTTACCATAACATCATAATCTAACTAGTGAGATTGTAATATCACGGTTTTCACAATATCCCGGTGACATATACACCCCAAGATCATTACACTGGCCTAACAGAAATAGAAGAATACCTACACAGGTAAAACTGGGGAGTCGTCTTTATTATTACCTATCTATTATTATTAAGATACTTTTTTTGGGTTCTGTACCAAAAAAATTGGACCCATTCATTGTCCATCTCTCAATACCTCTTTTCTCAAGAAACCGTAGGTAGTGGTATCAAGTTGAAATAAATATCAAATACTGAGGAAGGTCCATGGTCCCTTGAAATTGTAAAAAAACAAGTTTCTAAGTCAAAGCAATAAAAAGATTGGCCATTTTTGTCATATATTATGATATTCGCAAGTAAACCGAAAGCTATATGGTAGTTCCCATTGACCTCAAACCATGGAATTTAGCAAGAAGTAAGATTCAAGATTATTTATTTGCATAAAACAGGTATGTTTAAAGATACCCTAAAATAACAGCACAAGTAAAGGAAATAATTCGAAAATTGTGTCCTAACATCTGTGCTTGGGAACAGCTATTGGACAACACCAATAGTGCTGATGTGGCCACATACTGGCCAGGAGAGATATGACTTATCATTAACACAAAATATATAGATAATCACATAAAAAAAGAAAAAAAAAAGAAAAATGGACTGTGGTGTATTTATATCGATGTATGGGAGAACTTTTTTTTTCACCGCAAAGTAAAGTTTGTTCTTCAATCAATTGTGGTACATGTACCCTAATGTGTTTTAGTAGGTACATAACCCTTAGCCCTTTCCGGCCTGACCTTGAAGGGAATTTACTTTTCAAATGAACCCTATTTCCACAGTTATAGGTGTACATAACAGTCGTTTAATTAACATACAAAATCTTGAAAAAAATATAATTTAGAAAATCATTTTTTATTTAATTTCTTTAAAAAAATACAGATTTACCAGTAAAAATTATAGATTTATTTTAATGAAAAACACTAAGAGAATATTAAGGTTCAAACTTGTTTGTATTTTGAACACACAATTGTTTAAGGCCAACCGGAAAGGGTTAGTGTGGTGCGAGTCCAACTCGCACTTGCCTGGTTTTGTATGTACCTTTTCCTGTAGGTAAGCCATGCAAAATAAGTTCTGTCATAAACACTTATAGTTTGTTGCTAGCTGTGTCTAGACAACTTAGAGTGTCTTTGTAAACACTGTGACTTGCTTGCCCTATTTCAACCAGCTAGGTTCCCAGCCGTGAAACAATTTGAAATGTCCCTCTGAAAAATCCCTAAAACCTCATGCCCTATGGTTTTTCTATCCAACTTTTTAGCTTTTTAATTTAAATTAAAAAAAATGTTGAGTGTAGCCTCTAAATTTAAATTTTATTTTAATGTGTTTTATGATGATTCTATCAAATTCAAAATTACTGGTATTTAGTTTTTATATTAACTCTCAAAAGTTTTTAGGAGAGTTAACTTAAAGTTCAATTTTACATGACTATAAATAATAAATTGTACAGCCACGCTGTACATACTTTTAGATCGAAAATAATAGTCCTTTATAAATCTAATATTTAGCACTGTATTTTAATAAGAGAAATTAAGTAATAAATTTACAATAGCCATGCGCGCACACGCCGCGGGCCAGACTCGAACTGCCCCTCCCAAAAATAGGAGGGGGGTCATCTCATGCCCCTCGCACATCCCGAAGTTGTTAGATCTTCTTATTAATACTTTCTTGTGAAGCATTCACCACCTGGGGTATTCGGGAATACACAAAACAACGATAAACATTACACTTACCAAGTAGCATAAAAAATAGGTGTGATAAATGAACATTTAACAGATAATTTGGTTTTGTATGAGAGGTACCTCGTTCAGGTTTTTTCTGGAATAATGAACTACTCAGTGCAGTAGGCCCTATAAGACTTTATCACAAAGTTTCATTACTATTGTTAGAGCAGTTTTGGAGAAAAAGTAAAAAAACCTTCCTGGGTTTTTTTGGGAATTCCTTGTATTTTATTATTATTCTTAGGTGGGACGCCTGCGGGGTACAGGCGGGTGTTAAAGTCTCTAGGTGGACTTATTACACCCTGTTCCCGTAGTGGTACGATGGTTACTGTGATCCCGGTGGCGTCCCTCCCTCAAAGCTTGAGCTCCTTCTACAATACAGTCTCCCATCTGAGCCTGCTGTAGAATACACACTCAGCTAAGTAGTGTTGACTGGTCTCCAGTTCTCCATCTCTGGGCAGGAGACTGTGATTCTATCTATTAGGGACATGTGTCGAGTTAGCCTACAATGTCCTGTTACTATGCCCATAGTAATGTTCTGATCATCCTGCGATTCCTTCACTTCAGGAACATTTTGGCTTGTCTGCAGCTATTGTTTCCTACCCATACTTCCTGGGCTTCTCGCTTCATTAGCTCTGCGATCAGTCCCTTTGTGACTGGCTGATATTGGAAGTCGAGGCTCCGGTCTTATGAATCTTGAGCCGGCGGGCGCCCTCTCTTGCCAGCATGTCTGCTCTTTCATTGCCTAAGGTACTTGATGCCCCGGAACCCAAGCTATCGTGACTGTCATTGTCTCGGCAAGTTTATTGAGTGTCTCTTTGCACTCTATGACTAGCCTCGATGAGATCACTGCCTTGGCGACGATACCTTGAAACTTCATGCTCTTAATTTTATTATATTGTATTCATGTGGGAAAGCAAAGAGTTATTTACACACTATATTAACAAAATTTTCTATTTAGTTAATATTTAACTTTCCAAGTCTATCTAGGTAGGAGTCATTCCTGAGAAAATCCGTTTTCACGCGAAATAATTCTATGCATTTTTAGTTTAGCTAATCAACAAGAGCGTCGGTGACATAACGGCTAGAGCCGCTACCTCCTGTCCGGGAGGTCTTGGTTCGAATCCTCCCACGTACCAATGTGTTTTCGAATTTAGATTTCATATGTACGGTTTATCCGACGCTCTTACAGCGAAGGAAAACATCGTGAGGAAACTTGTACACGCTTGCGAAGAAACTCGTAAGGTTGTGTGTGACGTGTAAGGCCCGATCACTAAATTCGCGGTAGGCTCGAACCCCTCGGTGGGGGGGCGTATATGAGCTGATAAGATGACTCAACAACACATGACTAGACGCCCAGCAAAGCTCGCGTCGCCCAGGTACCAAACTGAGGTATGAAACAGAAATCTAACTGAGTAATTTGTTTTAAATTTCAGTCAATTTTGTGAAAAATGGTGTGGTTTCCGTGTAACACGATTTTACTTATTTGTCAGGACTAAACTGAAAAGAGTCGGTGGCTCAACCGGTAACGACTCGGCCCTCCTAACCAGAGGTGCCGAGTTCAAATCCGGACGGCCAATGTACCAATGAGTTTTTCGAAGCTTACGTACATATACTCACCGATTGCTTTAACGGTGAAGGAAAACATCGGTGAGGAAACCTGCACACACCTGCGAAGAAACTCGAAGGTTGTGTGTGAAGTCGACCAACCCGCACTGGGCCCGCATGGTCGACTAAGGCCCGATCGCCCTAATTCAGGGTAGGCTCGAGCCCTTCGGTGGAGACGTATATGAGCTAATATGATGAAACTAAATTTAAGCATTCTGACCTTGTATTTTCGATACAGAAAGAAAAAGACATCAGGATTGATGTGTTCCGGCATAAAGATAAGAGAGCCAGTTCTCCCATGCGTTGGGGAATCTTGGTAAGCCCGCTTCCATCTTCGGCATCATCATCATTTATCATCACGTGAGGTGATGTCAAGGGCTTACCAATTGTGAATAAAAAAAATAAAAATAGGATGCGTAAATTCAGTTTAGTCCTGTCACACAAATTAAATTTTGTTACATTGAATTTACACTAATATTTAATGTTTGATATTTATGTAACTATCCAATTACATTTGATAATGTAACCACAACGAATAACCTACATGGGTTAAAAAATATTATTGCACTCGGCCAAGATAACAATATCATACATTGCTCAGGGGGGACACTAATGTGACTCAGACAACTCAGGGTCATGCTGTTTGGTATTGATTGCAACGTAGGTAATAATCATTTTTATACACAAAATATTTTAAGTGTTATTCTAAATTGGAACATTGAGCTAGCAAAAACAAAGGGTAAGGAAAGGTATGTTGGTGGTATAGGCAACGGGCAGCGCAGAACCGGTCGTCGTGGAGATCCTTGGGGGAGGCCTATGTCCAGCAGTGGAAGTCCTTCGGCTGATATGATGATGATGATAGGCAACTTGGTGTCATTTTTTTAAAACGTATCTCACATAATTTACCTGTATAAACATGTTTACGGGACAGCGCTAGCGAGTTTACACCAGTGCGAGGAAGACAACCATATGTCTCCTGTTTCGATTGAGCGCTCGGGTAATTATGTGAGATACATTTGAAGAAATGTCACCAAGTTGCCTTTACCACCAATATACCTTTCCTTACCCTACTGTTTTTTCCCCTGTTCCACCTATCCATTCCAAGTCTGGATATTCATCCCAACTCTCTTATCCTACTCCCAAAATTCACAGTGTTTTTTCGATTTTCAAAATTTTTTAAGAGGGAAGAATAACACGCACTTTCCATACGAAAAGAGAAAACTTTTTTCACCTCTGAATATTATCCGATCTTAATGATTTTTATAAATACGTCATTGGCACAATGAAAAGCTAGGTTTCGATTTGTATTTTAATTAATGATTAAAAATAAACAATTAATGGGCAAAATTATTTTTGTTGAAAGCACTGAACGACAAATAAAATTGAACTTATTAATTGTGAGAGAGCGTCGGTGGCGCAACGGCAAGGGCCGCTACCTCCTATCCGGGAGGTCGTGGTTCGAGTCCTACCACGTACCAATGTGTTTTCGAATTTCGATCTCATATGTACGTTTATTCGACGCTCTTACGGTGAAGGAGAACATCGTGAGAAAACCTGCACACATCTGCGAAGAAATTCGAAAAGGTTGTGTGTGAATTTGACCAACCCGCACTGGGGCCGCGTGATCGACTAAGGCCCGATCGCCCTAATTCAGGGTAGGCTCGAGCCCTTCGGTGGGGACGTATATATGAGCTGATGGGATGAATTGTATTGAAAAAAGAAAAACCTAAAAACTGTTGCCAATTGGCATCTCTTTTCTTAGTAACATTCGGTGCCATAGAAGGGAACTACCTATAATAATGTGTGTGTAAATGGCTTCGATCATCAAATGTTGTTTGTTAGTGCATAACCCATCTATGGTAACAAATCTCTGGTCAATAACATATTTTAAATCATTATGACCAGATAATATTCAGAGGTAGAAAAACGTTGTCTCTTTTTGTATGGAGAGTGCGTGCTATTCGTCCCTCTTAAGAGGCACCTTTCTTGCTTATACTTATTTTATTACAGTCCCTACAATTTCGCCTATTCCCAGTCGTCGCCACTGGCTTTGTCCCAACTGGTGACGAATGGGAAAAAAATCCCATTCTACGCCAGAATGGGGAGACAATACAGCACTTTCAGTCTGGACAAGGAACTTCCTCTCAATATTTACATATTTTTACCTACTTCGGATTTTAACTGTATTATTCATCTAACAAGATTTAACGGTAATAGTTATTTTGTTGTGCAATTATGCATATCGCTTTGCCAAATACATCTATTAGTAATTTTGTTATTTCGAATCGTGACATCTTATTTAGATTCACACAACTCATCTTGGAATCGTGTCGTCATCTAGCGTCGCGTCGGTCGGATAAAGTGCGAGACGAAATGATTCATGTATATGGTCGTACAGAATATATGTATATTACGCCATCATTTGTAATGAAATGAAATTTATTTGCGGAAATACAGTAATAACTTAAGGATCTTAAGTTTTAAACTATACTAACTAATGTGTTTTGCCAACAAGTGGCATAAGCATCGATTGTGTTGCGCATCTATCGATAATTTTATCAATCAATCGCCTGGCTTCTTCCCTATCTGGGCTCCGCCCTCCTGATATACTCTTTCGCTACTCGTGGCGATTTTGCGTAATTTCTGGCGTTAATCGTATATTATATAGCGTCAGCGTGTCCTTCGAGACTGTTCGCATCGTAAATATTATGGTTTTGTTTATTGATTCGTTTGGCCTTAAGTTCGTAGTCGTTCATTACTTTATCAGTCAGCCATTTGGCTGCCAGTTGATCCGATCCCCATTTTCCTGTTGGACATTCCGGGACTTTTTATTTAGCTCTATCGTAAAAACGGTAATACATACAGGCGTGAAACTTGGTGTGATTATAGTGCTTAGGCTGAAATAAAACAACAAATAATAAAAAATGGGCAAGTGTGAGTCGTACTTGTGCTAAGGAGTCCGAACTGAATGACAAAAAAAAGTATATTTTTGTCGCTCGCGTTGATGTCTTTTGTTTAAAATGTGAATAGGTATCATAGTTGTGTGTCCCTCGGAGCGTGAGTCGAATTCGCACTTGAAATTGCAAATCTCGGTCTTTTTTTTCTTAATTACGTTAAACTTCCTCACTTTGACTAGCGATTTGTATCAATTTTATTTAGAAACATAAATGTTTGCTATCGTATTTTCACGGAACACCAGACTCAGTTTTTGGCACTCTTTAACTTTTAAAGTATACTCTTTCAGCGTATAGTATTATTATTTATTATACGTAACGTAAGAAGGATATAATACGTAAAATGTTTTAACTTTTTACAAGCTTTTATTTAGTGTCACTTGCCCCGAAGTCAATCTGTCTGTAATCTTGCTAGTTAAAGACCCACTTCCTGGTTTTCGGTTGAGCTGAATTTTTGCATGCATATGTAAATCGGATGACTTTGCAATATTATTATAACATGGAGCTGATCTGATGACGGAGCCGGAAGATGGCAATGGAAGCTCTGTAATATAATGATGACGCAACCCTATCTAGGTCTTGACAAGAACTGGTCCGAAACGATATGTCAATCTTAAAAAAATACTTAACCCCTCTTTATCGGCCAGTCGGGTAAAAATGTATTCTATGTCACTCACGGGATCAAGATGAATCTAACGACACCTCGAACTCAAAAATCCATTAAGACTACAGAGCGTGCCAAAGAAATATACATACATACATACATACACTCCAAATACATAACCCTCGTTCTGGAGCCATCGGCTAAAAAGATTGATGCCCAGCGTTTGAGAATAAACCCAGGTGGAATTTGGCATTTATTCAGATAGCCAAAAAAACGGGCATAACCTATCTCTACTCACGCATGAATCATAAAGGGTAACGTAGTTGTTATTATATTAAAGTATAGTAAGTATTTGTCAGTCTTTAAAAGTCAGCCATACAGTGTAGACGTATACGAGTTGACAAAAAGATAAATTAATATTTAAAAAAAGTTGAAGCACACTTGTGCTATAATAATCTGTGATATTTACGAATAAGTGTTTTATCTTAATCACAATAGATAAATAGATAGATTATGTAAGTGGATGTTATTAATTTAATTTGCTAGCATTTTATTTTTGTTGTGTGTTGCCGCCACCAAAGTGTTAATCATAAAATTGATTAATTATTGACGAATAAAATATAAACAAACGGCTAAGTCGGTCGGGTACCACATCATAACGTTGCCGCCACCGCATTGTTAATCATAAAATTGATTAATTATTGACGATTAAAATATAAGCAAACGGCTAAGTGCGTGTAGGTCGGGCCATGCATTGTGTATAGGGTTTCGCAGTCAATCCTTGCTAATATTATAAATGTGTTTGTTGGTTTGTTACCTTTTCAAGGCCCTGACCAATGTTAATGAAATTTGGCATGCAGGTAGCCTGTGTCACGAGGAAGGACAAAGGCTACTTTTTATTCCGTGAAAATGGCATAGCCCGATGCAGTTCCTGAGGGTACTAAAAATACTCTTTTTTTGGATAATTTCTTTAACATCGCAACAGAACAATGAATTGTTCTGATTTTTTCCACAGATATGGTTGATGATTGATTTACTAATAAGCATATCCTGACATAGTACCCCAGGGATCAGGAAAAAAAACATGTCCAGGCTCGCGCACCGCGCACCCTCTAAGACAGTCATTACCACGATGTCCACGCGGTCAATGCCGCGGGCAAAAGCTAGTACTTCATAATTTGAAAACTGTTTGATCATATCAGCTCATATGCGTCCCTACCGAAGGACTTGAGCTTACCCCGAATTAGGGCAATAGGGCCTTAGTTCGACCACGCAGGCCCAGTGCGGGTTGGTCGACTTCACAGACAACTTTCAAGTTTCTTCGCAGGGGGCAGGTTTCCTCACTATGTTTTCCTTCACCGTAAGAGCGTCGGAAAAACGTACATATGAAATCGAAATCCAAAAACATATTGGGACGTGGCGTCTAAAAAGCTTAATCCGACACTAAAATACGTGGCATAGCGAGTTACTGAGAAACGGCAGATGCGCGGGGGCAGGGGATCGTTCGGATTATCCAGGCCCTCCGAGTGTTCCTAGTAAGGTGTCGGTGTCGAACACGGTGTCGCGAGTTCAATGGTATTTTCCCATCTCAATTACAGTTTTATAAGTTTTGAGTGTACTTGCTAAGGTGTCTGTGTCGGTGTCGATAACAGTGTCGCGAGATCAATGGTTTTTACTCATCTCAAATATTCCCAACGCGCCTGAAGAAGTTTTCTCTTCAAAAAAAATATTTAATAATTTTTCAAAATAAAATATTAGTAAATGTGACTGGACGGTGAAGGAAAACATCGTGAGGAAACTGGCACACACCTGCGAAGAAACTCGAAGGTTGTGTGTAAAGTCGATCAACCAGCACTGGGCTCGAGTGGTCGACTAAGGCCCTATCGCCCTAATTCAGGGTAGGCTCGAGCCCCTCAGTGGGAACTTATTATATGATATGATGACGGAATGTCACTTAAAATACCTTGTTTTTCACCGAGCGAGCGCAGAGTAAATTTTCGTATGTCTGTCCTATTCTCGCGTTTCTCAACTTAATATCATGAAATTTTGTGAGCAGGTTCGATAATTATATGGATTTTATTGTCGATTCAGTTTTTGGATATCTTTAAAATGGCGGAGACATGGGGTTGAAAACGTAAAAAAATATCAAATTTCAGCCATTTCGAATAACTCAAGAGGTGGACGCACAGAGCCTCTAGTAAATCCTATCTTGACTTTTACGCCACTCCCCTTATATATAGCATATCTCTGGCCACCCCAGTATAATATACTTACAAGCTTTTTTGATCTAGGTGATTTGACATAAACAAAAAGTTTTAATTTGACATATTGATTTGTCAAAATCCAGCAAAACCGAATCACAACAGTGGCATCAAAACCAACTAGAATCATTTTTAGTTATATTTTATACAGTTTTAATACTTCAGTTTCACTTTATATATGCCCTTAAGGCATTGTTTTTGTTGTACATATTCTCGTAATGGTAACAATCAACTCATTGAGACAGCTGTTAAGGCCAAGGAACACATTGCTGTTCGTATCTATACTGTTGCTAACGTTTTGGGCTACTATCGAGCTTCGTGAGCCTGATTCTTCGGATGAGCCACTCGTGGAAACCAGTAGATTTTCACAGATTAAAAGTACAGTCAATAATGGTGTTGGTGGTGGTGGTAACCAAAGCGAGAGAGATGGAGATATGCGTGTTGTAAAGGTAGCTTCGGGCTGAAACAGGATGCCTATGTACATTTGCGGACTCCTTCAGCTGGAAGTATGCCTCGCCACTCGCCACGCATATGCCCCGACCCGAGCTCTCGAGTTGCGCTCATGCTTATGCACTCATCATCATCATATCAGCTCATACACGTCCCCATCGAGGGGCTAGAGCCTACTCTGAATTAGGGCGATCGGGCCTTAGTCGACCACGAGGGCCCAGTGCGGGTTGGTCGAATTCACACACAACCTGCGAGTTTCTTTCGCAGGCGTGTGCAGGTTAATTCCTCACGATGTTTTTCTTCACCGTAAGAGCGTCGGATAAACGTACATATGAAATCTAAATTCGAAATCACATTGGTACGTGGCAGGATTTGAACCACGGCTTCCGGGACAGGAGGTAGCCGCCGCAACCGTTACGCCACCAACTAACTAACTCGGTGGAGTCTAACTTTATAAGACTCGGTTTGGTTTGTGGAAGAGCATTTTCTAAGCCCGCCTGGCTAGCTACCACCATCTTATCTAAGTCTATATGAACTGATAAGAAGAAGACTCCGCCGGGAATCGAACCCTCGACCTCCTGATATAAATCTGAAGAACTGAACCATTACGCTATGGAGGCGGTTAAAACGTCTACTGCTGGACAAAGGCCTCCTCCAAGAATTCCCACGTCGAGCGGTCTTGCGCTGCCCACATGCAGCGGCTCTCCACGATGTTCACCAGGTCGTCGGTCCACCGAATGGAACGTCTGCCTACGCTACGTCTTCCGATGCTCGGTTGCCACTTGAAAACTTTACTTCCCCAACGGCCATCTGTTCATTTTGCATTGTGTGCATTTCCACCGAGTACGTCCGAATGACACTCGGTGTATGCGTGGTGAGGCTGTCTGTAATGCGTACACACCTTTAGACTCGCACATCTCCTCTCCGCTTCGATCCAATGTATGAATAACTGTAGGAATCAATTAAAAATTAAAAACCTGACTGCGTAAAAAATAATATCTATACGGCAGCCCGCACTAAACTTTCTCGACATTTTTTATTATTTTTCACCGACTTCACAAAAAGGCGGTTTCTCTATTGGACCGTATATACAGAGTGTAACAAAATTTGTGTAGGTCCCGTTAACTGAGGCTCACTCATCATACTGAAGAACTTTTGTTCTACGACTTTGCTGAAAACGAAAAAAAAAATGTTTACGCTACACGTTGCCGACTTGTAGTCACACCACATACTCGCACATATCGATCAGCTGATCGACCGATGTTGTGCATTTTAGTATGGAGGGTCCAATTTTTTTTTGGAGAATTTACTATAGGTTCCTTGGAGAACGTTTTTGAGTATGACGAGTAGAACCCCCAGTTAACTGAACCTACACCAATTTTGTTACACCTGTATATTCAATGTGTGTTCGTTTATGAACCGATTTTGATGATTCTTTTTCTGTTGGTACCATGATAAGGAAACCAGGATCTGATGATAGCATCCCAGAGAAATCGAGGGGAACCTTCGAAAATCGTAGTGCGTTTGAAGTCGGTTTTTTTTGTTTAAAATTAATTTCATACAACATTGAATGCAAAAAAAATGAAATAATTTTGATGAATGCATGTTCCGTGACCGACAATATACACTTATTTGTAGGGATGCCTCGATACGCCTTTTTGCCGATACGATACCGATACCGATACTCGTATAAAAATATCGGCGATACTGATACCTATACGCTTATTGAATTCAAAAAGAAAGGTAGAATAAATAAAACACAATTAATTAATAGTTTTAGTAATCAAAATTTACATTTATAAGATTTTTATTTAAAAAACAAAGTATTCTTAAGTTTTGCGGGCGAAGGCGATTTCGCAAGTCTGTTTGAATAAGACCTGCGGTGGAAAATAGTCTCTCAGATGCGATAGATGCCTCGTTTGCAACGAAATAGATGGGACAACACGCGCGTTTACATTACATTTTTAAAGCGCGAAATTTGAAAAGTATCGTTGAATCTGATACCGAACCCGAAGTATCGCCGATATATCGGTATCGGTATCGGATGCATCCCTATTATTTGTAATACATGACATTGACGATTCAATAGCTCTAACCATTAATGAGTAAATCGTTGTATACAAACACGATTTTTCCTAGACCAATGGGTATTACTATCTAATAGACAAACATAAGCAACTACGACGACGTGCAAAAATTCATCATAATCAAAAGAGCAGTTATTTAAAAAAAAACAGTTTTTGTTTTATGACAGCTACTCTTTATTTTGACGGTACGAAGAAACTTTTGATATTTTTTTTTTTTATTCACAATTGGTAAACCCTTGACAACATCTCACCTAATAACTTGATGAAATAATTTTAAACTTTTTAGTTCTAAATTTTGGTCCCATAGACTGGTAGCTATAGATAGGAGGAAGATGATTATTTTTATTGATTTGACGATGTTCTGTTTTTATTAAAGAACGGAAAATTTCTGTTCATTTTGAAATCTTGTTCTAATTTTCACCCTTTTTGAGTCTGTCACATCACTTTCGGTAGCCGTTGGTACTTCTGGTGTCGATTTTCGAGTCTTCAAAAACCTCGGAAACGACACCATGGAGTGAATCGCAATGTCTTCATCATCAAATCAGCCGAAAAACGTCCACTGCTGGACAAAGGCCTCTCCCAAGGATTTCCTTGACGACCGTTCCAATGGTCGCAATGTCTTGATAAACAAAAAATAATTGTATACTTCCGGAATTGCCGCCATCTTGTGACATCCACTTCCGGTACCCGGACGGACTTCCGGTTATGAAAATTAAGTTCAGCGACCCCAAAAACCCATGACAGGACTCGACAAGATTCGAGACATAGGACGTTTTTTTCAGTTCAGGGTCCATTTTAGACGCCGTCTTGAATTTTGAGCAAAGGAGCCAAAATTCGGCTTGGCAATATTCAGAATTGGATTCAGCAGAATTTTTTACTTCGGAAAAGTCATGTTGCCAAAATTGCTCACAAAATGCCGTTGAGATAAAAAAAGTAAGCCGATTTTTAGAATTAACTACCAGTTTAACGATCGGACTAAGGATTTAGCCTCTAGAGCCAAGCGTGACGGACGGACGGAATTGAGATATCATCGGTTTTATTCGAATTCTAAGAATAGGCATTATTATTATTATTATATCAGCTCATATACGTCCCCACCGAGGGGCTCGAGCCTACCCTGAATCAGGGTGATTAGGCCTTAGTCGACCACGCGGGCCTAGTGCGTGTTGGTCGACTTCACACACAACCTTCGAGTTTCTTCGCAGGCCTGTGCAGGTTTCCTCACGATGTTTTCCTTCACCGTTAAAGCAATCGGTAATGATATGTACGTAAGTTTGTGAAAAACTCATTGGTACATTGGCCGTCCAGATTTGAACCCGGTACCTCTGGTTAGATGGACCGAGTCGTTACCGGTTGAGCCACCGACGCTTTTTTTGAACGAATAGGCATATGAATATCATATGGATCACATCGTCCGCGAGTGTCCAATGGGAACCCTGCGGACCTGATCGATCACCCTTACAAACGAAGCAGCCAAATGGCTTAGAAACTCATCCCCTAATCTATGGACGATTACGAACCTAACGCCCTAAGACTAAATACATAACTCTTCTCAACTTACAGAAACAATGGCGATCCATATCAAAGACATTGACGAGCTGAAGAACAAGCTGACTGAGGCCGGAGACAAGTTGGTGGTGATCGACTTCATGGCCACCTGGTGCGGGCCCTGCAAGATGATCGGGCCCAAACTCGAGGAGATGGCCAACGAAATGGCAGACTCCATTGTTGTGCTTAAGGTCAGTTCAGGCACCATTTTTAGGGTTCAATACACCCAAAGGGTGACCAACTGGACCCTATTATTAAGTTTCTGCTGCCTGTTTGTCAGCGGGGTGTATTTCATGACGTGGACAGCTGAATTTATATGCTTTTTTTCATTCAGTACGGTCTCTTTAGCGCGAGTACGACTCACACTTGACCAGTTTTTATTATTTGTTGTTTTAATTCAGAAGTAATTTATTTAAAGTTTCACGCTTGTATGTATTACCGTTTTTACGATTGAGCTGATTCAAGAATGATAAAAGCACGTTTTTTGTATGAAGAAGATCCCCTCATTTTTTAAATTTTTCTAATCTTATTTGTGAAAAAACGGCAATAGAAATACAGACTGTGAAAATTTCAACTGACTACCTATTAAGGTTCATGAAATATAGCCTGCTGACAGACAGACAAACAGACGGATAGCGGAGGCTTAGTAATACCAAAGTGTACCGGGTGTAAGAGACAGGTTCTAGAAAACTGATAAGGTGTCTTTAGTTTCTCATACTAAGATAATCGGCATAAACAAAAAGTTCAGGAATGTACAGAAAACCAAGAAACCGTGTTTCTTTATTTTTCTCCTACGCAATGTAACGCGAATTCGCGCGAATGCGACGCCCACGCACAGTAGCGCAACGCGTTTAATGTCGCACGATGCCGCCACCGGCGTAGGTACTAGCATACTAGCCTGTAGTCAGCCTGCCAAACTCACGGAGTTTGGCAGGCTGTGCCCCGCCGCCCGCTGCCCCGCAAGTACCCTTTCGTTGCCTTGCGTAAGTACATTCGTTGCGCTACTGTAAGCCGCTATACTGTAATACTGTGCCTACGCACAGTAAGTTAGTGATTACTGACCGATCGAGTTTTGCATCCATTGCTGTTTAAAAAAGAAAAGAAAAAAATCAAAAATTTCCTGAAAGAAATTCTAATAAAATATGACTACGAATGATGAACTGATTAAACCCTATCAGTTTTCGGATCAATTTTAGTACTAAAATATGATCCCGTTGGTCCCCCTTTGCGTGTACGGAACCCTAAAAAGAAGTTTTGCCTTATCCCTTTAGGAGCTACGTCAGGTTATGCTTTTTTTTGCGTAATAAAATGTAGCCTAGTATGTCAGTACAAAGGATGGGGACCCTGTCAACTAAGTATCTGTACAAAAAAAACACTTCAATCTGTTGCTACGCGTGAAAGAAGGTTGAACAAACAAACAAACGCACTTTCACATTTAAAGGTTAGCATAATCCGTGTTATTTCATCATCATCATTAGCAGCATATCAGCCAAAATGCGTACACTGCTAAACACCCGCTCACTTTCGATATCCATAGGGGCGAAGCCGCAGGCAACAGCTAGTTATTACATACTTTTATACAATCAGTGTTTTGTACGATAAGATAAAGTGTTTATTTGTTTGAAATGAAAATCACTTCACCATAGGAAAATTAATGTATGTTTGTGATTAAAAAGTCTCAGACTACCAGTTCTATCTTATCTGGAAAATAAAATTTATCATATATACTCAGGAAATAGACATGTGGTTTTACAATTCATAAATTACCAATTTGTGCTGAAAAATCTATAGAAATGTGAAAGAGCTATTACGAGAGTCTGGTGACATTTATCGGTTGAGATAACACAAATACAGTAATTAAAGATACCGTTGAAGCATGTATTATATTACACTATATGTATTAGTACCTGGGTCGGAGACCCTAGTAGGCAGGCATGTGAACTTTTTTTTTTATTTACTACTGGTAAGCCTTGGCATCATCACACAGTTCGGTTTCTTTGATGATTTTTTTTCGT
Source organism: Coleophora flavipennella (assembly GCA_947284805.1). Taxonomy (NCBI): domain Eukaryota; kingdom Metazoa; phylum Arthropoda; class Insecta; order Lepidoptera; family Coleophoridae; genus Coleophora; species Coleophora flavipennella. The sequence continues at coordinate 6,078,261 of OX369258.1, read as the reverse complement.
TATAGATAAGCTGCACTGTATCCAGTCCAGGATTTCTAAAGGTTCTCCCAAACATAGCTTAAAATGTTTCACAAATATTTCTTAGGAAAATGTTTCTTTGTGAGTTTCCCAAAAAAACACGGCTGAATAAAAAAACATTTACCCTCCTTTTTGGGCATGTATCCTTTGTCACTCACGGGATCAAGACGAATCTAAGGATACCTAGCACTATGAAGCCGTTTAGAAGATATGGTGGAATAAAGAAATATACATACATACTTTCGAACTGAAAACAATAAATTCTGTTTTTGTGGACAATTGTGTAAAAACATAAAACTACACAAAAAAAAAGTGTGTGTGTCAGCTCCGACGCACGACTGGAGTTTACTACTTAAGTACGATTGTCTAAACAGGCACAAAACAGGGCTTGACTTTAGTTTTAAGTTTACTCTGCACAGTTTTTATAACTAATATACCAATTTCCGGCCTCTTTTTATAGCTGATGTGTCAGGTGTTTTAGCTCCCATGGTCGCAGATTTTAAAATCTTATCAGATCAAAAATTGTAAGAATGCAACAATAACAGATCTGATTTGATTACTGTGTTGTGACTTCATTTTAGATTTCGTAGTGACTTATATTCTTTTTGTCAGATTCAGCCAATCCTGACTGTTTTGTATCACGTGACAGAGGTGCGCACAATAGGTTGCGCGTAAAAAACGTAACGCGCAAAGAGAATATAACAAACTACGTTTTCGATCACTAGATTTTACTCCTCATATTTTTTTCATACCGGGCGCCTTATATGCAAATCGATTCTTAAGGAGTAAACTCCAAAAAGATAAACCTTAACATGTCATTGTTAAAAAAAAGGTCCATACTATCTAAGTTATCTATACTGATATTATAAAGAGGAAAGCTTTGTATGTTTGTAACGATTAAACTCAAAATCTAATGAACCGATTTTAAAAATTCTTTCACCATTAGACTGCTACATTATCGCTGAGTAACATAGGCTATATATATTAATAGAAAAGATAAGGGATCCTTGCTAAATCTTCAGTAACGTGAACAAAGGTTCATAAAATTTGCTTAAAAATTTCTTTCATGCATCGCCTACGCTGCGGAAACTATTGATGATAGAACAAAAAAATGTTCTACAATATTAAAGAACACGTCAATATCTACAAAAAGCTTTGCGATACTATATGTCCAACTATTGTAGTTATGTCACTATAACCACTTTTTTATATTTTAAAAGTTAATAAAAAAGCTAAACAAAATCAGACCATGATAACCATACCTTCGTATATTCAATATAATATAATATATAATCAATAATCCTTATCCAAATAAATCATTTCATTTTTAACTGTTTCAATACCTATAGATAACTTTTTGAATTACTCAAATCGGAAATTCCATTCAGAAGATATTACGAATTTAGGAAAATAAACACCACCGCCGCTGCGCAATGACCAGTGTGGCCCCACGCAATGCAGCCGTAGAGTAGGCCAGCGGACAAGGCGACGAGGGAGGGGGCACGAAATGCGAGGCGGGCATATCTTAAATGTATTATAAATGTTTATTTGTAACCTTTTTACGCTTCAGCACCTTGACCAATATTGATGGAATTTGGTATGCAGGTAGCCTGTGTCACGGGAAGGACATAAGCTACTTTTTATCCCGTGAAAATAGCATAGTCCGATGTAGTTCCTGAGGGAACTGAATACTCTTTTTTTGTTTAATTTATTTAACGTTGCAACGGATTGTTGTGATTTTTCGCACAGTGATGGTTGAGGGGGTGGAAAATGAAGTAATTTACTAATTTAATTAGCATATCCTGACATAGTTACCGAGGAATCTGATTGGTTTAGAGAGAAAGAGACCGAGAAATACTTGTTGCTATCTTTTTCTGTAAACCAGGAAACAAATTTTATTTTACAATAGCAATAAAAATAATAATGTGATGATTTATAGTAATGATAGATGGTCATTGTAATATAATCAAACTCCAAAAAATCTAACGAATCCAAGCATGCTGACGGTACTTTTCGTGAAGTCGTTGGGGAGCTTTTTTTTAATTCAATTATTTTATTTATAATTGCCTACAATCTCGTGGAGTCGTTGGGAAGCTTTTTTGAAATTAAATTATTTTATTTATAATTGCCTACAATCTCGTGGAGTCACTGGGTATAACCCCGGAACCTTAAAAACTATAGTTGCATAGCTTAAGCATGCGTATGACTTCAGAAAAAAAACTATGTCTCCTGTTTTTTTATGTGTTAGGGTTTTCAATTGTTCTTGTTACTGGCTGATTCTGCTTACAGCCATAAAAAGAATACCAAAATCTTTCGTATCCAGAATGAGTCCTCAACCTTTTTTCGGTGGTGAAATGGATGGTGGGTCAATAGGCATTTTGACTATGTTTAAAATATGTAACAATTTGTTGTCATCCTAATAAAATGTAATGTAAAAAGCATATTTAATTAATGTTCTGAAAAAAATAAGGTAATTTTCTGTATTAAAAAACAAATTATTTTTTTAATTCAAACTTGATTTACTCCGTTATACGACAGATCTCCAGGAAATATTAAAATGGTTTGCATTTTATGCAATAACAAATAATAAAAAACTATTTTCCAGTAGTAGTCAAATATTCTATTAATAAGCAGCCTGTTTCCACATTTTTAAGCCATGAGAATGCACGTAGGTATTCCGTTTTTTTTTGATTCCGTATCCAAAGGGTAAAAACGGGACCCTATTACTAAGACTCCGCTGTCTGTCCGTCTGTATGTCTGTCCGTCTGTCACCAGGCTGTATTTCATGAACAGTAATAGCTATACAGTTGAAATTTTCACAGATGATGTATTTCTGTTGCCGCTATAACAACAAATACTAAAAATTACAAAAAGTGAAAAATAAGGAAGTCTTCATACAAAAATCCTGATTATTTTTAAGTAGTTGCAAGTGCCTCCCCCCCCCTCACGGTGCCTATTTGTGCCTATGTTACTTTACCATTTACTTACAAAACTACGTTTCTTGCAGGTCGACGTTGACGAGTGCGAAGACATAGCAATGGAGTACAACATCAACTCAATGCCCACTTTCGTGTTTGTAAAGAACTCTAAGAAACTCGAAGAGTTCTCCGGAGCGAATGTGGACAAGCTGAAGACTACAATCCTAAAGCTTAAGTAAGCGAATCGGTGCGAAGTGCTGGCCCCTAGCGGAACGTTGCTGCCACCTTCTATATTTTACAACGTTTAGTACTTAGGTCTTTGAGTTAACTGTAAAAGTGTATTTTTTTAACGCATTCGTTTTATAAACAACAGAAATGTGATGGTTTTAGCGAAATCTTCTAAATTTTAAAATTACTTTTTATAGAAATTTTATAAAAAAATTATAATTTTAGACATCATGCATAGACTTGCAGTCCATGTGTTAGCAACATAATTTGTGGTTTGCCTAAATGAATACCTATTTATAATCAATGCAAAAAAGTACCTTAGGTATAGACAGTACTTGTTGGAAATTTCCAAAATATTTGTTTTTAGACCTGAGGGAGGACCATGTCTTAGTTACATAATTTGGGATTTGACTACATGAGTACTTATTTGGAATATGTGCAAAAAGGTACCTAAACTTGTTATTCGGTAGTTCGGTAGGTCCCTACTGTATGTTGGAAATTCTTTGTACCAAAATATTTAAAGACCTGTAGACCATGTCTTACTTACATAGTTTGGAATTTGACTACATGAGTATATTCGTAATGTATGCAAAAAGGTACCTAAACTTGTTATTCAGTAGGTCCCTAAAGTTGGAAATTCTTTGTCCCCAAAATATTTAAAGACTTGTAGACCATGTCTTAGTTACATAATTTGGGATTTGACTACATGACTACTTTTTTTAATTATATGCAAAAAGGTACCTAAACTTGTTATTTGTAGATGCCTACTGTATGTTGGAAATTCTTTGTACCAAAATATTTAAAGACTTGTAGGCCATGACTTAGTTAAATATTTTGTGATTTGACTACATGAGTATATTTGTATTGTATGCAAAAAGGTACCTAAACTTGTTATTTGGTAGGTCGGTACTGTATGTTGAAAATTATTGGCCCCAAAACATAAATTAAACCTTAGAATTTAATTTTACCTGTTATGAAAAGGATATTGCTATAAAATTCCAAGATTACCTAAATGTTGTGTCAGTGATAGTATTGCATTTTTAATAGGAGCATTTAATATGCACACAAATACGTAATATATTTGTGTAAATTTATTGTCAGAAAATAATTACATATATTGTCACAAACTCAAACCTTTTACTATAGTTTAGACATCACAAAACCGCTAGGGGTGATACGTTTGTGCATAATTTTTGAATACCTATTTATTTTTACAAAGTGATAGTTATGCTATAACCTATTATTTCACGCATTTGTGTAGGCCGTAGAATATGGAAAAACTAAATAATGTTTCGAAGTTAATGCCTATTTTTGTAAATGCCACGACGTGTCTTAAAATAATAATGAAAACGGCACGAATTTGTGCTTATAAAATAGCCAACAATGTTGCAAGGACGCCACCCAATGTCGATAGCTAAGATTTGAAGCCATCCAGTCCAAAAGATTTTTTGGCCGTATGACGTCAGATCGCAAATTCTGCGTATTTGCGTTTTTATGTATGTTACAAAAGCATTGTTATTTCAATAAATATCGTGATAATATGTTTTTTTTTTCCTTTCACTGTAATACTTAGGTACCTATACACACTTTATGGCTATATACAGGTGACTTTTAATTAGTTCTTGATAGCAAAGGATATGAATGTACTCGTGAACACAAACAACTTTCCCAAAAAAACTATATATCAACATATAGTTTTTTTGGGAAAGTTGTTTGTAATCACGAGTACATTCATATCCTTTGATATCAAGAACTAATTAAAACTCATCCCATATAACTCCGTTTATCTACTGTGGCACTTACTTTCGTAACTGTCAGGACTCGCCACCCAGGTGGAGCCTGCAGTAGCAGGTTGTCTCTAGGGGTTCAAAGGATTTCAGGAGGTCGATAAGAAGACGATACTGTTTTTTTTGCAAATAAAACCTATGGAAAATTCTCCAAGATTTGGACCTTTCATAAAATCAGTCAGCTCATTAGCCAGTTTTGGTATTCGAAGTCTACAAATTTATTTGCGAATTAACTGAGGGGTAAACTTTTTTTTATTCACGTGAACCCTTGACATCATCTCAACTGATGGTAAGTGAAGATGATGCCGAAGATGGAAGCGGGCTTATCAAGATTCCCCAACGCAATGGGGAACTGGCTATCTTATCCATGCTGTTAACATTGATGTTTTGCGACAAGAATTAGATAAAATGGTGGAAATTAGCCAGACGAGCTTAGGAAATGCCCTCCCACCAACCAAACCTAGTCATACAAAGTTAGACTCCGCCGGTAATCGAACCCACGACCTCCAGATGTGAAGCTAATGGACTTAACCATTATACGAGGCCTAACTTATCCGAGGCACCATGCTAGTACGTTAATACTAATATACAGCGTGTAACAAAATTGGTGTAGGTCCCGTTAACTGGGGCTTCTACTCATCATACTGAACAACTTTTGTTCTACGACTTTGTGGAAAACGTAAAAATTTTTTTTTACTCTTCATAGAAATCGATCAGCTGATCGACCGATTTTGTGCATTTTAGTATGGCGGGTCCAATTTTTTTTGCGAATTTACTATGGGTTCCTTGGCGAATGTTGTTCAGTATGACGAGTAGAACCTCCAGTTAATGGGACCGTTAACTGGGGCTTCTACTCATCATACTGAACAACTTTTGTTCTACGAGTTTCCTGAAATCGCAAAAAAAAAATACTCTTCATACAAATCGATCAGCTGATTGACCAATTCTGTACATTTTAGTATGGAGGGTCCAAATTTTTTTTGAGAATTGACTATGGGTTCCTGGGGAAAGTTGTTTAGTATGATGAGTAGAACCCCCAGTTGACGGGACCTACACCACTTTTGTTACAACCTGTATATACACTCGAGAGCGATGAATCCGGGTCACTTAAAGAATCCTAAAAATCTCGGAAACTAAGAAGGCTAGCTTCATGAAATAAATTGTGTTTAATAGACAATTTAATACTCCTTAAATGAAGTCATTAAAACTTCTTAGTTATATTAATATTATGTCATAAAAAAATCAAATTTGAAAAAGGGAGACTCGAAGATGGAACTACGAAATAACTACTTTTGCTTTTGTTTCTAATCTGTCATTTAAGTGGGTATATAAACCATGTTGATAGTATTCAATATTTATTATTCAAGCAGTAATCATATCGCTTACACCTGAAGAATGCACCAGAATACTCACAATGCTGGAAAACGGCCGGGGTCAGCGCGATACAGCCACGACTGTCGGTGTGTCGCTGTCAACAGTACAAAGAGTTCTTCAACGTTACGAGGAAACTGGCTCTAACCTACGCAGACCAGGAACAGGCAGAACCAGGTGTACCACAGCACGACAAGATCGATACTTGGTGAACACAATGCTTCGTTATCGCTTTCTCACAGGAACTGAACTTACAAATCAGTTTCGACGCCTCGGAGGAAGTAACCCAAGCGCATGGACAGTAAGGCGACGACTTGCTGAAGCTAACTTGAAACCACTTAGACCTGCAAACGGCCCTAAACTGGAGCGTGGGCATCGTATTTCAAGACTAAGATATGCCCAGAACCACTTAAATTGGAGTATTGGAGATTTGTCAAAAGTTATGTTCTCCGACGATTCAAAATTTATGCTCTACAAGCACGATGGAAGACACAGAGTGTATAGAAGACCAGGGGAAAGATTCAAGCAAGCATGCATCGAAGAAAAAGTAGCCTACGGTGGTGGGTCTGTACATGTGTGGGTCGGAATTTCTTCCGAGAGTCGCACAGAACTGGTGTTCATAGAAAACGGCTCTTTAACTAGCGAAAGATATGTGGAAGAAATCCTCAATGAACACGTTGGTCCATTTATGGTCAAGTTGGGTGAGGATGCTATTTTTATGCATGACAATGCCCGGCCTCATACGGGTTGGATTGTGAATGACTACCTTCAAGAGATGAACATCACTCGTATGGAGTGGCCAGCACGCAGCCCGGATATCAACCCGATCGAGCATGCTTGGGACGATCTAGGGAGATGCGTAAACCAAAGAAGCCCTCCCCCAATCACGCTTCGTGAGCTCAAAATTTGCTCTCACAGAGGAATGGGAGAATATTCCCCAAAATCGTATAGGGAACTTGGTGTACAGCATGCCAAACCGCGTAAACACAGTGATGGAAGCACGAGGAGGCAATACGAAGTATTAAAATTCAAGTAAATCGTAATGTTGTTCAAAAATGTCATGTTTCCTATTTTTGTTTTAAGGCGAGATCAGCAGTTTTTTTTATTTATGTAATTTTTTGTAAATAAAATGTAGTGACTCGTAAATTTTATTACTTTCATTTAAGGGGTATTAAAGTGTCTAATAAACAATTTATTTCATGAAGCTTGCCTTCTTAGTTAAGTCATTCTTAGTTTCATTCTTAGTTAAGTCATTGATTCAGAGTTAGAAAAAACGTTGTCTCTTTTTGTATGGAGAGTGCGTGCTATTCGTCCCTCTTAAGAGGCACCTTTCTTGCTTATACTTATTTTATTACAGTCCCTACAATTTCGCCTATTCCCAGTCGTCGCCACTGGCTTTGTCCCAACTGGTGACGAATGGGAAAAAATCCCATTCTACGCCAGAATGGGGAGACAATACAGCACTTTCAGTCTGGACAAGGAACTTCCTCTCAATATTTACATATTTTTACCTACTTCGGATTTTAACTGTATTATTCATCTTAACGGTAATAGTCATTTTGTTGTGCAATTATGCATATCGCTTTGCCAAATACATCTATTAGTAATTTTTTTATTTCGAATCGTGACATCTTATTTAGATTCACACAACTCATCTTGGAATCGTGTCGTCATCTAGCGTCGCGTCGGTCGGATAAAGTGCGAGACGAAATGATTCATGTATATGGTCGTACAGAATATATGTATATTACGCCATCATTTGTAATGAAATGAAATTTATTTGCGGAAATACAGTAATAACTTAAGGACAGTAATATCTTAAGTTTTTAACTATACTAACTAATGTGTTTTGCCAACAAGTGGAATAAGCATCGATAGTGTTGCGCATCTATCGATAATTTTATCAATCAATCGCCTGGCTTCTTCCCTATCTGGGCTCCGCCCTCCTGATATACTCTTTCGCTACTCGTGGCGATTTTGCGTAATTTCTGGCGTTAATCGTATATTATATTATCAGCGTGTCCTTCGAGACTGTTCGCATCGTAAATATTATGGTTTTGTTTATTGATTCGTTTGGCCTTAAGTTCGTAGTCGTTCATTACTTTATCAGTCAGCCATTTGGCTGCCAGTTGATCCGATCCCCATTTTCCTGTTGGACATTCCGGGACTTTTTATTTAGCTCTATCGTAAAAACGGTAATACATACAGGCGTGAAACTTGGTGTGATTAAAGTGCTTAGGCTGAAATAAAACAACAAATAATAAAAAATGGCCAAGTGTGAGTCGTACTTGTGCTAAGGAGTCCGAACTGAATGACAAAAAAAAGTATATTTTTGTCGCTCGCGTTGATGTCTTTTGTTTAAAATGTGAATAGGTATCATAGTTGTGTGTCCCTCGGAGCGTGAGTCGAATTCGCACTTGAAATTGCAAATCTCGGTCTTTTTTTTCTTAATTACGTTAAACTTCCTCACTTTGACTAGCGATTTGTATCAATTTTATTTAGAAACATAAATGTTTGCTATCGTATTTTCACGGAACACCAGACTCAGTTTTTGGCACTCTTTAACTTTTAAAGTATACTCTTTCAGCGTATAGTATTATTATTTATTATACGTAACGTAAGAAGGATATAATACGTAAAATGTTTTAACTTTTTACAAGCTTTTATTTAGTGTCACTTGCCCCGAAGTCAATCTGTCTGTAATCTTGCTAGTTAAAGACCCACTTCCTGGTTTTCGGTTGAGCTGAATTTTTGCATGCATATGTAAATCGGATGACTTTGCAATATTATTATAACATGGAGCTGATCTGATGACGGAGCCGGAAGATGGCAATGGAAGCTCTGTAATATAATGATGACGCAACCCTATCGAGGTCTTGACAAGAACTGGTCCGAAACGATATGTCAACTCTTAAAAAAAAACTTAACCCCTCTTTATCGGCCAGTCGGGTAAAAATGTATTCTATGTCACTCACGGGATCAAGATGAATCTAACGACACCTCGAACTCAAAAATCCATTAAGACTACAGAGCGTGCCAAAGAAATATACATACATACATACACTCCAAATACATAACCCTCGTTCTGGAGCCATCGGCTAAAAAGATTGATGCCCAGCGTTTGAGAATAAACCTAGGTAGAATTTGGCATTTATTCAGATAGCCAAAAAAACGGGCATAACCTATCTCTACTCACGCATGAATCATAAAGGGTAACGTAGTTGTTATTATATTAAAGTATAGTAAGTATTTGTCAGTCTTTAAAAGTCAGCCATACAGTGTAGACGTATACGAGTTGACAAAAAGATAAATTAATATTTAAAAAAAGTTGAAGCACACTTGTGCTATAATAATCTGTGATATTTACGAATAAGTGTTTTATCTTAATCACAATAGATAAATAGATAGATTATGTAAGTGGATGTTATTAATTTAATTTGCTAGCATTTTATTTTTGTTGTGTGTTGCCGCCACCAAAGTGTTAATCATAAAATTGATTAATTATTGACGAATAAAATATAAACAAACGGCTAAGTCGGTCGGGTACCACATCATAACGTGTTGCCGCCACCGCATTGTTAATCATAAAATTGATTAATTATTGACGATTAAAATATAAGCAAACGGCTAAGTGCGTGTCGGTCGGGCCATGCATTGTGTATAGGGTTTCGCAGTCAATCCTTGCTAATATTATAAATGTGTTTGTTGGTTTGTTACCTTTTCAAGGCCCTGACCAATGTTAATGAAATTTGGCATGCAGGTAGCCTGTGTCACGAGGAAGGACAAAGGCTACTTTTTATTCCGTGAAAATGGCATAGCCCGATGCAGTTCCTGAGGGTACTAAAAATACTCTTTTTTTGGATAATTTCTTTAACATCGCAACAGAACAATGAATTGTTCTGATTTTTTCCACAGATATGGTTGATGATTGATTTACTAATAAGCATATCCTGACATAGTACCCCAGGGATCAGGAAAAAAAAACATGTCCAGGCTCGCGCACCGCGCACCCTCTAAGACAGTCATTACCACGATGTCCACGCGGTCAATGCCGCGGGCAAAAGCTAGTACTTCATAATTTGAAAACTGTTTGATCATATCAGCTCATATGCGTCCCTACCGAAGGACTTGAGCTTACCCCGAATTAGGGCAATAGGGCCTTAGTTCGACCACGCAGGCCCAGTGCGGGTTGGTCGACTTCACAGACAACTTTCAAGTTTCTTCGCAGGGGGCAGGTTTCCTCACTATGTTTTCCTTCACCGTAAGAGCGTCGGAAAAACGTACATATGAAATCGAAATCCAAAAACATATTGGTACGTGGCGTCTAAAAAGCTTAACCCGACACTAAAATACGTGGTTACTGAGAAACGGCAGATGCGCGGGGGCAGGGGATCGTTCGGATTATCCAGGCCCTCCGAGTGTTCCTAGTAAGGTGTCGGCGTCGAACACGGTGTCGCGAGTTCAATGGTATTTTCCCATCTCAATTACAGTTTTATAAGTTTTGAGTGTTCTTGCTAAGGTGTCTGTGTCGGTGTCGATAACAGTGTCGCGAGATCAATGGTTTTTACTCATCTCAAATATTCCCAACGCGCCTGAAGAAGTTTTCTCTTCAAAAAAAATATTTAATAATTTTTCAAAATAAAATATTAGTAAATGTGACTGGACGGTGAAGGAAAACATCGTGAGGAAACTTGCACACACCTGCGAAGAAACTCGAAGGTTGTGTGTAAAGTCGATCAACCAGCACTGGGCTCGAGTGGTCGACTAAGGCCCTATCGCCCTAATTCAGGGTAGGCTCGAGCCCCTCAGTGGGAACTTATTATATGATATGATGACGGAATGTCACTTAAAATACCTTGTTTTTCACCGAGCGAGCGCGGAGTAAATTTTCGTATGTCTGTCCTATTCTCGCGTTTCTCAACTTAATATCATGAAATTTTGTGAGCAGGTTCGATAATTATATGGATTTTATTGTCGATTCAGTTTTTGGATATCTTTAAAATGGCGGAGACATGGGGTTGAAAACGTAAAAAAATATCAAATTTCAGCCATTTCGAATAACTCAAGAGGTGGACGCACAGAGCCTCTAGTAAATCCTATCTTGACTTTTACGCCACTTCCCTTATATATAGCATATCTCTGGCCACCCCAGAATAATATACTTACAAGCTTTTTTGATCTAGGTGATTTGACATAAACAAAAAGTTTTAATTTGACATATTGATTTGTCAAAATCCAGCAAAACCGAATCACAACAGTGGCATCAAAACCAACTAGAATCATTTTTAGTTATATTTTATACAGTTTTAATACTTCAGTTTCACTTTATATATGCCCTTAAGGCATTGTTTTTGTTGTACATATTCTCGTAATGGTAACAATCAACTCATTGAGACAGCTGTTAAGGCCAAGGAACACATTGCTGTTCGTATCTATACTGTTGCTAACGTTTTGGGCTACTATCGAGCTTCGTGAGCCTGATTCTTCGGATGAGCCACTCGTGGAAACCAGTAGATTTTCACAGATTAAAAGTACAGTCAATAATGGTGTTGGTGGTGGTGGTAACCAAAGCGAGAGAGATGGAGATATGCGTGTTGTAAAGGTAGCTTCGGGCTGAAACAGGATGCCTATGTACATTTGCGGACTCCTTCAGCTGGAAGTATGCCTCGCCACTCGCCACGCATATGCCCCGACCCGAGCTCTCGAGTTGCGCTCATGCTTATGCACTCATCATCATCATATCAGCTCATACACGTCCCCATCGAGGGGCTAGAGCCTACTCTGAATTAGGGCGATCGGGCCTTAGTCGACCACGAGGGCCCAGTGCGGGTTGGTCGAATTCACACACAACCTGCGAGTTTCTTTCGCAGGCGTGTGCAGGTTAATTCCTCACGATGTTTTTCTTCACCGTAAGAGCGTCGTCGGATAAACGTACATATGAAATCTAAATTCGAAATCACATTGGTACGTGGCAGGATTTGAACCACGGCTTCCGGGACAGGAGGTAGCCGCCGCAACCGTTACGCCACCAACTAACTAACTCGGTGGAGTCTAACTTTATAAGACTCGGTTTGGTTTGTGGAAGAGCATTTTCTAAGCCCGCCTGGCTAGCTACCACCATCTTATCTAAGTCTATATGAACTGATAAGAAGAAGACTCCGCCGGGAATCGAACCCTCGACCTCCTGATATAAATCTGAAGAACTGAACCATTACGCTATGGAGGCGGTTAAAACGTCTACTGCTGGACAAAGGCCTCCTCCAAGAATTCCCACGTCGAGCGGTCTTGCGCTGCCCACATGCAGCGGCTCTCCACGATGTTCACCAGGTCGTCGGTCCACCGAATGGAACGTCTGCCTACGCTACGTCTTCCGATGCTCGGTTGCCACTTGAAAACTTTACTTCCCCAACGGCCATCTGTTCATTTTGCATTGTGTGCATTTCCACCGAGTACGTCCGAATGACACTCGGTGTATGCGTGGTGAGGCTGTCTGTAATGCGTACACACCTTTAGACTCGCACATCTCCTCTCCGCTTCGATCCAATGTATGAATAACTGTAGGAATCAATTAAAAATTAAAAACCTGACTGCGTAAAAAATAATATCTGTACGGCAGCCCGCACTAAACTTTCTCGACATTTTTTATTATTTTTCACCGACTTCACAAAAAGGCGGTTTCTCTATTGGACCGTATATACAGAGTGTAACAAAATTTGTGTAGGTCCCGTTAACTGAGGCTCACTCATCATACTGAAGAACTTTTGTTCTACGACTTTGCTGAAAACGAAAAAAAAAATGTTTACGCTACACGTTGCCGACTTGTAGTCACACCACATACTCGCACATATCGATCAGCTGATCGACCGATTTTGTGCATTTTAGTATGGAGGGTCCAATTTTTTTTTGGAGAATTTACTATAGGTTCCTTGGAGAACGTTTTTGAGTATGACGAGTAGAACCCCCAGTTAACTGAACCTACACCAATTTTGTTACACCTGTATATTCAATGTGTGTTCGTTTATGAACCGATTTTGATGATTCTTTTTCTGTTGGTACCATGATAAGGAAACCAGGATCTGATGATAGCATCCCAGAGAAATCGAGGGGAACCTTCGAAAATCGTAGTGCGTTTGAAGTCGGTTTTTTTTGTTTAAAATTAATTTCATACAACATTGAATGCAAAAAAATTGAAATAATTTTGATGAATGCATGTTCCGTGACCGACAATATACACTTATTTGTAGGGATGCCTCGATACGCCTTTTTGCTGATACGATACCGATACCGATACTCGTATAAAAATATCGGCGATACTGATACCTATACGCTTATTGAATTCAAAAAGAAAGGTAGAATAAATAAAACACAATTAATTAATAGTTTTAGTAATCAAAATTTACATTTATAAGATTTTTATTTAAAAAACAAAGTATTCTTAAGTTTTGCGGGCGAAGGCGATTTCGCAAGTCTGTTTGAATAAGACCTGCGGTGGAAAATAGTCTCTCAGATGCGATAGATGCCTCGTTTGCAACGAAATAGATGGGACAACACGCGCGTTTACATTACATTTTTAAAGCGCGAAATTTGAAAAGTATCGTTGAATCTGATACCGAACCCGAAGTATCGCCGATATATCGGTATCGGTATCGGATGCATCCCTATTATTTGTAATACATGACATTGACGATTCAATAGCTCTAACCATTAATGAGTAAATCGTTGTATACAAACACGATTTTTCCTAGACCAATGGGAATTACTATCTAATAGACAAACATAAGCAACTACGACGACGTGCAAAAATTCATCATAATCAAAAGAGCAGTTATTTAAAAAAAAACAGTTTTTGTTTTATGACAGCTACTCTTTATTTTGACGGTACGAAGAAAGTTTTGATAATAACTTGATGAAATAATTTTAAACTTTTTAGTTCTAAATTTTGGTCCCATAGACTGGTAGTTATAGATAGGAGGAAGATGATTATTTTTATTGATTTGACGATGTTCTGTTTTTATTAAAGAACGGAAAATTTCTATTCATTTTGAAATCTTGTTCTAATTTTCACCCTTTTTGAGTCTGTCACATCACTTTCGGTAGCCGTTGGTACTTCTGGTGTCGATTGTCGAGTCTTCAAAAACCTCGGAAACGACACCATGGAGTGAATCGCAATGTCTTCATCATCATATCAGCCGAAAAACGTCCACTGCTGGACAAAGGCCTCTCCCAAGGATTTCCTTGACGACCGTTCCAATGGTCGCAATGTCTTGATAAACAAAAAATAATTGTATACTTCCGGAATTGCCGCCATCTTGTGACATCCACTTCCGGTACCCGGACGGACTTCCGGTTATGAAAATTAAGTTCAGCGACCCCAAAAACCCATGACAGGACTCGACAAGATTCGAGACATAGGACGTTTTTTTCAGTTCAGGGTCCATTTTAGAAGCCGTCTTGAATTTTGAGCAAAGGAGCCAAAATTCGGCTTGGCAATATTCAGAATTGGATTCAGCAGAATTTTTTACTTCGGAAAAGTCATGTTGCCAAAATTGCTCACAAAATGCCGTTGAGATAAAAAAAGTAAGCCGATTTTTAGAATTAACTACCAGTTTAACGATCGGACTAAGGATTTAGCCTCTAGAGCCAAGCGTGACGGACGGACGGAATTGAGATATCATCGGTTTTATTCGAATTCTAAGAATAGGCATTATTATTATTATTATATCAGCTCATATACGTCCCCACCGAGGGGCTCGAGCCTACCCTGAATCAGGGTGATTAGGCCTTAGTCGACCACGCGGGCCTAGTGCGTGTTGGTCGACTTCACACACAACCTTCGAGTTTCTTCGCAGGCCTGTGCAGGTTTCCTCACGATGTTTTCCTTCACCGTTAAAGCAATCGGTAATGATATGTACGTAAGTTTGTGAAAAACTCATTGGTACATTGGCCGTCCAGATTTGAACCCGGTACCTCTGGGTCTGGTTAGATGGACCGAGTCGTTACCGGTTGAGCCACCGACGCTTTTTTTGAACGAATAGGCATATGAATATCATATGGATCACATCGTCCGCGAGTGTCCAATGGGAACCCTGCGGACCTGATCGATCACCCTTACAAACGAAGCAGCCAAATGGCTTAGAAACTCATCCCCTAATCTATGGACGATTACGAACCTAACGCCCTAAGACTAAATACATAACTCTTCTCAACTTACAGAAACAATGGCGATCCACATCAAAGACATTGACGAGCTGAAGAACAAGCTGACTGAGGCCGGAGACAAGTTGGTGGTGATCGACTTCATGGCCACCTGGTGCGGGCCCTGCAAGATGATCGGGCCCAAACTCGAGGAGATGGCCAACGAAATGGCAGACTCCATTGTTGTGCTTAAGGTCAGTTCAGGCACCATTTTTAGGGTTCAATACACCCAAAGGGTGACCAACTGGACCCTATTATTAAGTTTCTGCTGCCTGTTTGTCAGCGGGGTGTATTTCATGACGTGGACAGCTGAATTTATATGCTTTTTTTCATTCAGTACGGTCTCTTTAGCGCGAGTACGACTCACACTTGACCAGTTTTTATTATTTGTTGTTTTAATTCAGAAGTAATTTATTTAAAGTTTCACGCTTGTATGTATTACCGTTTTTACGATTGAGCTGATTCAAGAATGATAAAAGCACGTTTTTTTTATGAAGAAGATCCCCTCATTTTTTCAATTTTTCTAATCTTATTTGTGAAAAAACGGCAATAGAAATACAGACTGTGAAAATTTCAACTGACTACCTATTAAGGTTCATGAAATGTAGCCTGCTGACAGACAGACAAACAGACGGATAGCGGAGGCTTAGTAATACCAAAGTGTACCGGGTGTAAGAGACAGGTTCTAGAAAACTGATAAGGTGTCTTTAGTTTCTCATACTAAGATAATCGGCATAAACAAAAAGTTCAGGAATGTACAGAAAACCAAGAAACCGTGTTTCTTTATTTTTCTCCTACGCAATGTAACGCGAATTCGCGCGAATGCGACGCCCACGCACAGTAGCGCAACGCGTTTAATGTCGCACGATGCCGCCACCGGCGTAGGTACTAGCATACTAGCCTGTAGTCAGCCTGCCAAACTCACGGAGTTTGGCAGGCTGTGCCCCGCCGCCCGCTGCCCCGCAAGTACCCTTTCGTTGCCTTGCGTAAGTACATTCGTTGCGCTACTGTAAGCCGCTATACTGTAATACTGTGCCTACGCACAGTAAGTTAGTGATTACTGACCGATCGAGTTTTGCATCCATTGCTGTTTAAAAAAGAAAAGAAAAAAATCAAAAATTTCCTGAAAGAAATTCTAATAAAATATGACTACGAATGATGAACTGATTAAACCCTATCAGTTTTCGGATCAATTTTAGTACTAAAATATGATCCCGTTGGTCCCCCTTTGCGTGTACGGAACCCTAAAAAGAAGTTTTGCCTTATCCCTTTAGGAGCTACGTCGGGTTATGCTTTTTTTGCGTAATAAAATATAGCCTAGTATGTCAGTACAAAGGATGGGGACCCTGTCAACTAAGTATCTGTACAAAAAAAAACACTTCAATCTGTTGCTACGCGTGAAAGAAGGTTGAACAAACAAACAAACGCACTTTCACATTTAAAGGTTAGCATAATCCGTGTTATTTCATCATCATCATTAGCAGCATATCAGCCAAAATGCGTACACTGCTAAACACCCGCTCACTTTCGATATCCATAGGGGCGAAGCCGCAGGCAACAGCTAGTTATTACATACTTTTATACAATCAGTGTTTTGTACGATAAGATAAAGTGTTTATTTGTTTGAAATGAAAATCACTTCACCATAGGAAAATTAATGTATGTTTGTGATTAAAAAGTCTCAGACTACCAGTTCTATCTTATCTGGAAAATAAAATTTATCATATATACTCAGGAAATAGACATGTGGTTTTACAATTCATAAATTACCAATTTGTGCTGAAAAATCTATAGAAATGTGAAAGAGCTATTACGAGAGTCTGGTGACATTTATCGGTTGAGATAACACAAATACAGTAATTAAAGATACCGTTGAAGCATATTGTATTATATTACACTATATGTATTAGTACCTGGGTCGGAGACCCTAGTAGGCAGGCATGTGAACTTTTTTTTTTATTTACTACTGGTAAGCCTTGGCATCATCACACAGTTCGGTTTCTTTGATGATTTTTTTTCGTTATAGATAAGCTGCACTGTATCCAGTCCAGGATTTCTAAAGGTGCTCCCAAACATAGCTTAAAATGTTTCACAAATATTTCTTAGGAAAATGTTTCTTTGTGAGTTTCCCAAAAAAACACGACTGAATAAAAAAACATTTACCCTCCTTTTTGGGCATGTATCCTTTGTCACTCACGGGATCAAGACGAATCTAAGGATACCTAGCACTATGAAGCCGTTTAGAAGATATGGTGGAATAAAGAAATATACATACATACATACTTTCGAACTGAAAACAATACATTCTGTTTTTGTGGACAATTGTGTAAAAACATAAAACTACACAAAAAAAAAGTGTGTGTGTCAGCTCCGACGCACGACTGGAGTTTACTACTTAAGTACGATTGTCTTAACAGGCACAAAACAGGGCTTGACTTTAGTTTTAAGTTTACTCTGCACAGTTTTTATAACTAATATACCAATTTCCGGCCTCTTTTCATAGCTGATGTGTCAGGTGTTTTAGCTCCCATGGTCGCAGATTTTAAAATCTTATCAGATCAAAAATTGTAAGAATGCAACAATAACAGATCTGATTTGATTACTGTGTTGTGACTTCATTTTAGATTTCGTAGTGACTTATATTCTTTTTGTCAGATTCAGCCAATCCTGACTGTTTTGTATCACGTAACAGAGGTGCGCACAATAGGTTGCGCGTAAAAAACGTAACGCGCAAAGAGAATATAACAAACTACGTTTTCGATCACTAGATTTTACTCCTCATATTTTTTTCATACCGGGCGCCTTATATGCAAATCGATTCTTAAGGAGTAAACTCCAAAAAGATAAACCTTAACATGTCATTGTTAAAAAAAGGTCCATACTATCTAAGTTATATATACTGATATTATAAAGAGGAAAGCTTTGTATGTTTGTAACGATTAAACTCAAAATCTAATGAACCGATTTTAAAAATTCTTTCACCATTAGACTGCTACATTATCGCTGAGTAACATAGGCTATATATATTAATAGAAAATATAAGGGATCCTTGCTAAATCTTCAGTAACGTGAACCAAGGTTCATAAAATTTGCTTAAAAATTTCTTTCATGCATCGCCTACGCTGCGGAAACTATTGATGATAGAACAAAAAAATGTTCTACAATATTAAAGAACACGTCAATATCTACAAAAAGCTTTGCGATACTATATGTCCAACTATTGTAGTTATGTCACTATAACCACTTTTTTATATTTTAAAAGTTAATAAAAAAGCTAAACAAAATCAGACCATGATAACCATACCTTCGTATATTCAATATAATATAATATATAATCAATAATCCTTATCCAAATAAATCATTTCATTTTTAACTGTTTCAATACCTATAGATAACTTTTTGAATTACTCAAATCGGAAATTCCATTCAGAAGATATTACGAATTTAGGAAAATAAACACCACCGCCGCTGCGCAATGACCAGTGTGGCCCCACGCAATGCAGCCGTAAAGTAGGCCAGCGGACAAGGCGACGAGGGAGGCGGGCACATCTTAAATGTTTTATAAATGTTTATTTTTAACCTTTATACGCTTCAGCACCTTGACCAATATTGATGGAATTTGGTATGCAGGTAGCCTGTGTCACGGGAAGGACATAAGCTACTTTTTATCCCGTGAAAATAGCATAGTCCGATGTAGTTCCTGAGGGAACTGAATACTCTTTTTTTGTTTAATTTATTTAACGTTGCAACGGATTGTTGTGATTTTTCGCACAGTGATGGTTGAGGGGGTGGAAAATGAAGTAATTTACTAATTTAATTAGCATATCCTGACATAGTTACCGAGGAATCTGATTGGTTTAGAGAGAAAGAGACCGAGAAATACTTGTTGCTATCTTTTTCTGTAAACCAGGAAACAAATTTTATTTTACAATAGCAATAAAAATAATAATGTGATGATTTATAGTAATGATAGATGGTCATTGTAATATAATCAAACTCCAAAAAATCTAACGAATCCAAGCATGCTGACGGTACTTTTCGTGAAGTCGTTGGGGAGCTTTTTTTTAATTCAATTATTTTATTTATAATTGCCTACAATCTCGTGGAGTCGTTGGGAAGCTTTTTTGAAATTAAATTATTTTATTTATAATTGCCTACAATCTCGTGGAGTCACTGGGTATAACCCCGGAACCTTAAAAACTATAGTTGCATAGCTTAAGCATGCGTATGACTTCAGAAAAAAACTATGTCTCCTGTTTTTTTATGTGTTAGGGTTTTCAATTGTTCTTGTTACTGGCTGATTCTGCTTACAGCCATAAAAAGAATACCAAAATCTTTCGTATCCAGAATGAGTCCTCAACCTTTTTTCGGTGGTGAAATGGTTATGGTGGGTCAATAGGCATTTTGACTATGTTTAAAATATGTAACAATTTGTTGTCATCCTAATAAAATGTAATGTAAAAAGCATATTTAATTAATGTTCTGAAAAAAATAAGGTAATTTTCTGTATTAAAAAACAAATTAATTTTTTAATTCAAACTTGATTTACTCCGTTATACGACAGATCTCCAGGAAATATTAAAATGGTTTGCATTTTATGCAATATCAAATAATAAAAAACTATTTTCCAGTAGTAGTCAAATATTCTATAAATAAGCAGCCTGTTTCCACACTTTTAAGCCATGAGAATGCACGTAGGTACTCCGTTTTTTTTTGGTTCCGTATCCAAAGGGTAAAAACGGGACCCTATTACTAAGACTCCGCTGTCTGTCCGTCTGTATGTCTGTCCGTCTGTCACCAGGCTGTATTTCATGAACCGTAATAGCTATACAGTTGAAATTTTCACAGATGATGTATTTCTGTTGCCGCTATAACAACAAATACTAAAAATTACAAAAAGTGAAAAATAAGGAAGTCTTCATACAAAAATCCTGATTATTTTTAAGTAGTTGCAAGTGCCCCCCCCCCCCCCCCCTCACGGTGCCTATTTGTGCCTATGTTACTTTACCATTTACTTACAAAACTACGTTTCTTGCAGGTCGACGTTGACGAGTGCGAAGACATAGCAATGGAGTACAACATCAACTCAATGCCCACTTTCGTGTTTGTAAAGAACTCTAAGAAACTCGAAGAGTTCTCCGGAGCGAATGTGGACAAGCTGAAGACTACAATCCTAAAGCTTAAGTAAGCGAATCGGTGCGAAGTGCTGGCCCCTAGCGGAACGTTGCTGCCACCTTCTATATTTTACAACGTTTAGTACTTAGGTCTTTGAGTTAACTGTAAAAGTGTATTTTTTTAACGCATTCGTTTTATAAACAACAGAAATGTGATGGTTTTAGCGAAATCTTCTAAATTTTAAAATTACTTTTTATAGAAATTTTATAAAAAAATTATAATTTTAGACATCATGCATAGACTTGCAGTCCATGTGTTAGCAACATAATTTGTGGTTTGCCTAAATGAATACCTATTTATAATCAATGCAAAAAAGTACCTTAGGTATAGACAGTACTTGTTGGAAATTTCCAAAATATTTGTTTTTAGACCTGAGGGAGGACCATGTCTTAGTTACATAATTTGGGATTTGACTACATGAGTACTTATTTGGAATATGTGCAAAAAGGTACCTAAACTTGTTATTCGGTAGTTCGGTAGGTCCCTACTGTATGTTGGAAATTCTTTGTACCAAAATATTTAAAGACCTGTAGACCATGTCTTACTTACATAGTTTGGAATTTGACTACATGAGTATATTCGTAATGTATGCAAAAAGGTACCTAAACTTGTTATTCAGTAGGTCCCTAAAGTTGGAAATTCTTTGTCCCCAAAATATTTAAAGACTTGTAGACCATGTCTTAGTTACATAATTTGGGATTTGACTACATGACTACTTTTTTTAATTATATGCAAAAAGGTACCTAAACTTGTTATTTGTAGATGCCTACTGTATGTTGGAAATTCTTTGTACCAAAATATTTAAAGACTTGTAGGCCATGACTTAGTTAAATATTTTGTGATTTGACTACATGAGTATATTTGTATTGTATGCAAAAAGGTACCTAAACTTGTTATTTGGTAGGTCGGTACTGTATGTTGAAAATTATTGGCCCCAAAACATAAATTAAACCTTAGAATTTAATTTTACCTGTTATGAAAAGGATATTGCTATAAAATTCCAAGATTACCTAAATGTTGTGTCAGTGATAGTATTGCATTTTTAATAGGAGCATTTAATATGCACACAAATACGTAATATATTTGTGTAAATTTATTGTCAGAAAATAATTACATATATTGTCACAAACTCAAACCTTTTACTATAGTTTAGACATCACAAAACCGCTAGGGGTGATACGTTTGTGCATAATTTTTGAATACCTATTTATTTTTACAAAGTGATAGTTATGCTATAACCTATTATTTCACGCATTTGTGTAGGCCGTAGAATATGGAAAAACTAAATAATGTTTCGAAGTTAATGCCTATTTTTGTAAATGCCACGACGTGTCTTAAAATAATAATGAAAACGGCACGAATTTGTGCTTATAATAGCCAACAATGTTGCAAGGAAGCCACCCAATGTCGATAGCTAAGATTTGAAGCCATCCAGTCCAAAAGATTTTTTGGCCGTATGACGTCAGATCGCAAATTCTGCGTATTTGCGTTTTTATGTATGTTACAAAAGCATTGTTATTTCAATAAATATCGTGATAATATGTTTTTTTTTCCTTTCACTGTAATACTTAGGTACCTATACACACTTTATGGCTATATACAGGTGACTTTTAATTAGTTCTTGATAGCAAAGGATATGAATGTACTCGTGAACACAAACAACTTTCCCAAAAAAACTATATATCAACATATAGTTTTTTTGGGAAAGTTGTTTGTAATCACGAGTACATTCATATCCTTTGCTATCAAGAACTAATTAAAACTCACCCCATATAACTCCGTTTATCTACTGTGGCACTTACTTTCGTAACTGTCAGGACTCGCCACCCAGGTGGAGCCTGCAGTAGCAGGTTGTCTCTAGGGGTTCAAAGGATTTCAGGAGGTCGATAAGAAGACGATACTGTTTTTTTTTGCAAATAAAACCTATGGAAAATTCTCCAAGATTTGGACCTTTCATAAAATCAGTCAGCTCATTAGCCAGTTTTGGTATTCGAAGTCTACAAATTTATTTGCGAATTAACTGAGGGGTAAACTTTTTTTTATTCACGTGAACCCTTGACATCATCTCAACTGATGGTAAGTGAAGATGATGCCGAAGATGGAAGCGGGCTTATCAAGATTCCCCAACGCAATGGGGAACTGGCTATCTTATCCATGCTGTTAACATTGATGTTTTGCGACAAGAATTAGATAAAATGGTGGAAATTAGCCAGACGAGCTTAGGAAATGCCCTCCCACCAACCAAACCTAGTCATACAAAGTTAGACTCCGCCGGTAATCGAACCCACGACCTCCAGATGTGAAGCTAATGGACTTAACCATTATACGAGGCCTAACTTATCCGAGGCACCATGCTAGTACGTTAATACTAATATACAGCGTGTAACAAAATTGGTGTAGGTCCCGTTAACTGGGGCTTCTACTCATCATATCATACTGAACAACTTTTGTTCTACGACTTTGTGGAAAACGTAAAATTTTTTTTTTACTCTTCATACAAATCGATCAGCTGATCGACCGATTTTGTGCATTTTAGTATGGCGGGTCCAATTTTTTTTGCGAATTTACTATGGGTTCCTTGGCGAATGTTGTTCAGTATGACGAGTAGAACCTCCAGTTAATGGGACCGTTAACTGGGGCTTCTACTCATCATACTGAACAACTTTTGTTCTACGAGTTTCCTGAAATCGCAAAAAAAAATATACTCTTCATACAAATCGATCAGCTGATTGACCAATTCTGTACATTTTAGTATGGAGGGTCCAAATTTTTTTTGAGAATTGAATATGGGTTCCTGGGGAAAGTTGTTTAGTATGATGAGTAGTTGACGGGACCTACACCACTTTTGTTACAACCTGTATATACACTCGAGAGCGATGAATCCGGGTCACTTAAAGAATCCTAAAAATCTCGGAAACTAAGAAGGCTAGCTTCATGAAATAAATTGTGTTTAATAGACAATTTAATACTCCTTAAATGAAGTCATTAAAACTTCTTAGTTATATTAATATTATGTCATAAAAAAATCAAATTTGAAAAAGGGAGACTCGAAGATGGAACTACGAAATAACTACTTTTGCTTTTGTTTCTAATCTGTCATTTAAGTGGGTATATAAACCATGTTGATAGTATTCAATATTTATTATTCAAGCAGTAATCATATCGCTTACACCTGAAGAATGCACCAGAATACTCACAATGCTGGAAAACGGCCGGGGTCAGCGCGATACAGCCACGACTGTCGGTGTGTCGCTGTCAACAGTACAAAGAGTTCTTCAACGTTACGAGGAAACTGGCTCTAACCTACGCAGACCAGGAACAGGCAGAACCAGGTGTACCACAGCACGACAAGATCGATACTTGGTGAACACAATGCTTCGTTATCGCTTTCTCACAGGAACTGAACTTACAAATCAGTTTCGACGCCTCGGAGGAAGTAACCCAAGCGCATGGACAGTAAGGCGACGACTTGCTGAAGCTAACTTGAAACCACTTAGACCTGCAAACGGCCCTAAACTGGAGCGTGGGCATCGTATTTCAAGACTAAGATATGCCCAGAACCACTTAAATTGGAGTATTGGAGATTTGTCAAAAGTTATGTTCTCCGACGATTCAAAATTTATGCTCTACAAGCACGATGGAAGACACAGAGTGTATAGAAGACCAGGGGAAAGATTCAAGCAAGCATGCATCGAAGAAAAAGTAGCCTACGGTGGTGGGTCTGTACATGTGTGGGTCGGAATTTCTTCCGAGAGTCGCACAGAACTGGTGTTCATAGAAAACGGCTCTTTAACTAGCGAAAGATATGTGGAAGAAATCCTCAATGAACACGTTGGTCCATTTATGGTCAATTTGGGTGAGGATGCTATTTTTATGCATGACAATGCCCGGCCTCATACGGGTTGGATTGTGAATGACTACCTTCAAGAGATGAACATCACTCGTATGGAGTGGCCAGCACGCAGCCCGGATATCAACCCGATCGAGCATGCTTGGGACGATCTAGGGAGATGCGTAAACCAAAGAAGCCCTCCCCCAATCACGCTTCGTGAGCTCAAAATTTGCTCTCACAGAGGAATGGGAGAATATTCCCCAAAATCGTATAGGGAACTTGGTGTACAGCATGCCAAACCGCGTAAACACAGTGATGGAAGCACGAGGAGGCAATACGAAGTATTAAAATTCAAGTAAATCGTAATGTTGTTCAAAAATGTCATGTTTCCTATTTTTGTTTTAAGGCGAGATCAGCAGTTTTTTTTTATTTATGTAATTTTTTGTAAATAAAATGTAGTGACTCGTAAATTTTATTACTTTCATTTAAGGGGTATTAAAGTGTCTAATAAACAATTTATTTCATGAAGCTTGCCTTCTTAGTTTCCGAGATTTTTAGGATTTAAGTGACCCGTATTCATCGCTCTCGAGTGTACTTTGATGCTAGTCCACGCGTCCGCAAAAAATACTTACATAGGACATAGCAAAAGGTAGATAATTAAATAACGTATAATTAACTATATTAGATTTCATATGTACGTTTATCCGACGCTCTTACGATGAAGGAAAACATTGTGAGGAAACCTGCACACACGCCTGCGAAGAAACTCGCAGGTTGTGTGTGAAGTCGACCAACCCGCACTGGGCCCGCGTGGTCGATTAAGGCTCGATCGCCCTAATTCAGGATAGACTCGAGCCCCTCGGTGGGGACGTATATCAGCTGATATGATGATGAAATATTATAAGGCGGTTAAAAATCGTTAATTATTACAAGTAGAAGCGTCCCTTGCAACGTCAGCGGATTTTTTGAGAGCACTTTATTTATGATGCATGGTGACTGGTAGGTAGTGCGAGCCTCATGGCTAATAATTCTCTCACTAGTAGCTCTGTGAGCTGTAGACCTCGTGAGTTTTTCGAGATCCCTCAAATAGGTATTTTTTACGTTTTCAACCCCGTGGTTCCGCCATTTTTACAAATTTCTAAAAACAATCGATAAGAACATTCCATATTATTGTCGAACCTGCTCACAAAATATACGAAAATCCGTTAAGAAATGCGACCTGTAGAGGAGAACAGCCGTACCTACATCTGGACATCCGAAAACATACGAAAGCTTTTTGCCTAACCAAGCAGAAACAGAGACGCTTCGCTATGGTAGAATTTTATAATTCAGGGTAGGCTCGAGCCCTTCGGTGGAGACGTATATGAGCTAATATGATGAAACTAAATTTAAGCATTCTGACCTTGTATTTTCGATACAGAAAGAAAAAGACAGGATTGATGTGTTCCGGCATAAAGTTAAGAGAGCCAGTTCTCCCTTGTGTTGGGGAATCTTGGTAAGCCCGCTTCCATCTTCGGCATCATCATCATTTATCATCACGTGAGGTGATGTCAAGGGCTTACCAATTGTGAATAAAAAAAATAAAAAAAGGATGCGTAAATTCAGTTTAGTCCTGTCACACAAATTAAATTGTGTTACATTGAATTTACACTAATATTTAATGTTTTATATTTATGTTACTATCCAATTACATTTGATAATGTAACCACAACGAATAACCTACATGGGTTAAAAAATATTATTGCACTCGGCCAAGATAACAATATCATACATTGCTCAGGGGGGACACTAATGTGACTCAGACAACTCAGGGTCATGCTGTTTGGTATTGATTGCAACATAGGTAATAATCATTTTTATACACAAAATATTATAAGTGTTATTCTAAATTGGAACATTGAGCTAGCAAAAACAAAGGGTAAGGAAAGGTATGTTGGTGGTATAGGCAACGGGCAGCGCAGAACCGGTCGTCGTGGAGATCTTTGGGGGAGGCCTATGTCCAGCAGTGGAAGACCTTCAGCTGATATGATGATGATGATGATGATCAACTTGGTGTCATTTTTTTAAAATGTATCACACATAATTTACCTGTATAAACATGTTTACGGGAAAGCGCTAGCGAGTTTACACCAGTGCGAGGAAGACAACCATATGTCTCCTGTTTCGATTGAGCGCTCGGGTAATTATGTGAGATACATTTGAAGAAATGTCACCAAGTTGCCTTTACCACCAATATACCTTTCCTAACCCTACTGTTTTTCCCCTGTTCCACCTATCCATACCAAGTCTGGATATTCATCCCAACTCTCTTATCCTACTCCCAAAATTTACAGTGTTTTTTCGAATTTCAAATTTTTTTAAGAGGGAAGAATAACACGCACTTTCCATACGAAAAGAGAAAACTTTTTTCACCTCTGAATATTATATCCGATCTTAATGATTTTTTAAAAAACGTCATTGGCACAATGAAAAGCTAGGTTTCGTTTTGTATTTTAATTAATGATTAAAAATAAACAAATAATGGGCAAAATTATTTTTGTTGAAAACACTGAACGACAAATAAAATTGAACTTATTAATGTGAGAGAGCGTCGGTGGCGCAACGGCAAGGGCCGCTACCTCCTATCAGGGAGGTCGTGGTTCGAGTCCTGCCACGTACCAATGTGTTTTCGAATTTCGATCTCATATGTACGTTTATCCGACGCTCTTACGGTGAAGGAGAACATCGTGAGAAAACCTGCACACATCTGCGAAGAAATTCGAAAAGGTTGTGTGTGAATTTGACCAACCCGCACTGGGGCCGCGTGATCGACTAAGGCCCGATCGCCCTAATTCAGGGTAGGCTCGAGCCCTTCGGTGGGGACGTATATATGAGCTGATGGGATGAATTGTATTGAAAAAAGAAAAACTGATGCCAATTGGCATCTCTTTTCTTAGTAACATTCGGTGCAATTGAAGGGAACTACCTACCTATAATAATGTGTGTGTAAATGGCTTCGATCATCAAATGTTGTTTCTTAGTGCATAACCCATCTATGGTAACAAATCTCTGGTCAATAACATATTTTAAATAATTATGACCAGATAATATTCAGAGTTAGAAAAAACGTTGTCTCTTTTTGTATGGAGAGTGCGTGCTATTCGTCCCTCTTAAGAGGCACCTTTCTTGCTTATACTTATTTTATTACAGTCCCTACAATTTCGCCTATTCCCAGTCGTCGCCACTGGCTTTGTCCCAACTGGTGACGAATGGGAAAAAAATCCCATTCTACGCCAGAATGGGGAGACAATACAGCACTTTCAGTCTGGACAAGGAACTTCCTCTCAATATTTACATATTTTTACCTACTTCGGATTTTAACTGTATTATTCATCTAACAAGATTTAACGGTATAGTCGGGTATTTAGTGTTCTAATTTGTATGGGAACCTTGCAAATCTTCAACAAAGGAAGCCGCTTGGCACAGGCATACCTAGTGGTCATCTGAGCTGATTTGGCCCTGTACCCACGTGGTACCACCCTGCAGGTAGGTGGGGGAGGGGGGGGAAATTCCATCTGCCGCGCTGCACTCTTTCGTCCATATCTCCGTAAGTTTAGCAAACAGGTCGTGTTTGGTATCGTTTTCGTATAATTGAAGGACGACGAATTCATTTCTGGAACAATATTTTCACTTGTTCATAGAATAAAAAAAGATTAGGCGCAAAAATAGAAAAAATATAAATGAAAATTCTTACAAAATCTTTGCCTACAATTAAACCAGGAGACTATGTTTTATAAGAAAAATATGACTATGTAGCCCTGTTTATTTTGATAATACATACACAAACTTTCTTAATAAATTTAACTTATAAATGTGTCAAAAAAAACATTAGCGTCGCATGGCGGAGCTGCGTTTTAGCGGCTCGTTCAACTCGACCGCTGCGCCGCGTGTTCTCAGTTCAGTCGGTTCGCATCTTACTCAGTGATCACTACATAACGCAAGCACGTATTTTGAACTTTTGAAGTGTTTTCACTTTTTCAGGAGGATAAACTATCATAAACTAGTATATTTTTTCATAGGATATGAGAATTGTAAGTATTTATTTAGATTTACTATGTTTTTAAACGATTTTATTTGGCTTAACCCCGTATATTTATACCTTTCTTTGTTTCAAATCTTGTGAAAGTTTTTTTCAGTTGTACTGAATCGATTCTTATGAAACTTTGCTAGTAACGAAACAATATTATGGTAGTCTCAACTGGGCCTGATGATGAAGTCAGGAGGTGGACAGTGAAACTCTTCTAGTATTATTAGTAACCCTCTTGAGTTTGGGCTCATTTGGATGGTTTTGACGAGTCCCATATATTACACTAGGTGAGGAGGGTCCGATAATGGATTCAGGAAGAAGACAGCCGACCGGTTATCTTAAAAAAAAAATACCATTTTTTATTTCTACTAATAAGTTATTATATAGTAGGTACATACCTCAAGGTCTTCGATCAGTGTGTGTTGCCAGTGATGACATACGGAACTGAGACATGGTCGCTTACTATGGGCCTCATACCTAGCTAACCTAACCTATTTAACAATTCAAATACAACATAGATCATTCAATGTTTTTTCGTCATATAACCATAACCACTATTTAGGTAATCAAAGTGTTTGTCAACTTACGGTTTATCTCGACAGAATAATCTAATCAATCACTCACACACTTTTCGATTAGTTTCGTTCCATTTTTTCGATGTCAAAGACTGATGGCGACTGACAAAAAAGTGCAGGCAGAGCCGGTGTCGGCGGCGGCAGTGCCACGGCACGTCTAGCGATCTGGCAACGTCGCGCGCGCGCGCTTCATTGCATACAGTACAGTTTGTCGCGTATTTTTTGCTTTACCGGATCCGCCACTGGATCCGGCGTCGACTCACCGGATCTGGTAGGTCTAAAAACACGCCGGATCCGCCGGATTACCGGATCCGCCGGACCGGATTGCAATCCCTAATACTGATATTATAAAGAGGAAAGCTTTGTATGTTTTTTAACGATTGAACTCAAAATCTAATGAACCGATTTTAAAAATTCTTTCACCATTAGACTGCTACATTATCGCTGAGTAACATAGGCTATATCTATTAATAGAAAAGATAAGGGATCCTTGCTAAATCTTCAGTAACGTGAACCAAGGTTCATAAAATTTGCTTAAAAATTTCTTTCATGCATCGCCTACGCTGCGGAAACTATTGATGATAGAACAAAAAAAATTTCTACAATATTAAAGAACACATCAATATCTACAAAAAGCTTTGCGATACTATATGTCCAACTATTGTAGTTATGTCACTATAACCACTTTTTATATTTTAAAAGTTAATAAAAAAGCTAAACAAAATCAGACCATGATAACCATACCTTCGTATATTCAATATAATATAATATATAATCAATAATCCTTAGCCAAATAAATCATTTCATTTTTAACTGTTTCAATACCTATAGATAACTTTTTGAATTACTCAAATCGGAAATTCCATTCAGAAGATATTACGAATTTAGGAAAATAAACACCACCGCCGCTGCGCAATGACCAGTGTGGCCCCACGCAATGCAGCCGTAGAGTAGGCCAGCGGACAAGGCGACGAGGGAGGGGGCTAAAATGCGAGGCGGGCACATCTTAAATGTATTATAAATGTTTATTTGTAACCTTTTTACGCTTCAGCACCTTGACCAATATTGATGGAATTTGGTATGCAGGTAGCCTGTGTCACGGGAAGGACATAAGCTACTTTTTATCCCGTGAAAATAGCATAGTCCGATGTAGTTCCTGAGGGAACTGAATACTCTTTTTTGTTTAATTTATTTAACGTTGCAACGGATTGTTGTGATTTTTCGCACAGTGATGGTTGAGGGGGTGGAAAATGAAGTAATTTACTAATTTAATTAGCAAAATCAGACCATGATAACCATACCTTCGTATATTCAATATAATATAATATATAATCAATAATCCTTATCCAAATAAATCATTTCATTTTTAACTGTTTCAATACCTATAGATAACTTTTTGAATTACTCAAATCGGAAATTCCATTCAGAAGATATTACGAATTTAGGAAAATAAACACCACCGCCGCTGCGCAATGACCAGTGTGGCCCCACGCAATGCAGCCGTAAAGTAGGCCAGCGGACAAGGCGACGAGGGAGGCGGGCACATCTTAAATGTTTTATAAATGTTTATTTTTAACCTTTATACGCTTCAGCACCTTGACCAATATTGATGGAATTTGGTATGCAGGTAGCCTGTGTCACGGGAAGGACATAAGCTACTTTTTATCCCGTGAAAATAGCATAGTCCGATGTAGTTCCTGAGGGAACTGAATACTCTTTTTTTGTTTAATTTATTTAACGTTGCAACGGATTGTTGTGATTTTTCGCACAGTGATGGTTGAGGGGGTGGAAAATGAAGTAATTTACTAATTTAATTAGCATATCCTGACATAGTTACCGAGGAATCTGATTGGTTTAGAGAGAAAGAGACCGAGAAATACTTGTTGCTATCTTTTTCTGTAAACCAGGAAACAAATTTTATTTTACAATAGCAATAAAAATAATAATGTGATGATTTATAGTAATGATAGATGGTCATTGTAATATAATCAAACTCCAAAAAATCAAACGAATCCAAGCATGCTGACAGTACTTTTCGTGATGTCGTTGGGGAGCTTTTTTTAATTCAATTATTTTATTTATAATTGCCTATAATCTCGTGGAGTCGTTGGGAAGCTTTTTTGAAATTAAATAATTTTATTTATAATTGCCTATAATCTCGTGGAGACGTTGGGAAGCTTTTTTGAAATTAAATTATTTTATTTATAATTGCCTACAATCTCGTGGAGTCACTGGGTATAACCACGGAACCTTAAAAACTATAGTTACATAGCATAAGCATGCGTATGACTTCAGAAAAAAACTATGTCTCCTGTCTTTTTATGTGTTAGGGTTTTCAATTGTTCTTGTTATTGGCGGATTCTGCTTACAGCCATAAAAAGAATACCAAAATCTTTCGTATCCTGAATGAGTCCTCAACCTTTTTTCGGTGGTGAAATGGTTATGGTGGGTCAATAGGAATTTTGACTATGTTTAAAATATGTAACAATTTGTTGTCATCCTAATAAAATGTAATGTAAAAAGCATATTTAATTAATGTTCTGAAAAAAATAAGGTAATTTTCTGTATAAAAAACATAAATTATTTTTTTAATTCAAACTTGATTTACTCCGTTAAACGACAGATCTCCAGGAAATATTAAAATGGTTTGCATTTTATGCAATAACAAATAATACAAAACTATTTTCCAGTAGTAGTCAAATAGCCTATTAATAAGCAGCCTGTTTCCACACTTTTAAGCCATGAGAATGCACGTAGGTACTCCGTTTTTTTTTGGTTCCGTATCCAAAGGGTAAAAACGGGACTCTATTACTAAGACTCCGCTGTCTGTCCGTCCGTCTGTCACCAGGCTGTATTTCATGAACCGTAATAGCTATACAGTTGAAATTTTCACAGATGATGTATTTCTGTTGCCGCTATAACAACAAATACTATAAATTACAAAAAGTGAAAAATAAGGAAGTCTTCATACAATAAAACCTGATTATTTTTAAGTAGTTGCAAGTGCCCCCCCCCCCCTCACGGTGCCTATTTGTGCCTATGTTACTTTACCATTTACTTACAAAACTACGTTTCTTGCAGGTCGACGTTGACGAGTGCGAAAACATAGCAGTGGAGTACAACATCACCACAATGCCCACTTTCGTGTTTGTAAAGAACTCTAAGAAACTCGAAGAGTTCTCCGGAGCGAATGTGGACAAGCTGAAGACTACAATCCTAAAGCTTAAGTAAGCGAATCGGTGCGAAGTGCTGGCCCCTAGCGGAACGTTGCTGCCACCTTCTATATTTTACAACGTTTAGTACTTAGGTCTTTGAGTTAACTGTAAAAGTGTATTTTTTTAATGCATTCGTTTTATAAACAACAGAAATGTGATGGTTTTAGCGAAATCTTCTAAATTTTAAAATTACTTTTTATAGAAATTTTATAAAAAAATTATAATTTTAGACATCATGCATAGACTTGTAGTCCATGTGTTAGCAACAAATTTGTGGTTCTAAATGAGTACCTATTTATAATCAATGCAAAAAAGTACCTTAGGTATAGACAGTACTTGTTGGAAATTCCCAAAATATTTGTTTTTAGACTTGAAGACCATGTCTTAGTTACATAATTTGGGATTTGACTACATGAGTACTTATTTTTAATATGTGCAAAAAGGTACCTAAACTTGTTATTCGGTAGTTCGGTAGGTCCCTACTGTATGTTGGAAATTCTTTGTACCAAAATATTTAAAGACCTGTAGACCATGTCTTACTTACATAGTTTGGAATTTGACTACATGAGTATATTTGTAATGTATGCAAAAAGGTACCTAAACTTGTTATTCAGTAGGTCCCTTAAGTTGGAATTTCTTTGTCCCCAAAATATTTAAAGACTTGTAGACCATGTCTTAGTTACATAATTTGGGATTTGACTACATGACTACTTATTTTAATTATGTGCAAAAAGGTACCTAAACTTGTTATTTGTAGATGCCTACTGTATGTTGGAAATTCTTTGTACCAAAATATTTAAAGACTTGTAGACCATGACTTAGTTAAATATTTTGTGATTTGACTACATGAGTATATTTGTATTGTATGCAAAAAGGTACCTAAACTTGTTATTCGGTAGGTCGGTACTGTATGTTGAAAATTATTGGCCCCAAAACATAAATTAAACCTTAAAATTTGATTTTACCTGTTATGAAAAGGATATTGCTATAAAATTCCAAGATTACCTAAATGTTGTGTCAGTGATAGTATTGCATTTTTAATATGAGCATTTAATATGCACACAAATACGTAATATATTTGTGTAAATTTATTGTCAGAAAATAATTACATATATTGTCACAAACTCAAACCTTTTACTATAGTTTAGACATCACAAAACCGCTAGGGGTGATACGTTTGTGCATAATTTTTGAATACCTATTTATTTTTACAAAGTGATAGGTTATGCTATAACCTATTATTTCACGCATTTGTGTAGGCCGTAGAATATGGAAAAAATAAATAATGTTTCGAAGTTAATGCCTATTTTTGTAAATGCCACGACGTGTCTTAAAATAATAATGAAAACGGCACGAATTTGTGCTTATAATAGCAAACAATGTTGCAAGGACGCCACCCAATGTCGATAGCTAAGATTTGAAGCCATCCAGTCCAAAGATTTTTTGGCCGTATGACGTCAGATCGCAAATTCTGCGTATTTGCGTTTTTATGTATGTTACAAAAGCATTGTTATTTCAATAAATATCGTGATAATATGTTTTTTTTTCCTTTCACTGTAATACTTAGGTACCTATACACACTTTATGGCTATATACAGGTGACTTTTAATTAGTTCTTGATAGCAAAGGATATGAATGTACTCGTGAACACAAACAACTTTCCCAAAAAAACTATATATCAACATATAGTTTTTTTGGGAAAGTTGTTTGTAATCACGAGTACATTCATATCCTTTGCTATCAAGAACTAATTAAAACTCATCCCATATAACTCCGTTTATCTACTGTGGCACTTACTTTCGTAACTGTCAGGACTCGCCACCCAGGTGGAGCCTGCAGTAGCAGGTTGTCTCTAGGGGTTCAAAGGATTTCAGGAGGTCGATAAGAAGACGATACTGTTTTTTTTGCAAATAAAACCTATGGAAAATTCTCCAAGATTTGGACCTTTCATAAAATCAGTCAGCTCATTAGCCAGTTTTGGTATTCGAAGTCTACAAATTTATTTGCGAATTAACTGAGGGGTAAACTTTTTTTTATTCACGTGAACCCTTGACATCATCTCAACTGATGGTAAGTGAAGATGATGCCGAAGATGGAAGCGGGCTTATCAAGATTCCCCAACGCAATGGGGAACTGGCTATCTTATCCATGCTGTTAACATTGATGTTTTGCGACAAGAATTAGATAAAATGGTGGAAATTAGCCAGACGAGCTTAGGAAATGCCCTCCCACCAACCAAACCTAGTCATACAAAGTTAGACTCCGCCGGTAATCGAACCCACGACCTCCAGATGTGAAGCTAATGGACTTAACCATTATACGAGGCCTAACTTATCCGAGGCACCATGCTAGTACGTTAATACTAATATACAGCGTGTAACAAAATTGGTGTAGGTCCCGTTAACTGGGGCTTCTACTCATCATACTGAACAACTTTTGTTCTACGACTTTGTGGAAAACGTAAAAATTTTTTTTTACTCTTTATACAAATCGATCAGCTGATCGACCGATTTTGTGCATTTTAGTATGGCGGGTCCAATTTTTTTTGCGAATTTACTATGGGTTCCTTGGCGAATGTTGTTCAGTATGACGAGTAGAACCTCCAGTTAATGGGACCGTTAACTGGGGCTTCTACTCATCATACTGAACAACTTTTGTTCTACGAGTTTCCTGAAATCGCAAAAAAAAAATACTCTTCATACAAATCGATCAGCTGATTGACCAATTCTGTACATTTTAGTATGGAGGGTCCAAATTTTTTTTGACAATTGACTATGGGTTCCTGGGGAAAGTTGTTTAGTATGATGAGTAGTTGACGGGACCTACACCACTTTTGTTACAACCTGTATATACACTCGAGAGCGATGAATCCGGGTCACTTAAAGAATCCTAAAAATCTCGGAAACTAAGAAGGCTAGCTTCATGAAATAAATTGTGTTTAATAGACAATTTAATACTCCTTAAATGAAGTCATTAAAACTTCTTAGTTATATTAATATTATGTCATAAAAAAATCAAATTTGAAAAAGGGAGACTCGAAGATGGAACTACGAAATAACTACTTTTGCTTTTGTTTCTAATCTGTCATTTAAGTGGGTATATAAACCAATTCAATATTTATTATTCAAGCCAGAGATATGCTATATATAAGGGGAGGTAGATAGGTTACATGCGTCCAAAAAGTGAAGCAAAAAAAAGATGCCAATTGGCATCTCTTTTCTTAGTAACATTCAGTGCAATAGAAGGGAACTACCTATAATAATGTGTGTGTAAATGGCTTCGATTTTCAAATGTTGTTGGTTAGTGCATAACCCATCTATGGTAACAAATCTCTGATTCAAGCAGTAATCATATCGCTTACACCTGAAGAATGCACCAGAATACTCACAATGCTGGAAAACGGCCGGGGTCAGCGCGATACAGCCACGACTGTCGGTGTGTCGCTGTCAACAGTACAAAGAGTTCTTCAACGTTACGAGGAAACTGGCTCTAACCTACGCAGACCAGGAACAGGCAGAACCAGGTGTACCACAGCACGACAAGGTCGATACTTGGTGAACACAATGCTTCGTTATCGCTTTCTCACAGGAACTGAACTTACAAATCAGTTTCGACGCCTCGGAGGAAGTAACCCAAGCGCATGGACAGTAAGGCGACGACTTGCTGAAGCTAACTTGAAACCACTTAGACCTGCAAACGGCCCTAAACTGGAGCGTGGGCATCGTATTTCAAGACTAAGATATGCCCAGAACCACTTAAATTGGAGTATTGGAGATTTGTCAAAAGTTATGTTCTCCGACGATTCAAAATTTATGCTCTACAAGCACGATGGAAGACACAGAGTGTATAGAAGACCAGGGGAAAGATTCAAGCAAGCATGCATCGAAGAAAAAGTAGCCTACGGTGGTGGGTCTGTACATGTGTGGGTCGGAATTTCTTCCGAGAGTCGCACAGAACTGGTGTTCATAGAAAACGGCTCTTTAACTAGCGAAAGATATGTGGAAGAAATCCTCAATGAACACGTTGGTCCATTTATGGTCAATTTGGGTGAGGATGCTATTTTTATGCATGACAATGCCCGGCCTCATACGGGTTGGATTGTGAATGACTACCTTCAAGAGATGAACATCACTCGTATGGAGTGGCCAGCACGCAGCCCGGATATCAACCCGATCGAGCATGCTTGGGACGATCTAGGGAGATGCGTAAACCAAAGAAGCCCTCCCCCAATCACGCTTCGTGAGCTCAAAATTTGCTCTCACAGAGGAATGGGAGAATATTCCCCAAAATCGTATAGGGAACTTGGTGTACAGCATGCCAAACCGCGTAAACACAGTGATGGAAGCACGAGGAGGCAATACGAAGTATTAAAATTCAAGTAAATCGTAATGTTGTTCAAAAATGTCATGTTTCCTATTTTTGTTTTAAGGCGAGATCAGCAGTTTTTTTTTATTTATGTAATTTTTTGTAAATAAAATGTAGTGACTCGTAAATTTTATTACTTTCATTTAAGGGGTATTAAAGTGTCTAATAAACAATTTATTTCATGAAGCTTGCCTTCTTAGTTTCCGAGATTTTTAGGATTTAAGTGACCCGTATTCATCGCTCTCGAGTGTACTTTGATGCTAGTCCACGCGTCCGCAAAAAATACTTACATAGGACATAGCAAAAGGTAGATAATTAAATAACGTATAATTAACTATATTAGATTTCATATGTACGTTTATCCGACGCTCTTACGATGAAGGAAAACATTGTGAGGAAACCTGCACACACGCCTGCGAAGAAACTCGCAGGTTGTGTGTGAAGTCGACCAACCCGCACTGGGCCCGCGTGGTCGATTAAGGCTCGATCGCCCTAATTCAGGATAGACTCGAGCCCCTCGGTGGGGACGTATATCAGCTGATATGATGATGAAATATTATAAGGCGGTTAAAAATCGTTAATTATTACAAGTAGAAGCGTCCCTTGCAACGTCAGCGGATTTTTTGAGAGCACTTTATTTATGATGCATGGTGACTGGTAGGTAGAGCGAGCCTCATGGCTAATAATTCTCTCACTAGTAGCTCTGTGAGCTGTAGACCTCGTGAGTTTTTCGAGATCCCTCAAATAGGTATTTTTTACGTTTTCAACCCCGTGGTTCCGCCATTTTTACAAATTTCTAAAAACAATCGATAAGAACATTCCATATTATTGTCGAACCTGCTCACAAAATATACGAAAATCCGTTAAGAAATGCGACCTGTAGAGGAGAACAGCCGTACCTACATCTGGACATCCGAAAACATACGAAAGCTTTTTGCCTAACCAAGCAGAAACAGAGACGCTTCGCTATGGTAGAATTTTATAATTCAGGGTAGGCTCGAGCCCTTCGGTGGAGACGTATATGAGCTAATATGATGAAACTAAATTTAAGCATTCTGACCTTGTATTTTCGATACAGAAAGAAAAAGACAGGATTGATGTGTTCCGGCATAAAGTTAAGAGAGCCAGTTCTCTCTTGTGTTGGGGAATCTTGGTAAGCCCGCTTCCATCTTCGGCATCATCATCATTTATCATCACGTGAGGTGATGTCAAGGGCTTACCAATTGTGAATAAAAAAAATAAAAAAAGGATGCGTAAATTCAGTTTAGTCCTGTCACACAAATTAAATTGTGTTACATTGAATTTACACTAATATTTAATGTTTTATATTTATGTTACTATCCAATTACATTTGATAATGTAACCACAACGAATAACCTACATGGGTTAAAAAATATTATTGCACTCGGCCAAGATAGGTAACAATATCATACATTGCTCAGGGGGGGACACTAATGTGACTCAGACAACTCAGGGTCATGCTGTTTGGTATTGATTGCAACATAGGTAATAATCATTTTTATACACAAAATATTATAAGTGTTATTCTAAATTGGAACATTGAGCTAGCAAAAACAAAGGGTAAGGAAAGGTATGTTGGTGGTATAGGCAACGGGCAGCGCAGAACCGGTCGTCGTGGAGATCCTTGGGGGAGGCCTATGTCCAGCAGTGGAAGACCTTCAGCTGATATGATGATGATGATGATGATCAACTTGGTGTCATTTTTTTAAAATGTATCACACATAATTTACCTGTATAAACATGTTTACGGGAAAGCGCTAGCGAGTTTACACCAGTGCGAGGAAGACAACCATATGTCTCCTGTTTCGAATGAGCGCTCGGGTAATTATGTGAGATACATTTGAAGAAATGTCACCAAGTTGCCTTTACCACCAATATACCTTTCCTTACCCTACTGTTTTTTCCCCTGTTCCACCTATCCATACCAAGTCTGGATATTCATCCCAACTCTCTTATCCTACTCCCAAAATTTACAGTGTTTTTTCGAATTTCAAATTTTTTTTAAGACGGAAGAATAACACGCACTTTCCATACGAAAAGAGAAAACTTTTTTCACCTCTGAATATTATCCGATCTTAATGATTTTTTAAAAAACGTCATTGGCACAATGAAAAGCTAGGTTTCGTTTTGTATTCTAATTAATGATTAAAAATAAACAAATAATGGGCAAAATTATTTTTGTTGAAAACACTGAACGACAAATAAAATTGAACTTATTAATGTGAGAGAGCGTCGGTGGCGCAACGGCAAGGGCCGCTACCTCCTATCAGGGAGGTCGTGGTTCGAGTCCTGCCACGTACCAATGTGTTTTCGAATTTCGATCTCATATGTACGTTTATCCGACGCTCTTACGGTGAAGGAGAACATCGTGAGAAAACCTGCACACATCTGCGAAGAAATTCGAAAAGGTTGTGTGTGAATTTGACCAACCCGCACTGGGGCCGCGTGATCGACTAAGGCCCGATCGCCCTAATTCAGGGTAGGCTCGAGCCCTTCGGTGGGGACGTATATATGAGCTGATGGGATGAATTGTATTGAAAAAAGAAAAACCTAAAAACTGATGCCAATTGGCATCTCTTTTCTTAGTAACATTCGGTGCAATTGAAGGGAACTACCTACCTATAATAATGTGTGTGTAAATGGCTTCGATCATCAAATGTTGTTTCTTAGTGCATAACCCATCTATGGTAACAAATCTCTGGTCAATAACATATTTTAAATAATTATGACCAGATAATATTCAGAGTTAGAAAAAACGTTGTCTCTTTTTGTATGGAGAGTGCGTGCTATTCGTCCCTCTTAAGAGGCACCTTTCTTGCTTATACTTATTTTATTACAGTCCCTACAATTTCGCCTATTCCCAGTCGTCGCCACTGGCTTTGTCCCAACTGGTGACGAATGGGAAAAAAATCCCATTCTACGCCAGAATGGGGAGACAATACAGCACTTTCAGTCTGGACAAGGAACTTCCTCTCAATATTTACATATTTTTACCTACTTCGGATTTTAACTGTATTATTCATCTTACAAGATTTAACGGTAATAGTTATTTTGTTGTGCAATTATGCATATCGCTTTGCCAAATACATCTATTAGTAATTTTGTTATTTCGAATCGTGACATCTTATTTAGATTCACACAACTCATCTTGGAATCGTGTCGTCATCTAGCGTCGCGTCAGTCCGATAAAGTGCGAGACGAAATGATTCATGTATATGGTCGTACAGAATGTATATTACGCCATCATTTGTAATGAAATGAAATTTATTTGCGGAAATACAGTAATAACTTAAGGATCTTAAGTTTTAAACTATACTAACTAATGTGTTTTGCCAACAAGTGGCATAAGCATCGATTGTGTTGCGCATCTATCGATAATTTTATCAATCAATCGCCTGGCTTCTTTCCTATCTGGGCTCCGCCCTCCTGATACTCTTTCGCTACTCATGGCGATTTTGGGTAATTTCTGGCGTTAATCGTATATTATATAGCGTCAGCGTGTCCTTCGAGACTGTTCGCATCTTAAATATTATGGTTTTGTTATTGATTCGTTTGGCCTTAAGTTCGTAGTCGTTCATTACTTTATCAGTCAGCCATTTGGCTGCCAGTTGATCCGATCCCCATTTTCCTGTTGGACATTCCGGGACTTTTTATTTAGCTCTATCGTAAAAACGGTAATACATACAGGCGTGAAACTTGGTGTGATTAAAGTGCTTAGGCTGATATAAAATAACAAATAATAAAAAATGGCCAAGTGTGAGTCGTACTTGTGCTAAGGAGTCCGAACTGAATGACAAAAAAAAAGTATATTTTTGTCGCTCGCGTTGATGTATTTTGTTTAAAATGTGAATAGGTATCATAGTTGTGTGTCCCTCGGAGCGTGAGTCGAATTCGCACTTGAAATTGCAAATCTCGGTCTTTTTTTTCTTAATTACGTTAAACTTCCTCACTTTGACTAGCGATTTGTATCAATTTTATTTAGAAACATAAATGTTTGCTATCGTATTTTCACGGAACACCAGACTCAGTTTTTGGCACTCTTTAACTTTTAAAGTATACTCTTTCAGCGTATAGTATTATTATTTATTATACGTAACGTAAGAAGGATATAATACGTAAAATGTTTTAACTTTTTACAAGCTTTTATTTAGTGTCACTTGCCCCGAAGTCAATCTGTCTGTAATCTTGCTAGTTAAAGACCCACTTCCTGGTTTTCGGTTGAGCTGCTTTGACTTTGCAATATTATTATAACATGGAGCTGATCTGATGACGGAGCCGGAAGATGGCAATGGAAGCTCTGTAATATAATGATGACGCAACCCTATCGAGGTCTTGACAAGAACTGGTCCGAAACGATATGTCAACTCTTAAAAAAAAACTTAACCCCTCTTTATCGGCCAGTCGGGTAAAAATGTATTCTATGTCACTCACGGGATCAAGATGAATCTAACGACACCTCGAACTCAAAAATCCATTAAGACTACAGAGCGTGCCAAAGAAATATACATACATACATACACTCCAAATACATAACCCTCGTTCTGGAGCCATCGGCTAAAAAGATTGATGCCCAGCGTTTGAGAATAAACCCAGGTGGAATTTGGCATTTATTCAGTTAGCCGAAAAAACGGGCATAACCTATCTCTACTCACGCATGAATCATAAAGGGTAACGTAGTTGTTATTATATTAAAGTATAGTAAGTATTTGTCAGTCTTTAAAAGTCAGCCATACAGTGGAGACGTATACGAGTTGACAAAAAGATAAATTAATATTGAAAAAAAGTTGAAGCACACTTGTGCTATAATAATCTGTGATATTTACGAATAAGTGTTTTATCTTAATCACAATAGATAAATAGATAGATTATGTAAGTGGATGTTATTAATTTAATTTGCTAGCATTTTATTTTTGTCTAATTGTGTGTTGCCGCCACCGAAGTGTTAATCATAAAATTGATTA
Source organism: Coleophora flavipennella (assembly GCA_947284805.1). NCBI lineage: Eukaryota > Metazoa > Arthropoda > Insecta > Lepidoptera > Coleophoridae > Coleophora > Coleophora flavipennella. The sequence goes on along the minus strand of OX369258.1, from coordinate 6,036,534 downwards.
ATTATTGACGAATAAAATATAAACAAACGGCTAAGTCGGTCGGGTACCACATCATAACGTGTTGCCGCCACCGCATTGTTAATCATAAAATTGATTAATTATTGACGATTAAAATATAAGCAAACGGCTAAGTGCGTGTCGGTCGGGCCATGCATTGTGTATAGGGTTTCGCAGTCAATCCTTGCTAATATTATAAATGTGTTTGTTGGTTTGTTACCTTTTCAAGGCCCTGACCAATGTTAATGAAATTTGGCATGCAGGTAGCCTGTGTCACGAGGAAGGACAAAGGCTACTTTTTATTCCGTAAAAATGGCATAGCCCGATGCAGTTCCTGAGGGTACTAAAAATACTCTTTTTTTGGATAATTTCTTTAACATCGCAACAGAACAATGAATTGTTCTGATTTTTTCCACAGATATGGTTGATGATTGATTTACTAATAAGCATATCCTGACATAGTACCCCAGGGATCAGGAAAAAAAAACATGTCCAGGCTCGCGCACCGCGCACCCTCTAAGACAGTCATTACCACGATGTCCACGCGGTCAATGCCGCGGGCAAAAGCTAGTACTTCATAATTTGAAAACTGTTTGATCATATCAGCTCATATGCGTCCCTACCGAAGGACTTGAGCTTTTTCATTCAGTACGGACTCCTTAGCGCGAGTACGACTCACACTTATAGATATACTGATCCATGCCCAAACAGAGTCTGAACATGATAAAATATTAGAGCAAGTGTTAAAAAGAGCAAGGGAGTATGGAATAAAATTTAATAGAGAGAAATGTCATTTCAAAAAGGACCAAGTTAAATATCTAGGACATATACTAACAAGTGAAGGCATAAAAGTAGATAGTGAGCGAGTGAAAGCAATAATTGAAATGAGAGAACCAAAAAGTCAAAAAGAATTATTAAGATTCTTAGGTATGATTAATTATGTAGGGAGATTTATTCCTAATCTGGCTGATGTAACTGCTCCTTTGAGATATTTAATAAAAAAAGATGTACAATTTATATGGTCCACAGAGCAACAAAAAGCTTATGACTTGTTAAAAGAATTGCTGAGTTCTCCTCCAGTACTAGCATATTTTGAAATAGATAAAGAGATAATACTTAGTGTAGATGCATCAAAGGAAGGTTTAGGTGCAGTTATTTTACAAGAAGGACAGCCTATAGCGTATGGATCTAGGGCTATGACTAGTACAGAACAAAATTATAGTCAGATAGAAAAAGAAAGCTTAGCTATATTGTATGGATGTACAAAATTTCACCAGTACTTATATGGGCAACAATTTGTAGTAGAGACTGACCATAAACCGCTTGTCTCCATATTTTCTAAATCGTTAAATAAAAGTCCAGTCAGGTTGCAGAAAATAAGAATGGCGTTACAACCCTATAGTTTCAGATTAGTATACAAACCTGGCAAAGATTTATTAGTAGCTGACCATTTGAGTAGGTCTTACCTAAATGATACTGGTAAAACATATGACTTGGAAATTGAAACTCATGTCGCAATGGTAGTAAGTAGCTTTAAAATTACAGATCAGAAAATGAAGGAATTAGTAGAGGAAACAGCTACAGATCAAGAATTAAAAATAGTAAAAGAATATATTAGAAAAGGATGGCCACAAAATAAGTGTGAGATAGATAGTAGAGCAAAAATGTATTATAGCTACAAAGATGAGTTAGGTGAAAGTGAGGGTTTAATTTTCAAGGGAATGCAGATAGTAATACCACAAAGTAAAAGACAAGAAATGTTACATTTCATACACCATTCTCATCTAGGGATAGAAAAATGCAAAGCATTAGCACGTAAATCTGTATTTTGGCCCAATATGGCTAAAGAAATAGAAGACAGAGTAAAGAACTGTGATGTATGTAAGAGCTTCCAGAACAGGAATAGAAAGGAACCCATGATAAATATGGAAATTTCAGACAAACCATGGCAAATATTATCTGCTGATATATTTTTTCTACATAGAGTGCCATATATCTTGGTAGTGGATTCATATAGTAAATACGTTGAAATTGAAAAATTAAAAGATTTGACAGCTAAGTGTACGATAGATAGGATTAAAGAAATATATGCGAGACATGGAATACCTGATAAATTGTATACAGACCCAGGTTCACAATTCAGTAGTCATGAGTTTGCAAATTTTTCTAAAATATGGAATTTTGAGCATAAAATGATCAGTCCTAAACATCATCAAGGTAACGGGTTGGCAGAAAGATATATCCAAACAGTTAAAAAAATGCTTAAAAAATCAATTTATGACAATAAAGATCAGTATTTAGGATTACTAATATACAGAAACACACCAATATCTAAGGACGGGAAAACTCCTTCAGAGTTATTGTTTAACCGCTGTGTAAAAAATATATTACCTACTCGGGAAAGAAAGTATGAAAACAAAGGTCATAAGAAAGAATTGATAAATAAACAAAAAATACAAGAAAAATATTATAATAAGAGTAGTAGGGTGTTACCTGAATTGAAAAGAGGTGAGCATGTAAAGATTCCAGATGAGAGTAATAGAAAGCCTCATGAAAGTGGAATAGTGTTAGGTGAAGCACAAGGTCCAAGGTCGTATAGAATAAAAAATGAGAGAGGTGATGTGATAGTGAGGAATAGAAGGATGTTAATCAAAGGAGGAAAGTATAAAGAACGTAGGAATAGTTGGAACAGTTTAGAAGATTCAGGGATGGAACAAAATCAGGATAATGACATAAAAATAAATCAAAAACCTTTAGAGGAAAATGAAAATTTAATTTCTAATTTTTATAATAAAAGGTCTGATAGTGGCTACACAACAAGATCTGGTAGAGTGACTAGGAGACCTATCTATTTGAATGATTATACAGAGTGATGTTATTTTAAAATTGTCATTACAAAATATTTGTGTTTAAAATTAACTTGTGTACTTAATAAAAATGTTTTAAGTTGTGTTCTATTCAAAATAATACTAAATCATTTTAGTTACATATTGTTTTGAAATAATTAAGTTATTTCTAAGTGTTTGTGTACAATGTTAATTCAAATGAATGTGTTACATAAACTAGAAAGGGAAGGATGTTATAGATAGTATGAGACATCTCTAGTGGTAAGTTTGTGTTGTCTATGCATGTGTGTTTCTTTGTCTGTGACTATGATTCTGGCTAGTTGTTTTGAGTGTTTCCAATAAACTTTTAATATTAAATACGAGTATAATTTAATAACATAACAACACTTGACCAGTTTTTATTATTTGTTGTTTTAATTCAGAAGTAATTTATTTACTTAAAGTTTCACGCCTTTATATATTACCGTTTTTACGATTGAGCTGATTCAAGAATGATAAAAGCACGTTTTTTTGTATGAAGAAGACCCCCTTATTTTTTCAATTTTTCTAATCTTATTTGTGTAAAAACGGCAATAGAAATACACACTGTGAAAATTTCAACTGACTACCTAGGTTCATGAAATATAGCCCGCTGACAGACAGACAAACAGATGGATAGCGGAGGCTTAGTAATACCAAAGTGTACCGGGTGTAAGAGACAGGTTCTAGAAAACCGATAAGAAGGTGTCTTCAGTTTCTCATACTAAGATATTATTATTTTTTATTCACAATTGGTAAACCCTTGACAACTTCTCACCTGGTGGTAAGTGACGATAATAGGCATAAACAAAAAGTTCAGGAATGTACAGAAAACCAAGAAACCGTGTTTCGTTATTTTTCTCCTACGCAATGTAACGCGAATTCGCGCGAATGCGACGCCCACGCACAGTAGAGTAGCGCAACGCGTTTAATGTCGCACGATGCCGCCACCGGCGTAGGTACTAGCATACTAGCCTGTAGTCAGCCTGCCAAACTCACGGGGTTTGGCAGGCTGTGCCCCGCCGCCCGCTGCCCCGCAAGTACCCTTTCGTTGCCTTGCGTAAGTACATTCGTTGCGCTACTGTAAGCCGCTATACTGTAATACTGTGCCTACGCACAGTAAGTTAGTGATTACTGACCGATCGAGTTTTGCATCCATTGCTGTTTAAAAAAGAAAAGAAAAAAATCAAAAATTTCCTGAAAGAAATTCTAATAAAATATGACTACGAATGATGAACTGATTAAACCCTATCAGTTTTCGGATCAATTTTAGTACTAAAATATGATCCCGTTGGTCCCCCTTTGCGTGTACGGAACCCTAAAAAGAAGTTTTGCCTTATCCCTTTAGTTAGGAGCTACGTCAGGTTATGCTTTTTTTTGCGTAATAAAATGTAGCCTAGTATGTCAGTACAAAGGATGGGGACCCTGTCAACTAAGTATCTGTACAAAAAAAACACTTCAATCTGTTGCTACGCGTGAAAGAAGGTTGAACAAACAAACAAACGCACTTTCACATTTAAAGGTTAGCATAATCCGTGTTATTTCATCATCATCATTAGCAGCATATCAGCCAAAATGCGTACACTGCTAAACACCCGCTCACTTTCGATATCCATAGGGGCGAAGCCGCAGGCAACAGCTAGTTATTACATACTTTTATACAATCAGTGTTTTGTACGATAAGATAAAGTGTTTATTTGTTTGAAATGAAAATCACTTCACCATAGGAAAATTAATGTATGTTTGTGATTAAAAAGTCTCAGACTACCAGTTCTATCTTATCTGGAAAATAAAATTTATCATATATACTCAGGAAATAGACATGTGGTTTTACAATTCATAAATTACCAATTTGTGCTGAAAAATCTATAGAAATGTGAAAGAGCTATTACGAGAGTCTGGTGACATTTATCGGTTGAGATAACACAAATACAGTAATTAAAGATACCGTTGAAGCATGTATTATATTACACTATATGTATTAGTACCTGGGTCGGAGACCCTAGTAGGCAGGCATGTGAACTTTTTTTTTTATTTACTACTGGTAAGCCTTGGCATCATCACACAGTTCGGTTTCTTTGATGATTTTTTTTCGTTATAGATAAGCTGCACTGTATCCAGTCCAGGATTTCTAAAGGTTCTCCCAAACATAGCTTAAAATGTTTCACAAATATTTCTTAGGAAAATGTTTCTTTGTGAGTTTCCCAAAAAAACACGGCTGAATAAAAAAACATTTACCCTCCTTTTTGGGCATGTATCCTTTGTCACTCACGGGATCAAGACGAATCTAAGGATACCTAGCACTATGAAGCCGTTTAGAAGATATGGTGGAATAAAGAAATATACATACATACTTTCGAACTGAAAACAATACATTCTGTTTTTGTGGACAATTGTGTAAAAACATAAAACTACACAAAAAAAAAGTGTGTGTGTCAGCTCCGACGCACGACTGGAGTTTACTACTTAAGTACGATTGTCTAAACAGGCACAAAACAGGGCTTGACTTTAGTTTTAAGTTTACTCTGCACAGTTTTTATAACTAATAATTATACCAATTTCCGGCCTCTTTTCATAGCTGATGTGTCAGGTGTTTTAGCTCCCATGGTCGCAGATTTTAAAATCTTATCAGATCAAAAATTGTAAGAATGCAACAATAACAGATCTGATTTGATTACTGTGTTGTGACTTCATTTTAGATTTCGTAGTGACTTATATTCTTTTTGTCAGATTCAGCCAATCCTGACTGTTTTGTATCACGTGACAGAGGTGCGCACAATAGGTTGCGCGTAAAAAACGTAACGCGCAAAGAGAATATAACAAACTACGTTTTCGATCACTAGATTTTACTCCTCATATTTTTTTCATACCGGGCGCCTTATATGCAAATCGATTCTTAAGGAGTAAACTCCAAAAAGATAAACCTTAACATGTCATTGTTAAAAAAAAGGTCCATACTATCTAAGTTATCTATACTGATATTATAAAGAGGAAAGCTTTGTATGTTTGTAACGATTAAACTCAAAATCTAATGAACCGATTTTAAAAATTCTTTCACCATTAGACTGCTACATTATCGCTGAGTAACATAGGCTATATATATTAATAGAAAAGATAAGGGATCCTTGCTAAATCTTCAGTAACGTGAACCAAGGTTCATAAAATTTGCTTAAAAATTTCTTTCATGCATCGCCTACGCTGCGGAAACTATTGATGATAGAACAAAAAAATGTTCTACAATATTAAAGAACACGTCAATATCTACAAAAAGCTTTGCGATACTATATGTCCAACTATTGTAGTTATGTCACTATAACCACTTTTTTATATTTTAAAAGTTAATAAAAAAGCTAAACAAAATCAGACCATGATAACCATACCTTCGTATATTCAATATAATATAATATATAATCAATAATCCTTATCCAAATAAATCATTTCATTTTTAACTGTTTCAATACCTATAGATAACTTTTTGAATTACTCAAATCGGAAATTCCATTCAGAAGATATTACGAATTTAGGAAAATAAACACCACCGCCGCTGCGCAATGACCAGTGTGGCCCCACGCAATGCAGCCGTAGAGTAGGCCAGCGGACAAGGCGACGAGGGAGGGGGCACGAAATGCGAGGCGGGCATATCTTAAATGTATTATAAATGTTTATTTGTAACCTTTTTACGCTTCAGCACCTTGACCAATATTGATGGAATTTGGTATGCAGGTAGCCTGTGTCACGGGAAGGACATAAGCTACTTTTTATCCCGTGAAAATAGCATAGTCCGATGTAGTTCCTGAGGGAACTGAATACTCTTTTTTTGTTTAATTTATTTAACGTTGCAACGGATTGTTGTGATTTTTCGCACAGTGATGGTTGAGGGGGTGGAAAATGAAGTAATTTACTAATTTAATTAGCATATCCTGACATAGTTACCGAGGAATCTGATTGGTTTAGAGAGAAAGAGACCGAGAAATACTTGTTGCTATCTTTTTCTGTAAACCAGGAAACAAATTTTATTTTACAATAGCAATAAAAATAATAATGTGATGATTTATAGTAATGATAGATGGTCATTGTAATATAATCAAACTCCAAAAAATCTAACGAATCCAAGCATGCTGACGGTACTTTTCGTGAAGTCGTTGGGGAGCTTTTTTTTAATTCAATTATTTTATTTATAATTGCCTACAATCTCGTGGAGTCGTTGGAAAGCTTTTTTGAAATTAAATTATTTTATTTATAATTGCCTACAATCTCGTGGAGTCACTGGGTATAACCCCGGAACCTTAAAAACTATAGTTGCATAGCTTAAGCATGCGTATGACTTCAGAAAAAAAACTATGTCTCCTGTTTTTTTATGTGTTAGGGTTTTCAATTGTTCTTGTTACTGGCTGATTCTGCTTACAGCCATAAAAAGAATACCAAAATCTTTCGTATCCAGAATGAGTCCTCAACCTTTTTTCGGTGGTGAAATGGATGGTGGGTCAATAGGCATTTTGACTATGTTTAAAATATGTAACAATTTGTTGTCATCCTAATAAAATGTAATGTAAAAAGCATATTTAATTAATGTTCTGAAAAAAATAAGGTAATTTTCTGTATTAAAAAACAAATTATTTTTTTAATTCAAACTTGATTTACTCCGTTATACGACAGATCTCCAGGAAATATTAAAATGGTTTGCATTTTACGCAATAACAAATAATAAAAAACTATTTTCCAGTAGTAGTCAAATATTCTATTAATAAGCAGCCTGTTTCCACACTTTTAAGCCATGAGAATGCACGTAGGTACTCCGTTTTTTTTTGGTTCCGTATCCAAAGGGTAAAAACGGGACCCTATTACTAAGACTCCGCTGTCTGTCCGTCTGTCACCAGGCTGTATTTCATGAACCGTAATAGCTATACAGTTGAAATTTTCACAGATGATGTATTTCTGTTGCCGCTATAACAACAAATACTAAAAATTACAAAAAGTGAAAAATAAGGAAGTCTTCATACAAAAATCCTGATTATTTTTAAGTAGTTGCAAGTGCCTCCCCCCCCCCCCCCCCCTCACGGTGCCTATTTGTGCCTATGTTACTTTACCATTTACTTACAAAACTACGTTTCTTGCAGGTCGACGTTGACGAGTGCGAAGACATAGCAATGGAGTACAACATCAACTCAATGCCCACTTTCGTGTTTGTAAAGAACTCTAAGAAACTCGAAGAGTTCTCCGGAGCGAATGTGGACAAGCTGAAGACTACAATCCTAAAGCTTAAGTAAGCGAATCGGTGCGAAGTGCTGGCCCCTAGCGGAACGTTGCTGCCACCTTCTATATTTTACAACGTTTAGTACTTAGGTCTTTGAGTTAACTGTAAAAGTGTATTTTTTTAACGCATTCGTTTTATAAACAACAGAAATGTGATGGTTTTAGCGAAATCTTCTAAATTTTAAAATTACTTTTTATAGAAATTTTATAAAAAAATTATAATTTTAGACATCATGCATAGACTTGCAGTCCATGTGTTAGCAACATAATTTGTGGTTTGCCTAAATGAATACCTATTTATAATCAATGCAAAAAAGTACCTTAGGTATAGACAGTACTTGTTGGAAATTTCCAAAATATTTGTTTTTAGACCTGAGGGAGGACCATGTCTTAGTTACATAATTTGGGATTTGACTACATGAGTACTTATTTGGAATATGTGCAAAAAGGTACCTAAACTTGTTATTCGGTAGTTCGGTAGGTCCCTACTGTATGTTGGAAATTCTTTGTACCAAAATATTTAAAGACCTGTAGACCATGTCTTACTTACATAGTTTGGAATTTGACTACATGAGTATATTCGTAATGTATGCAAAAAGGTACCTAAACTTGTTATTCAGTAGGTCCCTAAAGTTGGAAATTCTTTGTCCCCAAAATATTTAAAGACTTGTAGACCATGTCTTAGTTACATAATTTGGGATTTGACTACATGACTACTTTTTTTAATTATATGCAAAAAGGTACCTAAACTTGTTATTTGTAGATGCCTACTGTATGTTGGAAATTCTTTGTACCAAAATATTTAAAGACTTGTAGGCCATGACTTAGTTAAATATTTTGTGATTTGACTACATGAGTATATTTGTATTGTATGCAAAAAGGTACCTAAACTTGTTATTTGGTAGGTCGGTACTTTATGTTGAAAATTATTGGCCCCAAAACATAAATTAAACCTTAGAATTTAATTTTACCTGTTATGAAAAGGATATTGCTATAAAATTCCAAGATTACCTAAATGTTGTGTCAGTGATAGTATTGCATTTTTAATAGGAGCATTTAATATGCACACAAATACGTAATATATTTGTGTAAATTTATTGTCAGAAAATAATTACATATATTGTCACAAACTCAAACCTTTTACTATAGTTTAGACATCACAAAACCGCTAGGGGTGATACGTTTGTGCATAATTTTTGAATACCTATTTATTTTTACAAAGTGATAGTTATGCTATAACCTATTATTTCACGCATTTGTGTAGGCCGTAGAATATGGAAAAACTAAATAATGTTTTTAATGCCTATTTTTGTAAATGCCACGACGTGTCTTAAAATAATAATGAAAACGGCACGAATTTGTGCTTATAATAGCCAACAATGTTGCAAGGACGCCACCCAATGTCGATAGCTAAGATTTGAAGCCATCCAGTCCAAAAGATTTTTTGGCCGTATGACGTCAGATCGCAAATTCTGCGTATTTGCGTTTTTATGTATGTTACAAAAGCATTGTTATTTCAATAAATATCGTGATAATATGTTTTTTTTTTCCTTTCACTGTAATACTTAGGTACCTATACACACTTTATGGCTATATACAGGTGACTTTTAATTAGTTCTTGATAGCAAAGGATATGAATGTACTCGTGAACACAAACAACTTTCCCAAAAAAACTATATATCAACATATAGTTTTTTTGGGAAAGTTGTTTGTAATCACGAGTACATTCATATCCTTTGCTATCAAGAACTAATTAAAACTCACCCCATATAACTCCGTTTATCTACTGTGGCACTTACTTTCGTAACTGTCAGGACTCGCCACCCAGGTGGAGCCTGCAGTAGCAGGTTGTCTCTAGGGGTTCAAAGGATTTCAGGAGGTCGATAAGAAGACGATACTGTTTTTTTTGCAAATAAAACCTATGGAAAATTCTCCAAGATTTGGACCTTTCATAAAATCAGTCAGCTCATTAGCCAGTTTTGGTATTCGAAGTCTACAAATTTATTTGCGAATTAACTGAGGGGTAAACTTTTTTTTATTCACGTGAACCCTTGACATCATCTCAACTGATGGTAAGTGAAGATGATGCCGAAGATGGAAGCGGGCTTATCAAGATTCCCCAACGCAATGGGGAACTGGCTATCTTATCCATGCTGTTAACATTGATGTTTTGCGACAAGAATTAGATAAAATGGTGGAAATTAGCCAGACGAGCTTAGGAAATGCCCTCCCACCAACCAAACCTAGTCATACAAAGTTAGACTCCGCCGGTAATCGAACCCACGACCTCCAGATGTGAAGCTAATGGACTTAACCATTATACGAGGCCTAACTTATCCGAGGCACCATGCTAGTACGTTAATACTAATATACAGCGTGTAACAAAATTGGTGTAGGTCCCGTTAACTGGGGCTTCTACTCATCATACTGAACAACTTTTGTTCTACGACTTTGTGGAAAACGTAAAAATTTTTTTTTACTCTTCATAGAAATCGATCAGCTGATCGACCGATTTTGTGCATTTTAGTATGGCGGGTCCAATTTTTTTTGCGAATTTACTATGGGTTCCTTGGCGAATGTTGTTCAGTATGACGAGTAGAACCTCCAGTTAATGGGACCGTTAACTGGGGCTTCTACTCATCATACTGAACAACTTTTGTTCTACGAGTTTCCTGAAATCGCAAAAAAAAAATACTCTTCATACAAATCGATCAGCTGATTGACCAATTCTGTACATTTTAGTATGGAGGGTCCAAATTTTTTTTGAGAATTGACTATGGGTTCCTGGGGAAAGTTGTTTAGTATGATGAGTAGAACCCCCAGTTGACGGGACCTACACCACTTTTGTAACAACCTGTATATACACTCGAGAGCGATGAATCCGGGTCACTTAAAGAATCCTAAAAATCTCGGAAACTAAGAAGGCTAGCTTCATGAAATAAATTGTGTTTAATAGACAATTTAATACTCCTTAAATGAAGTCATTAAAACTTCTTAGTTATATTAATATTATGTCATAAAAAAATCAAATTTGAAAAAGGGAGACTCGAAGATGGAACTACGAAATAACTACTTTTGCTTTTGTTTCTAATCTGTCATTTAAGTGGGTATATAAACCATGTTGATAGTATTCAATATTTATTATTCAAGCAGTAATCATATCGCTTACACCTGAAGAATGCACCAGAATACTCACAATGCTGGAAAACGGCCGGGGTCAGCGCGATACAGCCACGACTGTCGGTGTGTCGCTGTCAACAGTACAAAGAGTTCTTCAACGTTACGAGGAAACTGGCTCTAACCTACGCAGACCAGGAACAGGCAGAACCAGGTGTACCACAGCACGACAAGATCGATACTTGGTGAACACAATGCTTCGTTATCGCTTTCTCACAGGAACTGAACTTACAAATCAGTTTCGACGCCTCGGAGGAAGTAACCCAAGCGCATGGACAGTAAGGCGACGACTTGCTGAAGCTAACTTGAAACCACTTAGACCTGCAAACGGCCCTAAACTGGAGCGTGGGCATCGTATTTCAAGACTAAGATATGCCCAGAACCACTTAAATTGGAGTATTGGAGATTTGTCAAAAGTTATGTTCTCCGACGATTCAAAATTTATGCTCTACAAGCACGATGGAAGACACAGAGTGTATAGAAGACCAGGGGAAAGATTCAAGCAAGCATGCATCGAAGAAAAAGTAGCCTACGGTGGTGGGTCTGTACATGTGTGGGTCGGAATTTCTTCCGAGAGTCGCACAGAACTGGTGTTCATAGAAAACGGCTCTTTAACTAGCGAAAGATATGTGGAAGAAATCCTCAATGAACACGTTGGTCCATTTATGGTCAAGTTGGGTGAGGATGCTATTTTTATGCATGACAATGCCCGGCCTCATACGGGTTGGATTGTGAATGACTACCTTCAAGAGATGAACATCACTCGTATGGAGTGGCCAGCACGCAGCCCGGATATCAACCCGATCGAGCATGCTTGGGACGATCTAGGGAGATGCGTAAACCAAAGAAGCCCTCCCCCAATCACGCTTCGTGAGCTCAAAATTTGCTCTCACAGAGGAATGGGAGAATATTCCCCAAAATCGTATAGGGAACTTGGTGTACAGCATGCCAAACCGTGTAAACACAGTGATGGAAGCACGAGGAGGCAATACGAAGTATTAAAATTCAAGTAAATCGTAATGTTGTTCAAAAATGTCATGTTTCCTATTTTTGTTTTAAGGCGAGATCAGCAGTTTTTTTTTATTTATGTAATTTTTTGTAAATAAAATGTAGTGACTCGTAAATTTTATTACTTTCATAAGGGGTATTAAAGTGTCTAATAAACAATTTATTTCATGAAGCTTGCCTTCTTAGTTAAGTCATTCTTAGTTTCATTCTTAGTTAAGTCATTGATTCAGAGTTAGAAAAAACGTTGTCTCTTTTTGTATGGAGAGTGCGTGCTATTCGTCCCTCTTAAGAGGCACCTTTCTTGCTTATACTTATTTTATTACAGTCCCTACAATTTCGCCTATTCCCAGTCGTCGCCACTGGCTTTGTCCCAACTGGTGACGAATGGGAAAAAATCCCATTCTACGCCAGAATGGGGAGACAATACAGCACTTTCAGTCTGGACAAGGAACTTCCTCTCAATATTTACATATTTTTACCTACTTCGGATTTTAACTGTATTATTCATCTTAACGGTAATAGTCATTTTGTTGTGCAATTATGCATATCGCTTTGCCAAATACATCTATTAGTAATTTTTTTATTTCGAATCGTGACATCTTATTTAGATTCACACAACTCATCTTGGAATCGTGTCGTCATCTAGCGTCGCGTCGGTCGGATAAAGTGCGAGACGAAATGATTCATGTATATGGTCGTACAGAATATATGTATATTACGCCATCATTTGTAATGAAATGAAATTTATTTGCGGAAATACAGTAATAACTTAAGGACAGTAATATCTTAAGTTTTTAACTATATACTAACTAATGTGTTTTGCCAACAAGTGGAATAAGCATCGATAGTGTTGCGCATCTATCGATAATTTTATCAATCAATCGCCTGGCTTCTTCCCTATCTGGGCTCCGCCCTCCTGATATACTCTTTCGCTACTCGTGGCGATTTTGCGTAATTTCTGGCGTTAATCGTATATTATATTATCAGCGTGTCCTTCGAGACTGTTCGCATCGTAAATATTATGGTTTTGTTTATTGATTCGTTTGGCCTTAAGTTCGTAGTCGTTCATTACTTTATCAGTCAGCCATTTGGCTGCCAGTTGATCCGATCCCCATTTTCCTGTTGGACATTCCGGGACTTTTTATTTAGCTCTATCGTAAAAACGGTAATACATACAGGCGTGAAACTTGGTGTGATTAAAGTGCTTAGGCTGAAATAAAACAACAAATAATAAAAAATGGCCAAGTGTGAGTCGTACTTGTGCTAAGGAGTCCGAACTGAATGACAAAAAAAAGTATATTTTTGTCGCTCGCGTTGATGTCTTGTTTAAAATGTGAATAGGTATCATAGTTGTGTGTCCCTCGGAGCGTGAGTCGAATTCGCACTTGAAATTGCAAATCTCGGTCTTTTTTTTCTTAATTACGTTAAACTTCCTCACTTTGACTAGCGATTTGTATCAATTTTATTTAGAAACATAAATGTTTGCTATCGTATTTTCACGGAACACCAGACTCAGTTTTTGGCACTCTTTAACTTTTAAAGTATACTCTTTCAGCGTATAGTATTATTATTTATTATACGTAACGTAAGAAGGATATAATACGTAAAATGTTTTAACTTTTTACAAGCTTTTATTTAGTGTCACTTGCCCCGAAGTCAATCTGTCTGTAATCTTGCTAGTTAAAGACCCACTTCCTGGTTTTCGGTTGAGCTGAATTTTTGCATGCATATGTAAATCGGATGACTTTGCAATATTATTATAACATGGAGCTGATCTGATGACGGAGCCGGAAGATGGCAATGGAAGCTCTGTAATATAATGATGACGCAACCCTATCGAGGTCTTGACAAGAACTGGTCCGAAACGATATGTCAACTCTTAAAAAAAAACTTAACCCCTCTTTATCGGCCAGTCGGGTAAAAATGTATTCTATGTCACTCACGGGATCAAGATGAATCTAACGACACCTCGAACTCAAAAATCCATTAAGACTACAGAGCGTGCCAAAGAAATATACATACATACATACACTCCAAATACATAACCCTCGTTCTGGAGCCATCGGCTAAAAAGATTGATGCCCAGCGTTTGAGAATAAACCTAGGTGGAATTTGGCATTTATTCAGATAGCCAAAAAAACGGGCATAACCTATCTCTACTCACGCATGAATCATAAAGGGTAACGTAGTTGTTATTATATTAAAGTATAGTAAGTATTTGTCAGTCTTTAAAAGTCAGCCATACAGTGTAGACGTATACGAGTTGACAAAAAGATAAATTAATATTTAAAAAAAGTTGAAGCACACTTGTGCTATAATAATCTGTGATATTTACGAATAAGTGTTTTATCTTAATCACAATAGATAAATAGATAGATTATGTAAGTGGATGTTATTAATTTAATTTGCTAGCATTTTATTTTTGTTGTGTGTTGCCGCCACCAAAGTGTTAATCATAAAATTGATTAATTATTGACGAATAAAATATAAACAAACGGCTAAGTCGGTCGGGTACCACATCATAACGTGTTGCCGCCACCGCATTGTTAATCATAAAATTGATTAATTATTGACGATTAAAATATAAGCAAACGGCTAAGTGCGTGTCGGTCGGGCCATGCATTGTGTATAGGGTTTCGCAGTCAATCCTTGCTAATATTATAAATGTGTTTGTTGGTTTGTTACCTTTTCAAGGCCCTGACCAATGTTAATGAAATTTGGCATGCAGGTAGCCTGTGTCACGAGGAAGGACAAAGGCTACTTTTTATTCCGTGAAAATGGCATAGCCCGATGCAGTTCCTGAGGGTACTAAAAATACTCTTTTTTTGGATAATTTCTTTAACATCGCAACAGAACAATGAATTGTTCTGATTTTTTCCACAGATATGGTTGATGATTGATTTACTAACAAGCATATCCTGACATAGTACCCCAGGGATCAGGAAAAAAAAACATGTCCAGGCTCGCGCACCGCGCACCCTCTAAGACAGTCATTACCACGATGTCCACGCGGTCAATGCCGCGGGCAAAAGCTAGTACTTCATAATTTGAAAACTGTTTGATCATATCAGCTCATATGCGTCCCTACCGAAGGACTTGAGCTTACCCCGAATTAGGGCAATAGGGCCTTAGTTCGACCACGCAGGCCCAGTGCGGGTTGGTCGACTTCACAGACAACTTTCAAGTTTCTTCGCAGGGGGCAGGTTTCCTCACTATGTTTTCCTTCACCGTAAGAGCGTCGGAAAAACGTACATATGAAATCGAAATCCAAAAACATATTGGTACGTGGCGTCTAAAAAGCTTAACCCGACACTAAAATACGTGGTTACTGAGAAACGGCAGATGCGCGGGGGCAGGGGATCGTTCGGATTATCCAGGCCCTCCGAGTGTTCCTAGTAAGGTGTCGGCGTCGAACACGGTGTCGCGAGTTCAATGGTATTTTCCCATCTCAATTACAGTTTTATAAGTTTTGAGTGTTCTTGCTAAGGTGTCTGTGTCGGTGTCGATAACAGTGTCGCGAGATCAATGGTTTTTACTCATCTCAAATATTCCCAACGCGCCTGAAGAAGTTTTCTCTTCAAAAAAAATATTTAATAATTTTTCAAAATAAAATATTAGTAAATGTGACTGGACGGTGAAGGAAAACATCGTGAGGAAACTTGCACACAACTGCGAAGAAACTCGAAGGTTGTGTGTAAAGTCGATCAACCAGCACTGGGCTCGAGTGGTCGACTAAGGCCCTATCGCCCTAATTCAGGGTAGGCTCGAGCCCCTCAGTGGGAACTTATTATATGATATGATGACGGAATGTCACTTAAAATACCTTGTTTTTCACCGGAGCGCGGAGTAAATTTTCGTATGTCTGTCCTATTCTCGCGTTTCTCAACTTAATATCATGAAATTTTGTGAGCAGGTTCGATAATTATATGGATTTTATTGTCGATTCAGTTTTTGGATATCTTTAAAATGGCGGAGACATGGGGTTGAAAACGTAAAAAAATATCAAATTTCAGCCATTTCGAATAACTCAAGAGGTGGACGCACAGAGCCTCTAGTAAATCCTATCTTGACTTTTACGCCACTCCCCTTATATATAGCATATCTCTGGCCACCCCAGTATAATATACTTACAAGCTTTTTTGATCTAGGTGATTTGACATAAACAAAGAGTTTTAATTTGACATATTGATTTGTCAAAATCCAGCAAAACCGAATCACAACAGAGGCATCAAAACCAACTAGAATCATTTTTAGTTATATTTTATACAGTTTTAATACTTCAGTTTCACTTTATATATGCCCTTAAGGCATTGTTTTTGTTGTACATATTCTCGTATAATGGTAACAATCAACGCATTGAGACAGCTGTTAAGGCCAAGGAACACATTGCTGTTCGTATCTATACTGTTGCTAACGTTTTGGGCTACTATCGAGCTTCGTGAGCCTGATTCTTCGGATGAGCCACTCGTGGAAACCAGTAGATTTTCACAGATTAAAAGTAGGTACAGTCAATAATGGTGTTGGTGGTGGTGGTAACCAAAGCGAGAGAGATGGAGATATGCGTGTTGTAAAGGTAGCTTCGGGCTGAAACAGGATGCCTATGTACATTTGCGGACTCCTTCAGCTGGAAGTATGAATCCAACTCGCCACGCATATGCCCCGACCCGAGCTCTCGAGTTGCGCTCATGCTTATGCACTCATCATCATCATATCAGCTCATACACGTCCCCATCGAGGGGCTAGAGCCTACTCTGAATTAGGGCGATCGGGCCTTAGTCGACCACGAGGGCCCAGTGCGGGTTGGTCGAATTCACACACAACCTGCGAGTTTCTTTCGCAGGCGTGTGCAGGTTAATTCCTCACGATGTTTTTCTTCACCGTAAGAGCGTCGGATAAACGTACATATGAAATCTAAATTCGAAATCACATTGGTACGTGGCAGGATTTGAACCACGGCTTCCGGGACAGGAGGTAGCCGCCGCAACCGTTACGCCACCAACTAACTAACTCGGTGGAGTCTAACTTTATAAGACTCGGTTTGGTTTGTGGAAGAGCATTTTCTAAGCCCGCCTGGCTAGCTACCACCATCTTATCTAAGTCTATATGAACTGATAAGAAGAAGACTCCGCCGGGAATCGAACCCTCGACCTCCTGATATAAATCTGAAGAACTGAACCATTACGCTATGGAGGCGGTTAAAACGTCTACTGCTGGACAAAGGCCTCCTCCAAGAATTCCCACGTCGAGCGGTCTTGCGCTGCCCACATGCAGCGGCTCTCCACGATGTTCACCAGGTCGTCGGTCCACCGAATGGAACGTCTGCCTACGCTACGTCTTCCGATGCTCGGTTGCCACTTGAAAACTTTACTTCCCCAACGGCCATCTGTTCATTTTGCATTGTGTGCATTTCCACCGAGTACGTCCGAATGACACTCGGTGTATGCGTGGTGAGGCTGTCTGTAATGCGTACACACCTTTAGACTCGCACATCTCCTCTCCGCTTCGATCCAATGTATGAATAACTGTAGGAATCAATTAAAAATTAAAAACCTGACTGCGTAAAAAATAATATCTGTACGGCAGCCCGCACTAAACTTTCTCGACATTTTTTATTATTTTTCACCGACTTCACAAAAAGGCGGTTTCTCTATTGGACCGTATATACAGAGTGTAACAAAATTTGTGTAGGTCCCGTTAACTGAGGCTCACTCATCATACTGAAGAACTTTTGTTCTACGACTTTGCTGAAAACGAAAAAAAAAATGTTTACGCTACACGTTGCCGACTTGTAGTCACACCACATACTCGCACATATCGATCAGCTGATCGACCGATTTTGTGCATTTTAGTATGGAGGGTCCAATTTATTTTTGGAGAATTTACTATAGGTTCCTTGGAGAACGTTTTTGAGTATGACGAGTAGAACCCCCAGTTAACTGAACCTACACCAATTTTGTTACACCTGTATATTCAATGTGTGTTCGTTTATGAACCGATTTTGATGATTCTTTTTCTGTTGGTACCATGATAAGGAAACCAGGATCTGATGATAGCATCCCAGAGAAATCGAGGGGAACCTTCGAAAATCGTAGTGCGTTTGAAGTCGGTTTTTTTTGTTTAAAATTAATTTCATACAACATTGAATGCAAAAAAATTGAAATAATTTTGATGAATGCATGTTCCGTGACCGACAATATACACTTATTTGTAGGGATGCCTCGATACGCCTTTTTGCCGATACGATACCGATACCGATACTCTTGTAAAAATATCGGCGATACTGATACCGATACGCTTATTGAATTCAATAAGGAAGGTAGAATAAATAAAACACAATTAATTAATAGTTTTAGTAATCAAAATTTACATTTTTAAGATTTTTATTTAAAAAACAAAGCATTCTTAAGTTTTGCGGGCGAAGGCGATTTCGCAAGTCTGTTTGAATAAGACCTGCGGTGGAAAATAGTCTCTCAGATGCGATAGATGCCTCGTTTGCAACGAAATAGATCGGACAACACGCGCGTTTACATTACATTTTTAAAGCGCGAAATTTGAAAAGTATCGTTGAATCTGCCATAAAAATATCGCCGATACCGATATATCGGCAAACCCGAAGTATCGCCGATATATCGGTATCGGTATCGGATGCATCCCCATTATTTGTAATACATGACATTGACGATTCAATAGCTCCAACCATGAGTAAATTGTTGTATACAAACACGATTTTTCCTAGACCAATGGGTATTACTATCTAATAGACAAACATAAGCAACTTCGACGACGTGCAAAAATTCATCATAATCGAAAGAGCAGTTATTTAAAAAAAACAGTTTTTGTTTTATGACAGCTACTCTTTATTTTGACGGTACGAAGAAACTTTTGATATTTTTTTTTTTTATTCACAATTGGTAAACCCTTGACAACATCTCACCTAATAACTTGATGAAATAATTTTAAACTTTTTAGTTCTAAATTTTGGTCCCATAGACTGGTAGTTATAGATAGGAGGAAGATGATTATTTTTATTGATTTGACGATGTTCTGTTTTTAATAAAGAACGGAAAATTTCTGTTCATTTTGAAATCTTGTTCTAATTTTCACCCTTTTTGAGTCTGTCATATCACTTTCGGTAACCGTTGGTACTTCTGGTGTCGATTTTCGAGTCTTCCAGCCCCAAAAACCTCGGAAACGACACCATGGAGTGAATCGCAATGTCTTCATCATCATATCAGCCGAAAAACGTCCACTGTTGGACGAAGGCCTCTCCCAAGGATTTCCTTGACGACCGTTCCAATGGTCGCAATGTCTTGATAAACAAAAAATAATTGTATACTTCCGGAATTGCCGCCATCTTGTTTTCATCCACTTCCGGTACCCGAACGGACTTCCGGTTATGAAAATTGAGTTCAGCGACCCCAAAAACCCATGCCAGGACCACACTCGACAAGATTCAAGTCATAGGACATTTTTTTTTAGTTCAGGGTCCATTTTAGACGCCGTCTTGAATTTTGAGCAAAGTAGCCAAAATTCGGCTTGGCAATATTCAGAATTGGATTCAGCAGAATTTTTTACTTCGGAAAAGTCATGTTGCCAAAATTGCTCACAAAATGCCGTTGAGATAAAAAAAAGTAAGCCGATTTTTAGAATTAACTACCAGTTTAACGATCGGACTAAGGATTTAGCCTCTAGAGCCAAGCGTGACGGACGGACGGAATTGAGATATCATCGGTTTTATTCGAATTCTAAGAATAGGCATATGAATATCATATGGATCACATCGTCCGCGAGTGTCCAATGGGAACCCTGCGGACCTGATCGATCACCCTTACAAACGAAGCAGCCAAATGGCTTATTAACTCATCCCCTAATCTATGGACGATTACGAACCTAACGCCCTAAGACTAAATACATAACTCTTCTCAACTTACAGAAACAATGGCGATCCACATCAAAGACATTGACGAGCTGATGAACAAGCTGACTGAGGCCGGAGACAAGTTGGTGGTGATCGACTTCATGGCCACCTGGTGCGGGAACTGCAAGATGATCGGGCCCAAACTCGAGGAGATGGCCAACGAAATGGCAGACTCCATTGTTGTGCTTAAGGTCAGTTAAGGCACCATTTTTAGGGTTCCATACACCCAAAGGGTGACCAACTGGACCCTATTATTAAGCCTCCGCTGCCTGTTTGTCAGCGGGGTGTATTTCATGAGGTGGACAGCTGAATTTTTCACAAAGTGTGCATTTATATTGCCGCTATTACAAAAAAATCATAAAAATGTAAAAAAGGCTCCCATACAAGAAACATATTTAAAAATGAGTTTTTACCAGATCCCTCGGAAACTGTGTCGGATACATTTTTTACGGCATATAGTCTTATGTCGCTTCCCATCCCATCTCTGTGCAAAAAATTTCTCCCTTACGAGGTGATATAAAGTCATCGGAAAAAAAACCGGCCAGGTGCGAGTCGAATTAGCACTCCGAGGGTTCCGTCCCACCACACTTCTCCACACAACTATGACAATGATACGTATAAACATTACAAACAAAAACTCGATCGACAGAAATATGCTTTTTTTCATTCAGTACGGACTCCTTAGCGCGAGTACGACTCACACTTATAGATATACTGATCCATGCCCAAACAGAGTCTGAACATGATAAAATATTAGAGCAAGTGTTAAAAAGAGCAAGGGAGTATGGAATAAAATTTAATAGAGAGAAATGTCATTTCAAAAAGGACCAAGTTAAATATCTAGGACATATACTAACAAGTGAAGGCATAAAAGTAGATAGTGAGCGAGTGAAAGCAATAATTGAAATGAGAGAACCAAAAAGTCAAAAAGAATTATTAAGATTCTTAGGTATGATTAATTATGTAGGGAGATTTATTCCTAATCTGGCTGATGTAACTGCTCCTTTGAGATATTTAATAAAAAAAAGATGTACAATTTATATGGTCCACAGAGCAACAAAAAGCTTATGACTTGTTAAAAGAATTGCTGAGTTCTCCTCCAGTACTAGCATATTTTGAAATAGATAAAGAGATAATACTTAGTGTAGATGCATCAAAGGAAGGTTTAGGTGCAGTTATTTTACAAGAAGGACAGCCTATAGCGTATGGATCTAGGGCTATGACTAGTACAGAACAAAATTATAGTCAGATAGAAAAAGAAAGCTTAGCTATATTGTATGGATGTACAAAATTTCACCAGTACTTATATGGGCAACAATTTGTAGTAGAGACTGACCATAAACCGCTTGTCTCCATATTTTCTAAATCGTTAAATAAAAGTCCAGT
The DNA here is from genome assembly GCA_947284805.1 of Coleophora flavipennella. Lineage (NCBI taxonomy): Eukaryota > Metazoa > Arthropoda > Insecta > Lepidoptera > Coleophoridae > Coleophora > Coleophora flavipennella. The sequence continues at coordinate 6,014,931 of OX369258.1, read as the reverse complement.
CAGGTTGCAGAAAATAAGAATGGCGTTACAACCCTATAGTTTCAGATTAGTATACAAACCTGGCAAAGATTTATTAGTAGCTGACCATTTGAGTAGGTCTTACCTAAATGATACTGGTAAAACATATGACTTGGAAATTGAAACTCATGTCGCAATGGTAGTAAGTAGCTTTAAAATTACAGATCAGAAAATGAAGGAATTAGTAGAGGAAACAGCTACAGATCAAGAATTAAAAATAGTAAAAGAATATATTAGAAAAGGATGGCCACAAAATAAGTGTGAGATAGATAGTAGAGCAAAAATGTATTATAGCTACAAAGATGAGTTAGGTGAAAGTGAGGGTTTAATTTTCAAGGGAATGCAGATAGTAATACCACAAAGTAAAAGACAAGAAATGTTACATTTCATACACTATTCTCATCTAGGGATAGAAAAATGCAAAGCATTAGCACGTAAATCTGTATTTTGGCCCAATATGGCTAAAGAAATAGAAGACAGAGTAAAGAACTGTGATGTATGTAAGAGCTTCCAGAACAGGAATAGAAAGGAACCCATGATAAATATGGAAATTTCAGACAAACCATGGCAAATATTATCTGCTGATATATTTTTTCTACATAGAGTGCCATATATCTTGGTAGTGGATTCGTATAGTAAATACGTTGAAATTGAAAAATTAAAAGATTTGACAGCTAAGTGTACGATAGATAGGATTAAAGAAATATATGCGAGACATGGAATACCTGATAAATTGTATACAGACCCAGATTCACAATTCAGTAGTCATGAGTTTGCAAATTTTTCTAAAATATGGAATTTTGAGCATAAAATGATCAGTCCTAAACATCATCAAGGTAACGGGTTGGCAGAAAGATATATCCAAACAGTTAAAAAAATGCTTAAAAAATCAATTTATGACAATAAAGATCAGTATTTAGGATTACTAATATACAGAAACACACCAATATCTAAGGACGGGAAAACTCCTTCAGAGTTATTGTTTAACCGCTGTGTAAAAAATATATTACCTACTCGGGAAAGAAAGTATGAAAAGAAAGGTCATAAGAAAGAATTGATAAATAAACAAAAATCATCATTACAGCTCATATACGTCCCACCGAGGGGCTCGAGCCTACCCTGAATCAGGGCGATTAGGCCTTAGTCGACCACGCGGGCCCAGTGCGGGTTGGTCGACTTCACACACAACCTTCGAGTTTCTTCGCAGGCGTGTGCAGGTTTCCTCACGATGTTTTCCTTCACCGTTAAAGCAATCGGTAAGTATGCACGTAAGTTTTTGAAAAACTCATTGGTACATTGGCCGTCCAGATTTGAACCCGGTACCTCTGGTTAGATGTACCGAGTCGTTACCGGTTGAGCCACCGACGCTTTAAAACAAAAATACAAGAAAAATATTATAATAAGAGTAGTAGGGTGTTACCTGAATTGAAAAGAGGTGAGCATGTAAAGATTCCAGATGAGAGTAATAGAAAGCCTCATGAAAGTGGAATAGTGTTAGGTGAAGCACAAGGTCCAAGGTCGTATAGAATAAAAAATGAGAGAGGTGATGTGATAGTGAGGAATAGAAGGATGTTAATCAAAGGAGGAAAGTATAAAGAACGTAGGAATAGTTGGAACAGTTTAGAAGATTCAGGGATGGAACAAAATCAGGATAATGACATAAAAATAAATCAAAAACCTTTAGAGGAAAATGAAAATTTAATTTCTAATTTTTATAATAAAAGGTCTGATAGTGGCTACACAACAAGATCTGGTAGAGTGACTAGGAGACCTATCTATTTGAATGATTATACAGAGTGATGTTATTTTAAAATTGTCATTACAAAATATTTGTGTTTAAAATTAACTTGTGTACTTAATAAAAATGTTTTAAGTTGTGTTCTATTCAAAATAATACTAAATCATTTTAGTTACATATTGTTTTGAAATAATTAAGTTATTTCTAAGTGTTTGTGTACAATGTTTTAATGTGTAATAAAAATTCAAATGAATGTGTTACATAAACTAGAAAGGGAAGGATGTTATAGATAGTATGAGACATCTCTAGTGGTAAGTTTGTGTTGTCTATGCATGTGTGTTTCTTTGTCTGTGACTATGATTCTGGCTAGTTGTTTTGAGTGTTTCCAATAAACTTTTAATATTAAATACGAGTATAATTTAATAACATAACAACACTTGACCAGTTTTTATTATTTGTTGTTTTAATTCAGAAGTAATTTATTTACTTAAAGTTTCACGCCTTTATATATTACCGTTTTTACGATTGAGCTGATTCAAGAATGATAAAAGCACGTTTTTTTGTATGAAGAAGACCCCCTTATTTTTTCAATTTTTCTAATCTTATTTGTGTAAAAACGGCAATAGAAATACACACTGTGAAAATTTCAACTGACTACCGAGGTTCATGAAATATAGCCCGCTGACAGACAGACAAACAGATGGATAGCGGAGGCTTAGTAATACCAAAGTGTACCGGGTGTAAGAGACAGGTTCTAGAAAACTGATAAGAAGGTGTCTTCAGTTTCTCATACTAAGATATTATTATTTTTTATTCACAATTGGTAAACCCTTGACAACTTCTCACCTGGTGGTAAGTGACGATAATAGGCATAAACAAAAAGTTCAGGAATGTACAGAAAACCAAGAAACCGTGTTTCGTTATTTTTCTCCTACGCAATGTAACGCGAATTCGCGCGAATGCGACGCCCACGCACAGTAGCGCAACGCGTTTAATGTCGCACGATGCCGCCACCGGCGTAGGTACTAGCATACTAGCCTGTAGTCAGCCTGCCAAACTCACGGAGTTTGGCAGGCTGTGCCCCGCCGCCCGCTGCCCCGCAAGTACCCTTTCGTTGCCTTGCGTAAGTACATTCGTTGCGCTACTGTAAGCCGCTATACTGTAATACTGTGCCTACGCACAGTAAGTTAGTGATTACTGACCGATCGAGTTTTGCATCCATTGCTGTTTAAAAAAGAAAAGAAAAAATTCAAAAATTTCCTGAAAGAAATTCTAATAAAATATGACTACGAATGATGAACTGATTAAACCCTATCAGTTTTCGGATCAATTTTAGTACTAAAATATGATCCCGTTGGTCCCCCTTTGCGTGTACGGAACCCTAAAAAGAAGTTTTGCCTTATCCCTTTAGGAGCTACGTCAGGTTATGCTTTTTTTTGCGTAATAAAATGTAGCCTAGTATGTCAGTACAAAGGATGGGGACCCTGTCAACTAAGTATCTGTACAAAAAAAAACACTTCAATCTGTTGCTACGCGTGAAAGAAGGTTGAACAAACAAACAAACGCACTTTCACATTTAAAGGTTAGCATAATCCGTGTTATTTCATCATCATCATTAGCAGCATATCAGCCAAAATGCGTACACTGCTAAACACCCGCTCACTTTCGATATCCATAGGGGCGAAGCCGCAGGCAACAGCTAGTTATTACATACTTTTATACAATCAGTGTTTTGTACGATAAGATAAAGTGTTTATTTGTTTGAAATGAAAATCACTTCACCATAGGAAAATTAATGTATGTTTGTGATTAAAAAGTCTCAGACTACCAGTTCTATCTTATCTGGAAAATAAAATTTATCATATATACTCAGGAAATAGACATGTGGTTTTACAATTCATAAATTACCAATTTGTGCTGAAAAATCTATAGAAATGTGAAAGAGCTATTACGAGAGTCTGGTGACATTTATCGGTTGAGATAACACAAATACAGTAATTAAAGATACCGTTGAAGCATGTATTATATTACACTATATGTATTAGTACCTGGGTCGGAGACCCTAGTAGGCAGGCATGTGAACTTTTTTTTTTATTTACTACTGGTAAGCCTTGGCATCATCACACAGTTCGGTTTCTTTGATGATTTTTTTTCGTTATAGATAAGCTGCACTGTATCCAGTCCAGGATTTCTAAAGGTTCTCCCAAACATAGCTTAAAATGTTTCACAAATATTTCTTAGGAAAATGTTTCTTTGTGAGTTTCCCAAAAAAACACGGCTGAATAAAAAAACATTTACCCTCCTTTTTGGGCATGTATCCTTTGTCACTCACGGGATCAAGACGAATCTAAGGATACCTAGCACTATGAAGCCGTTTAGAAGATATGGTGGAATAAAGAAATATACATACATACTTTCGAACTGAAAACAATACATTCTGTTTTTGTGGACAATTGTGTAAAAACATAAAACTACACAAAAAAAAAGTGTGTGTGTCAGCTCCGACGCACGACTGGAGTTTACTACTTAAGTACGAGTGTCTAAACAGGCACAAAACAGGGCTTGACTTTAGTTTTAAGTTTACTCTGCACAGTTTTTATAACTAATATACCAATTTCCGGCCTCTTTTCATAGCTGATGTGTCAGGTGTTTTAGCTCCCATGGTCGCAGATTTTAAAATCTTATCAGATCAAAAATTGTAAGAATGCAACAATAACAGATCTGATTTGATTACTGTGTTGTGACTTCATTTTAGATTTCGTAGTGACTTATATTCTTTTTGTCAGATTCAGCCAATCCTGACTGTTTTGTATCACGTGACAGAGGTGCGCACAATAGGTTGCGCGTAAAAAACGTAACGCGCAAAGAGAATATAACAAACTACGTTTTCGATCACTAGATTTTACTCCTCATATTTTTTTCATACCGGGCGCCTTATATGCAAATCGATTCTTAAGGAGTAAACTCCAAAAAGATAAACCTTAACATGTCATTGTTAAAAAAAAGGTCCATACTATCTAAGTTATCTATACTGATATTATAAAGAGGAAAGCTTTGTATGTTTGTAACGATTAAACTCAAAATCTAATGAACCGATTTTAAAAATTCTTTCACCATTAGACTGCTACATTATCGCTGAGTAACATAGGCTATATAAAAATAATAGAAAAGATAAGGGATCCTTGCTAAATCTTCAGTAACGTGAACCAAGGTTCATAAAATTTGCTTAAAAATTTCTTTCATGCATCGCCTACGCTGCGGAAACTATTGATGATAGAACAAAAAAATGTTCTACAATATTAAAGAACACGTCAATATCTACAAAAAGCTTTGCGATACTATATTATGTCCAACTATTGTAGTTATGTCACTATAACCACTTTTTTATATTTTAAAAGTTAATAAAAAAGCTAAACAAAATCAGACCATGATAACCATACCTTCGTATATTCAATATAATATAATATATAATCAATAATCCTTATCCAAATAAATCATTTCATTTTTAACTGTTTCAATACCTATAGATAACTTTTTGAATTACTCAAATCGGAAATTCCATTCAGAAGATATTACGAATTTAGGAAAATAAACACCACCGCCGCTGCGCAATGACCAGTGTGGCCCCACGCAATGCAGCCGTAGAGTAGGCCAGCGGACAAGGCGACGAGGGAGGGGGCACGAAATGCGAGGCGGGCATATCTTAAATGTATTATAAATGTTTATTTGTAACCTTTTTACGCTTCAGCACCTTGACCAATATTGATGGAATTTGGTATGCAGGTAGCCTGTGTCACGGGAAGGACATAAGCTACTTTTTATCCCGTGAAAATAGCATAGTCCGATGTAGTTCCTGAGGGAACTGAATACTCTTTTTTTGTTTAATTTATTTAACGTTGCAACGGATTGTTGTGATTTTTCGCACAGTGATGGTTGAGGGGGTGGAAAATGAAGTAATTTACTAATTTAATTAGCATATCCTGACATAGTTACCGAGGAATCTGATTGGTTTAGAGAGAAAGAGACCGAGAAATACTTGTTGCTATCTTTTTCTGTAAACCAGGAAACAAATTTTATTTTACAATAGCAATAAAAATAATAATGTGATGATTTATAGTAATGATAGATGGTCATTGTAATATAATCAAACTCCAAAAAATCTAACGAATCCAAGCATGCTGACGGTACTTTTCGTGAAGTCGTTGGGGAGCTTTTTTTTAATTCAATTATTTTATTTATAATTGCCTACAATCTCGTGGAGTCGTTGGGAAGCTTTTTTGAAATTAAATTATTTTATTTATAATTGCCTACAATCTCGTGGAGTCACTGGGTATAACCCCGGAACCTTAAAAACTATAGTTGCATAGCTTAAGCATGCGTATGACTTCAGAAAAAAACTATGTCTCCTGTTTTTTTATGTGTTAGGGTTTTGAATTGTTCTTGTTACTGGCTGATTCTGCTTACAGCCATAAAAAGAATACCAAAATCTTTCGTATCCAGAATGAGTCCTCAACCTTTTTTCGGTGGTGAAATGGTTATGGTGGGTCAATAGGCATTTTGACTATGTTTAAAATATGTAACAATTTGTTGTCATCCTAATAAAATGTAATGTAAAAAGCATATTTAATTAATGTTCTGAAAAAAATAAGGTAATTTTCTGTATTAAAAAACAAATTAATTTTTTAATTCAAACTTGATTTACTCCGTTATACGACAGATCTCCAGGAAATATTAAAATGGTTTGCATTTTATGCAATAACAAATAATAAAAAACTATTTTCCAGTAGTAGTCAAATATTCTATTAATAAGCAGCCTGTTTCCACATTTTTAAGCCATGAGAATGCACGTAGGTATTCCGTTTTTTTTTGATTCCGTATCCAAAGGGTAAAAACGGGACCCTATTACTAAGACTCCGCTGTCTGTCCGTCTGTATGTCTGTCCGTCTGTCACCAGGCTGTATTTCATGAACAGTAATAGCTATACAGTTGAAATTTTCACAGATGATGTATTTCTGTTGCCGCTATAACAACAAATACTAAAAATTACAAAAAGTGAAAAATAAGGAAGTCTTCATACAAAAATCCTGATTATTTTTAAGTAGTTGCAAGTGCCTCCCCCCCCCTCACGGTGCCTATTTGTGCCTATGTTACTTTACCATTTACTTACAAAACTACGTTTCTTGCAGGTCGACGTTGACGAGTGCGAAGACATAGCAATGGAGTACAACATCAACTCAATGCCCACTTTCGTGTTTGTAAAGAACTCTAAGAAACTCGAAGAGTTCTCCGGAGCGAATGTGGACAAGCTGAAGACTACAATCCTAAAGCTTAAGTAAGCGAATCGGTGCGAAGTGCTGGCCCCTAGCGGAACGTTGCTGCCACCTTCTATATTTTACAACGTTTAGTACTTAGGTCTTTGAGTTAACTGTAAAAGTGTATTTTTTTAACGCATTCGTTTTATAAACAACAGAAATGTGATGGTTTTAGCGAAATCTTCTAAATTTTAAAATTACTTTTTATAGAAATTTTATAAAAAAATTATAATTTTAGACATCATGCATAGACTTGCAGTCCATGTGTTAGCAACATAATTTGTGGTTTGCCTAAATGAATACCTATTTATAATCAATGCAAAAAAGTACCTTAGGTATAGACAGTACTTGTTGGAAATTTCCAAAATATTTGTTTTTAGACCTGAGGGAGGACCATGTCTTAGTTACATAATTTGGGATTTGACTACATGAGTACTTATTTGGAATATGTGCAAAAAGGTACCTAAACTTGTTATTCGGTAGTTCGGTAGGTCCCTACTGTATGTTGGAAATTCTTTGTACCAAAATATTTAAAGACCTGTAGACCATGTCTTACTTACATAGTTTGGAATTTGACTACATGAGTATATTCGTAATGTATGCAAAAAGGTACCTAAACTTGTTATTCAGTAGGTCCCTAAAGTTGGAAATTCTTTGTCCCCAAAATATTTAAAGACTTGTAGACCATGTCTTAGTTACATAATTTGGGATTTGACTACATGACTACTTTTTTTAATTATATGCAAAAAGGTACCTAAACTTGTTATTTGTAGATGCCTACTGTATGTTGGAAATTCTTTGTACCAAAATATTTAAAGACTTGTAGGCCATGACTTAGTTAAATATTTTGTGATTTGACTACATGAGTATATTTGTATTGTATGCAAAAAGGTACCTAAACTTGTTATTTGGTAGGTCGGTACTGTATGTTGAAAATTATTGGCCCCAAAACATAAATTAAACCTTAGAATTTAATTTTACCTGTTATGAAAAGGATATTGCTATAAAATTCCAAGATTACCTAAATGTTGTGTCAGTGATAGTATTGCATTTTTAATAGGAGCATTTAATATGCACACAAATACGTAATATATTTGTGTAAATTTATTGTCAGAAAATAATTACATATATTGTCACAAACTCAAACCTTTTACTATAGTTTAGACATCACAAAACCGCTAGGGGTGATACGTTTGTGCATAATTTTTGAATACCTATTTATTTTTACAAAGTGATAGTTATGCTATAACCTATTATTTCACGCATTTGTGTAGGCCGTAGAATATGGAAAAACTAAATAATGTTTCGAAGTTAATGCCTATTTTTGTAAATGCCACGACGTGTCTTAAAATAATAATGAAAACGGCACGAATTTGTGCTTATAAAATAGCCAACAATGTTGCAAGGACGCCACCCAATGTCGATAGCTAAGATTTGAAGCCATCCAGTCCAAAAGATTTTTTGGCCGTATGACGTCAGATCGCAAATTCTGCGTATTTGCGTTTTTATGTATGTTACAAAAGCATTGTTATTTCAATAAATATCGTGATAATATGTTTTTTTTTTCCTTTCACTGTAATACTTAGGTACCTATACACACTTTATGGCTATATACAGGTGACTTTTAATTAGTTCTTGATAGCAAAGGATATGAATGTACTCGTGAACACAAACAACTTTCCCAAAAAAACTATATATCAACATATAGTTTTTTTGGGAAAGTTGTTTGTAATCACGAGTACATTCATATCCTTTGATATCAAGAACTAATTAAAACTCATCCCATATAACTCCGTTTATCTACTGTGGCACTTACTTTCGTAACTGTCAGGACTCGCCACCCAGGTGGAGCCTGCAGTAGCAGGTTGTCTCTAGGGGTTCAAAGGATTTCAGGAGGTCGATAAGAAGACGATACTGTTTTTTTTGCAAATAAAACCTATGGAAAATTCTCCAAGATTTGGACCTTTCATAAAATCAGTCAGCTCATTAGCCAGTTTTGGTATTCGAAGTCTACAAATTTATTTGCGAATTAACTGAGGGGTAAACTTTTTTTTATTCACGTGAACCCTTGACATCATCTCAACTGATGGTAAGTGAAGATGATGCCGAAGATGGAAGCGGGCTTATCAAGATTCCCCAACGCAATGGGGAACTGGCTATCTTATCCATGCTGTTAACATTGATGTTTTGCGACAAGAATTAGATAAAATGGTGGAAATTAGCCAGACGAGCTTAGGAAATGCCCTCCCACCAACCAAACCTAGTCATACAAAGTTAGACTCCGCCGGTAATCGAACCCACGACCTCCAGATGTGAAGCTAATGGACTTAACCATTATACGAGGCCTAACTTATCCGAGGCACCATGCTAGTACGTTAATACTAATATACAGCGTGTAACAAAATTGGTGTAGGTCCCGTTAACTGGGGCTTCTACTCATCATACTGAACAACTTTTGTTCTACGACTTTGTGGAAAACGTAAAAATTTTTTTTTACTCTTCATAGAAATCGATCAGCTGATCGACCGATTTTGTGCATTTTAGTATGGCGGGTCCAATTTTTTTTGCGAATTTACTATGGGTTCCTTGGCGAATGTTGTTCAGTATGACGAGTAGAACCTCCAGTTAATGGGACCGTTAACTGGGGCTTCTACTCATCATACTGAACAACTTTTGTTCTACGAGTTTCCTGAAATCGCAAAAAAAAAATACTCTTCATACAAATCGATCAGCTGATTGACCAATTCTGTACATTTTAGTATGGAGGGTCCAAATTTTTTTTGAGAATTGACTATGGGTTCCTGGGGAAAGTTGTTTAGTATGATGAGTAGAACCCCCAGTTGACGGGACCTACACCACTTTTGTTACAACCTGTATATACACTCGAGAGCGATGAATCCGGGTCACTTAAAGAATCCTAAAAATCTCGGAAACTAAGAAGGCTAGCTTCATGAAATAAATTGTGTTTAATAGACAATTTAATACTCCTTAAATGAAGTCATTAAAACTTCTTAGTTATATTAATATTATGTCATAAAAAAATCAAATTTGAAAAAGGGAGACTCGAAGATGGAACTACGAAATAACTACTTTTGCTTTTGTTTCTAATCTGTCATTTAAGTGGGTATATAAACCATGTTGATAGTATTCAATATTTATTATTCAAGCAGTAATCATATCGCTTACACCTGAAGAATGCACCAGAATACTCACAATGCTGGAAAACGGCCGGGGTCAGCGCGATACAGCCACGACTGTCGGTGTGTCGCTGTCAACAGTACAAAGAGTTCTTCAACGTTACGAGGAAACTGGCTCTAACCTACGCAGACCAGGAACAGGCAGAACCAGGTGTACCACAGCACGACAAGATCGATACTTGGTGAACACAATGCTTCGTTATCGCTTTCTCACAGGAACTGAACTTACAAATCAGTTTCGACGCCTCGGAGGAAGTAACCCAAGCGCATGGACAGTAAGGCGACGACTTGCTGAAGCTAACTTGAAACCACTTAGACCTGCAAACGGCCCTAAACTGGAGCGTGGGCATCGTATTTCAAGACTAAGATATGCCCAGAACCACTTAAATTGGAGTATTGGAGATTTGTCAAAAGTTATGTTCTCCGACGATTCAAAATTTATGCTCTACAAGCACGATGGAAGACACAGAGTGTATAGAAGACCAGGGGAAAGATTCAAGCAAGCATGCATCGAAGAAAAAGTAGCCTACGGTGGTGGGTCTGTACATGTGTGGGTCGGAATTTCTTCCGAGAGTCGCACAGAACTGGTGTTCATAGAAAACGGCTCTTTAACTAGCGAAAGATATGTGGAAGAAATCCTGAATGAACACGTTGGTCCATTTATGGTCAAGTTGGGTGAGGATGCTATTTTTATGCATGACAATGCCCGGCCTCATACGGGTTGGATTGTGAATGACTACCTTCAAGAGATGAACATCACTCGTATGGAGTGGCCAGCACGCAGCCCGGATATCAACCCGATCGAGCATGCTTGGGACGATCTAGGGAGATGCGTAAACCAAAGAAGCCCTCCCCCAATCACGCTTCGTGAGCTCAAAATTTGCTCTCACAGAGGAATGGGAGAATATTCCCCAAAATCGTATAGGGAACTTGGTGTACAGCATGCCAAACCGCGTAAACACAGTGATGGAAGCACGAGGAGGCAATACGAAGTATTAAAATTCAAGTAAATCGTAATGTTGTTCAAAAATGTCATGTTTCCTATTTTTGTTTTAAGGCGAGATCAGCAGTTTTTTTTATTTATGTAATTTTTTGTAAATAAAATGTAGTGACTCGTAAATTTTATTACTTTCATTTAAGGGGTATTAAAGTGTCTAATAAACAATTTATTTCATGAAGCTTGCCTTCTTAGTTAAGTCATTCTTAGTTTCATTCTTAGTTAAGTCATTGATTCAGAGTTAGAAAAAACGTTGTCTCTTTTTGTATGGAGAGTGCGTGCTATTCGTCCCTCTTAAGAGGCACCTTTCTTGCTTATACTTATTTTATTACAGTCCCTACAATTTCGCCTATTCCCAGTCGTCGCCACTGGCTTTGTCCCAACTGGTGACGAATGGGAAAAAATCCCATTCTACGCCAGAATGGGGAGACAATACAGCACTTTCAGTCTGGACAAGGAACTTCCTCTCAATATTTACATATTTTTACCTACTTCGGATTTTAACTGTATTATTCATCTTAACGGTAATAGTCATTTTGTTGTGCAATTATGCATATCGCTTTGCCAAATACATCTATTAGTAATTTTTTTATTTCGAATCGTGACATCTTATTTAGATTCACACAACTCATCTTGGAATCGTGTCGTCATCTAGCGTCGCGTCGGTCGGATAAAGTGCGAGACGAAATGATTCATGTATATGGTCGTACAGAATATATGTATATTACGCCATCATTTGTAATGAAATGAAATTTATTTGCGGAAATACAGTAATAACTTAAGGACAGTAATATCTTAAGTTTTTAACTATACTAACTAATGTGTTTTGCCAACAAGTGGAATAAGCATCGATAGTGTTGCGCATCTATCGATAATTTTATCAATCAATCGCCTGGCTTCTTCCCTATCTGGGCTCCGCCCTCCTGATATACTCTTTCGCTACTCGTGGCGATTTTGCGTAATTTCTGGCGTTAATCGTATATTATATTATCAGCGTGTCCTTCGAGACTGTTCGCATCGTAAATATTATGGTTTTGTTTATTGATTCGTTTGGCCTTAAGTTCGTAGTCGTTCATTACTTTATCAGTCAGCCATTTGGCTGCCAGTTGATCCGATCCCCATTTTCCTGTTGGACATTCCGGGACTTTTTATTTAGCTCTATCGTAAAAACGGTAATACATACAGGCGTGAAACTTGGTGTGATTAAAGTGCTTAGGCTGAAATAAAACAACAAATAATAAAAAATGGCCAAGTGTGAGTCGTACTTGTGCTAAGGAGTCCGAACTGAATGACAAAAAAAAGTATATTTTTGTCGCTCGCGTTGATGTCTTTTGTTTAAAATGTGAATAGGTATCATAGTTGTGTGTCCCTCGGAGCGTGAGTCGAATTCGCACTTGAAATTGCAAATCTCGGTCTTTTTTTTCTTAATTACGTTAAACTTCCTCACTTTGACTAGCGATTTGTATCAATTTTATTTAGAAACATAAATGTTTGCTATCGTATTTTCACGGAACACCAGACTCAGTTTTTGGCACTCTTTAACTTTTAAAGTATACTCTTTCAGCGTATAGTATTATTATTTATTATACGTAACGTAAGAAGGATATAATACGTAAAATGTTTTAACTTTTTACAAGCTTTTATTTAGTGTCACTTGCCCCGAAGTCAATCTGTCTGTAATCTTGCTAGTTAAAGACCCACTTCCTGGTTTTCGGTTGAGCTGAATTTTTGCATGCATATGTAAATCGGATGACTTTGCAATATTATTATAACATGGAGCTGATCTGATGACGGAGCCGGAAGATGGCAATGGAAGCTCTGTAATATAATGATGACGCAACCCTATCGAGGTCTTGACAAGAACTGGTCCGAAACGATATGTCAACTCTTAAAAAAAAACTTAACCCCTCTTTATCGGCCAGTCGGGTAAAAATGTATTCTATGTCACTCACGGGATCAAGATGAATCTAACGACACCTCGAACTCAAAAATCCATTAAGACTACAGAGCGTGCCAAAGAAATATACATACATACATACACTCCAAATACATAACCCTCGTTCTGGAGCCATCGGCTAAAAAGATTGATGCCCAGCGTTTGAGAATAAACCTAGGTAGAATTTGGCATTTATTCAGATAGCCAAAAAAACGGGCATAACCTATCTCTACTCACGCATGAATCATAAAGGGTAACGTAGTTGTTATTATATTAAAGTATAGTAAGTATTTGTCAGTCTTTAAAAGTCAGCCATACAGTGTAGACGTATACGAGTTGACAAAAAGATAAATTAATATTTAAAAAAAGTTGAAGCACACTTGTGCTATAATAATCTGTGATATTTACGAATAAGTGTTTTATCTTAATCACAATAGATAAATAGATAGATTATGTAAGTGGATGTTATTAATTTAATTTGCTAGCATTTTATTTTTGTTGTGTGTTGCCGCCACCAAAGTGTTAATCATAAAATTGATTAATTATTGACGAATAAAATATAAACAAACGGCTAAGTCGGTCGGGTACCACATCATAACGTGTTGCCGCCACCGCATTGTTAATCATAAAATTGATTAATTATTGACGATTAAAATATAAGCAAACGGCTAAGTGCGTGTCGGTCGGGCCATGCATTGTGTATAGGGTTTCGCAGTCAATCCTTGCTAATATTATAAATGTGTTTGTTGGTTTGTTACCTTTTCAAGGCCCTGACCAATGTTAATGAAATTTGGCATGCAGGTAGCCTGTGTCACGAGGAAGGACAAAGGCTACTTTTTATTCCGTGAAAATGGCATAGCCCGATGCAGTTCCTGAGGGTACTAAAAATACTCTTTTTTTGGATAATTTCTTTAACATCGCAACAGAACAATGAATTGTTCTGATTTTTTCCACAGATATGGTTGATGATTGATTTACTAATAAGCATATCCTGACATAGTACCCCAGGGATCAGGAAAAAAAAACATGTCCAGGCTCGCGCACCGCGCACCCTCTAAGACAGTCATTACCACGATGTCCACGCGGTCAATGCCGCGGGCAAAAGCTAGTACTTCATAATTTGAAAACTGTTTGATCATATCAGCTCATATGCGTCCCTACCGAAGGACTTGAGCTTACCCCGAATTAGGGCAATAGGGCCTTAGTTCGACCACGCAGGCCCAGTGCGGGTTGGTCGACTTCACAGACAACTTTCAAGTTTCTTCGCAGGGGGCAGGTTTCCTCACTATGTTTTCCTTCACCGTAAGAGCGTCGGAAAAACGTACATATGAAATCGAAATCCAAAAACATATTGGTACGTGGCGTCTAAAAAGCTTAACCCGACACTAAAATACGTGGTTACTGAGAAACGGCAGATGCGCGGGGGCAGGGGATCGTTCGGATTATCCAGGCCCTCCGAGTGTTCCTAGTAAGGTGTCGGCGTCGAACACGGTGTCGCGAGTTCAATGGTATTTTCCCATCTCAATTACAGTTTTATAAGTTTTGAGTGTTCTTGCTAAGGTGTCTGTGTCGGTGTCGATAACAGTGTCGCGAGATCAATGGTTTTTACTCATCTCAAATATTCCCAACGCGCCTGAAGAAGTTTTCTCTTCAAAAAAAATATTTAATAATTTTTCAAAA